>CM046451.1:35632963-36232963 GCA_025506515.1 Flaveria trinervia | reverse complement strand
GTCTTACCTTGAGAAGTGGCATTGTACGAAGCTGGATTCTGAGTGTACGCAGACTTCTGAGCTTGATACTTCATCCTTAGTGCTTCTTCTCGCAGCTTTAGTATGAAATCATTGATGTCCAACTTTGATAGCAATCCATTCTGTCTCATTTGACACAAAAGAAGCCCAACTTTCTGGCAACCCGTTAGCAAAATTTGACACTTTATCTTCCATGGTAGTTGTGACATCATTGTGTGCAGCTCGCTCATCAAATGGTAGAATCTATCAATGACATCGTCTAAACTCTCTTTTCCCATCGATGAAAAGTTGTCAAATTCTTTCTTCAGTTCCTTAGCTTTAATTGCCTTCAATGAAGCATTCCCGTCATATCTTTTCTCCAGCTCATCCCATAACTTTTGGCTTGTTTATTCTCTGAGAATTGGTGAAAAATGTCCTTAGGGATAGACTGTGTTAGCAATGCATATACTCTCTTTTCAGCATTATATTTAACTTTCTGTGCATCAGTCATTCCTCCTAGAGTAAGTTTCACCCCATCTACTCCCACCGGCATACTGTATCCCATCTCAATAGCTTCCCACATTTGGATCCACTCCATTGAGGTAGATCTCAAAACGTTGTTTCCAGTGGGGAAACTCATCTAATGTTATAAGCTTTGGGGTTTTATGATTCCCTACCTCACTCTCCAGTAGCAGTAAGTTCTGAATCCGTGAGTCCTTCCCGGCTGTAAACGCTGACAACTGATCCTCCATCTCGATTAACTTTAAGTCTCTAAACAATCTGTTAACTGGTGTGAATGGAGCGATGCGAATGGACTACCCGTGCGAATGAAACTATCCAACTGGTTCAATCGTGCGGCTGAACTAAGCGATTGGTCCAGTCGTGTGAGTGAAACTGATGTGTATGAACCATGCGACCGGTAGGCTTAGTCATGCGAATGAAGATGCGACTGAGTTCAATCGTACGTCTGGGGATGCAAATGAAGTCCAGTCGTGCGATTGGGTCAATCGGGGCGAATGAAGCTGTGTTTTCGAAAATTTCTAGGTTTAACGTGTTTTAGCCGTAAAAAACCCGAATTTTAACCAACCCTAATCGCCTTATGCCGTAGAAACCAAAACTTGATGAGTAGAGACGTCCAAGACAACTTTTGACACAAAGAGATTGCGCTTTTTAGTGAAAAAAAACACAACATTTGTATCAAAATTGATTGAATCACACGTAATCAAGAGCCAAAGCTCTGATACCACTTGTTAGGATCTTGTATTCAAACAAAATACAAACTAATTAACGTGTAGACCAAACCAAATAGTGCGGAATCCTATTTGATTGGCGATCCAATCAGTGAGAACGCACGTAGAAACAATAAGATATTGTATCTAACATGAAGAATCGATTGGGAATCGATCAGCAACATTTTGTGAACTTGGAGTACGAACTTGAGGCTTCTGGACGGCTAGGGTACGTCTAGAATGAATAGGAATGAATGCTCCTTAATAGATATGTTTTTCCACAAATTAAGTGGTATTTATAGGTTAAGGTTGCTCGTTCGGGCGACTGAACCATTAGCATGGTTCAGTCGTGCGATTGATCCATGCGTTTGATCCATTCACACGACAGAGCTTTCAGTTGTGCGACTGAGTTAGATGCATGAAGTTGTTCAGGCGTATGGACTATTTAGGCGCATGAACACTTAGTCGCATGGCCATTTGGACACATGAGAACTTCACTTCACCAAGTTTGAGTGTATTTAACATTATAACATTATGCATAACACTTCAAACAATCACAAACCTATATAATTACATCAATATGCGTTAATCAACTCATTAATGAAATATTAAATATTATAAACACAACCAATATTTGTATTTCATTAAGTACCCAATAGTTACATAAGTGTAAGACATATTACATTCAGATCAGGATCGACGTACATATATGTATCAACAGTATAGATTGCTATGGGATGTTTTCAGGTATTACAAAAGCTAAACAATCGATGACTTGAGGATGAAGTTTCGAACCACTATAGTTCTCATGCGAATAGGGTAGTTCTCGTGAGAGATGGCTCTCTTTCCTAGTTCTCACATGATGAGTGAGTTATCGCGAGAGTTATAGTGGTCTTATCTTGATATACTCACAGGAACCCTTAGATATATGCATGTATAGATATCCCCATATAGCGTTCGATAAAGATAGTATTACCAAGGAACTTATAGTTAAAGTGATAAAGTATAAGAAATACTATAGTTAAAGATTAATGAAAGATATAAAGTCATATGTGTGTAAGGCCCCGTTCCCGGAGACCTCACAGTTGGTCAATCACAACAGCTAAAACATAAAACATTATACAAACTTAAGCAGCGGAAATAATAAATCAAAAACCATTCATTACATTTAAAACACTATTGTTGAGCAATCATCGTTAACTATTTACAAAATAATTGTTTTACTGCATTACAAAACAACAGCAACATAAGATACGAATGGATGTCAGTCTTTTCCTACCGAGTAGTTTCACTCTCGTGCCATACTCAGCAATAATTACCTGCCAACTGAAAATGTATAAAAGTCAGCGTTGCTGACTGAGTTCTAGTTTTAAAAGTAATAAAATACTTTTTGTATGTTGTATATGAAAATACTCTTTCTGTGAAATACAACTCTTTACTTTGTATGCGAGCACACATTAACTATATGAACAGATACTGTTCGTTCTCTTTACTGTATGCATTGTATGTTCTGTAATCTTTTATCTTTATCTTTCAATATTTTTATGGACCAATGAGCAATACCCCAAACTGTATACGCGGTGGAAAACAGGTGTTGGGCCATCTATATCCCTCAAAAGGGTTCTGTTTACTGTATTCAAGGTCGACCCAATCACCCAGGACACGCTGCAAAGGTCCTGCCAATCTTAATTGACTAGCCCCGTGTGCAATATGGGGTAGCTAACCCGCAACACGGTCGAGCTAACGACAACATGGTCATGTTACTCCTGTAAGCTTGCAAGACTTGTTAACATTTTATTAATGTTCCACCTCTCTTCTTTATTGCTCTTTATTATTACAATATACATTACGTTATGATAATCAACATACCACGTAAAGTCACACACTATAAGTAATAATAATAATAGCAATAATAATAATAAGGAACTATCATAAGGCAATCATAATCATGCATGAAAACCATCATTAATAAGCCCTAGTCAAACCTCGGTCAAAACCCTAAAAGCACAGACTCCCAAAATTTTTGCAAGAATTTCTAAGTGTTTAGGCGCTTTGACACTATTTGGGTGCATGAGCCCTGTTTGGGTGTTTCATCATGATGTAAGCGCATCTGCCAACACTTAATCATATTAACACTTTGGCGCATGAACTATTCAGGTGCATGGACACTAAGGCGCATGAGCCACTTGGGCGCATGGGCACTATTTGGGTGCATAGGCCTACACTTAGTCGTCTGACTAATATTTCTAGGCGCATGGACCACTGTTTAGGCGCATGGGTTACACTTAAATTCTTCTAATGCATCCCAGGCGCATGAGCCTTATCTAGGCGCATGAACCTTCTGTGTAACATGTTTTGTAGAGATTAATGAAAAGGTTGATGCAACCTAAACATCTTAAGTCTATCCTGCATGCTGCACAAGTACATTAAAGAAGAAGCTTAGGAAGTTTCACACATGAAACAAAAAATACTCTAAGTGTGAAATCTTCTGAAGCCAAGACCAATATCTTCCGAAGCCAAACATGAGGTCTTCCAAAGCCTCAGAGACAAAGTCTTCCGAAGCTTCGAGTTCATGAAGACAGATTTCTTCCGAAGACTTTTAGTAACATGCTTTATCTGATGTACTGTTCCATAAAGCTGGACACCTTTCTACTGCACCTCTGTAAGGTCACCAACTTACATTAGTTGGTGAAAAGTTCCATGCTTTTGTTAACTGTACATTGAGGTCTTGATTCTGTAACTTTCTATTTTATGTACTTTATCCTTTTTGTAATAGATAAGGATGTGAGCTATGGCATGTCATAGTCACAAGTCAAAAGGCAATCTACCTTTTGACTTTACAATTGATTTTGTTTGTGTCTAGTCAATTGTATCCAGCTGGCTTTCAAAGTATAGCCGGCTATAGGATGTAGTATAGGTATCTCATGTTCTTGTATCTTTCGAATATGCTTTGTAACACTTGTAATAGAACATAGAGAAAGCAATATACTGCATTCTTGAAAACCATACACTTGTGTTCTTTGTGTTCTGTCTCTCTTGAATTACTTGTGTTCTTAGCATCTCAACTTGGTTAATCCAGTTTACTATTTGATTAAAGTTTAGTTATCTCCTCTTTGTATTGTTGTGTTGTAACTTACACCCTTAAACGATCCTGCATTTGGTATGAGAGCTTTTCAGGCTCTTGATATAATATCTCACCATCTTAAAGATCCCTCACACACACAAATACTAAACTTTTCAAATGGCAGCCATTTCCAAAACTGATATGGAAACTGGAACCATGAACAAGTCCCCACTAATCACTCTTGATGAGTTTGATACCTGGTGTTTAAGAATGGAAGGTTTCATCAGGTCTATTGATTCAAGAATATGGGAGTCTATTGAGAATGGACCTTTCATACCCAGCACCCCTTCTGCTACCGGTGCTGGTATGATTCCCAAAGATGTGGCTAACTACTCTGATGAAGATAGAAAGAGAGTAGAGATAGACAGAAAAGCCATGACAGCCCTTCAAACTGCCCTTCCAAACTCTGGGTACAGAGGTTTCAAGAAGTGCAAAACAGCCAAACAGCTGTGGGATGCACTGAAACTGATGTATGAGGGTTCCTCTGAAGCCAAGGAGAATAAGAAGGATCTTCTAAAGCAGCAGTTTGAAAACTTCACCTTCAAAACAGGTGAAACCATGACTCAGCAGTATTTCAGGTATGTTGAGATTATGGATACCCTAGTGGATGGAGGAGTTTCTCTTGAAAACAGAGACATTGTAAGGAAGTTCATGTCCTCACTTCCTAGGCAATGGACACACTACTGTGTGGTGATCAAGAGAACTGAAGATCTCAAAACTCTTACTCTGACAGAGTTATATGGGATTCTTAGTGGCTACCAGATGGAGATGAACATGCAAGGTTCATCTGGCAATTCCAACAATCACATGGGTTCAACCCTACATGTGATTGAAAGGGATAGCATAGAACCCAAACATCATCTCTTATGCTACCCTAACAATTCACCAAAGGGTCCTTTCATCACCTTCCCAGAGACACCAAGGGAGAACTACACTCAAGGAAGCCCATTTCAAGAGACAAGCTCTTCTCAAGCTTTTATGTCTTCTGATGAAAGTTGTGGCAACTCTCTTTTCACTCTTGAAGACCTAGACTGTATCCATGCAGATGATCTGGAATATATGGAAATAGTCCAGTAGATGGCTCTTCTCACTCACAGAGCCAAGAAGTTCTACAAGAGGACTAGAAGGAAGTTCCAAGCAATACAACCAGTGGAAAGTTTGGACTGGAAAAAGGCAAAGCAAAGTGTTACAACTGTAACTTAATGGGCCATTTTGCCAGAGAGTGTAAGGCACCTAGAAAAAATGGTGGCCAAACACAATCCAGACCAAACTACACTGACAAAGCTCTCCAGAATGAGAAGTCAAAGCAGCAAGCTGCTGTTGCTGTTGAAGAATAAGGCTTTGACTGGAGCTTTCAGGTGGAAGATACTTCTCCAAACCAAGCACTAATGGCTGATCATCATGAAGCCAAGGTATTAGAACATCTCTGTACTCCTGAATGCATTGCTAAAGTTAACAGATACAGGTCCTATAACTTGGAACTGAGATATGACCTTGAGTCCTTAAATATTTTAAAATCTGATTTTTAGAAAGTTTGAAAATGATTATAAACTGAAGATAGAGGACTTAGAGAAAACCATTTCAGTTCTAAAACATGCACACACAGATTTTAGGACTCAAATAAAAGATCTCATAACCAAGTTAACTGAGTGCCAGGCTGAGCTTATGATCAACAAAGCCAGGGTAGAAAAGAGTGTTCTTGAAGAAGAGACCTTCAAGAACATGATATCCTCATCCCTGCACAACAAAGTGTGCTATCAAAATAGGCAGGGACTGGGATCCAATGAGATAGCTCCTCCACACACAATCTTGTCAGTAAGATCTCCTAGGTGTGGAACTTGTGAAGATGAGCTTCCTCTCATAGATCCTATGAGTGAAGAGGATGAAGAAGAGATAGTGAAGAATCCCTCTGAGAAGAGTGAAGAGGAGGATTCCAAGAAGGGCCAGTATCCTTTTGAGGAGAAAAAGAAGACTGTGATGACCAAGTCCATGAGAAAGAACTTGATCAGAAAGAGCAAAAGAAAGGCAAGGAAGGCTCAAGAGATCAAGACTACTTTTGACTCTAAGCATAAACAAGTCTTATCTCTACAGTTTAAAGTGGTAGGGACTGAAGACATCAACCAAAACTCTTTTGCTAAGAGTTTTGGTTCTTGTTCAATTCATCTCAGCATAAGAAGAAGACTGATCTGCTGTGTACCACTGCTGCACAGCCTGGACCATCAAACTCCAAGCACAGTCCTCAGCCCAAGAGGATTGTCTCAGCATCAGTAAAGATGAAGGTGGAGAAGGGATGTGACAAGACAGTCCGATTCCAGGAAAAGGCTCTTGTGAAGAAGAAGATGAATTGTGTCATGTGTGAAAGTACCACTCACATTGCAAGGATTGTCCCTTCAATCCTAAAGGTACTGTCCATATGACCAAAACAAAGGTTTCAAAGAGTTCTAAGAAGATTCAAGCTTCGAAGGAAAACCTGTTTCCTTCGGAAGCTCATGTCTAAGAAGAAGGGAAGTGGAAAATTACCCTCGGAAGAGAATTGGTCTCAGAAGAAAGGAGTTCTTCCGAAGCACTGAAGTTTGCTGCAGTGTCTGTAGAATCTTCCGATGGTTCAGTCATTAAAACTTCTAAAGTTCAAAAGCTTCCGAAGTTTTAAAGGTCTAGTCCAAGAGTCCAAAGGTGGTGTGGATGTCTAAGAAAGACCAAGTGACTGAGAATTTTCCATCAACAACAGCTCAAGATCCTCTTAGAACAACCATAGGATCTATTACTGTTGAATTACCTTCTCTAAATGAGCCCAAGACAAGCAAGGCTTGGGTTTCCAAATGTAACTAATCTTTCTCTTTGTGCAGGGACAGCTGAAGACAGAAAAAAATATCTGGATCATAGATAGTGGCTGTTACAGGCACATGACACGCAATAGGTCACTACTCTAGAACTTTAAAAGGATTGATAGAGGACCAGTTGCTTTTGGAGGAGATGAAGGTGGTTACATTTTTGGAAGGGGCAAGGTCACAAATGGTAAGCTCAGCATAGAAAAGGTAAACTTTGTTAAGGAGCTTGGATACAATCTTTTGAGTGTATCTCAATTTTGTGATTAGAGTCATAACATGCTCTTTACTGAGCATGAGTGCATTGTTCTTAAGCCTGGTGTGGTCATTCCTCATGAGCATATTATGCTTAGAGCCCCCAGGAAAGGAAACATGTACAAGATGGATTTGCAAGAAACCTCTCCTCTGGAGAAGTTTTATGCTTTCTGTCTAAAGCCAATAGTGATGAGTCTTTCCTATGGTATAAAAGAATGTGCCATGTAAATTAAGAACATGAATAAATTAATTAAGCATGATTTGGTAACTGGAATGCCAAAGAAAGAGTTTACAAGTGATGACCATTGTGTTGCATGTCTGAAAGGGAAGCAACATAAGGTATCTCACAAGCCTAAGGAAAAGAACTCCATCACTACACCCCTACACTTGTTACATATGGATCTCTTTGGCCCTACAAGTGTAATGAGTTTAGGAAGGACCTTATACTGTCTAGTGATCACAGATGACTTTACAAGATTCACTTGGGTTTTCTTCCTTAGAACTAAGGATGAGACTCCTACGATTCTAAAGAATTTCATCTTAAAGATTGAGAATCAGTCTGATCACAAGGTCAAAGTCATAAGATGTGATCAAGTAACTGAATTTAAGAACCAAATACTTGATATATTTGTGATGAAAAGGGTATTACAAGAAAATTTAGTGCTCCCAAGACTCCTCAGCAAAATGGTGTTGCTGAGAGGAGAAACAGGACACTGATTGAAGCTACAAGAACCATGTTGTCTGACTCTAAACTGCCCATCACCTTCTAGGCAGAGGCATTCAACACTGCCTGCTATGTGCAGAACAGAGTTTTAGTAGTTAAGACTCATGGCAAGACTCCTTATGAACTTTGGCACAAGAGGAAACCTTTCATTGGTTTTCTCAGGTCATTGGATGTCCTTGTACCATCTTGAATACCAAAGATCAAATTGCCAAGTTTGCTGAGAAATCAGAGATGGACACTTTATTGGATACTCTTCCCAAGCTAAGGCTTATAGAGTGTACAATCTCAGAACTAGAATTGTAGAGGAGTCAGCCAATGTGACTTTCAATGAACACACACCCTGTGTTGCTGGTTCTGGTCCGGATTGGTTATTTGATCTTGATTTGGTTACCAACTGTTTTAACAAATCTTGTGAGAATGTTTCAGGATCTATAGAAAATTTAAATATAGGTGATCTTGATCCAAGATTTGAGCTAGGAAGACCTTCAAGTCATACATCTTCAGCTCCAGTTGGAACCACTTCTGCAAATGAGGTTTCTATCAGCACAACAATGACAAACTCAACTGATACATCTGGTATGCCTTCAAATTCCAGCTCAGAGACTCTACAACCAGATAAGAACACCTCAATTATGGAAGACAACAATGCTGGTGGTGACAGTGACCAAGAATTTCTTGATGCCACTAACCACACCATATATGAGAACATCAATGATGTCACACACTGCTTGGATCAAGTTTCACTTGAAAAGTGTGTTGATGTGGTGGGAGAAACATCTTTTCCATATCTAAATTTCTCTAATTTAGATCTTTCTCAACAACTTGCTGTGATCCCTCAGCTTAGGATCCACAAGTCTCACCTACCACAAACATCATTGGAGATGTTGTCTCAGGGGTAAAGATAAGAGGACAAACCCATGAAGTAAATGTTTGTCTTTACTCTTGTTTTCTATCCCAGATAGAGCCAAAGATAGTTGATGAAGCTTAAAGGATGGAAGTTGGGTTGAAGCTATGCAACAAGAGCTGCTTCAATTCAAAAGGCAGAAAGTTTGGAACCTTTGTCCTCTTCCTTCTGGGAAGACTACCATTGGAACCAATGGGTGTTTAGGAACAAGAAAGATGATAGAGGCATCATCATCAAGAACAAAGCTAGACTGGTTGTTCAAGGATACACACAAGAAGAAAGGATTGACTACACTGATGTCTTTGCTCCAGTGGCAAGATTAGAAGCTGCTAGGATATTCCTGGCATTTGCTGCATCCAAGAACTTCAAGGTTTTTCAACTTGATGTGAAGCATGCCTTTTTGTATGGAGTGATAGATGAAGAGGTTTATGTCAAACAACCACCAGGTTTTGTAGATCCTGATCATCCTGATTATGTCTGCAAGCTTGACAAAGCTCTCTATGGGCTACATCAGGCACCCAGGAAATGGTATGCGACACTATCTGAGTATCTTTGTAAACATGGATACAGGAGAGGTACTATAGATGGAACTCTCTTCATCAAAGGACAGGGAAAAGACATATTGCTAGTTCAAGTATATGTGGATGACATCATCTTTGGTTCAACTAATCCAAAGCTCTGCAAAGACTTTGAGAAGATGATGAAAGACAGATTTGAAATGAGTGCCATGGGGGAACTCAATTTCTTTCTGGGAATTCAAGTGAAGCAAGTTGAAGATGGCATCTTCATAAGTCAGTCAAAGTATGTTCAAGACATACTTAAGAGATTCAACATGACTGACTGTAAGATTGCTAAGACACCCATAGCTAGGAACCACTCCCTTGGTCCTGATCTTGAGGGGGAGTGTGTAGATGAGCACTTATACAGGGCTATGATTGGGTCTCTTATGTATCTTACTGCTAGCAGGCTTGATATTATGTTTGCTACATGCATCTGTGCAAGATATCAAGCCAACCCTAAGATGTCTCACCTTATCACTGTCAAGGGGATTCTAAGGTACCTCAAAGGTGCATCAACACTTGGTTTATGGTATCCCAAGAATCCTGACTTCAATCTGTATGCCTATACAGATAGTGATTATGGTGGTTGCAATATGACTGCAAAGTCTACATCTGGGGGATGTCAATTTCTTGGTGGAAGGGTTGTCTCATGGCAATGCAAGAAACAATCCTGTGTCTCTGCATCAACTGCTGAAGCTAAATACATTGCTGCTGCAAGCTGCTATGCTCAAGTACTTTGGATTCAAAATCAGATCCTGGACTATGGGTTAAACTTCAAGGAGACTCCTATTCACATAGACAACAACAGTGCTATCTCAATCATAGAGAACCCTATGCAGCACTCAAGGACAAAGCACATCAATATCAGGTATCATTTATAAGAGATAACTATGAAAAGGGATTAATTAAACTAGTGAAAGTTCACACAGATGAACAATATGCTGATATGTTTACAAAGGCATTTGATGAACAGAGATTTAAATATCTAATATCAGCTATTGGGATGATAAACTTTGAGTAAGCTTTTCCTAAAACTAATTCTTATTATTTCTTAAAAATTATGTGTGTCCTAAGTTGTCTAGTTCATCACTTTCATAAACTCATGTTTTCTTTGGATGAAGATTTCTTTTTGAATACTTTCCTTAAACATTTGAAAATTTCTGATACTTCGGAAGTTATGCTTTTAACTTCGGAATCAAAACATGCCTTCAAAATAAATAATTGTCTAAGAAATTTAGCTTCGGAAGAGCTTTTAGATTTATCTTCCGAAGTTTAAATACTTGTCTCAGACACTTACTTATTTTCAAGGACCATTTACTTTCGAAGCAAAATTAACTCTCAGAAGCTTTGTTGGTTTATATACAAAGCACTCAAGTTTTAATTTCTCTTCCGAAGCAAAATTCTCAAAACTCTCAAGAAATTCTTCCAAAGTCATTTTAGCTTCGGAAGCTTTTTAATTAAAACTTCCGAAGATAATTAACCTTCGGGAGCTTTTGACTTCCAAGAAAACTACTTTTTGAGCAAAAGTAAACTACTTTTTCAGAGGTGGGATCGACATCCGGATTTCAAAGTTTATACTCTTTCATTAAACGTTATCTGAAATCCTTTTTACATATAAACCCAATGGTTTCCCCCTCTTTCTATCATCTACTCTTCCTCCAAACCTAAAACCCCAAATTTCTCTCTGAAATTTCATTCTCTCTTCTTTCTTCGTCCTTAAGCTACTTCAAAATGGCCAACCTTGCTCACAGAAATGATCCCAACTTTACCATGCAGCTACACAGACAACACAATCAGGTTGCTCTGTTAAGCTCTAAGAAAGATCCTCATTTCTCAGAGGTTTGCCATTTTCTAACTCTGTCAAACTACTTCACCTCCCTAACCGTTGATCCTCCACTCTATGAGGATCAGTTGCTTGAATTCTGGAAGACCTGACAAGAGGTCATTATGGACGGGGAGAAGGTACTGTCTGCCACAGTGCAAGGGAGAACAATCTTCATCACTCCAGCCATTATCAATAGACATCTTCAGCTGGATGATAAAGAAGGTGAGGTATTTTTTCCAAAGGAAGCGGTCAATCATTCCTTTGAGCAGACGGGATATGAGGGAGATTTCTCTGTAAAGACCTTTAGGAAAGGGAAGGTCTCATCCCAATGGAGATTCCTGCTCCATGTGGTCATCCACAGCTTATCAAACAAGCATGGTGGATGGGACCAGATTCCTAAGGATCTCTCCTTCATAATCCATGGAATGGTTCAGGGGGTCAAATTCAGGTATTCTCAATTTGTTTATACAAATTTACTTGCTAATTTAGACTCCTTAGAGTATTACATGTTTCCTAGATATGTCCAGTACATTCTTAACTGTGAACTGGGCTCACAGTTGAGGGAAACAGGTAACACTCTTAAAATGGGACAGATGAAGCCCGAAATCTTTAAAATTCTGAGAAATTCCACTGTTGGATTCTCTGGGGTAGAAACAGCCCTAGTCCCAAAAATGTTAGAGCACATTGCTCAAGGTGACAACCTAGCAGCACAAGCTAGTGTTGAGCCCACACCTGCTTTTCCCAACCACTCTCACAGCCTCAAATCACCATCACATACCAAAGAAAATCCAAACGAACCCCTGCTCAGGCTATTCAGTCTGTGGAGGCCCCCATATACTCACCCATACAGGAAGAAGTGGACATTTGAGCTCCCACTTCTCCTGAGGAGCAGACCACTCCTATCTCTTCAGGAATCAGTGCTGAGGTTCCTCATGCTCAGCCTGATGAGCTCATTAGCCCAACTGCCTTAAGCCATCACTCTGAGTCTCAACACTCAAGTGATCAACCTTCAGGGGACAGTTACCATCCCCAGCCTATAGATCTCAACCAACCAATTCCCAACCTTGACTTCTATACTGATGAAGATCTAGGTTTCAGTAAGTATAGTGAGTCTCTCTTCTTTTCCCCTACTCAAAAAGAGATGAGTACTCCTGAGTCTCCTACATCTATCCCACATCAGTCACTTATAACTGAGGTGGACACTCCTGAACCTGTTCAGGATGTCCATATGGAAGAGGCTCTTACTTCTAAAAGTGATTACATCATTAAGACCTCAACCATGGCAACTCAGCCCACTGACATCTCCACTGAGATTGCTGGTGAGCAGAGGAAAACCAGCAGCCAAGAACCTCAAGCTGGTGGTGAGAGAGAGGACTCTGGTCCAATCATCTCATCCCCCAATGAATCTTCTGATGATGATGAGGGGAATTTGAGACTACTGGTGCAAAAACTATCAAAAACATGCACTTACTTAGTCTCAAAGGTCAGTCACCTTGAGTCTTAGGTGACTACCTTACACAACAGGATCAATGATCAGCAACTTGAGATTTGATATCTTAAGGAAAAACTAGCTGGGAGACCCTTAAGAAGAGCTCAATCAGGAACACAAGAACCTGTGGATGTGATTGACCTATCCTCCAGCTCACCTATGCAAGTGGGTAATGCTACCAAAAAGGGGGAGAAAGTCATTACAATCACAGAACCTGGGAGTTCTTCAGAGAGAATGGACATTGAGGACTTACTATCCTCACTTGCAATTGTGCATTCTCAGCAACCTCCTCAAGTTCACATTGATGTGGACTACACAGACTCCTTCATACAGAGTTCGTTTGAGGATGGGATACCAAGGGCTATGTCACCTTCACCATCTTCCAATCACATCATTGGGTGGAGGTATGACAACATCAGGAAAGCCTTAATCATCATAAGAGTTCAAGGGAAACAAGAAGTCTTCAATTTTCAGACCTTAGACTACTATGAAGGTCTAGATCTAGTCAACATCCCACTTGTCAACCCAAGCCAATCAAGACAAGCTGACAGACTGGCTAAAAGAATCCAAGACAGGATCACTACAGAGTTCAGCTTAAGAAGGAGACTTAGGCAATCAGGCAATGCCAACGGTCAACTGGATGTTGAGGAGGACCCTAAGATTAGCTTCATAGGGGAATCCTTGACTGAAGGCCCAGTGGCAGAACCTGAGAGCCCTGTCTCATCATCATCAACTGTTGTAGAGATCCACACTCCTTCTGAGACACCTGCTAGTGAAGGTGCTTCTCAAACTCTCTCTGGCCTGAGCTCAGATGCTGCAACAAGCAATGAAGGCCAAATATTTCTCCCCCTAAGTCACAAAGGTCTGTGAGTGACAAAGGGAAAAGAAAAATGAGAACTGGGGAGATTGAGGAGGAGGAGAGAGAGGAAAAGGAGGCTAAGGGGAGAAAGTTCCTCTGCTGAGTCTTCAAGACTCATGGAGTCTGCTATCAGGGTTGCCCCCAGACCAGATACTCAGAATGATGAGTTAAGGGCAGTCAGGATAAACTATTTGCAGACTAGGAACTATGACATAGACAATGTCATTTCTCTCCCCTTAGATGAGTTGAATGAACTGGTTGACCTGGAAAGGTCAAGGGAGAAGAAGGAGACAGAAGATGCAGAACTCCTAGTACAAGTCAAAGAAGAGAGAAGAAGAAAAAGGTTGTATAAGGATATGCCTACCCTCTCCCTAGTTCAGGAAAGTCCTGCACAAGAAGATGTGGTTCAACAAGAACCTCAGGTAGACAAAGAAGAAGAAAGGATCAAGATGATCAACTACCTAAGTGCCACAGGCTTCTATCAGGTAGATGCACTTCTTCCTTTGTCCTATGATTATGTTGAGTTTGAGTACTTAAAATAGCTTGAACTTGAGATAATCAAGGACAGAAAGACAACTAAGAAGAAACTAAGGGAAGAAGCTGCAAAATCAAAATCCATCATCCAGAAGCGCATGAAGAAGTCTGCTGATAGGCAGAGGATGATGAGCTTCTTGAAGCTATATGTATTCTCCGGAAGGAGACTTGGCCCCATGTCTCTATCCACTATGGATGAGCATATTAGGGTGATCAAGCAGAAGATCAAAAGTGGAGAGCTCATTGACTTACACTCCATTCCAAGTCAAGCCCCATCTGAAGTGGAGGTTAAGGTTGAACAACCAGAGACAACACAACCTGGACCTCCTGCTGAAACTCAGCAAGCTTCATCTTCTGATCCACAGCAGGGTCAACCTCCCTCTCCTTCTGAGCCTGAGAGAAAGGAAGTCCCAACTGAGAAAGACAATGAAGATCAATCTGGTGCTGCAGGCCAGTCTTCTCAGTTAAAATCTGGTAAGAGAAAGAAGAGGATGGCTTCTAAACCAAAGCCAAAGAAGAAGAAGACTGCACCCTCTTCTAAATCCCAGGATGAGTCAGAACATCTTCAGATTGTGCAGCCAGAGGATGCTACAACAACTCCAATTCAAACAGCTCCTCTAGCATCAAGAAGACCCATCTTGTCTTGGACATACACCACAAATCCAGAAAGATGGCATGTCATTAGAGATCAAGGCATTGAAGACACCTACACATGGCAAGATATGTTTCAGTTGCCTGTGAATGACCTCTTTGATATGAGAAGACACTTTGACAGTCTGAAGGATCCTGATCACCTTATGAAGAAAGGATTGGTGATCATCCTAATGAGGACTGTTGATATTGAAGTCTTCTAAGTGTTTTGGTAGCATCAACCTAGAGGGAGTTTGTAGATATTAATGAAGAGGCTGATGCAACCTAAACATCTTAAGTCTATCCTGCATGCTGCACAAATACATTAAAGAAGAAACTTAGGAAGTTTCACACATGAAACAGAAAAAATTCTAAGTGTGAAATCTTCCAAAGCCAAGACCAATATCTTCCAAAGCCAAACATGAAGTCTTCCGAAGACTCAGAGACAAAGTCTTCCGAAGCTTCAAGTTCATGAAGACAGATTTCTTCTGAAGACTTTTAGTAACATGCTTTATCTGATGTACTGTTCCATAAAGCTGGACACCTTTCCGCTGCACCTCTGTAAGGTCGCCAACTTACATGAGTTGGTGAAAAGGTCATGCTTTTGGTAACTGTACATTGAGGTCTTGAGTCTGTAACTTTCTACTTTATGTACTTTATCCTTTTGTAATAGATAAGGATGCCAGCTATGGCATGTCATAGTCACAAGTCAAAAGGCAATCTGCCTTTTGACTCTACAATTGATTTTGTTTGTGTCTAGTCAATTGTATCCAGCTGGCTTTCAAAGTATAGCCGGCTGTAGGATGTAGTATAAGTATCTCATGTTCTTGTATCTTTCGAATATGCTTTGTAACACTTGTAGTAGAACATAGAGAAAGTAATATGCTTCATTTTAGAAAACCATACACTTGTGTTCTTTGTGTTCTGTCTCTTTTGCATTACTTGTGTTCTTAGTATCTCAACTTGGTTAATCCAGTTTACTTTTTGATTAAAGTTTAGTTAATCTCCTCTTTGTGATGTTGTGTTGTAACTTACACCCTTCAACGATCCTGCATGTTTCTAGAACGATTTCGAACCCATTCATCATACCTATTTGTTCTAAGCTTACCAGGGCTATTCTAAACATGAACAACCTATAAGCATTCAAGAATCATCGTCCAGACATGCATAATACATACGGGTATACATACATAAACATTTGAAAATCGTTTTAAATACATTTTTAACCCCAAAGAGAGTTTAAGACATATAAAAACCGGGGTCTAGAACTCACCTGGTGCAACTTGGGTGTTTTCTTCCTTCTAACCCTTTCGCAACTGAGTTCAAACACCTAAAAAACCCACCAAACACACACACCCGAGCATATACACAAACACATAAACATATAAACATATAAACATATAACCGGGATAAAACCCATCATAAATACTTAAAAACCTTGAATTTTTACCTTGAATTCACTTTCTCTTCTTCTTCTTTTCTTCAAACGAGAGTTCTGCTCTCTTCCTTTCTCTCTCTCTCTAAAACCGAAGTGAAAGTGATATGAAAAGAGGGTGGGCGGCCATGCCCACCTTTACACCAACTTTTCAAAGATTTTGTCCCTTTGGACACTTTTAGTCCCTCCACTTGGACTTTATTGCTTTCTTTCTTTTATTCTTCATTTCTTGTCTTTTTTTTAATAACCGGGTGTTACAAGTCCACCCCCCCTTATATAAGTTTCGTCCCCAGAACCTGTTATTCCTTAAACAGACGAGGATAATGCTGCCTCATCTCCTCCTCAGTTTCCCATGTAGATTCGGATGCCTTCTTGTGCTTCCACAATACACGCACAAGAGGAACCACTTTATTCCCCAGTCTCTTCTCTTTACGATCGATGATTGCCACTGGTTGCTCTACATAATTGAGCCTTTCATCTACTTCGAGGTCTTCCAGTGGAACAATCATGTCTTTATCAGCTAAGCACTTTCTCAAATGAGATACATGGAATGTCAGGTGGATTCCACTTAACTCATCTGGTAACTCCAATCTATAGGCCACCTCTCCTACTCGAGCAATGATTCGGAAAGGGCCTATATATCTTAGGCTCAACTTGCCCCACTTCCTGAATCGGATAATACCCTTCCAAGGTGAGACCTTCAACATAACCCGGTCACCCACCTGGAATTTGATTGGTCTGCGTCGTTTATCGGCATACGACTTATGCCTATCTTTAGCTGCCTTCATGAAGGCTTTAATCTTCTCAAGCTTCTTGGTCGTAGCCTCAATGACCTCGACGCTTCCCAATTCCTTCTGACCAATATCACCCCAACAAACGGGTGTTCTGCATCTCCTACCGTATAGCATCTCATATGGTGGCATACCGATGTTGGCATGATAGATGTTGTTGTACGAGAATTCAGCTAATGGTAAGTGGTCATCCCAACTTCCCCGAAAATCAATCACACATGCCCGAAGCATGTCTTCCAATGTCTGAATGGTCCTTTCTGACTGACCATCAGTTTGGGGATGATAAGCCGTGCTAATATGTAACCTCGTCCCCATGGCGTCATGGAATTTCTTCCAAAATTTAGATGTAAACCGGGTGTCACGATCAGACACAATAGACACCAGCACACCGTGATGGGTTACAATATCCTTGATGAACAGATCCGCCAACCTCTCAGATGAATATGTCTCGCAGATCGGTAGGAAGTGATACTCTTCGTTAGATGGTCGACAATCACCCATATGGCATCGTACCCTTTCGGAGTACGTGGCAACTTTGTTATGAAATCCATGGTGATGTGCTCCCACTTCCATTCTGGTATATCCAAAGGTTAGATCCTCCCATACGGCTTTTGATGCTCGGCCTTCACTTGCAAACAAGTAAGGCACTTACTCACATACTCCACCACATCACGCTTCATACCCGGCCACCAATAATCTTACTTCATATCTTGATACATTTTTGTGGTACCAAGATGAATGGAGTATCGAGTCTTGTGAGCTTCATCCATAATCCTCACACGTAGATCCTCGAAACGAGGAATCCACACTCGTCCAAATCAGGTTTTAACACTGAGTGTGTTTTCACCCAATTCCCCAACCAGACCTCTCATCCCTTCAGAGTTAAGATGATCTTCTTTTAGTGCCTTATCTTGGAATTCTTTGACTTGCTTCATTACATCAGAGGTCATGATCAGTTGATATGCTTTCACCCAAATTGGCTCGAGCCTCTCTTTTTGGCTAAGAGCATCAGCCACCACGTTGGCTTTGCCCAGATGGTAATGGATCTCATAATCATAGACTTTTATGGGCTCCAACCATCTTCTCTGCCTTCTTCAGGTCTTTTTGCTCAAAGAAGTACTTCAAGCTCTTGTGGTCAGTGAAAATGGTGCACTTCGTCCCGTAGAGATAGTGCCTCCAAATCTTCAATGCAAAGACCACGACCGCTAGCTCCAAGTCATGAGTGGGATAATTGACCTCATGAACTTTCAACTGTCGGGATGCATAGGCTATAACCTTCCCTTTGTAGGGTCTACCATAATCCCCTTGGGATTTACCACGTGACCTAAGAATTTAACTTCGTGCAACCAGAACGCGCACTTGGAGAATTTAGCATACAACTTCTCCCTTCTTAATGTCTCCAACACCTCCCGAATGTGATCGGCATGCTCTTCTTCGCTCTTTGAGTAGATCAGAATATCATCAATGAACACAAGCACTGATCTATCCAACATCGGCCAGCACACTCGATTCATCAAGTCCATAAAGGCAACTGGCGCGTTAGTTAGACCAAAAGACATAACGAGGAACTCGTAGTGTCCATAACGCGTACGACAAGCTATCTTAGGAATGTCTTATTCTTTCACCTTCAATTGATGGTAGCCAGATCGTAGATCTATTCTCGAGAACCAACTGGCACCACAGATAATTGCGGCACCAACGCATCCACATCTTTTACGTAGGCCAAGTAGGCACTACATCCATGTTTCATGCACCTCCCCACCACCGCCATCGAGATCATCTTCGGGATCGTAGTAACGCGATCTCCATAAATCATAACCAAACTCCCATCAGACGCAACTAATCGAATCATTTTCTTGCGACATGCGATGTTTGCTTCATAGGTTGCTAACCAGTCCATCCCTAGTACTACATCAAATCCACCTAGGGGCATCACGTGTATCCTAGGAGCAAACCTATGACCTTCTAGTTCTATGGCATAGTCCTCTATCACATCAGTAATTCTAGTGGACTTACCAATAGCAGTTTTTACATCGAACGGTTCACAGACATTTCTACTGCTAACAGGCAACTTAGCATAGAAAGCAGCAGAGATAAAACTTTTTACTAGCATCAAAATCAAATAACACCAAGGCTAAGGTTTGGTTTACTAGAAACGTACCTGACCCAACATCAGGGTCCGTCCTAGCTTCCT
Source organism: Flaveria trinervia (assembly GCA_025506515.1). Classification (NCBI taxonomy): domain Eukaryota; kingdom Viridiplantae; phylum Streptophyta; class Magnoliopsida; order Asterales; family Asteraceae; genus Flaveria; species Flaveria trinervia. Next base: position 36,213,588 of record CM046451.1, on the reverse strand, counting down.
CCGACCTTCTTCACTCCCGAACCTTCCGCCCTCGGCTTCTTGTAGTCCCTGCTCACGTGACCTTCTTCACCACAAGAATAACACCTCCCCATACCGTAGTTCTTCGCCACATGTCCGGTCCTTCCAGAACGGAAACAGACATTGCTCCTCAATCTACATTCCCCGAGGTGCCAAAACTCTTGTCCCATGGCTTCTTACAGTCTCTGCTCATTTGTCCCGTCTTGCCACAGTCGTAACATTTAGCCATTTGACAATCCCTCGCCCTGTGGCCCTCCTTTCCACACTGAAAACAAACATTCAGTCCCCACTTGCACTCTCCAGTATGCCCTTTAGCACACCTACCACACTTCCTCTTCTCCGTGCCGGATGAAGCTACACGCCGGTCATCCGTCCTGCCAACCTTTTTATATGGAGTGTTACCCCCACGTTCAACCCGCTTTCCGTTGCAGTTCTTGTCATTGCTACCCTCCTTGTTCATTCCAATCACGGTCGTCTCCTTCACCACCTTAATTACCTCAGTCACCATAAATGGGTGAATCGTCTGCATGGCTCATTGAACTCCCTCAACAACAGCCTCTTTCAATATGGTCCTCAGACTAGCACTACCATCACCGGCTTCCGGATGATGGATCTCGGGCTCTTTGAGTGCTACCTCAGCAGCCCTAGCCATACTTCTTGTGACAAGTGGTCCAGCACCACGTCCACCACAACCTTCACCTGACGAAACCTTCGAAGGTCTACCACCAACCATCCTATAACACGCTATAAGATTCAAACACTAACGCGGTCATTCAAGGTAACACTCAGTTAGTAAATCCCTAATTACAGTGGCCAGTTGTGATTAGCCACTTACTTTACACTTCATACCCCAAGCATTTCCTATCCTGACTTAATCAGTATCTAAAATCTACTAAGAGCACATAAGTCACATAACATGCGCACATAATATCGGTTAACATTAAGAAAAGACATACCTGATGGCACGTAGCTACTCGGGCTGACATCCCTCCAATTGTCCCATTTTCAGTTTAAGTTTAGGTTTTTAAAGGTTTATTTAACCCAATTCTCTTAAACTTTGGGTCTGATACCAACTTGTAAGGCCCCATTCCCGGAGACCTCACAGTTGATCAATCACAGCAGCTAAAACATTAAATATTATACAAACTTAAGCAGCGGAAATAATTTATTAAAACCCATTCATTACATTTAAAACACTGTTGTTGAGCAATACATCATCGTTTAACTGTTTACAAAAGAATTGTTTTACTGCATTACAAAACAATAGCAACATAAGATACGAATGGATGTCAGTCTTTCCCTGCCGAGTAGCTTCACCCTCGTGCCATCCTCAGCAATAATTACCTGCCAACTGAAAATTTATAAAAGTCAATGTTGCTGAGTGAGTTCTAGTTTTAAAAGTAATAAAATACTTTCTGTACATTGTATATGAAAATACTCTTTCTGTGAAATACAACTCTTTACTTTGTATGCGAGCACGCATTAACTATATGAACAGATACTGTTCGTTCTCTTTACTGTATGCCTTGTATGTTCTGTAATCTTTTGTCTTTATCTTTCACTTTCTATATGGACCAATGAGCAATACCCGAAACTGTATGTGCGGTGGAAAACGGGTGTTGGACCATCTATATCCCTCAAAAGGGTTCTGATTACTGTATTCAAGGCCGACCCAATCAACCAGGACACGCTGCAAAGTTCCTGCCAATCTTAATTGACTGGCCCCGTGTGTAATATGGGGTAGCTAACCTGCAACACGGTCGAGCTAACGACAACATGGTCGTGTCACTCCTGTAAGCTTGCAAGACTTGTTAACATTTTATTAATGTTCCACTTCTCTTCTTTATTGCTCTTTATTATTACAATATACTTTACGTTACGATAATAAACATACCACGTAAAGTCACACACTATAAGTAATAATAATAATAATAGCACTAATAATAAGAAGAGACAATCATAAGGCAATCATAATCATGCATGAAACCCATCATTAATAAGCCCTAGTCAAACCTCAGTCAAAACCCTAAAAGCACAGACTCCTAAAATTTCTATAAAAATTTCTAAGTGTTTAGGCGCTTTGACACTATTTGGGTGCATGAGCCCTGTTTGGGCGTTTCATCACTATGTAGGTGCATCTGCCAATACTTACTCATTTTAACACTTAGGCGCATGAACTATTCAGGCGTATGGACACTTAGGCGCATGAGCCACTTGGGAGCATGGGCACTATTTGGGCGCATGGGCCTACACTTAGTAGTCCGATTAATATTTCTAGGCGCATGGACCACTGTTCAGGCGCATGGGTTACACTTAAATTCTTCTAAGGCATTTCCAGGCGCATGAACCTTTTGTGTAACATGTTTCTAGAATGATTTCAAACCCATTCATCATACATATTTGTTCTAAGCTTACCAGGGCTATTCTAAACATGAACAACCTATAAGCATTCAAGAATCATCATCCAAACATGCATAATACATACTGGTATACATACATAACATTTGAAAATCATTTTAAATACATTTTCAGCCCCAAAGAGAGTTTAAAACAAGTAAAAACCGGGGTTAGAACTCCCCTGGTGCAACTTGGGTGTTTTCTTCCTTCTAACCCTTTCGCAACTGAGTTCAAACACCTAAAAACCCCACCAAACACACACACACACCCGAACACATACACAAACAGATAAGCACATAAATATATAACCGGGATAAAACCCATCATAAATACTTAAAAACCTTGAATTCTTACCTTGAATTCACTTTCTCTTTTTCTTTTTTTCTTCAACCGAGAGTTCTGCTCTCTTCCTTTCTCTCTCTTTCTAAAACCGAAGTGAAAGTGATGTGAAAAGAGGGTGGGCGGTCATGCCCACCTTTACACCAACTTTTCAAAGATTTTCTCCTTTTGGACACTTTTAGTCCCTCCACTTGGACTTTATTGCTTTTCTTTCTTTTATTCTTCATTTCTTGTCTTTTTTTTAAATAGCCGGGTATTACAATGTGAAACATTAAAGAACTTGAATAATAATTCAATAAAAGTTACCTACTGAAGCACAGTTGTGAAAACGTTAAAGTATGCTAAAGAAGTCTTGCAAACACCGATAAAGGATACCTGCATTCGTTTCAATCTCAGCTGATAAAGGAGTGATACCTCGTGTATGCTCACCTGATAATGGAGTTATACCTCGTGTATGCTCACTTGATAAAGGAGTTATACCTTGTGTATGCTTACTTGATAAATGATATATGCCTTGTGTATTCTTACTCTTACTTGATAAAGAAGCTAAGCATTTGTGCTAAGCTCTAAGATAAAGTAAAAGAATAAAGCTAAAGTACTGATAAAGTGAAGATAAAGTATCTGATAAAGAAATGTTAAGTGAAAGCTAAGGTATAGTTATCGAACATGTATTATAGTAGTTAAAGAAGTATTACCCTAGCGTAAGCATAAAGTTAAAGTTTATGTATTGTTAAAGTATAATAAGAGTTATGACCATGATACAGATTTGGTTAGAGTACTTGTTATAGAGCTCACTTAACATTGTTGACTTTTGAATGCATATTAGATTGATAGGTATCCTTAGAATTGAGATGTGAGCTTGTCATGGATTGAAAGCTACCTGTCATATGGTCAAGACTGGCATCCTGGCATAGATTAAAGATAGATAGTTAAAGTTATGTTTTGCAATGTAAATGTTTGATTAATAGTAATGAATTATGTTTCGTTGCTTATATTAATGTGATTTCATGTTCGATAACATGTGTTTCTAATGTCCAAATAAAACTGTGAGGTTGCCTAGGAATAGGGCCTTATAGGTTTGTTTCAAAAGAGACATAGTAATCCCTAATCAGGAGGAAAGTTTCAGGAATTTCAGAGGGAGTGAAAAAAAAGAGGGAATTTTCAAGTTTTATAGTAGAAATAAATGGGAAAGTAATTGAAGAATAGATATATAATTTTGAGATAAATTCAATAATAAAGAATTATTTTTATAAATATAATGTTTTATATGTGGTAAATTATTTCTGATTCAACATGGATGCATAAATTATTTTGGTCAACTAAGGACAATCAACATCACAAATTGATTGTTTTAGCGTATATAACAGCCAAGTGGAGTAAACAATGGTCAATTAATATTATATAAGGTCGATTAGGGTAATTAACAACAATTAGGATCGTTGGTGGTCATTTAGGGTTGATATGGTCATTAATGGGCAATTAGATTAAGTTGACTACCGTTGAGGGTCATTGATCGTCTTTTTGGGTAAATGATGCTCATTTTAACATTAATGATGATCGATTAGGGTCACAACAACCAATTAGAGTAAACATGATCAATTAACATTAATTATGACTAATTAAGGTAACATTTAGCAATTAGGATCACTGGTGGTAATTTAGGGTTCATTTGGTCATCAAAGGGCAATTAGACTCAGTTGACTGCCGATGAGGGTCATTAATTGTCTTTTAGGGTAAATGAAGCTTTTTAAGGTTAATGATAATCAATTAAGGTCATAACAACCAATTAGAGTGGACAACTAAGATTAGTTAAGGCTGATTAGGTTAATTAGCAAGTTTTATACATATTGGTTAACCAATTATGCGAATACTAGGTTAATTGCATTAATTTGACTTGTTTCATGCATTAAAATTATTTGACCCATTGGCCAGTTATATGAATGTTGCTTCTATGCACTAATCATTGACTCGTTAACAACTTTCGTGCATTTAAACTACTAACTCGTGGTCCAATTATGTGAATGTCGATTTTATTGCCATAATATGACATGTTACATGCATTTAAAGTACCCGGTTGACCCATTATGTGAACTTCCAACTTTATTGCATTAATTTGACATGTTAACCCATTACCTGGTTATCACGTAAGGATTTTCAAATCTAGTTAAATATGATGGCCTCAATAGAATATAATGCCACAAAATTTTAGACAAATATGCTTTCAACATTAACATATAACTAAATCCAAAATACAGCAAAAATTCCTTATGCAACAAATATTATTTCCATTATATCGTTCGATGAAATAATGACCAAAAAACAAAATATTTTGGTCAAACAAGTATACAACATAATAACAGGTACTAACCCATAGTTGCTATCCAAAGTTGCTGCATTTAGTATTTTGGCCTTTTCTCTGCGGTATATAAGCTAAAAATACTTGTTGTCCAATCCATATCTGCATTAGCACATAATGGGGAAATAGTTTTTGACCAAACCATAATTTTTGTTGTATATATTCGGAAAATAGCTGTTGTCCAACCATAGCTGCTGTCCATAAAAGCCAATATATCTTGATTAGAATATGTAATGTTAAATGAAACTTTAAAGCTACATCAGAATTACAATAAGATGTTAGTAATATAAGCCACATGTGGCCATAATTTGGGTTTTGTGTTGTGAAAACTAGATAAGATTGTACCTCTAATACTAGTCGTGTGATCATTATTAGCCTTGCAGATGAGATAATAACTATCAAAATGAGTCAAAATAAGACAACAACAAACCATTAACCATAACTCAAATTATAAACAAAGGACGTTTATGACTAGGCTCAGGCAGTTTCAGTCAAAGTAATGAGTAAAACCAGTAGGACATTCTAAAAAGAAAAATAATTATTATAAAACTGCATTAGTTGTATTATTTTGCAGCCAAAAGCATCCTTTATCTAGATATTTTCACCTATTTTTGCAGCCATTTAAAAACACTAATTTCACATATTTATTACACAATTGATAGAAGTAATGAATAAAAAATTATTATATGTTTTAGTTTGTTATAGTTTATTAGGTTCAGTTTGCTAAAGATGAAAACATATTCATTGACTCATATAAGTCAATATTGATAAAAAAATGTTTTAAAGTGGTACTTTACAGGCTACAATCACCCTATAAGGCACCTGCAAATTCATAAAATTGAAGAAAATTATTAAAAGTGTACAAATTCATTCATCCAACATTCAGTTCATCATTTTGAAGGTAAATGTAACAAACATTTCTAGTTTTTCATAAAATATATGATAAGAATCATGGCTGAGTTATGGTTTTCATCTTGATTACATCTTGCAGATCATATTTGGATTTTTGTTATGTAATTAATTGTTGAACATCCTATTAAACTTCGCCCCGGTATAGCTGATCTAATTTACATACCTTTGATGCTCAAAATGCATATCTTTAATAATGAAGGTGTTTATTCAACAAACCTTTGCTAAAATTATGAACTTAAAACTTCATAAAGTCAGATTATGAAGTCAAATTGTGAACTTCAAAAGTTCATCAAATTAAACACAAAATGCAAGAGTTTGAGAACTTGCACATTAATCATTTGGCTCCTTAATTAAGTGTTGTGTGTTTTTATTGATTTAAAAACCAATTGACTTTAAATCAATAGATCTTTGATTTAAAGTGAATTGTTCCTATTGATATTAGAAAAAGAATGAAATTTAGAGCTAAATTACACCATCAACAACCATAATTATTCTTGAATCCATTACCTACTAATCATTCTATTCCTATTGGCATTAGGATCGATCAAAACAACAATGGTAAACACTACTTGTTCATCTTAATTAATTGGTTTATTCTTGAATTAATTACCTACTAATCACTCAATTCCTAATAATAAGAATACTTTTTGCTGTTGTTTTGCTCTTAATGATTCACATAGTGTTTTATTTGACATATAAATCATATAAAGAAATTAACAAATATTGTTGTTGTTCTTTTCTTCGTTCTTCAATCTCTTACTCCCTTAATTTACTTGTTGATCGATTATTAATCAAAGCAAATAGATTACTGCTTCTAAAAAGCTTGACTTCTACCAAGAATGATCAAGTATCAGATCGATTAAATAACTACTTCTTCTTATCTGTCTTCAGTGAAAAATGATCGACATCGTTAATTTAAGCACCCGTAGTTGATAATTCTTGCAAGAAAACCTTGAATTCACCTCAAGTTTTCATACTCGTCCTGTCCACATTATTAATTTGACTACAAAATATTTCAACAAAGTTCTAATAGTAGAGTGGAAAATTGATTTTTTTCCTTTAATTTGAAGTTACGTGTTCGAAGCTTATTGAAACAATTTCTAATTGTACCTTTTTTTGTAATTTAAACCAATAAAATTAATGCCACAAATTCAATTTGTTTACGCTACTCCTAAATCCTTAATTCTCACTTACAAATAACTTTTATTTATGGGTTATTGGATTTTAATAATTCTTAACTTTATATATTCCCTAAGATTAATTCAACTCAGTAAATGTTTACGGACACTCTCAACTTTCATATTAATTTTTTTGCAACGATCCTTTACTAACTCAGAGTGAACACCGTTAGTTTTTTGATGACATGAACTACTTATATGGCCAAAACACTTAGAAAGTTGAAATCAATTGTCGGACCCGTTAATTCGAAATTCTGCAACACATCAATCTTCACCTTCTGATTTAAACCACTTGACTCGTTAAAGGTAGATTTCACTGACGATGGATGCTAGACACTGAAAAAAAAGACCTAATAGAGGTTGGGCGGCGACGAAGTTAAAAAATAGCTCAAATTTTGCCTCATTTCATATAAAAAACTAACGGGTGTTAACTCTTAGTTAGTAAGGGATTGTTAAAAGAAAATAAGCTTAAATTTAGGAGTGTCTATAAATATTTTATGGATTAGGATTAATTTCGGTAATAAATAAAAGTTGAGATTATTAAAATCCAATAACCCTTTTATTTATTAGAAACTTGATGTGATACCTATTCTATTCATCACCTTGTCCTTATGCTAAAAATAAATAAGGTTGGTTAGTTGTGATAATATGAATTTATATATAATGATATTGTATTTTGATTAACAGGACCCAATGTCAAAATTTTGCAAGTCCTTTCGATACACATGAACATCAAAACTTATTGACCCTAGTTATAATAATAGCCCTCATATAAAGTCGGTAGTAGTGAAAGCATAAGCAAATTTGGTCATTTAATACGCTACCCTTGTAAATAAGAGTTGCATTTAAAAAAGTTTATTATGTAACCTTTTTAACAAAAGTTGTGAAATTTAATTAAATTAGCACCATTTCGAGTAAATTGTTGCAATCTTTGATAGAATTTGTAACTTTTTAATATAAAAGTTGCAAATTAAATATAATTTTGCAACTTTTTATAAAAACGATTGCCTTAAATCTTCTAATACAACATGTATGTTCAACGAAATTGTGTTGGAGTTAACTGCAACTCATTACAAAATGTTGCTTATAAAATATATTTTTTTCAAAGGTTGTATCAAGCCTATTTTCTAGTAATGAAGGGCACTCACAAATGTCGAGTGGAAGTTTTGTGTGTACAAAAGCTTACTATACGACATGATCTTCCATGAAGAACCCCCCAAACTTACTCTTTCTTTTTGATACATGTGCTTCATGTGCAAACCCAATCTATCACCTCAACGGTGAAACACATTTTAATAGACTATCACTTTATTTGGAAAAAAGTCACTAATGGTTCATTATGGGTTCTTCATATGAACTCCACGAATAAACCAACAGATGCTATTTAAAAACTACTTAGTCGCAGCTCTTTCCTTTTGTTACGATCCAATATTAGATTTTTATTGGATCCTTCATTTTGCGGGAGTGTATTATCTATTAAAACCAATTAATTTATATTAAAATTTCAAATTCATTGTAAACTAGCTAGTCAAAGATCTCTTGTAACCATCGCTTAGTTTACTCCTAAAATCATGGCTTTCCTTTTGTACAGAACGGCTATAAAGCCATTTTATTTGTAAATATTAAGATTGATTACATTTCCTGTAATATTATTATACTCACATGGTTCATATAAAGTCAAATTACACGATTAATGAAATCTAGCAAATTGATACCTTTTAACAATAAGTATTACTATAACAAGATCCTAAAGGTATACTTTAGTTTAGTAATTTGTAGGCACTCACATTTGCGCTTTAAATTTGTAATTTCATGTTCCTGTAGGTGATACTTGACCGTACAAAAAGTCAACTTGAGTCGTTAGTGTGCTTTATTAAGCGCTAGTGCCCATTGGCTAACTCACTAATGACCAATTTGTCGTTTGATCATGATCAACTGCATCTTGCCCATACTAAAGTTTTAAACATCTATTCAATTATATTTATACGATTGGAAGGATAATTAAGTTTTATTGTTTTAGTTCCGATCAAACCGACCATTTTAACTATAAATTTCACTTATTGGCTTCATTTACATATCAATTCTGACCTTCAAGGTTCAAACACTCTTAGGAGAACTTATTTGATAATAACATATTTTATTATTTATTAACTGAAACTACCAATAACAGCCGAATGAACATTCCTGATATAAGATAACTATTGTTCATATTGATTTTGATGTTCCTGACTCATAAAGGAACAAAATCAAACAATAACATACTACTATAGAAAAACACCATTTAATCAAGTTTGAAACCAAAAATATAAGCCCAAGCCATTACAAGAAAGTGGATCTATAGCAACAAAAAATTTTTACTCTATAACAACCATATATTGTTGCTATAGATGAAAATCACTTATAGAGACAACATGTCGTCGCTATAGTTGTCTTTTGCACAAATTAGTCGTAATAACTATAATAAGTCGTCGGGATATACATCATCGGTGCAACTTACTATATAGGAATGACATATTGTCTCTATAGGTCCTATAATTATTTATGGAAAAAGAATTAATAAATAACGATCTACAAGGACAACTTGCTGTCGCTATAGATCATTATTTATTTAATTTTCTATTTCTCTATAGAAACAATGTGTTATCGCTATAGATGAGGAAGCCGTAGTATCCGCACGATGTGTTATCGCTATAGATCAAGAAGCCGTAGTATCCGCACATTAGTTTCTGCTTTACAGTGGTCAAACACCCGCACATTAGTTTCTGCTTTACAGTGGTCAAACACCTATTTGGCTTTGATTTGTAGTAACGACAAGTCGCCGCTATAGACCAACTTTTTAAATTTTTATCAAAAATAATTTTGGGCAGGAAATATTAAAACTACATCAAAAATTTAAATCAAGTTTAACAAACATATACTTCATATAAATTCAATGAAATTTAATACAAGTAGTTCAAGTTCATTAAAATCTAATGAAAGTACAAACGCTAATGACCACCAGGTGGTCGTTGTTGCTGCCAGTAACACATCATTTTCCATTTGTTCTTGAAGAATTTTTACATTTCTTCTATTTGTTATGTTTGTCGTTATTAGATTTCTTGACTTGTGATTTTGTTGGGGAATTTACTTAATCCTGACAACAAGTCATCGATACAAATAGATATTTTCATCATCATTTAGTTAAAAATAAGTGAAAAGAAACTTTATTTTACTTACCCCAACGATGAGTCTTCGGTATAAGGTAGGGCACATTCGAGTATATTTTTTCAATGTGATCGTAAAGGAAAAAAATATTAAATTTTTTTTAATCGTTAGTATAAAATTTCACACAAACTGTTCTTTTTTCACTTATCTCGCATGTTTGTACCAACGACAAGTAGTCGGAATGATCAGTCAAAATTGGGAATCATTCTATTGCGACGACAAGTCGCCACTATAGAGTAACTTGTACCCACGACTTTTGCCATCGCCACACGGTGATTTTGTTGATGGATTAAACATAAAATATAATTATTCTCAAAACAGAACAAAACCTATTAAGAAGTCAAACCAGTAAGTTCTTTATTTGTTCACATACCAGAACTTAATTGCTGCGAAAATGTTTGTCATATATGCGAAAATGTTTGTCATATATGATATTAAGATATTATAAATACCTTAAAGGAACTCAATTTCTAGAAATTTGAGTATGGATTAATATACTATCAAAATCCCCACCATTGAGATTTGGGTTTCAATGGAGATTATCAAGAGATTTTAAATGGCTCTAGTTACATAGGGTGATTAAACAAAGGCTTAAAACTATATTGATGCAGCAAACTCGTATTTTTCTTTCCAATTCATTGCACTCAAACACAAAACTCATCACCCTGCTGTTTTTATATGTAACTCAAGGGATTTAAGTTTATGCGAAAGGTCAAACCAATCCTTTACTGTAAAATTTTAGTATTTAACAATAATCTCAAAGAACTAGTACCAAGAATTCACTCAATGTTATTCATGAAAATGAATGATGAACGATTACAAAGAAAGAAAAAATACGATGAATTCGTCTTATACAATTCAAATCCTCTAAAAACAACTAACAACTGATTTTAACAAACAAGACCAACAAACTTTCAAAATGTTACAGACTAACCCCTCAACTTTAGTCAAACATTCACTCTTGGAATTAACTTTCCAACATACTCCCATCTAATTCCAAGAGACTCCTTGCAAATCTTCATCCCAAGTAAAAACATCATTTTATAGAACTTGATTCGAGGCAAAGCTTTCGTTAAAATATATGCTTTCTATATATCTCCATTCACATGTTCAACATGTATTTGTTCCTTTTCAATGCTCTCTCGTATGAAATGATACCGATAACTTATGTGCTTACTTCTACTATGAAAAACAAAAATTTTCATTAATGCCATAGTAGAAGAATTATTTACCAACAATGTCACATTCTTAGACTCCCTTCCAATTATCTCTTCAAATAGCTTGACAAGCTGAGCTTGCAACCATGTATTCTGCTTCACATGAGCACAAAGCTATTGTTGTTTGTTTCCGTGACAACCATGATATTGGTGATCCATTATAGTAAACCACATTCCTGGTAAGTACTCTTGACATCATCTCCATCAGTCAAATAACTATTATCACGATACTTAAACAATGTTCCTTCCTTCAATTTTCTTATACTTGATACCATAGTGTATAATACATTTAACATACCTACTCACCTATTTCACTTCCTTCAAATGAGCTTCTTTGGGACCCGCATGAACCTACTTACATACCTAACTTAAAAACTTAAATATGGTCTTGTTTGAGTTAGATACCTTAGTGATCCAACAAGCTTTCTATACTCACTTGCATCTACATCCATACCTCCCTCAATTTTCATCAACTTAAGACCAGGTTATATTAAATATTTTGTCTCATTACAACCTTCCATCCCGCCATTCTTATAATTTTCACAGCATAAGCAGCTTGATTAACCAGAATATCATTATTATTTTGAACTACTTCAATGCCCAAATAATAACAAAACCTTGCCAAATCTTCTACTTGAACTTTTCCACTTCAGTTTGGTTACTCCTAATTACAAGAAAGTAATCAACATAAACCCTTATGATCAATACTGAATCATATCTTACTTTTACATATATTGCATGTTCATGTTGACATCTCTTAAAGCACAACTCCTTTAATACCTCATCCAACTGAAGGCTCCATGCTCTAGGAGCTTGTTATAAGCCATAAAGTGATTTAGACAATGTATAAACTTTTGGTTCAACCCCTACTTTCACATATCCATCTAGTTGTCAAACAAAAATAGTTTCTTTAAGTTCCCCATGAAGAAATGTTGCTTTAACAGCAAGATGGTACACATCCTATTTTTCTTTGGCTGCTAAGGCAAGTATCAACCTAATTGTATCCATCCTTGCCATTGTTGCAAAGGCTTCCTCAAAATCTATGCCTTGTTGTTGGACAAAATTTTATGCCTTGACATTCCTTTGGCATCTCTCTTTAACTTGAAAATCTATTTCAAGCCTATTGCTTTACATTTGGAATGTAACTTAGTGAGAATCCATGTTTTATTGCACTATATAGCTAGGATCTCTTCAACCCTAGTCTGTCTCTGTTCTCTCTTTAACTGCTTCTTAAAAGCAAACAGGTTCTCCTTCTTGAGCAATTAACTTAACAATTCACCACTATTGTTGTTTTTGGAACATCCATGGACTCACACTACACAATTCCATTTGGTACAAAGTCATTTAGTCTTAATAATTATTATTATTATTATAATTATAATAATAATAATTATAATAATAATAATAATAATAACAATAATAATAATGATGATAGTAATAGTAATAATATTGATAAGTCATAATAATAATAATAATAATAATAATAATAATAACTACACGGATCAAAGTTGTAATTAATTGAAACTTATTCCCTCTTTCTCCCCTTAGGCCGTTTATCCGGCCATGAAGTCGCCGAGCTCCGGCGAGGCCAGAAAGCGTGGAACCCTTGAAATTCAACTCAAAATATCGGTTTCTAACCGTTTGGGAGGCAAATTCGAACCTTAAGGTTCGTTTTAATTACGTTAAGCATCGGTTACAAGAGCTATCGAGCTCGAGTAACCGACGAGTATCAAACACCCAACGTCCAGGCATTAAACACCAATTATAACTCAATTAAATAAACCAAATCGAACGTCTATCTAATTCTAATCGGTTGCGACACTCAATTGCATCTGAAAACACCAAATTAAACCAATTCAATCCTACTCTATATCGCGACCCACACCCCACTCGAACACCATCATTTGAACCTCAAATTCTGAAATTAATAGAGGGCTTTTCATCTTTAAGATCATTAGAAACTACCTGTACAACTAATTTGATTATCATCGTCGTTTGAGCATCAAACCAGTGCTACGTGGTCGCGATCTGTTATTGTACCTATTCATCACCAATTCCATCTCAATCCAGATAATTAAACGTCGCAATACACTCGGTTTTAGTTGGGGAACAAAATCCCCATGATCTTTAGCATTAACAACAATGATTTGGCTGTCAATTTTGGCTCGAATCGAATCTAGGGTTCATGGGTTGGGGGAGTTCATAGGGGTGTGCTTTTAAATTTTAAAAACCAAGCTAAACCAAGGCCATGGTCTTTGGTTCGCTGGTAACTCGTCGGCCCCTTGAACAACAGGTCCCCGGTTTGAAACCGGGGACCCTCATGTTTTGTTTTTTTAAGGCTTTTACCCTTTAAACTAAATCTAGAATTTTTTTAAAAATTTATAAAAAAATCAATTTAAGCACTTATTAATTTTTAGAGATATTACATTATTTTCTAAAATTTATTTCATGAAATATTTTAAGGTAATTTTTAAATATTATAGACAAATAATAAACCTAGTTTATTTCTCTTATAAAAGTGGCTTAAAATAATGGTTTAAATCTCTAGATTATTATTTGTTCAACCTTTTGGTTATATATTTTAGATGATGTTTACGTTAAAAGAAAAATTATTATAAAAATCATTTCAACTTATAAATTACAAAATATTTCGTTGCATTTCTTTATACTAAAATACTTAAATAATGTGCTTCATTCTTATGGAATCAATAACATAAATAATTATTTTATTTCAATTAGTTTGGTTAAATAAAACCCCCAAATATCAAGATGAAACCATAGTTCTCTTGAATTCGTTAAACTTATTATTAAACTTAAAATCTGATAAATATATATATATATTTAGGTACCTCGTGAAGGTTTACGTTGGAACGACAACTATTATTTTTCTTATTATTCATCGGTTATATACTTATTGATAATGTGAGTATTTCTATACTCCTTTTTTCATATTTTACACTTTGGGTTGAAACATGTTACTTTATAACCATTGCACTTGTAAACGTTTGATTCTTGTAAAGTTATGGCAATTTACTTGTGTGTTGTGATTAGTTGAACCTTGTAGCTACCATGTAATGTCGAATATATGTACAATCATTAACTATTGCTAGCCCGGAAACGTCATAGATCTATGGACTTGACAAGCCTGCTTGGTTGATCCAAGTACACTTAGCTAATCGTATATACTTGTAAACATTTGAGACTTGTAAAACTTTGTCAAGTTTTGATTGTGCTTTCTGTCTTACATCCCTAGTTACTTTGCTCTCTAACTTACAACATGAATTGCCATCTTTTATTTATTTATGTATTGAAAACTATGGAAATCTCACCAACATTATGTTGACATTTTATTTTTAACATGTTTTAGGAAATACTCAAGTTTGATCACCACTTTTTGAAGCTTGTTCACATCTAGGAATGGACCTAGTTAAATAAATGAAATAAATTGGTTTGTTACATTTTATGTTATGTTATTTACTTTCTTTGAGACATATGTTTATATTGGTACAATTGAAACTTATGATTAATATATTTGGATTTAATAATAGCGTTATGTGACTGTGAACGATCTTAACTCTCACTCCTCGACGTTTCCGCCGTCAAGGTTGGGGTGTGACATGTATGATAAATTCAGCATAATCCTAATCACTTTCATTAGAATCCTTGAAATGATCATCCTAGTTATACTTTCTTCCATCTTCAAACCTAACATCTCTACTCAGTGCTACCTTCCTTTCTTTTGCGTCATACATCTTGTGCGCCTTAGTGCCTCGTTCAACACCTAAATACACCATTAGCACACTCCTATCTTCCAAATTTTGTATGTTTGGCTTTATTACCTTCATATGCCCTACACACCCAAGCATTCTTAGATGTTGAAGTGGAGGCTGTATTCCTTTTAAAGGCTCACAAGGTTTTGATTTCTCAAGGCTCTCGTTAGGATCTCATTTAGTATATGTACAGAATGTCTTACAGCTTCCACCTATATGACTTAAGGCACATCCATTGCCTTTATCATAATTCTGCTCATATTTAGAATTGACCTGTTCCTCCTCTTTACCATACCATTCTCCTAGGGAGAGTATGGTACAGTTAATTATCGTAACATACCCTTTTCTTCATAATACTGATTAAAGGCTTGGGAGGTAAACTTCCCTCATCTATTAGACCGAACTGTTTTGACTTTCACATCAAACTCACTTTCTACTTTAGTGATAAATTCCTTAAATGTTTCATAGCCGTGATCTTTGGTTTTAAGCAAATATAGCCACATGAATCTAGTGTAATCATTCACCAATATAAAGTAGTATTGTTTCTTGCTAGTGTGGTAGGAGATATAGGTCCACACAAATCCATGGATACCAACTAAAGTGGTGTGTGTGACTTATATGATGTTTGGGATAGGAAAGGGTGCCTTGTTTGCTTTCATGCTAAGCAGGCTTCACACAATTGGTAAGGGTGATTGATCATTGGAACACCATCAACGCTAAGCAGGCTTACATAATTGGTAAGGGTGATCGATCATTAGAACACAATCAACAAGGTGTTTATGTGTCATTTTCTTTCAAGTGTCAAAACTAATGTGTCTAGATGACCATGCATAACTAGGATGCATCATCTATTTTAGACATTAGACACTATGGTGATCCAGTTTTTCTGAATATTTTATACAATCTATTAGTGGGTCTTTCAATCTTAACGAAGTGCCTTCCATCTTTGTCATAGAGCCAAAGATAGCCTTCCTTCATTCTAATTTTGCAACCTACTTCAGTTGCTTGACCAAGGCTTAGATATTACTCTTTAGATGAGGAATACAATATATATTGGTCAATAACCATTTATCTTGTTCTAGCATTCCAATACTACTGGCCCTTTCTCTTGTATCTCAACCAAGGATCCATCCCTAAATTGGACTTTCTCCCTCACATTCTTGTCCAAGATGGACAACATTTACACCATGCTAGTCATATGATTTGATGCACCATTGTCTAGGTACCACATGTGCCTTTCTTTTTACTATAGTGTGTATCTGGCTGGCATTACTCTTTGCTCATTTATGAGCACTAACTCTTTCTAATCACAAACATGAATTGTCATTAAGAGTGCACATTCCTTTTCCTCTGCTTGAGTCAAGTTTGTCTCTTGTTCCTTGTGCTTTGAAGTAGAGCATTTATATGCATAATGTCCATACTCATCACACTTTAAACACTTTATGTTTTACTTACCCTTACCCTTTCGTTGAGTCTGCTTGGATTCCTTTCTTGATCACTATCACCTTTCTTCTATTTATGGGTAGATCGGTTTCGACCCCTCTCACTTTGACTTCCTCATTCACTTCTGCTCTTACTTCTACTTTTTGCTTCTGAGTTCTTGTTCTTTTCTTTCCACTCAGAGTACGAGAGCAAAAATTGATCATTCTTGCTTGAACTTAAGCCTTGTTTAGATTTCATCCATGTTCTTTCTTCGAATGTCTTAAGCCTTCTTATTGCTTCTTGAAGCAATAAAGTATCAAGATCAATGAATTGCTCAACTGAGGCTATAATATTAATAAACTTTTCGGGCAGAGAATCAAGAAATTTAAGAACTAGTGCAGCTTCCTCATAAGGGTCCCTGAGATCACTAGCCATTATTGCTAGACTGGTTAACTTCCCTACTAATTGTAAGGCCCCATTCCCAGGACGCTTACAACTAGTCAATCATCGCACATAAAACATATTTATTTACATTAACTTTAATAAAATATTGCAGCAGAAACATTTAAACACCCTTTTCATTTCATTATAATTGATTTTGCAAAATAATACATCGTTGACTGATTACAAAATAACTTGTTGCATTACATCACAAAAATATTATACGAAATGGATGCCATCCAAAATAAGCCAACTAGCCAACCCGTCCCATCCTCAACAACAATCACCTACCAACTGGAAAATGCATAAAAGTCAGCGTTGTTGAGTGAGTTCTAGTTTTACAAAAACATTATATTACCTTTCATTTGTTAAAAAACATTTTCTTTACTATCGCACGTGGTCACACATCATATGTACATCAAGGTAATAATTATTATCTTTCATCATTGTCCGTTTCGTATATTTCGCACATTTCGCACATTTCGTACTTATCGCACTATTCGTACATTTATTATCTTTTCACTTCTATCTAGGTCCTGTCGTGTACTTAACCCCCCTCTTGAGCACAAAGCTATATCATCTAGGGTTAAGCGACAAGGACCCCATATTGCACATATCGCACGTATGGAGCAGTCACATTGACTAACTCCCCCTGTGTGTGAACCCTTAAGGGTTAGCCAAGATCGCACGCAATAAACACACAGTTGTGCTAACAACCCTCATTGAGTTGTGAAGCTCCTTTCATTTGCTTGCAAGACTTTTCATTCGTTCATTATGTTTCACTTTCAATATCTTAAATCTTCTACTTTGTTAAGATAATACTTTACGTTCATTATCATAATCACACCACGTAAAGTCATGTCATCATACGTAATAAGGAACATATCATACATAAACATCATATATCATCATCATCATCATCATCATTAATCACACATCATCATGCATACACCTCATACATCACCAATCACGTCATCTATGACTTCATAAAGTCAACTTACATATCCTTGGGAACCTCCCAAGTCAAAGCCCACAATTTACATTTTCGATGAACTTTTAGAAAATCTTCTAAATCTTAGGCTCATGGGCACTATGTAGGAGCATGGCCTTCTAGGCGCATGGGAAACACTTAGGCGCATGGGGAACTTCTTGGCGCATGGGCACTATTGGGGCGTATGGCCAACACTTAGGCGTTTGGGCACATTTCTAGGCATATGGACACTATGCAGGCGCATGAGTGCGTGGGCGCATGGGCTTTCTAGGCGTCTGGACACTTAGTCAAGTTTAGCCTATTTCTATGCATATGGACACTATTTGGGTGCATAAACTTTCGGCGCATGGGAACACTTAGACAGTTTATACCGTTGGGCACACGGGCCACTATTTGGGCACATGGGCAGTCTAAGTCAAACTTAAACAACTAAATTCAGCCCCCAAAGCTCAAAACTAGCATTCGAAACTATAGAAACACATTCATAGCATAATCATAACCATAATAACACCCAAATAAAACCCCACCCGCAAACACATACACACACATACAGGTGAAAACCCATTTTATAAAAATGTTCATACATGCATTTCCAGCCCCGAATCAGTTTAGAACAAGTAAAAAGAGGGTTCTAGAACTCACCTTAGTAGCTCTTGGGTATGACTTCCTTCAAACCCGATTGGAAATTAAGTTCTACCACCTAAACAAACCAAAAACACACACAAACAAACACACAACACAAATAAGCACACAATCGAGGCAAAGGCCAGTTAAGAACACTCAAAAACACCAAATTGTTACCTTGAATTCGGATTCTTCTTCTTGTTTCTCCAAGACCCGAAAGCTTCAGCTCTTTTCTTCACACTCTCTCTAAAAATCCAAATGGAAAGGTGTGCTGTGACCATTTAGGCGGCCATACCACCTTTATTCACCAACTTTGAAAGTTTTTGTCCTTTGGACACATTTAACCCTTCAACTTGGGTTTTATTGTGTTTCTTTCGTTTTCTTTACCTTATTCTTTCTTTAGTGCTCTTAAAAATAATGGGGCGTTACAAGTCCACCCCCTTATATAGGTTTCATCCCCGAAACCTGTTATTCCTCAAACAATTGTGGGTAATACTGTCTTATCTCTTCTTCAGTCTCCCACGTAGACTCAGATCCCTTCTTGTGCTTCCACTGTACACGTACCATGGGAACTACTTTATTCCTCAACCTCTTATCCTTACGATCAATGATCACCACTAGTTTCTCCACATAATTGAGCCATTCATCTACTTCGATATCTTCCAATGGTACAACCATATCCTTGTCTGCTAAACATTTTCTCAGATGAGATACATGGACAGTCAGGTGAATTCCACTTAACTCATCTGGTAATTCCAACCTATAGGCCACCTCTCCTACTTGAGCAATTACTCGGAAAGGCCCTATGTATCTTGGGCTCAACTTGTCCTTCTTTCTGAACTGAATGATACCCTTCCAAGGTGATACTTTCAACATAACTCTGTCACGCACTTGGAACTCAATTGGTCTTCATCTCTTATCGGCATACTGTAGGTACATGTGTCCCTAGTTTCTGAACTTAATGTAATATGTCTTTAGTGTCTTACACTTATGTAACAGTTGGGTGCTTAATGAAATGTAAATGTTTGGTTGTGTTTATAATGTTTAATATTTCATTAATGAGTTGTTTAACGCATATTGAATTGATTATATAGTTTGTGGTTGTTAGAACTAATATAAATAATGTAATGATAATTAATATATTCAAACTTAGTAATATGAAGTTATCATGCGAATGGCTCATGCTAATGGACCATACACATGAACAACTTCATGCGAATGACTCAGTCGCACGATTGAACCAGGAGACTGGATCAGTCGTATGATTGAAACATGAGATTGGCTCAGTCGCACGACTGAACACTCAGTCGTGCGAATGGATCAACCGCATGGCTCAATCGCACGACTGAACCATGCTAATGGTTCAGTCGCCCGAATGAGCAACACTAACCTATAAATACCACCTAATTCATGGAAAAACGTAAGCATTGAATACACTTCGACTCCAGACGTACCCTAGCCGTCCAGAGACCTCTAAGAACCTACTCGAAGTTCATAGATCGTAGTAGATCGATTCCTAATCGATTCTTAACGTTTAGATTCAATACATAATTGTTCGCATTGATTGGATCACCAATCAAATAGGATTCCACACTATTTGATTCGGTATACACGTTAATCAGTTAGTATTTCGTTCAATACACGATCCTAACAAGTGGTATCAAAGCTTTGGCTCTTGATTACGTGTGATTCAATCGCTTTGATACAAAAATGTTTTTTTCACTAAAAACGCAATCTTTTTGTGTCAAACGGTGTCTTAGACATCTCCTGGTCATAAAGTTCAGTTTTTCCGGCATACGACAATTAGGGTTAGTGAAAATTCGAGTTTTTGTGGCAAAAACACGTTAAACCTAGAAATGTTCAAAATCCAGTAGCTTCAGTCGCACGATTGACTCAATCGCACGACTAAACTCATTCGCATTCTCCATACGCACGATTGGACTCATTCGTACCTCCATTCGTACGACTGAGCAGTCTATTCGCATTAGTTCAGTCGCACGATTGAACCAAACGCATTGTTCAATCGACCGAATAGCCCAATCACACACTTCCATTCGCACTAATAAAACAGTTTGTTTAAAATTTAAAGTTTATAGCAATGGAGGACCAATATTCAGCTTTTACAGCAGGGAGAGACTCACGTATACAGAACCTACTACTACTGGAGAATGAAGTGGGGAATCATAATAAACCCCCAAAGCTTATCACGTTAGACGAATACCCACAACGGAAGAAACGTTTCGAGATCTACTTAAATGCAGTAGATCCCAATCTGTGGGAATCTATAGAGACGGGGTATAACATGCCAGTCAGAGCTGATGGCATCAAACTCACACTTGGTGGCATGACTGATGGACAGAAAGTAAAATACAATGCAGAGAAGAAAGTTTATGCTTTGCTTACTCAGTTAATTCGAAGGATATTTTCCATCAATTCTCGGAATATACACAAGCAAAGAAGCTCTGGGATGCATTGGAGAAACGGTATGAAGAAAACGCATCATTGAAGGCCATAAAGGCTAAGGCTTTAAAGAAGGAGCTTGAAAACTTCTCCTCAATGGGTAAAGAAATCCTAGATGATGTTATCGATAGATTCTACCACTTGATGAGTGAGATGCACACTCATGGAGTATCGACATCAATGGAGGATAAAGTGTCCAACTTTGCAGACGGGCTGCCAGAGAAATGGGTGTCATTTGTCTCCAATCTCAGACAGAATGGTATGCTAACGAATGAAATGTAAATGTTTGGTTGTGTTTATAATGTTTAATATTTCATTAATGATTTGTTGTGTGTTAAAACAAAATAAGCATAGTTACAAAGAAAAGATAGACCTTTTGAACAAACAACTTCGGGAAACAAAAGTTGTAGCCTTAACCAAGCTAATGACATTAGGTACTATCTTAACTCCCTAGAAGACACTAAGAAACAAAAGGCAGTTTTAGAAGTAGAAGTTAATTCCCTAAAACAAAAACTACATAGTTGGACTAGTTCTTCACACATAGTCCAAAACTTGGTAAGAGAGAGAAACAATAGGAAGGGATTGGGTTATAAAGTGGTTCCACCACCACATGAGATATTGATGAACACAAAATGTAAACCAATTAATGATAATCCAATCAAGGATCATGTGGTGTCTACTCCACTTGTAAGTGATCCAGATTCCACATGTTCATCAAATGAATCTGGCACTAAACAAAAGGAGGCCACTTCTAAGGCAAAAGGTAAAATACTTTGTATTAATCTAGACAAAGAGTTTGAAAAGGTCAATATTATGTCTGGTTCAAACAAATTCAAATCTGAATCTAAAAAGAACATTAATGTTAACCAATCACGTGCATCATGTAAAAGTCCAGGTAAACAAATGGAAAAGATGTAAAACAAGGTAAAGAAATTAAATTTGTAAAACCAGACTATACATCTAATCAAGAAGTGTCTAAGTCCAAACAGAGTTAGGTCACATGTGTGACATACACCTCTCCACGAAAACAGTTAAATCGTAAAGTCGAAAGCAAGTCATGCTACAACTGTGGAGAACATGGACACATCGTGTCTAACTGTCCTTACTATCAGACACCGAGGAGAAAAGTTGAACTTCTGGACCCCAAACCTATCTCTTCTAGGAGGAACTCAGTGACGCCACCTAGAAGGGCTAGCGAACCTAAAGTTCAACCCATTAGCCAGTCGTCTATTTATCACAAACAGGCCTTACACAAAGCTGGCCTGTGTAAAGGAAAATCAATTCCTTGTCTGATAATGAGAACAAGAAGACATCTGAACTTCCCTCACCCTCTATTGGTCAATGGGTTGAGTTTATTATGTGTGATGCCTCTGGGAAACCCAAGCCAATAAGGCTTGGGTCCCTAACATGAACTAATGTTTTCAATTGAATATGCAGGGTGTTCGCTATAGTGCTGAGATCAACACGTGGATTGTCGATAGCGGAGCATCCAGGCACATGACAGGGAACATGGCTCTCTTATCAAATGTCAAACAAATCAAAGGAGGCCATGTTTCATTTGCTGGAAACAAAGGTGGGTACATCACAGCTCAATGGGAAGTGGGTAATCAGAAAGTGAAGTTTGACAAGGTAAACTACGTTTAACAACTTTAAAATAACTTGCTTTCTGTTTCCCAAATATGTGATAAAGGCTTTTAAGTAGTCTTTGACAACAAGAAGTGCTATGTCCTGAAAAAGGACTATGTGATCCCGAAGGACCAGGTTTTAATGTCTATGTCAAGATATAATGACATGTATGTCTTGGACCTATCAAAGGCCTCCACAACGGATCGTGAAGTTCAGTGCTTCCTGTCAAAAGCTACTGAGAAGGATTACATCTCATGGCATAGAAGAAAGTGACACATTAATCCACGGAAGATGAATCACTTGATCCAGAATGATCTAGTGAGAGGAGTTAACGTCAAAAACTTCCAACTTCTGGATTTCTGTGTGGCTTGCAAGAAGGGCAAATAGACGAAGAAGTCTCATAAGGAAAAGAAAGTTCATTCAATCGAACTTCCTCTTGAACTTCTTCACATGGATCTATTTTGTTCCATTCAGTACAAAAAGCATCGCAGGCGACTTGAACTGCTATGTAGTCATAGACGACTACTTAAGATTCTCTTGGGTGACGTTTCTGAAATCCAAATCAGAACATTTTAGTCATTCAAAGAAATAGTAACTACGTTGGAGTCCCTCTACAAGCTGAAGGTTCATCAAGTGCGCTCAGACAACGAAACCGAGTTCAAGAATCAATGGATGGAGGCTTACTACAAGGAAAAGGGAATTTTGCATAAGATCACCTCTGCCTACACTCCTCAGATGAACGGCGTTGCTGAAAGGAAAAATTGCAGCTTGATAGAAATGGCATGGACAATGCTAGCAGACTCGAAACTGCCTATCCAATTCTGGAATGAGGCAGTTGCAAACGCATGTTACACATTGAATCGAGTTCTGATAGTTAAACGCCATGGCAAGACATGTTACGAGTTACCGCAGCAACGTAAACCAAATCTAAAGTATCTTGAGCCATTTGGCGCCCGTGCACCCTCTGAAGAAGACTCAGGAGGGAAAATTCAGCGACAAGGCTGATGAAGGTATATTTCTAGGATACAACATACCAAACAATAGAGTTTACAACAACTCAACGGGTCAAGTGGAAGTGTGGTGTAACGTAGATGTTCAGAGATACACCATACCACTTGCTGGAAAAGGACCAGCCTTCTTTTCGACTATGATGGATTCTTTAAATCCTTCAACATCCCACTCTTCACTTCTGACGACGAGTTGGCAACCAAGATGATGTATGATGTCCTGAACCCATCGGCTCCAGATTCAACATCATCTGGTTCACAAGGTAGCTCATTTAACAATTCAGGGGGAGCTCTTGACGATAGTGACTCCTCTGATGAAGAAGTTGTGGAGACTTATCAAAACAACCAGGAGGAATAGGTTCCTATTCCTACAAGTCCACAAGCATCTGACATTGATGCCTCTGCATCTTCAGAACCTCAAACTCCTACTGCATCAGATACTGAACCAAATGTTCATAATCTTGAATCTGAGGTAGTTGTTCCAACCACTCCTGGATCACGCCTAAATGTTATCATCCTTTGGATAATGTCATTGGAGATGTGAGGTTAGGAGTTCAGACTAGAAATTAGCTGTACTCAGCTGATTATGCCTCGGTGATGGAAAAGGGGTACCTTCACAATGGTGCATATCATTGCTTTGTGTCTCAGTTTGAGCCAAAGTATGTTAGTGAAGCCCTAAATGATGAGGCATGGGTGAGTGCCATGCAAGAAGAACTTCTTCAGTTCAAGAAGTTAGGTGTATGGATTCTGGTGGATAGACCTAATGGTGCTAAGGTCATTGGTACAAAATGGGTCTTGAAATGCAAGAAAGATGATCACGGTGTGATCATCAGAAACGAGGCTGGACTTGTTGTTCTAGGATTTCGACAAGTCGAGGGCATAGACTATAATGAAGTGTTTGCACCCGTGGCACGAATGGAAGCAATCCGTATCTTCCTCGCCTATGCATCATACATGAAGATTAAAGTTTATCAACTTGTTGTGAAGAGTGCATTCCTTCATGGTGAAATCCGAGAGACAATGTACGTTAGTCAACCCGAGGGATTTGAGGATCGATATCATCGGGACAGAGTTTACAAACTCGACAAGGCGTTATATGGGCTTCATCAAGCTCCCAGAGCCTGGTATGAGAAACTCTCAACTCACCTTATGAAACACGGCTTTCACAGAGGTGTAATTGACCGCACGTTGTTTATAAAAGAAAAAGATGGAGATTTAGTGCTCATTCAAATATATGTAGATGACATAATCTTCGGTTCAAAGAATGAAGATCTATGTAAAGAGTTTGAAGCAGTAATGTGTAAGGCCCTGTTCTCGGGATGCTTACAGCTGGTAACTCATTGCACATAAAACATACACTTTACATTTGATCATTCATAAAACATTGCAGCGGAAACATAAAAATATTTTTCATTTCATTACAAATGCTTTTGCAAGTTAACACAAGCGTGCATTTCAAAACATCATTCGTTCACATTATAATACAAAAACATTAACAAAAGAATGCCATTCAAAATGCCAAGAAGCTGCTCTGTGCCATCCTCAGCAATGCTCACCTGCCAACTGGAAAATGCATAAAAGTCAATGTTGCTGAGTGAGTTCTAGTTTTATAATATAACAATACTTTACTTTCATTAAAACCTTTCTTTACTTTCATGCGATCATACATCATACATATACACTGATAATATCATATTATCTTCATCGTTCATTCATTAACTTTCATTCTTTCATACATTCTTACTTTCACTCATTCATTCATTACTTCCAGTGACATGTACATTACCCCGAACAATGTGCACGAAGCGAGTAACTGGGCCTGCGGTCTTTCATAGACCTCGAACATTGTGAACGAATCTGACTCCAGTACCTAGGGCAAGTACATTCACCATTTATCTTTTCTCTTTCATTCTGGATCAATGCCATATGCTATACCCCGAACATTGTGCACGAAGCGGGTAACTAGGCTTGAGGTCTTTCATAGACCTCGAACATTATGCACGAAGCTGAATCCAGTACCTAGGGCAAGCGGCAAGGATCCCATTCATATGGTCAATCACAAAGATTGGACCCCAATGTGCATCCTTCAGGGTAGCTAACCCGCACACTGTTGAGCTAACACCTTCATTGGGTGTGCACCTCCATACATTTGCTTGCAAGCCTTCTTACATTTATTCGTTTATTAATGCATGCATTCATTCATCATGTTCCTCTTTCATTATATTTCACTTTACATCGGGTAACGACAGAACAGGAGCTTGAGTCAATCTTGTCTTTAATTCTTCAAATGCCTTCTCTTGAGATTGACCCCATACAAACTTCACATCCGTCCGGGTCAACTTAGTTAGTGGAGAAGCGATCTTGGAGAAGTCTTGAATGAATCTCCTGTAGTAACCCGCCAAACCCAAGAAACTGTGAATCTCGGATAGCGTCTTTGGAGATTTCCATTGCATCACTGCCTCCACCTTAGCCGGGTCCATCATGACCCGCTCAGGATTCACCACATGACCCAATAACTGAACCTCACGCAAAAAAAATGCGCACTTGGAGAACTCGGCATACAGTTTCTCCCTTCTCAATGTCTCCAAAACCTCCCGAATATGATCGGCATGCTCAATCTCGCTCTTCGAATAAATCAAGATATCATCAATAAACACAATCACTGATTTATCCAACATAGGCCGACACACACAGTTCATCAAATCCATAAAAGCAGCTCACGCATTGGTCAAACCAAAAGACATGACAAGAAACTCATAGTGATCGTAGCGCGTGCGAAAAGCTGTTTTAGGAACATCTTGCTCTTTCACCTTCAGTTGATGATAGCTAGATCAAAGGTCTATTCTTGAGAACCAACTGACACCTTGAAGCTGATCAAACAAATCATCGATTCTCGGTAGGGGTATTGGTTCTTGACCGTCAACTTGTTCAGCTCACAGTAGTCAATACACATCCTCATACTACCGTCTTTCTTCTTCACGAACAGGACCAGAGCACCCCAAGGAGAGATACTCGGTCTGATGAACCCCTTATCCAGCAGCTCTTGCAACTGCTCCATCAACTCCTTCATCTCAATCGGAGCCAACCGATATGGTGCCTTGGCAACAGGTTGGGCACCCGGTATCAGATCAATCTGAAACTCAATCTCTCTGTCAGGTGGCACTCCTGGTAAATCTTCTGGGAACACGTCCGGAAAGTCACACACAATCGGTACATCAAACAGTTGTGGCATGGGCGTATCCACATCCTTCACATAAGGCAAGTAGGCGCTACATCCACGCCTCATACACTTTCCCGCCACCACCATTGAGATTACCTTTGGGATCGTAGTAACCCGATCCCCATAAACAGTTACCAAACTCCCGTCAAGTGCTATCAAACGAATCATCTTCTTTGACACACAATGTTCGCCTTGGAGTCCGCCAACCAATCCATCCCAAGAACCAAATCAAACCCACCTAAGGTCATCACAAACGGTCTAACAGAAACTTATGACCTTCAAGCTCCACATCACAGTTCTCTATCATCTCAGAGATCTTGGTAGACTTGCCTATGGCAGTTTCTACATCGAAGGGCGCATCACACGTCTACTACTAACAGACAACTTAGCACAGAAAGCATCAGAAATAAAAATTTTACTCGCACCCGAATTAAATAAAACAGATGCTAAAGTTTGGTTCACCAGAAACGTACCGGACACGACATCAGGGTCCGTCCTAGCTTCCTCCTGTGTCATCGTGAATGTCCTGGCGCTCACCATTGGTCCTTCACCTCCACTTTTCTTCACCCCAGAACCTTCGCTCTTGGCTTCTTACAATCTCTACTCATATTACCACTCTCCTCGCAATTGAAAAACTTCATACCTCCACAGTCTCTAGCCATATGACCAGGCTTCCCACACTTGAAACAAACATTCAACCCCCATTTACACTCGCCACCGTGCTCCTTCCCACACCTGCCACACTTTTTCGAACTCGTACTTGATGTGACCACACAACGCTCATCCACTCGTGCCTTTTTGTTACTCGTCGAGGCACCACCCCGACCAAACCTCTTCCCATTCCAGTTTCTATCACCTCCACCCTTCCGACTACCTTTAGCCACCACCACCACAGTTCTCTCATCATACAATCTCCATGCTAAATCCACCACGAACCTAAATGTGCTCGGTCGGCGGCGATCATGCGCCTATGAATGTCCGCTGGAAAACCCTAGATGTACCTCTTAATCTTACGTGATAGAGGCGTCACTTGATTCGGCACCAGACGTGCCATTTCATTGAACTTTGTGGTGTACTCTTGGTGTGTCATAGTTCCCGCCTCTAATTGCAAAAACTCCCTCTCAACCTTGTCCATTTCCCGGTGAGGACAAAACTCCATCATCACCAACTTTTTTAGTTCGGACCATCTTATTCTTCCAATGGCCCTGCTACCCTCGGCTTGGACTATATTGTCCCACCAACATAGAGCCGAGTCCGCAAAAGAGCGGGTAGCGAACATCACCTTCTGGTCCTCTCGGCACTCGCTGATATCAAGTACAGCCTCCATTTCCCTCACCCACTGGTGAGCATCAAAAGTAGGGGGCTTGCATCTCATAAGACCCCGTAGTTATAGCCTCGTACCGACTCCTACACAGGCTCCGCTTCTTCCCCTTCTTCTTTGTCATCAGGCGGAACCGTCTCAGTCTCGGGCTGTCTTCTTTTGCCTGTAGGTCTACTCCTTTCCTTCTCTCCCCCTCTCTAACAGCCTTTATCACTTCGGTCACCACAGACGGTAGGATCATCTACATGACTTGATGCACTTCCTCCACAACCGCCTCCTTCACTAAGGCTCTCAGGTTAGCACTCTCATCTCCGCCCTCCGGATGAGGGGTTTCTGGTTCTTCATGAACCACCTTTTCGGCCCTAGGCCTTCCTCTCGTAACTAGTGGTTCAGCACCACGCCCACCACCATGCGAAGCTTTAGATGATCTACACCATCCTCACACAAACACGCTGAAAGATTCAAACACCAACACGGTCATTCAAGGAAACAGCTCTGTTTATGTCAAGTATAGTAAGTCCCTAATTACAGTGGCCAGTTGTGATTAGCCACTTACTTTACTCTTCATACCCCAAGCATTACCTATCCTGACTACATCAGTATCTAATTCTACCAACAACACATAACCAAATAACATACGCACATAATACCGGTTAACTTTACGAAAATACCTGATGGCACGCAGCTACTCAGATTGGCATCCCTTCCCTTTCCGTCCCATTCTCAGTTTAAGTTAAGGTTTATTTTGAAATTTTACCCATTTCGCTTAAACTTTGGCTCTGATACCAACTTGTAAGGCCCCGTTCTCGGGACGCTTACAGCTGGTAACTCATCGCACATAAAACATACACTTTACATTTGATCATTCATAAAACATTGCAATGGAAACATAAAAATAACTTTTCACTTCATTACAAATGCTTTTGCAAGTCAATACAAGCGTTCATTTCAAAACATCATTCGTTCGCATTATAATGCAAAAACATTAACAAAAGAATGCCATTCAAAATGCCAAGTAGCTGCTCCGTGCCATCCTCAGCAATGCTCACTACCAACTGGAAAATGCATAAAAGTCAATGTTGCTGAGTGAGTTCTAGTTTTATAATAAAACAATACTTTACTTTCATTAAAACCTTTCTATACTTTCATACGATCATACATCATACGTCTACATAGATAATATCATTGTTATCTTCATCATTCATTCATTAACTTTCATTCTTTCATACATTCTTACTTTCATTCGATCATTCATTACTTCCAGTGACATGTACATTACCCCGGACATTATGCACGAAGTGGGTAACTAGGCCTGAGGTCTTTCATAGACCTCGAACATTGTGCACGAAGCTGAATCCAGTACCTAGGGCAAGTACATTCACCATTTATCTTTTCTCTTCCATTCCGGATCAATGACATATGCTATACCCCGAACATTGTGCACGAAGCGGGTAACAGGACCTGAGGTCTTTCATAGACCTCGAACATTGTGCACGAAGCTGACTCCAGTACCTAGGGCAAGCGGTAAGGATCCCATGATATGGTCAATCACAAAGATTGGACCCCAATATGTATCCTTCGGGGTAGCTAACCCGCACACCGTTGAGCTAACACCTTCATTGGGTGTGCACCTCGATACATTTGCTTGCAAGCCTTTTTACATTCATTCGTTCATTAATGCATGTATTCATTCGTCATGTTCCTCTTTCATTATCTTTCACTTTACGTTACATAATACTTCTGGTTCATTCATTAACCTAACACGTAAAGCCACGGAAAGATAAACATACATCATGGTAAGGAACATAACATACACAAACATCATCATCATACAGGGCAACATCATACATACACAACATGCATAATCATGCAACTTCATACATCATCATCATGCATATGCATCATTCACACATCACTACATGCCTATCTTAACATCTATGACCTCAAAATTCAACTTACATGAACCCCTGGGAACATCTCAAGTCAAAGCCTACATTGTCTTTTTCTCAGAAAGTCAGAAAAGTCTAAGTGTTCATCCGCATTTGCTATAGTTCATCCGCATTTGCTGTAGTTCATCCGCATTTGCTATAGTTCATCTGCATTGTCTTACTTCATCCGCATTTGTTCATCCGCATTGGCCATACTCATCCACATTTGTTCATCGGCATTGGCCTTACTCATCTGCATTTCCCTTACTTAGTCAATATTCATTCGCATTTCTCAGACTTAATCAATGTTCATCCTCATTGACTTTCATCCGCATTCACCTTCACTTGCATGGACTTACCCCATCCGCATTGACTTACTTCATCCGCATTGACTTACTAAATCCGCATTTCCATACTTAGTCAATGCTCATCCGCATTGACCTCATCCGCATTAATTGTTCATCTGCATTTCTTCCCATTACTCATCCGCATTAACCTTTCAACACTTATGCAGATTCTAAAACTTAACATATGAGCCTTAAACATCATATTTCAATTTCACATCACCGTTCGTCATGTTCTAAGCTTAAATCATACATCCTAAGTCTTAGAAACATCATCGTACATCATCAAGCATGAACATAATCACACATCATATTTTAACATCATCATACACGTATCCAAACATACGGGTCCGAAGCCCAGTTTAATGAAAACATACATTCATGCATTTCCAGCCCTAAAATAAGTTAAAACAGGTAATAGAAGGATCCTAGAACTCACATTTGCAGCTCTTGAGTATGGCTTCTTCCAAACTCGTTTGCAAATTGAATTCAACAGCCTAGAAACCCACTAAAACCATACCGAAACACATATAAACACACATAAGCATAAACCCGAGGACATAACCGGTTAAGAACACCATAAAAACATGAATTCTTACCTTGAATTCAAATTCTTTCTAGTTTTTCCTTCAAAACCGAGAATTTGCTGCTCCCAGCTACTCTCCCTCTCTAAAACCCGATGATCAGTGATGTATGTGACATATGGGCAGCCATACTACCTTTTACACCCACTTTTCAAACATTTTATCCTTTTGGACACTTTTTACCCTAGACTTGGGTTTTATTCCTTTTCTTTCTTTTTCTTCACTTTAGTCTTCTTTCTTGTCTAATAATATCCGGGTGTTACATAATGAAGGCTGAGTTTGAAATGAGTGCAATGGGAGAGATGAAATTCTTTCTCGGGTTACAGGTGGATCAAACATCAAAAGGGATCTTCCTATATCAGACCAAGTATGTAGGAGATATTCTTAGTCGGTTTGACATGGAGAATGCTTCCACAGCTGGAACTCCACTTGCTACAAACCATGATGTAGCACCCGATGAGAATGGTGATTTGGTCAACGCCACCATGTACCGAGGAATGATTGGTTCTCTCATGTACCTCACTGCCTCACGACCTGATATCGTGTACGCTACATGTTTATGTTCAAGATATCAGCAAAGCCAAAAGTCAACCATCTGATAGGGGTCAAAAGATCTTTTGTTATTTGAAGGGTACTCCAATACTTGGGTTGTGGTATCCTCATGATGATGATTTTGAGCTTACAGCGTATATTGACTCGGATTACGGTGGCTTCAAGATGAACTACAAGTCTACATCAGCGGGATGTCAATTCTTTGGGAGGAGATTAGTGACCTGGCAGTGTAAGAAGCAGACCTCGGTTGATTGTCAACCTGTGAAGCCGAATACGTTGCTGCTGCAAGTTGCTGTTCACAAATCATTTGGATTCAACAACAAATGCAGGACTACAGTTTGAATTTCTCTTCTACTCCTATTTTTGTTGATAACTCAGCTGCAATTGCAGTAACTAAAAATCCGGTCCAACACCCTAAGACCAAACACATCGGCATAAAATATCACTTTATACGTGATTGCTTTGAAAAGAACCTAATCGATGTGGTTAAAATAAACAATGATTTTCAACGTGCTGACCTCTATACAAAGGCTTTTGATAAACCATATTTTTATATCTGTTAGAGGTCAACGATGTTAAAAAGAAAAGTGATGTAATTCCCGATGATGACATGTGTAGTCCGATGAGTATAGTCAATATTTTCTTTTTTCGTTCTTTGTTATTTATTTATCTATTTAATTTTAAGTAGTCAACTTAAATTAATGTTATTTTGTCGCCTATTAAAATCCTAAAAAGCGTAAATCAGTTACGGTTTTAGAATTTTTGGGGGAGAATAGGTCAGTTAGTAACATTAACAAAAAAACGAGGGAGAAGGAGAGGCTAGCTGATAGAAACTATATCGTATCTGTGATACCGATTCAATGACTTTGGAAAATGATAGTACGCAGGAAAAAATCAATTAGGACTTTAGAAGTGTAAATTGAATAAGATGCGACATTCAAAGTATAAGTCTGTGTAGTCTGAGCAATATAAAAGGAAAAATGATAGTAAAACTAGTTACTACTAAGGTAACACAAAGAAAGTAGACCTAAAGGTTGCTAGACCACATATAATATGTCGGTAGATTCAACACAATAGATGATTAGACCTTGTTGGTGATCTCAAGATCAAACTAAATTGTTCAACTGACTGTGGGTTCCCATCTTATCACTGGTTAACACAATCAACAAAATTCCAATAAGGGGTGACGAGCAAATAAAACCCACAATGTGTGCGGATGACCATAAATAGAGCAAAGCATGAAAAAAATGAAAAGTAAACGCTATCAAGATAATAACTTATGTTGTTGGTGCATCATGTGCAAAAGAAAAAAAAAGATGCTCTAACAAGAAGATAGGTTGTGTGCCTCTTTGTTGTGCGATGGCACTGACCTGAGGATTAGCATAACCTAGATATTCTAGAATTCATTGGTGTTTGCCGCCTCTCTGCTGTGCGATGGCACTAATCTGAGGTGTGGCTTCTCTTTGAAAGCCCTAAGAATAGTTTCTTCTTGTCAAAATACCTGTAGACCGCTCAAAAATCTCCTGAGGAATGTTGATTACCACATAAGCGTGGGATCCACAAATGTTAGTTGAAATAATTAAATCTTAAACTATCACCAATCTGTGTCAAAAGTATGTGTATGGATTTAAGAGGACAATTATATTGACAATCATCGTGGCTACAATTCTTGAAGTCCAAATCAATGTGGGGATCTAATAGTACTAGTATGATTTCCTAAACTTGCTAACGACTCTAGATGAAAAAAAGAATTGAGCATCAAAAGATGTTGATAAAATGTCACAAATGATTTGACTTACCTATATGATTCCAAATTGATTTGGTCCAGTTATGGTCAAAATTAATTGAAGCTGCTTATTCCGGAACTGAATCCATTCGATTTCTATCTTAGGATTTACACCTCACACAAAAACGTCAAAAACAAGTTTTAGTTTTGTAATTCTGTTTAATTTCTTAAAATTTTAAATTTGTTTAAATTTATTCAAATTCAGTTTGTTTGATATCGGACTACGTTATGGGATTCAATAGGGAATTTAATCATTCTAAAAGGGTCACGTCTGAGGTGACCACACGTGTTTTCAAAGGTAAAATCAGTCACGTCTGAGGTGACAAATTTGTCTAAAAGGATCATGTCTAAGGTGGTCAAAAGTTTTTCAAGTTAAAATGATTATGTCTGAGGTGATCAAATGCACATAAAGTTTAATCAAAAGTTAAAAAGGGTTAAGTGGGAAATGGTCATAAAGTCAAAATCATGAGTATGATCCAATCGCACGACTGGACCATGAGTATGGACCTACAGTGCGAATGGACCATACTCATGCATTAAACAGCCTAATGGCACATGAGTATGGACCATGAAACCGAATGGCTTATCAGAATGATCTATTCGATCGAATGGAAGTGTGCGAATGAGTCAGTTGCCCGACTAAAATCCAGTCAGCCGACTAAAATCCAGTCGACCGACTGAATGTAATCGACTGAGCCAATCGCACGACTGAGGTCCATTCGCCGAATGAACCGAGCGAATGGGTCCAGTCGGCTGATTGAAATCAGATTCAGTATAAATAGGGCCACAGTTGATCGCATTCAACTCATCACCCCCTAATCGCCCTTATATCGGACAGACTACTGTTACCTTGCCCAAATTTCCTTAGACCAAAATTTATGACTTCTATTGATATTCTGACGTTTGTGGATTGTTACACAAGTACAATGTGATGATATCTCACTGAAATCTGATGAAATGGTGCCCTAATTTTAGAATGTCGACCACACAAGAACCGAACTGTGTACTGGACAAATAACCTACTAACTACTGAGTAAAATGTTGAAATTAAAGTTATTAGGTTATTAGTTAAGTGATTGTGAGTCTAAAGAACCATTACACGGCGTCTAATTTCAAGAATTGGTTAAAATTCGAATCTCAGTCGATCGAACAGTGGGTCATGCGACTGGACGCCAATGAACTCCAACCGCACGATTAAGCTGATCGAATGGCTCAATCAGCCGAATGGATCATACAAATGAGCTTAATTGGCCGACTGAACCAATTGCAGGTTCAATCAACCGATTGAACTCAATCGCATACTCAGTCACCCAACTATATCCAGTCACATGCCAAGCCAACCGACTGAACACAGTCGCATGGTTCAATCGCATGGGTGAACCAGAATGAATTCAACCAAGTTAATTTGAACTGATTTATGTTGTGTGTTTATATAATATGTATGTGTTTTGTGTTACAGATTGATGGCAGAGAAGTGGTCCATCAACCCTAAGCACAATATCTGTGCTCACTTGGACTCGACACACTCAATGGTGCCGAGTTTGCAGGGATCATCGCTTTCCTCAAGCGATCAAGGATCCACAAGGCGATATCTACACCATGCACCCCCGATCGGTCTATACAACAGGCCTTCTGGGAGAATGCATCAGTTGATCGATCACGTGAGCCGTACCACATAAGGAGTTCTATCTTTGTTTGGACATAGAGATCACGGCTGAAGACATTCAGTGTGTACTTGGGTTGGGAGATGATACAGACCACCCCACCAGACTTCACCCACTAACGGTGAGAGGTCTTCATGAGGATGAAGTACGCTGGGGATATAAACGCAGGGGTGCTCAACAAGAGCAACCTGTGTCCCAAGTACAAGTACTTGGCACACGTCATCCTTAAGTGTCTGGCATCACGAAAGGGTGGGTTCAATGACCTATCAGACCAGATTCAAAATGCCTACGTGGCACTGGTGCTGAACCACCCTTACAGCTTCTCTAGCATGATCTTCTCTTATTTGATAGAGAACTTGGAGGTAAATGGCAAAGAGGGTTTCTGCATGTACCCTAGGTTCTTACAGATGATTTTTGATGAGAAGCTGCCCACACTGCCAAAGGAGAGCCACGACGCTGTGGCATTGGAGATTATGGATGATATGACTCTGGGTTGTATGAAGGTTTACAGGGAAAGCAGGTCAAGCCCCCGGTAAAGAGACTCAT
This sequence comes from Flaveria trinervia, assembly GCA_025506515.1. Lineage (NCBI taxonomy): Eukaryota > Viridiplantae > Streptophyta > Magnoliopsida > Asterales > Asteraceae > Flaveria > Flaveria trinervia. Next base: position 36,177,681 of record CM046451.1, on the reverse strand, counting down.
AGGCCATCTAGCCAAGGTAGACTATGTGGCGTCGGGGAGGCGTAAATGGCGTCACGTAGACAGTGATTCGGATGTCGAGCAGCTAGAGCTACCTGAAGACAACTCTGATGACGACGATAGCGATGATGGTGGAGATGCAGGGCCCACTCAACCAAGGGCCCCCACTGCTGATATAGCATCTCCAGCATCCACCCAAGGTGGAGCAGAGGTTGCATGGTTTCCATCAACTTTCGTCTTGATGAGGAGGAGGATACGGATGAGGAGCCCTAACCCGCATTGTGGGGAGCCGGGTGGTTGCCACCGACCGAGGTATTCGGGAGGTTGGTGGATGCCCTGGGGAGGCTGACACTGATCCTACTTATGCTCCTGATCAGTCCAGCAGTGTTCTAGGGGGAGCATCCACCTCGAGGGGATCGAGGAAGAAAAGGATGGCTCGGCCCCATGGTTTGAAGACGAAGAGGAGGAGGATGACCTTCATCACCACCACCACTACCACACCAACCACCACCACTCCACCTACTATCACCACTCCACCTACTACCATCACTCCACCTACCACCACTACCGCCATCCCATCCACCACCATATCTACCACACCCACTCCACAACCACCTTCATCTATACCACCCCCAATCTTCACTCATCCACCACCATATTATCTATACCACCCCCAATCTTCTCCACTGCCACCACCACCACTACTAGCCACCATGCTGGACCGTCATCATACCCCCCTATACATATGAATCCTCTCTACCTCCTAGTGGGGTAGAGGAACAACTCTCGACACTTAACCGTATGGTGCTGAAGCTGTTGGCTGCCGATGACGAGAAGACTGCTCAGATTCGTCAGCTAGTAGAACTTATTGCTGCCCAATCTCTATAGATATCTCAGCAGGCACAACTGATATCTTAACAGGCATAGCTGATCGAGCAGCAGGCACAACAGATGGCTGCTCAGAGCTCAGAGTTGTCCTAACTCCGGGAGCACCATGCCCAATCAGCAAAACGATAGAGGAGTTGGAGGCGACCAACAAGACCATCACGCTGCGGCTCAAGGGATCAAAGGATGAGCCCTTAAAGATCAAGAAGGAGATGGAGATGATGGTGATGATGACAGTGATGATGATGATATGGTGATGACAATAGGGATGATACTGATGCTGGTGATGATGCTGATGATGATGTTGATGTTGATGATGATGATACATCTGCTGCAGGTGCCACATCTGCATGTGAGAGGAGGAAAAAAAGAAATCATAAGACCAAGGTGCCTCCACATCCGCCCCGTCAGCAGAGGAGCATATGATCCAAGACAAGAGTAATACTTAGTTGTTTATGCTCTTTAAATCATTTGTATTTGAATCTTGAATCAAATTAATGTAATGAATGTTTATATTTAATGTTGATGTTTCTGTTTTGATTATTAACTAATGATTGATGTATTACATGTCTAAATCAAGCAGATCCAAATTTTCAGAGATCGGTGATAGTCAGGAGATCGGTGATGTACACTCCTGAAGGGAATAGTCAGGAGATCGGTGATGTACACTCCTGAAGAAAAGAGATAATTCACAATCTCACTAACGACCAATTGTAGAAATGTTCTAGCTCAATCCTGATGAGATTGTCAAGGATGCTCCAACAGTCCATGTGGAAAGTGACGACAAGCTCAATGACGTTGATGAGATCGAGATTGAAGATGTCACTAACCAGCATTATCCAAGGTACACTGACATTGAGGGTAATGTCATTCCCAATCTGGGAGACAATCTAGTCAGTGAAACCTTGAGATTCTGGATAAACTGGAACAAGAGTCTGACAAGACTGAAGATAAGGCCCAAGCCTCGGAAGCTAAAGTCAATATTAGAAAGGCTGAGTGGGCTACATGTTTTGAAGAAATAAGAGCCCAACGCAGTGCTTCAAAAACGACTGTCGACACCAAGCTGCATAAAGTGAAGAAACACCACAAGGTGTCGGACAAAATCATCGTGTGGGCATATTTTGAAGATCTCAACGTTTATGCAGTTAAATGCGAGAAAGGGATTGAGTACTTCAGGTTCCCACACGACCTGAAGACTTCCTAGATTTGAGCTTAACCAGTTAGCGAAGCTGAAATTGCTATACGGTATCCACGTAAAATGTCTGGCTGGCTTGAAGTAGCTCTAAAGAAAGAGTACCACACCATATGGGTCAACTTCAAACCTTAACAACCAACGAGGTATATCCGTAGGTCTGAGGTTGATGCCATAACTGGAAAACCGAAAATAGTGCTGAAGTGGAGTCCTCCGCGCACCATGTCAAAGATCCCACTCTGGGAAATGCCACAGGACTTCACTCCATACTTCAAATGGTGGTACTATGATCGGAGGACAGGAGAGGAAGCCATAGTTTTTGAACAAGAATGGTGTAATGGAAACCATCAGGGTGTTTGACCCGATGTGGCTTACAAACTTGTCTGCAGATGATGTCTACATATTATACAAGTGGCCACTGTTCTATGACTCTCAAAATATTATACAAGCTCTACAATTTCAAAACGTGATACGACTCTGCTTTGCGTTTGAGATACATGTAGGAGTCACAAGAGAAGAGAAGTACAAGAAGTATGAAGAGGTTATGAAGATGGTAAGACATTAGATGAAACTAGGTTCAAGGGGATGTTTGTAGGTACATGTGTCCCTAGTTTCGAAACTTAATGTAATATGTCTTTAGTGTCTTACACTTATGTAACAGTTGGGTGCTTAATGAAATGTAAATGTTTGGTTGTGTTTATAATGTTTAATATTTCATTAATGAGTTGTTTAACGCATATTAAATTGATTATATAGTTTGTGGTTGTTAGAACTAATATATATAATGTAATGATAATTAATATATTCAAACTTAGTAATATGAAGTTATCATGCGAATGGCTCATGCTAATGGACCATACGCATGAACAACTTCATGCGAATGACTCAGTCGCACGACTGAACCAGGAGACTGGATCAGTCGTATGATTGAAACATGAGATTGGCTCAGTCACACGACTGAACACTCAGTCGTGCGAATGGATCAACGCATGGCTCAATCGCATGACTGAACCATGCTAATGGTTCAGTCGCCCGAATGCAACCCTAACATAACCTATAAATACCACCTAATTCATGGAAAAACGTAAGCATTCAAACACTTTGACTCCAGACGTACCCTAGCCGTCTAGAGACCTCTAAGAACCTACTCCAAGTTCATAGATCGCAGTAGATCGATTCCTAATCTATTCTTTACGTTTAGATTCAATACATAATTGTTTCTACGTGCATTCTCACTGATTGGATCGTCAATCAAATAGGATTCTGCACTATTTGATTCGGGATACACGTTAATCAGTTAGTATTTTGTTCAATACACGATCCTAAAACTATGACTTCTGTCTATCTTTGGCTGCCTTCATGAAGGCTTTGATCTTTTCAAGCTCCTAGTCGTAGCCTCAATTATGTCGACACTTCCCTACTCCTTCTAACAAATATCACCCCAACAGACGGGTGTTCTATATCTCCTACCGTATACCATCTCATAAGGGGGCATACCAATGCTGGCATGATAACTATTGTTATATGAGAACTCGGCTAACACTTAGTGGTCATCCCAACTTCCTCTGAAATCAATGGCACATGCCCGAAGCTATTTTCTAGCATCTGAATCGTCCTCTCCGACTGACCATCCGTCTGAGGATGATAAGTCATGCTAATATCTACCTCGTCGCCATTGCATGATGGAATTTCTTCCAAAATTTAGATGTAAACCGGGTGTCCCGATCAGACACAATAGACACCGGCACACCATGACGAGTTACAATTTCCTTGATGAACAGATTCGCCAACCTCTTGGATGAATATGTCTCACCTATCTGTAAGAAATGAGCACTCTTAGTCAGACGATCAACTATCACCCATATAGCATTATACCCTCGCGCGGTAGTGGTAACTTCGTAATAAAGTCCATGGTGATATGCTCCCACTTCCACTCTAGTATATCCAACGGTTGGATCTTCCCATATGGCTTCTGATTCTCGGCTTCACTTCTAAACAAGTAAGGCATTTACTCATATACTTCGCTACATTGCACGTCATACCCAGCCACCAATAATCTTTTCAAGTCTGGTACATCTTCATTGCACCGGGATGAATAGATATCGAGTTTTATGAGCTTCATCCAAAATTCTTCCACGTAGATCCCCAAAATAAGGAATCCACATTCGTCCGACTTGGGTTCTAACGCTGAGTGTGTTTTCACACAACTCCAGGACTAGATCTCTCATTCTTTTAGAGTAAGATAATCTTCCTTCAATGCATCATCTTGAAAATCTTGAGCTGCTTCATCGCATCAGAGGTCATAACCAACTAATAAGCCTTCATCCAAATTGGCTCGGGTCTCTCTTTTTGGTAAGGGCATCCACCACCACATTGGCCTTGCCTGGATGGTAATGGATCTCACAATCATAATCTTTTATGAGCTCCAGCCATCGCCTCTGCCTCATGTTCAAATCCTTCTGCTTGAAGAAGTACTTCAAGCTCTTGTGGTTAGTGAATATGGTGGAGTTAGTCCCGTATAAGTGGTGTCTCCAAATATTTAATGCAAAGACCACAACTTCTAGGTCTAGGTCATGAGTAGGATAATTGACCTCATGAACTTTCAACTGTTAGGATACATAGGCTATAACCTTTTCTCTATGCATTAACACACATCCCAACCCTGAGTAAGAGGCATCTGAATAAATCACCAAATCTTTGCTTCCATCAGGTAACAACAAGACAAGAGCTTGAGTTAACCTCGCCTTTAACTCCTCAAACGCCCTCTCATGATCTTGACCCATACAAACTACACATCCTTGTGGGTCAACTTGGTTAGTAGAGAAGCTATCTTCGAGAAATCTTGGATAAACCTTCTATAATAGCCCACCAAACCTAAGAAACTATGAATTTCATATGGCGTCTTCGGAGACTTCCATTGCATCACCGCCTCCTCTTTACTGGGTCCACCATAATCCCCTCGGGATTCACCACATGACCCAGAAACTGAACCTCACACAACCAGAATGCGCACTTGGAGAAACTTAGCATATAACTTCTCCCTTCTCAAGTCTCTAAAGCCTCTTGAATGTGACCGACATGCTCTCCTTGCTCTTCGAATAAATGGGGATATCATCAATAAACACGATCAGTTTTTGTCACACCCCGACCGTCGGCGGAATCATCGGGGCGGACGAATGGGAGACGATTGTTCATAGCACATGGAACTAATAAGTTATAGTAGTATTAAATATTATTTTTTTGAACATTACAAGACAATTAAATAAATACAACACAAACAAGATATACATAATAATATAAGACTTTCAAATATTCTAGGTCCAAGTCCTATATAAGCATACGAAGATCTTCAAGTATCAATCCTGAAACATGTTAAAATAAAGGGTCAACTTTGAAAGTTGGTGAGTTCCATGGTTGAATATACATATATATAAAAGATTTACAAGTAGCAATTCATGTCAATGGTTATGAGTTAGCAAGTTATAGAACACATACAGTTACAACCAAACCTCAACTTGATTACAAGTTTATAAGATTGGCAAGTGTACTTTGTTCCATGATGAACAAGCATACGTCATCAGGAGCCGGCAATACATTGGCTTTAGCACCAAATAGGCTTGTCAGGCCCAAAGATCTAAGACGTCGCCAGATTAGCAATAGTTAATAACTGTAAACAAAATATGTATCTCATATAAGACTTACAATAACACAAATAACCATGACAAAAAGTAAAGATGAATTGCATGTGCATTTACAAGTATCAAAATGTTTACAAACGTAAGTTTATAAGGTTAACATGTTTCACCCACAAAGGTGTGAAATAAAGTAAAAAGGGGGCATGGAGAACTCACATGGAAGACTCATAATAATAGTGATGGTTGTAAAGTACATAAGAAAGCTTAGATGACAAGAGTCAAATGTGATGTCCTAAATGAAAAAAAACAATAACCTGGGTTGGAATTCATTGCAGGAAGTTAGGATGTTTAGAGAATGCTAAAAAGCGAAAGGTAGATTGAGAAAGGATTATTGCATCAATTTTAGATTCTGGACAGAATGTTTGGTATGTGTTTGAACAGGTTTTAAAAATAGAAAAGGGTTTCATAAAATTATAAAATGTATACTTGACTAGTTCAAAGTCTCCATGATAACTTTCATTCAGAACAATTTTATGAAAAGATCTTTAAATAGGTCAAACAAGCAGCACAAGACAGAAGGTGCTGAAATGCGCACTTATCTTGTGAAGGCTGTTGTTGAATCGTTCCAATTGAGTTTGAAGACGTATAAACTGTCGTTGAAAAGGTAATTCAATGAAATTAATATTGAAGTCTGATTTTACTCAAATTTTGTTTGTTATTGTCAAGTTATGGTCGGTTGAAGTAAGATTATATTCTGCAAGAATTGTAGTAAGGCACTTATGTGCACTTTTAAAATCGTTAAAGCATGAAACAGGTTAAAACATTTTATTATATCAATATATGGTATATTAGTCTTCATTTGAGTTATAAAAATATTTTAATACTTTGGCATAGCCATCATTTAGAACAATAATCTTGTTGAATAACCGAATGCGGCGGCATAGCCGTCCATATGCAAACAGGATTTTTTGTTTATGTTAGTGTGTTGTTAGCTTAATTTTGGAATGTTAGTGATTGTTACAAGGTTAGTGATTATTGAAATGTTAATGATAAAATGATAATGATTAAAATAAAAAGATATTTGATAGAAGAAAGAACAATAGTAAGAACATAAAGTCATGAGAACAATTGGATGTTAGGATGATTGAAATGTATAATATAAAAGCAATAAAAGATTACCTTTGTATTAAGAATTCTTGAAATTCTTGTAAAATAAAATTCTTCAAATTGATCATAACCATAGATGAAAGAAAGATATGAGAGTAAAATTTGTCAAAGAATGAACAAATGAAAAGTGAGGCCTAAGCTTGCTTTTATACTGAGATTAGGAGGAGTTATGATTGGTATTAATAGTGATTTATAAGTCTTTTAAAAGGGGGTTATGATTAGAATTTGAAATAAATATAAAATTAAATAATTAAATAAATAAAAGAATAATTATAATATAAAATTTAAATTCTTTAAGACTCTAATTTTAACAACTTTTTTATAAAATATTTATAGACTTTATAAAACCAATTTGAATAATCAATCAAATTATTTATTTGTTAATCTTTATAACTTTTATAAAACTTGTAAACTTTATAATTTGATTATTTATTTTCAGAATTTAAAATTTTAATTACCAATAAAACTTTATAAGTTTATTAAATTCATTTTATAACTTATAAGTTTTAATAAGTCTTTTCTATTTAGTTATTTGTGGTAACATGATAACAAACTTATAATTTTATGAAAAAAAAAATTATTATCAATCAATAAGTTGATTACATATTAATGTATTGATCCATTTATTAAGTAAATTAGTAATGGAAGCTCAAAATGAGTTTGGTTGGGGTTTAACTTGGAAAAAATAGCAGATGGTACAGTCTCCCTACTTTAAGAAATTTCATCCCGAAATTTAATCACAAGGGGCTAATTTCAGGAGACAAGATGACTTGGATTTCATTTCACGTCACAAGGGAACTCTTGGAGGCATTTAAATTCAACAAATTAATGATGGTTTTGCTATGCTTAAGTTTGTTCAATTTCATGATTCATGATTCATGTGTTTCTTGGCAAAGGGTACAAGATCATTAGTTAGAATTTTAATTGATAAACTTTTATATTCCAGATGGTCAAGAAGATTAGGGAAGGTTTATCACGAATACAACACAAGTTTAGATCGATACGTAATCGACTTAGCGAATATGAGAAATAAGTTCAATATATTTTTGATGGGATATAAATTTCATAAGAGCTTCTCAAGCAAATAAATTTAACAAGGTTTTTAGATGGACAATCTGTTTACTATTTCGTTGAGGTTTTGTTAGGATCAGTGATCTAAGTTGATTAATAAGAGAGTATTGCAGCGAAATTCGAACAACGAATTAAACAATTCACAAGAAACACATTGATATTCAATGTAACAGTAAATGGTTATAGAAAAAGAGAACTCTGCAAAAGAGATATTTCATTCATATGCTTCGTGGTGGCTCAATGTCACACTTACAATTAGGTCAACATTCTTATATAGGATATGTGACGTTTGCTGATGTCACTTGATAGTGACATCTAACAGAATTATTCAAACTACTGAAACTATGCAAACTACTGAGAATGTTCTCAACTACTGATTACATCTCAGAGAATGCTAAGTACAAGAACAAATAAAACTACTGAAACTAAACTACTGAAACTATAACTACTGAAAAGTAAATTACAAGTACTGAAAGGAAACCATCACAACTACTGAAGTTGATAACTTCAGCTGTTGTGACAACTATTGAAGTTGATAACTCAGCTGTTGTGACAACTATGATCACTTGTCTTCAGTCTTTGTCTTCAGTCTTTGTTCTTCAGCCTTTGTTCTTCAGACTTGTCTTCAGTTGTTAGCTCAGACTTTGTCTTCAGTCTTTACTTTCAGCTTTGTCTTCAGTCTTTGTTCTTCAAACTTTGTTCTCAGACTTTGTCTTCAGCTGATAGCTCAGACTTTGTCTTCAGTTCTTTACTTTCAGACTTTGTCTTCGTAGTAGTCTTCAGTTCTTGTCTTCGACTTTGTTTAGACCTTGTAATCAGCTGATGTCTTCAGCTGTTGTGATCTTCTTCAGCAGTTGTAATGTCTGTGGGACTTAGAGGTTTTTCTGATCAGGCTCATTGGTTCTTTTGGTCCAACAAACTCCCCCTGAACCAATGCAGCCAAAACCTCTAAACTTATTGATGATCCCACTTATTCTGGGCAGAAACACCCTCTTGATCAGCTTCAGAGGTAATCAGTTAAGCATAGGCTGGGAAAAGGTTTCTAATCTTTGATTGGCTAAGTATGAAGGAACTCTGTCTTGGGAAACTGGACACAGAGTCTTGTCCCAACCATAAACCTAATTCCCATTAATGAGTCTATAAGACTCACTAGCATAGGCCTCAAGGAGAACAACTGTTCCTCCTTGGTGAGTTCTTCTCGCTTTTCCCTCGAAGAAGAACTCTGGGCCATATACTCAGACAGGTATCTCACTGTCTTTCCATTTTCAACTCCACAGTTGTTATCTCTCTATAGCAAATTCATCAGGGGAGGCCTTCAAGCAACAATTGGATTCACTCTTCTAAAAGATTCAAGTCTTTTGTATAAACCCTTCTTGATCATTTTGTTCTCAAGAATAGTGAGGGGTTGTCTTGGATTTGTGAGCTCTCTTGAATCTTCAATTATTTCCCAAGGTGAGACTACCATGGCCAATGTAATTGCAGCATTCAAGGTCTTTTTCACTTGGCCATGATATCTACTTGATATATCTTCTTATGAATTCTAGAACTTACCCTGGGGTTGGCCAGATCCGCACTCTTTCTTTTTGATGTTGAAAAGTATGTCTAAGAGTGTACAACCTCAGAGCCTGTTTCTTCATTTCTTGAATGATGAGGACTGAGGGAAATCCTTATCAACCATCTTGAGAAACTTCTTATCGTTGTGTGTCTGTTTGCTTCTTCTCAATCTTTACCTTCACCATCTGCATTTGCAAGTCAGGAGTAATCACTTGTTGACTTCTGTGCTCAGGTGATTTGAGTTGAGAACAGCAGAGATTGGCAGACTATCATCATCATCACCTCTTCTTCATCTTCTTCACCCTCAACACCCTTCTCTCCTTCTGGAGGCATCACTAGGTAAGGTTTGAGGTGGTTTTTGGGTAAAGGGATGGTTTGCGGGTGAGTTGTGGGTAGCTTGGTTAGGGATAGATTTGGGAGATTTAGAGATAAGGGTTGTGTTTGAGTGGGAGTGTGAGAAGACTGACTTAGCATTTTGGTGGTGAGTTGGGCTTTGGAGAGCTTTGCTATTTCAGTTCTCTTCCCTGCACCTGCTTCATCCAGTGCTTCAATTATCAACCCTTATTATAGCCTCAGCAGAGCAGATCTTCTCTATCTCCAGGATACTGTCTCTGGACCAGGCCTTTATCTCTATAATGATCTTCCAAGGTATTTGGCAATGAATCTGATCATTATTTCCAATCTCCCTTTCCAACACACTATAACCGGCCCATCTAGCTTGAATCTCTTCTATTTCAGCCTTCTGATCTTAGTGTCTAGTGTAGCTGTGTCATGACCTTGCGAAAGAGCTGATCTATATTTTATCCATGGATCTGCTGTGAGCTTCATCAGCATCTTTGACAAGATCTTCTAAGGATTTATCTTCATCAGCTTTGACTCAGCACTTTTCTTTCTTTTATGTGTGATCAGTTGTTCTGAGATCAGTTCTTTCTCCACTCCTTCTCTTTTGCAGGTTCTTTCTCATCATAAACTCTTTTCTTTTCTTTTCTTTCACTGCCTTAGACTTGGAAGTCTCCCCCTTTTGGTGCATTGGGATCAGGGGCTTGAAAGGCAGAAAGAGATTTGTGAACAGCATCATCAATGAGGGTTGTAGATTTGAGGATATCCTCTCATCAATGGCTTTATGCACTATGTCAGGATGATGGGAGTGATGAGAGGTAAGGAGTTTTGAAATATAGCAACCATCTGCTCAGAGGGGTTCTGTCCTGAGAGGTGGTGCCAAAAGTAGTGGCTCAGTTAAGTGTGAGGCTCAGTGTTGGGGAACCTTCAATGGAAGGTGCCATCTGTGGGTTTGTAGGGTAGAGGACTTTGATCCTGAGACATTTCGGCTAACAACTTTGAGTCTGTTACTCTGTCTCAAGGATGGTATTAGGGCTAATACATCATAGAAAAAGCCTAGGTCATCATCAGTTTGTGCTGAATCACCTGACCTCCGATTGAATCAGGATGTACATGCTTTGAGTGTAGATCAGTAGAAGCATGTGCCCCTTGGTCTTGGTATGGGGACTTCCTGCAGGACGTGTCCTTCATTGGCAGTTGCCTCTGGTAAGGTCTTATGGATGTTACCAACTACATCCTGATCATTTGCTGAATCAGTAGAAGTGGCAGCCTACCAGATGTTCTATTCTCCGTTTCTACACTTGGAGAGTGAACATTGTAACCCCTGTGTGTGGGTTATCGAAGCATTTTGGTCCTCCCCTCAATAGTTGAGTATTCCCAGTGGTAAGTGGTTTCTGGGAAGGGGGTGAGGAATGCAACTAATCAGCACTTAGCAATAATCAGTGTTGGGCTTTGAGGGGCGGTTGCATGTGGAGATGGTCGGAAGCAGAATGCACCCGGGGTAGAGGTGCTCTTCAATGGTAACCCTCTCAATTGAGATGGGTTCCAGAAATGTGGGATCCCCAATTATTGTGCACAGGATCCTGTTGAGAGGATACCTGTGCGGCTTCAGTAGGTTGAGTCTTGGACATAACTGGGGGGTTTAACCATATGTATTTTTCTGTGTTTTATGGTACAGGGGCATCCTCAGGGGACTCATCTCCCTGAGTAGCCTTTTTGGGCTTTTTGGATTTGGGTTTGGTGGGGACTTTGGATCTGGAAGTGGAGGCTGTGGGTTCCCTCTGCTTGGGTTTTAGCATCCGGCAGCCCCTTTTAAGAGTAGGTTCTGAGTTATGTCGGGAGTATACCACAGCTAAACAGCTGGAGCAGGGACTCCAAGACCAATACCATCAGATTGTAATTGATTCAAAATTATGGCCATCAGATTGTAATTGATTCAAAATTATGGCCATCAAAACCTGGGATAAAGTATCCATCTGTTTGCCACAGTTTTCTGAGCCAGATCCTTTAGTTCCATGAACACTATCTCAGAAAAATTTAGATTTTGGCGTTCAAGGATAGACAATACCTGTGCCATCGGGAAGACATCTGATCCCAAGAAGATGTCTTTGATGCAAGGCAGACATTCACCATATGAAAGATAAGTCTTCAGCGTCATGGATTGCTTTTTAAGTAAGTTGTAGCACTTAGTCGCCTTCATACCCGTTATGGATGGAAAAGACATATCAGTGGTGCCTTTCGGGTATTCTTTAGGATAGGTGCCATCATGCAATTTAGGGTTTGGAGAATGATGTCGGGGGTGATGAGCACCTGTTTCTGGTTCACCAACGACTGGAGAGTGATTTGTCTATCATTCTCACCAGTTATTACAGAGACGTTGGTCCAGAACTGGGATAAGGAGTCAGGATATATGTAGGATTCAAAAGAAAGGCTGTTCTGTATGGGGAATCCACCATAAGATCGATGGCAGTGTCAAACTTGTTCCGGAAGGCTGATTTCGAAAGGTAGGCAACACAGTTGTGTCGGGGTTTGAGTTTCATGGTCGCCATTGTTGAGAGAGAAAGGTTTGAAAATGGCTAATGAACGTTGTCTATAAGTGCAGGTATTTATAGGTTAAGAAAAGGCTGAAAAAAAACGACTGAAAGTGTTGGTGTTGGCATCATTGTTATGAAAACAACTGAAGACTTGGTTTTAACTATCAGACGTTTGAAAACAACTGAAGACTTGGTTTTAGTCATCAGTAGTTGTGAACTACTAAAAACCTTGGTTTTGTCTTCAGTTGTTATAAACAACTGAGGACTTGGTATTAGTCATCAGTAGTTATGAAACTACTGAAGACATGGTTTTGTCATCAGCTGTTTAGAGTGAAATAGCAGTTTGTGGAAACGACTGAAGTGAAATTCTATCAGTAGTCTTCATCAATTCTTAGCTTTTTAGCTGTTTCATACTGTCCTCAACACTACTCATCAGACTTTTTAGCTGATTTCGTAGTTTTCATAGGACATCAGTACTTATCTGTTTTACTGACATCAGGAGTTATAAAACACAGTAGTTGTAAGCATCAGTTTCTTTTAACGAATGAGTACATATTTTGGACATGTTTACTAATGATATCAGTACTGTTTACTGAGAAAATCAGTAGTTATCACTTATTCTAGCTGCGCATACCAAGCCTTAACACAAGGGTTTGGAAAGTTGAACTATCCAAAGGCTTAGTAAAATATCTGCAAGCTCATCAGCACTAGGCACAAACTTTGGATCAATCAGACCTTTTTCAAAACAATCCCTAATAAAATGGTGTCTGATCTCTATATGTTTGGTCCTAGAGTGCTGGACTGGATTCTTGACAATGCACAGAGTGAAGCACTATCCATTAATATGGAGTCTTAGTCTCTGTATGCCATAATCCAATAATTGGTTTTGAAGCCAGAGTACCTAAGATGTACAAACTTGCAGCAGCAATGTACTCTGCTTCAGCAGTGGATGTAGCAACAAATGTTGTTTATTACTGCCAAGAAATCAAACAGTTGCCTAGGAATTGACATCCACCAGAAGTTGACTTTCTGGTTAACTTACACCTGCATAGTCACTATCAGAAAAAAAACTAAAATTGCATGAGTGTCCAGTGGAATAGCAAAGACCTAGAGATTGTGTACCTTGCAGATATCTAAAGATCCTCTGACTGCAATCAAATGAGACTCTTTAGGAACAGCCTGAGATCTAGCACAAACACAAGTTGCAAACATGATATCTGGTCTAGAAGTTGTTAAGTACATCAAGGATCCAATCATACATCTGTAAAGTATTCATCAACAGATTTACCTTTCTGATCTGCATCCAGTTGTGTGGTGTTGCACATGGGAGTAGAAAGGGCTTACAATATTGTAAATCAAAACTTATTCAAAAGTTCTTTTGTATATTTTGATTGATGAATAAAGGTTCCATCAGCCTTTGTTTGATTTGCAAGCCTAGAAAGAACTGTAATTCTCCATTGCACTCATTTCAAAAATTTTGTTTCATTAGACTTGTAAAATCATGCCACCAATGGGTGATCAGAGGATGCAAAAATAATATCATCAACATAAATTTAAACAAGTAGCTTATCGTGATCCACTTTCTTTATAAACAAAGTTTTATCTATGGAGCCTCTAGTGAAATATTTTTAAGAAGAAAATTTGAAAGTGTTTCATACCAGGCTCTAGGAGCTTGCTTCAACCCATAAAGAGCCTTTTCAAGTTGATACACCCAATCAGGATGTTTATTGTCCTCAAAACCTGGTGGTTGACACACATAAACCTTTTTTTTTTATTTTACCATAAAAAATGCATGTTTGACATCCATTTGAAAAACTTTAAGATTGTGGAATGCAACATAGGCTAAGAACAATCTAATTGCCTCTAGTCTGGCTACAGGGGCAAAGGTTTCATCATAATCAATACCTTCTTCTTATGAAAACCTTTGTACAACCAGTCTAGCCTTGTTCTTGACAATAAGCCCATTTTCATCAGTTTTATTCCTAAACACCCATTTAGTGCCTATTGCACACTTGCCTAGGGGTAGAGGAACCAGTTCCCACACTTGATGCTTTTTGAACTGAAGTAGCTCAAGCTACATGGCTTCAACCCATCCATTGTCTCTCAAAGCAACATGATAGTTCTTTGGCTCTAGCTGACTGATGAAGAGAGATAGAAGCAGAAGTTAGACAATTGACTTCGGGTTGAGACACCAGCATTGATATCACAATGATTTGAGACATGGGGTGATTCTTCAGCTCTGGTATACTATAAGATCAGTGCAAGTGTTTGTAGTCGGTTCAGTAGCAGCGATGGTGATCCAGATTCTGAAACCAAGTATTAGATGGCAAGTCAAATGAGGTAGAGGAGTCAGAAATCTCATCAGCATTTGTTGCGGATGGAGCTACAAAGCTACAGGAACATCAAGTTTAGCAGACTCAGGCATTTGGTCACTAAACTTGAAAAGGTGAGTACTATATCATCATCATCTTCAGTACCACCAGGTGGAAGACTGCTGCAGAAGATGATTTTCCACATGATCTGCAACAGCTGGAGACTGATAAGGAACATATTGCAGTATGTCCAGATCAAACAACTCCACAGGGTTTTGTGGAATTTTATCCTTAGGAGATTCATTGAATTTCACATGCAAGGTTTCTTCAACTAACTATGTTCTGCAGTTGAAGACTCTGTAAGCCTTGCATGTGGATGAATAACCTACAAAATAGCCTGCATCCACCTTAGGATCAAATTTGTGGAGTTGATCCTTTGTGTTGAGAATGAAACAAGGACACCCAAAGGTTTTGAAGAATGAAATTAGAGGAGCCAAATGATGTAGAACTTCATATGGAGTCATCATCAACCTCTGATTTACTAATACTCATTCTGCACATAGCAAGCTGTGTTAACAGCTTCAGCCCAAAAGGTCAATGGCAAACAGAGTCAGCCAACATAGACCTTGCAGCTTCAATTAGGGTCCTGTTCTCTCTCCACTACTCCATTTTGTTCTGGAGTCCTTGGGATGCTAAACTGCCTCTTGATTCCTTTTGATAGATAAAAATCATCAAGTGTATGGTTTCTAAATTCAGTTCCATTATCACTCCTTATACACTTGACTGATAGGGAATACTGCTTCTCAACATACAACACAAAGTTTATAATCGTCTGAGCAACCTCATCCTTTGAATGCAAGAAGAAAGTCCATACAAATCTGGAGTAATCATCCATAATTACCAGACAGTATTTCTTCTTTGCCATGCTCATCACTCTCACAGGACCAAATAGATCCATGTGCAGTAACTGCAAGCAGGCAGTGGACTTAGGTTCTTCAATAGGAGGGAATGAGACTTTGTGCTGTTTTCCTTCAAACAAGCAGTGCAGGTTTCATCACAGTGGAACTCCTTTATTGGTAGACCTCTCACTAAACTATTTGGATCAGCTGATTCATGTTTTTGAGATTAACATGACCCAGTCTTCTATGCCACAGTTTAGATTCCAGAGATAGGCTTTGGAGAACAGGCAAGGATGACCCTTCAAATCAATCTTCTTTACAAATCCAAGGCATACTCTCGTCCAATCCTGTTGGCCTTCAGGAGAGTATGTTCATCCAATACCTTGTCAATCAGCCTCAGAACTTGGGAAGACAGAATCCTGCAGTTCGGCTTGTGAAAAGTGCAACATGCCCTTTATCACACATCTGACTGACACTCAGCAGATTATACTTGAGATTCTCCACATGGTTACATCATATCCCTTTCCCGATGATGTAACCTTGGCATCATTTCAAATGAAACAAATCCCTTCTTTCCTTGAGAGTAGTCATTAAAAAGAGAACTGCTCCCAGTCATATGCATAGATCCTCCACTGTCTACATACCAGATGCTCCTTTGGCATGCTGAAGAACCCTGCATTCATCATAAGAACTAGTTAGTTTTGAGACCCAAACCTTTTTGGTTTTGGGTCTGTTTCATCAACAAATTTAACCATAACTTGTTTCTTATGATTAACAGCTGATGAGAAGAGATGGTGCTGAAATGGATTCCTTGGATTTGGGCTTGGAATGCCTTTTCAGTGGTTTGATCAAAGGTGCATCTAGTTGGTTAACTCTCCCCAACAAATGCTGAACCATCATAACAAGTTGTGTCTGATTTGTAGCTAAAGCTTTCAGTTCTTGTGACATATCAGTATTGTGTTTGATGAGTTCCTGTGACCCACCATTTCCTCCTTCAAATTCACAGACTTAGTCTGATGTTTATCATGAGGAGCACTATCAGCTGTTTTATGATAACCCCTATCCTTCTTTTTGGATTTGGATGAAGCTTGGGTTTATCACATTGGGATGACTGTGGTACAAACTTAGTCTCAAACTCATTTTTCATTTCATCCATCTGATTTTAATGAGCTTATCTCTGTTGAGTTTGGAACCCTTTCTGTACCAACATTCATCAGAAAGATGATTGAATTTACCACATATTTCACATGGCTTATTCTTCATCTTGAATTGATCAACTGCTGATGTGGAAACTACTGAAGGTGTGCCCTTCAGTACTTTCCTCCTTTCAGTACTTTGTTTAGTACTGAAAGATCTGTAACAACTGAAGACTTGTTCTCCAGCTGTTCTCTCACAGTTGTTAATCCTTTTATTTAGCTGATTTGAAATGCTTTTCAGATTTGTTACTTTGCCCTTCAGTACTTGAGGTACTTTGAGGGACAACATCTGAAGTACTCAGCTTCATGTGCTTATCAGTAGTTAACCCATCAGCCAATTGATTTGCTGAGGTATCAACACTGATTTCATCTTGTGATTTTGGGTGATCACTTGAGGATGATGCACATGATGATGTGGTTTGGAATTACTTTCACCTTCAGATTTTACTATTGGTTTTGGAGTAAAATCTGTAGGTGGTGCAATGTGGTGTAACCTATCCAAACTTCACATTCGAAGCAAATTGCTTGCTGAGCAGCATTTCAAATCCCTTGCAGGATGATACCCAGCGGTCACACTTAACTTGGGTAACTGCAAGTTTTTCTTTGAGATCTCTATGGTTCTCAAGAATGACCTCTAGCTTAGCCTTTTCATCATTTAATTGGCATTTAAGCTTATAAATCTCATCATCTTTATCCTTAAGGACAGACTCATATTTAGCTTTTCTTTTGGAAAGGGTTTGCTCAAGCTCTAGATTTTGATTAATTAAAGCTACATTTGCCTCTCTAATAGAGATAAATGCAGCTATGCAAGATTCAGAACATAGCTTGGCCTTAGCCTCGAGGATACCTGGGTTACCTGTGATGAAGATGCATTGGAGCATGAACTATCAATAGATTCCAGGGCCATGAGAGCTAGATTCCCAAAAGGATGTTCACCACCATGTTGACCATCACCAGCAAATAATTGCTCATTACCAGAGAGATCATCTGGTAAACTGCTCCACTCAACAATACTAGGGGTGAAGAAGCTGTGATGAGGTTGTGATTGAGATGATTGAGATGGTAGAGGCTCAGGTAGGGCTTGAGGTTGTTGTGCATTAGGAACTTGAACCGGATTTGGGTGTGGCATGTAATAGCAGGGATATGGATATGACATTGGACCCTGAGGGACAAAATATTCAGGAGATATAGGTTATGAATGATGACCAGAACTAGCAGGATGTTGCCCTCTGTTTTGTGGACTATTGCTTGGAAAAGTCACAAAGGGTGCAGAGGAGTTAGATCCAGATGATCTACACTCTCTTGCAAAGTGTCCAAGCGTGTGGCATTTGTAACACCTCAACTTACTCTTGTCAAAACCAACTTTGGTTTTGCCAGAGAGTCCGGGAATTTCCTACCAGTTCTCTTGTAGAACTTTTGAGATCTGATATAATCAAGGCCATTCTCTAATATCCATCTCTTCTAAGTCATCATCAGCAATACCCTTTAAATCATCCATAATGAAACACAAATTGTCACTATTACAGCCTGACTGACTGTCAACACTAACAAATGCATGATCTGAACCGTTTGAGGAGAAATCTATATGCTCATCATAATTGCTTTCTGATGCAGCATATTCTGACTCATGACTAACCAAGGCAGTGTTCCCTGGTACAAAGTCATCAGTGAGCTTTCCTTGATGATGCCAGTTTCCTTTTATGCTCTATCTCTCTTTCAAATGTAAGCAGTTCCCATGGAGTTGGGTGAGAGATAGACTATCCAGATTTGCACTGGAGCGTAGGACAATGGTATATGTGTCCCATCTCTCAGGCAGTGATCTGAGGAATCTGTTGTTCATCTGACTATTAGTGTATCATGTTTGACCATTTTTAGCTCAGAGATCAAACAGGAAAAAAGCTCAAACTGTTGAGTCAGTGACTCACCCTTCCTATGAGAGAATGTCTCATATTGTTGGGCAAGGATTTCTTTGTTGTTTGCTAAGATCTCATCTGTTCCACCAATTGTTCCTTCAATGCATTCTAGAGGTCATGAGCAGTTTCATGATGCATAAGCCCAGAATAGATTTCATTCGGCAGTGCCATGGCCAGAATTCCATGCGCTTTAGCATCAATCTCAAACAGTTTTCGATCCTCATCTGAGTATTGTTCCTTCTTCTTCGGACCATTTGGTTGGTTTCTGGATTGTTCACCATAGGCTTGTGTGGACCATGTACCACAGATGTCCAACAACCTGAACTGTTAACAGACAGGTGATGAAGCATTCTTCATTGCCATATGTTATATTCAGTCCTAACCAGCATCGGAGGCTTGGTTGAGGAACCGGTATTGTGAGGGTCATTAGAAGGAGTAGTCATTCTCAGATTCAACCAAATTCAATTAAGTTTTAACTGATTTAGTGCAAAACACAACAAACTCAATATGAACCAAGAGAAAACTCAAAGCAGATAAACGAAAGTAGCAGAATTCAATGATCTATAACCAATTCTTGCAAATATGCTAATTCAATCAAACTTAGATATCGAATAGCAGTTTCAATGATCAATTGTTAGATCGATCAATGATTAACCTTGCTCTGATACCATTTGTTAGGATCAGTGATCTAAGTTTGATCAATTAGAGAGTATTGCAGCGGAATTCGAACATGAATTAAACAATTCATAAGAACACAATTGATATTCAATGTAACAGTAAATGGTTATAGAAAAAGAGAATTCTGCAAAAGAGATATTTCATTCATATGCTTTCGTGGTGGCTCAATGTCACACTTTACAATTAGGTCAACATTCCTTATATAGGATATGTGACGTCTGCTGATGTCACTTGATAGTGACATCTAACAGATTATTCAAACTACTGAAACTATGCAAACTACTAAGAATGTTCTCAACTACTGATTACATCTCAGAGAATGCTAAGTACAAGAAACATAAAACTACTGAACTACACTACTGAACTATAACTACTGAAAAGTAATTACAAGTACTGAAAGGAAACCATCACAACTACTGAAGTTGATAACTTTAGCTGTTGTGACAACTACTGATCACTTTGGTCTTTAGTCTTTGTCTTCAGTCTTTGTTCTTCAGACTTTGTTCTTCAGACTTTGTTCTTCAGACTTTGTCTTCAGCTGATAGCTTCAAACTTTATCTTAAGTTCTTTACTTTCAGACTTTGTATTCAGTCTTTGTCTTCAGACTTTGTTCTTCAGACTTTGTCTTCAGCTGATAGCTTTAGACTTTGTCTTCAGTTCTTTACTTTCAGACTTTGTCTTCAGTAGTAGTCTTCAATTCTTGTCTTCAGACTTTGTCTTCAGACCTTGTAATCAGCTGATGTCTTTAGCTGTTGTGATCTTCTTCAGCAGTTGTAATGTCTGTGGGACTTAGAGGTTTTTCTGATCAGGCTCATTGGTTCTTTTGGTCCAACATTTTCAAAGTTTCATTAGTTTAACGTTGATACGAGAATCGTTTTTGTAAAGATTAAAGATTCAATTTAGAAGGAGAGCATCATTGTAATAGGTTTTCAGGATAAGTGCGGTTTTGAGGGGAAGGCATTCGGAAAGATTATTAAAAGTCTTTACGAGAATTGGTTCATGATTTTTTAGATTCAAAAAGACAAGATCAAAGATAAGGCGATTTAAAATAACAAGGTGTTTCGAGTGTACGTTCGGTTACAAACCAAAGCATTACAGTGACTTATCAAAGTATTAAGTCAACTACAACCTTAATGAAGACATGCGTACCTATAAGCGGACAGTCACCCCAAGGGTTCCCAGGTAAGGTAAACAAATCCATTGGTTTATTTGGATTTATATGAATACCTTGCCTAGACAGAACACCTCGAGAAACAACATCATGCTCTTCCAGCATTACATGTTTCAAGTTGTAGGACACAAAATTTGACGAGACTTGAAAATCATGAATAATGATTCAAAGCTCATTTTGAAAACAAGTTGATTTAGACACATAATGCCTTAGAATATAATTTAAAATTCATGTGAGCAATGATAAAATCTAAGTATAAGAATAATCACATAAGGCATATAATCACATAAACAAATATAAACATATAAGGCACATAAAATCCTATCTATGCATATAAAATACATGAGAGGACTCATGTGTAACGTACTTAGTTATAGTCTAGGTCATTCCATTTCTAATAATCTAAATCCCTATAACCATGGCTCTGATACCAATCTGTCACACCTCGACCGATGGCGGAATCATCGGGGCGGACGAATGGGAGACGATTGTTCATAGCACATGAAACTAATAAGTTATAATAATATTAAATATTATTTTTTTGAACATTACAAGAAAATTAAATAAATACAACACAAACAAGATATACATAACAACATAAGACTTTCAATTATTTTAGGTCCAAGTCCTATATAAGCACAAGAAGATCTTTAAGTATCAAACCTGAAACATTAAAAATAAAGGGTCAACTTTGAAAGTTTGGTGATCCCATGGGTTGAACATACATATATAAAAAGATTTACAAATAGCAATTCATGTCAATGGTTATGAGTTTGCAAGTTTATAGAGCACATACAGTTACAACCAAACCTCGACTTGATTACAAGTTTATAAGATTGGCTAAGTGTACTTGGTTCCCATGATAAACAAGCATACATCATCAGGAGCCGGCAATACATCGGCTTTAGCATCAAATAGGCTTGTCAGGCCCAAAGATCTAAGAACGTCGCCAGATTAGCAATAGTTAATGATTGTAACAAATATGTATCTCATATAAGACTTACAATAACACAAATGACCATGACAAAAAGTAAAGATGAATTGCATGTTCATTTACAAGTATCAATATGTTTACAAGTGTAAGTTTATAAGATTAAGATGTTTCACCCCAAAAGGTGTGAAATAAAGTAAAAAGGGGGCATGGAGAACTCACATGGAAGACTCACAATAATAGTGATGGTCATAGAGTACATAAGAAAGCTTGGATGTCAATAGTCAAATGTTATGTCCTAAATGATAAAAAAACAATAACTTGAGGTTGGAATTCATTGCAAGAAGTTAGGACGTTTAGAGAATGCTAAAAGAGAAAGGTAGATTGAGAAAGGATTATTGCGTCAATTTTAGATTCTGGACAGAATGTTTGGTATGTGTTTGAACAGGTTTTAAAAATAGCAAACGGTTTCATAAAATTATAAAAATGTATACTTGACTAGTTCAAAGTCTCCATGATAAATTTCATTCAGAACAATTTTATGAAAAGATCTTTAAATAGGTCAAACAAGCAGCACAAGACAGAAGGTGCTGAAATGCGCACTTATCTTGTGAAGGCTATTGTTGAGTCGTCCGATTGAGTTTGAAGACGTATAAACTGTCGTTGAAAAGGTAATTCAATGAAATTAATATTGGAGTCTTATTTTACTCAAATTTAGTTGTTAGGATCAAGTTATGGTCAGTTGAAGTAAGATTATATTCTGCCAGAATTGTAGTAAGGCACTTATGTGCACTTTTAAAATCGTTAAAGCATGAAACGGGTTAGAACATTTTATTATGTCAATATATGGTATATTAGTCTTCATTGAGTTATAAAAATATTCTAAGACTTTAGCATAGCCATCATTTAGAACAATAATTGTGAAGTCGGTTTTTCCGGATCGATAAACATCCAAGCATGTTCTTGACAGAAGGATAAACAACATCAAACCAAAAGTCAAACAATAATACGAACTATAATTGAATGGTTTCATTGATAAAACCTAACGATTACAAGCTCGTTACAACATAAGAATCAAGACTCTTGGCAAGGGGAAGATCGAGCATGATCTCCCCTCTCATCCGGCAGCCCTAGGCTCCTGGGCACACTCTCTCTAAAACCCTTTAGAGAATCCTTTTTCTCTCTACACATTGAAACTGGTATATATAGGCCTTGGCCCATATTAGAAGCGACTAGGCCCATTCGTGCGATTGGACCATGCGTATGGTTCAATCGTACGACTGGACCATGCGTATGGTTCAATCGTACGACTGGACCATACTTATGGTTCAGTCTTACAAATGTCCCAATCGCATCTCTCAGTCGCACAACTGGTCCATTAGTATGGCTCAGTCGTGCGACTGAGTCTCATTCGCATATTTTCCTACGAATAACCCAGTTTCATGTGCTTACAACATATCAGGTGTATAACATTAAGCCTAGACTATTCGACAAGCGACGAACACACTATGTATGACTATATATGCTCCAACAAATTCCCCCTTGGACATTGCTTGCGAATAGTAGATAACACCTCTTACAATCTTCTGTCAATCTTTGCTCTGGTTGCCAATAGAATCAAACGAAAACCATATTAGCCAACGTTGCCGAACCGTCAGGTTACTACCATATCCCTGAAAATGAATTTAGGCACAATAACTTTCGTGTACTTTGCAGAACACCATGATAGCAGCAAGATTCCCCATATGACTGATTTATCCAGATAATGATACGAACAGTTTTCCATTGCTTCAATCTTCACACATGCTAACCTGATTAACATCACCACCTGCAGAAATTCCCCCTCATATTCAGCATATCCCAATATATAGACATTTTGCTCTCCTTGCGTCTTCACACGGTGTATTGGGCAAAAGGTTGAAGGTTCCAATCCACAGCTGACAATATCAACCAAATCAGCATGCACGAAGATTCATCATCGGAAACCGGTTCACATCATCACTTTCTGATCGCGTCTTCACTTTCTCTATAAAAGTATTCCCCTTAAGAAGCAGAATTCTTTCTGTGCAGATAAATATAACTTGATTGGCCCATAAGTAGTCAGATGCTCCTGACTACCCCACAAAATTAGCACCAACTGCTGACATCTTCTCTTCTCTCTTTTGTGTTCCAATTACATTCACCTATTCTGGAAGTCCGAGGAATAATGGGGTATACGTCGAACTTATTTGACAAAAGAACCTCAGGGTGAATATGCTTTGCTCATCTTCAAATCTGTGCAAGAAGCTGTTCCAGACTCTTTTTTTGGTCTGGAACAAATACGGATGAGTCTGTGCGGTTAATCCATTCGCATGACTGAGTGTTCAGTCATGCGACTGAGTTATTCGCATGAATTTGTATAGGATCTGGTATTTGACCAAACACCAACTGATTAACGTGTTAAACCAAACCAAATAGTGCGAAATCCTATTTGATTGGCGATCCAATCAGTGAGAATGCACGTAGACACAATAACGAATTGAATCTAACGTCAAGAATCGATTGAGAATTGATCTATAACGTTCTATGAACTTGGAGTACGAACTTAGAGGCTTCTGGACGGCTAGGGTACGTCTGGAATCGAGGTGGATTCAATCCTTACATTTTTCCACGAATTAGGTGGTATTTATAGGTTAGGGTTGCTCATTCGTGCGACTGAACCATTAGCATGGTTCATTCGTGCGATTGAGCCATGCGGTTGATCCATTCGCACAACTGAGTGTTCAGTCGTGCGACTGAGTCAGACGCATGAAGTTGTTCAGGCGTATGGACTATTTAGGCGCATGGACACTTAGTCACATGGCCATTCGAACGCATGACCACTGTTGGGACGCATGGTCCAGTCGGACGCATGAGAACTTCACTTCACCAAGTTTGAGTGTATTCAATATTATAACATATGCATAACACTTCAAATAGTCACAAACCTATATAATCAAGTCAATATGCGTTAAACAACTCATTAATGAAATATTAAACATTATAAACACAACAAATCATTTTGTATTTCATTAAGTACCCAATAATTACATAAGTGTAAGACATATTACATTCAGATCAAGATCTAAGTACATATATGTGTCAACAAACTCCCCCTTGGACCTAGATCTATCTATTGTCTAACATCTTTCATGACTTTCTCAAACTTTTTGTACTTAGCTTCTTTGGTGACTCCTGTGTTTATCTCAAAAGCAAAACAGAGTCTTATCACTTTCTGGAACTGTAAAGCTTGTACAATACGTGTGGGTCGTAGAACAGTGGCCACTTGTATAAAGTATAAACATCTTGTGCTGACAAGTTGGTGAGCCACATCGGGTCAAACACCCTTATGGTTTCCATTGTGCCATCCTGTTTCAAGACTATTACGGCCTCTCCCGTTCTCCAATCATAGTACCACCATTTGAAATATGGAGTGAAGTCCTGTGGCATCTCACGTAGTGGGATCTTAGACATTGTACATGGTGGACTCCACTATAGTACTACTCTAGGTTTGCCAGTTATGGCATCAACTTCAGATCTTCTGATGTACCTTGTTGGTTGTTGAGGTTTGAAGTTGACCCATCTGGTATGGTACTCCCTCTTTAGAGCCGCTTCAAACCAGCCTGACATCTTACGAGGGTCAGCATATAGCAAGTTTAACTTAGCTAACTGGTTGAGCTCAAAACCTGGAGAATCTTCACATCATGTGGAAATCTGAAGTACTCTATTCCCTTCTCACGTTTAACCGCGTAAACGTTGAGGTCGCAAAATGTGCCCACGCTATGATCATGCCTGCCACCTTTTGATGTTTCTTGACCTTATACAGTTTGGTGTAGGCAGTTGATGTAGTAGCTCTACGTTGGGCTTTGATTTCTTCAAAACATGCCAACCATTCAGCCTTTTTGATTTTGACTTCGGCGTCTGAGGCTTGGGCCTTCTCTTTATCCTTTTCTGACTCTTTCTCCATCCTGTCCAGAGTCTCAAAAGTGTCACTGACAAGAGTGTCTCCCAGATTGGGAATGGCAGTTCCCTCCTTGTCACTGTACTCAGGATAGTGTTGAGCAGTGACATCTTCTATCTCAATCTCATCGATATCTAGAAGCTCATCGTCACTCTCTGTTTGCACAGTTGGAGCATCCTTCACAATTTCATCAGGATTGAGTCGGAACATTTCTGCCAGTTGCTCGTCGGTGAGATCATGAATTATTTCTCCTTCTTCAGGAGTGTAATTCACTGATCTCCTGACAATCCCTTTCATATCAAGAATCATCGTGAGTTAAGTCTTGATCTGTTGGAGGGGAGCAACATCATATTCATCTCCTTGAAAGTTAGGATCTGCTTGATTTAAAACATGTAACACATCAATCATTTAGTCAACAAACAGATCAGTAAACATTAATAATAACCATAAACATTAATTACATTAATTAGATACAATATTCCAATACACAAAGTTTCAATAACATAAACAACTATGCATTGCTCTTGTCTTGAATAGCTGGTGTGTCAGTAGGATCAGCAGAAGACGATGGGGCTCCTTGGTCTTGATTTTTCTTTGTGCGCCTCTCTTGACCTTGAACTGATGTAGATGCAGCTGCATCTCCTTTGTCATCATCATCATCATCGATCAACCTTATCACCTGCATCAGTGTCATCCCCTTGATCATCACAGTCAGCATCTTCATCATCATCACTGTCATTGTCATCACCATCATCTCCATCCCCTTCTCGGATCTTTAGAGGCTCATTTTTGGATCCCTTCAGTCTCAGCATAAGCTTCTTGTTCTGGACCGCCAAATCTTGTATCCGCTGTATTGAGGATGTGTGCATCTCTCTCAGCTCAGTAATCTCTTGGCTCTGGGCCTCCATCCTTTGGGCTTGGGATGCATTAAGCTCCATCAGCTGATTAAGCTGAGAAGCTCGTTGTTCATCCATCGCCAGCAGCTTCAGCACTAACCTATTAAGGTTAGCCAACTGCTCCTCCAACCCAACAGACGGGTAAGCGGATCCAAAAACAGGTGGGACCTGTGAGGAGGTCCCAACTCTATGGGCGTGTGTGGTGGTAGTGGATGTAGAGAAGATGGGGTTGGTATCGATGTGGATGGCTGTGGATGAGCTGTAGTGGTGGTGGATGGGAAGTGTGTATCTGGTGGAGTGGGTGTGGAAGTGGTATATGAACTGGTGGTAGTGGTGGGTGGAATGGTGGAAGGTGGAATGGTGGTAGTGGTGGTAGGTGGAATGGTGGTAGCTGTGGTGGTGGCTGTGGTGGTGGATGTGGTGGTGATAAAGGTGATTCTGCATTTCTTTCTTTTCAAGCCATGGGGCTGAGCCATCCTCTTCCTCCTTGACCCAGTCGAGGTGGATGCTCCCCCTATAGTGTGGCCTGGCAGATCAGGAGTATAAGTAGGATCATCAGTGGTCTCTCCCAATCCGCCTGGGCGTTCACCAACCGCTTGGAGCCCTCGTTCTGTGGGAACGACTTTACTGCCCACAGTTCGTGTCAGTGGCTTCTCATCTGACTCCTCCTCTTCCTCACCAGGCATGAAATCCTGGTGGAACCCAGCAGTCTCTGCTCCGTCTCCAGTGGGGGCAGATGCTGGAGATGGAATATCAGCAGTGGGTCCTACATCTCCTTCATCCCCGCTATCATTGTCATCAGAGTCATGCTCTGGGAGCAGTAGCTGCTCATCGTTGGAGTCACTATCTGTGTGACACCACTTACGTCTCCCTGGTGCCACATACCTCTCATTGGCTACATGGCCTATCAGGCTCTTCACTTGGGGCTTTACTTGCTTACCCCTGTAACCTCTCATACGACCCAGGGTCGTATCATCCATGATCTCTAGATCACAGCATCGTGGCTTTCCTTGGGAAGGGATGGAAGCTTCTCATTGAAAATAAGCTGTAAGAATCTGGGGTACATGCAAAAACCCTCCTTACCCTTTGCTTCCAGATTCTCCACAAGGTAAGAGAAGGTCATGCTCGAGAAGCTAAAAGGATAGTTCAGCACCAGTGCACATAGGAATTCTGGATCTGGTCTGAAAGATCATCAAACCCACCTCTTCTGGAGGTGATGCACTTCAATATAACATGTGCTAAGTACTTGTACTGGGGACACAGGTTGCTTTTATTGAGCACACCTGAGTTGATGTCCCTAGCATACTTAGTCCTCATAAAGCATCCCCTTATGGTTAGTGGATGTGCTTGGTGGGATGATCAGTATCGTCCCCCAGCTCAAGTACTCTCTGGATATCGACAGCAGTGATCTCGATAGCCATCCCACAGATAGAGCTTCGTATGCTATACGGCTCTTGGGATCGATCAACAGAAGCATTCTCCCAAAATGCCTAATGTAGAGACCTGTAGGGAGTGCAAGGAGTAGAAATGGCCTTGTGGATCCTTGATCGCCTAGGAAATGTGATGATCTCTGTAAGCTCGGCTCCATTCCGAGTAGTATGATCTGATGAGCACATATGTTGTGCTTAGGGTTGATGACCATCTAGCAGCCATCAATCTGAAACACAAGACACAAATCATTAGACACTCACATAACACAAATCAGTTCTAAGTATATTTTTGAATTCATTCTGATTAATTCATGCATATGAATCATGCGACTGTGGTCAGTCGGTTATCCTATCCTGCGACTGGACTCATTCGGGTGAATGAACATGCGACTGAGTTCAATCGGTTGGCTAATCCTGTGATTGATTCAGTCGCCGACTGAGCTCATTCGCATGTCCAATTCGGCCTATAAGCTATTCTTCCGGCTCAATCGTGCGATTGGAGTTCATCCATCTGAACAGTCGCATGACTTACTGTTTGGTTGACTTAGGTTCGAGTCTTGACAAAATCATGAAATTAAACATTATGAAACGGTTCGTTAGACTCGCAATCCCTTAACTAATAACCTAATAACTCTATTTTTAACATTTTACATGGTTTCGGTGGGTTATTAAGCCATTGAGTTGTCTGTTCTTGTTTCAATCGCGAATCACTAATTAGGGCACCAATTTCTTCTGATTTCGGTGTGATATCATCACATTTTACCTGTAAGAAGTCAACGCACTTCAGAATATCAAGAAGGAGGATTAATTGAAGTCTAAAGAGATTTGGGCAGCGTAACGGTATGATGTGCGATTAAGGGCGATGGGGGAGTGGTGAGAAGAATGCGATCGACTGTGGTCCTTATATACTAACTCTGCGTTCAATCGGCCGACTGACTCATTCGCTCAGTTCATTCGGTCGAATGAAGCTCAGTCGGGTGATTGACTCAGTCGATCACCTTTAGTCGGCCGACTGAGGCTCAGTCGATCGACTGACTTAGCCGCACGCTTCCAATCGGACGAATTGCACATTCTGATAATCCATTCGGGTGAATGGGTCATACTCATGTCCATTCGGCTGCTTAATGCATGAGTATGGTCCATTCGTCTGATTAGTCCATACTCATGGTCCAGTCGTGCGAATGGGTCATACTCTTTAAAGTTTTCTAACTTCATGACCATTTGACTTTTAGACGCATTTAGACTGTTGAGTTAACATTATTAACACTTGATCATCTCAGACATGATCATTTTAACTTGAAAAACTTTTGATCACCTCAGTCGTGATCCTTTTAAACAATTTGTCACCTTAGATGTGACCCAATTTTGTTTGAAAGCACTTGTGGTCATCTCAGACAGACCTTTTAGATGATAAGGTCCCTTATCAACTTCCATGACATAGTCCGATACTAACATACTGAATATGACAAACTTTGTAAAGAAATAATACTAAAAACTTAAAAAATGAAGACATGTTTTTGTGTTTTTGTGAGAGTTAATTCCCAAGATGTAGTTCTAGGAATAATTATTCTGAGAGAGCAGCCACAATCATTTAAACATACATGGATCATTCAAGTTGGAATCATACAGGATATTCAAATCATTCAGGACAAGTTATTAATAACAACTTTGATGCTCTTTCCTTGTTTTCATCTGGAGTCATTCAACAAATTTAGGAAATCATACTAGTACGCTTAGGTCTCCACACTGATTTGAACTTTCAAAAATTGTAGCCACAGTGATTGTAGTATACTTGTCCTCTAAAATCCATACACAGACTTTCAACACAGTTTGGTGATCATTTTAAGGTTTGTTTATTTTAACAAGCATTTGTGGATCCCACACTCATATGGTAACCAACATTCCTCAGGAGATTTTTGAGCGGTCTTAGGGTAGTGTTCAAGAAGCAACTATTCATAGAATTTTCAAAAAGAAGCCAATCCTCAGGTTAGTGCCATCGCACAGCAGAGAGGTGGCAAACAACAATGAGTTCTAGAATATATAGGTTATGCTTATCCTCAGGTCAGTGCCACCGCATAGTAGAGAGGCACATAATCTATCTTCTTGTTTGAGCAATTCTTTTTCTTTTAGCATTCATGTGCTTTAGCTCATGCTTTGGTCTTACTCACTTTTGTGGCATTTATTTTTCTCGTCACCCCTTATTGGAATCCTGTTGATTGTGTTAACCAGGGATAAGGTGTTTCCCATAGCTTGTTGAACATTTTAGTTTAATCTTGAGATCACCAACCGGTCTAGTCATCTATCGTGTTGAATCTACCAACATATCAGCTGTGGTCTAGCAACCTCTAGGTCTACTTCTTTGTGTTACCTTAGTAGTAGCTAGCTTAACTATCATATTTCCTTTTATATTGCTCAGACTACTCAGACTTATACTTGAACATTGCATCTTTTTCAATTTTGATTTTTAAAGTCCCAAATGGTTTGTGCCTGTGTACTATCATATTCCACACATTAAATTGGTATCACATGTATGATCTTATTTATTATCAGCTTGCTTCTCCTTTTCCCTCATTTTTTTCATACCTATTCTCCCCCTAAAATACTAAAACTCTAAGAATTTGCGTTTTAGGATTGTAATGAATAAGAACCGACACTAAGTGTAATTAACGAACTAACATTAAACAAAACAAGAGAATTAAACTTAAAGAACACTATAAGTAAGAAATTTTAAAAGACACTAGACGCGACTCATCGGACTATACATGGTCATCTTCAGGAATGACCTCACTTTGCTTTTTAACACCATTGACCTCTAACAGATATAGAAAACATGGTTTATCAAAAGCCTTTGTATAGAGGTCAGTGCATTGAAAATCAATGTTTATTTTAACAACATCGATTAAGTTCTTTTGAAAACAGTCACGTATGAAGTGATATTTGATTCCGATGTGTTTGGTCTTAGGATGTTGGACCGGGTTCTTAGTGACTGCAATCGCAGCAGAGTTATCAACAAATATAGGAGTAGAAGTGAAATGCAAACCATAATCCCACATTTGCTGTTGAATCCATATGATTTGGGAACAGCAGCTTGCAGCAACAACGTATTCTGCTTCACAGGTTGACAAGGCAACCGAGGTCTGCTTCTTACACTGCCAGGTTACTAATCTTCTCCCAAAGAACTGACACCCTGCTGATGTAGATTTGTAGTTCATCTTGCAGCCGTCGTATCCGAGTCACTATACGCTGTAAGTTCAAAGTCATCATCATGAGGGTACCACAATCCAAGTGTGGGTGTGCCCTTCAGATAACGAAATATCCTTTTGACCCCAATTAGATGATTCACCTTAGGCTTTGCATGACATCACGAGCATAAACATGTCGCATACATGATATCTGGTCTAGAGGCAGTGAGATACATGAGAGATCCAATCATCCCGCGGTACATAGTGGCATCTACCAGATCACCGCTCTATTCGGGTGCTACATCATGGTTTGTAGCCAGTGGAGTGCCAGCTATGGAAGCATTCTCCATGTCAAACCGACTGAGAATATCTCCTACATACTTGGTCTGATGTAAGAATATTCCATTTGCTGTCTGATCTACTTGTAACCCGAGAAAGAACTTCATCTCCCCCATGGCACTCATCTCAAACTCAGCCTTCATTACTGCTTCGAATTCTTTGCATAATTTTTCGTTCTTTGAACCGAAGATTATGTCATCTACATAGATCTGTACTAGCAGTAAGTCTCCATCTTTTTCTTTGATTAACAGTGTGTAGTCAATGACTCCCATGCGAAATCCGTGTTTCACAAGATGAGTCGAGAGTTTCTCATACCAAGCCCGTGGAGCTTGATGAAGCCCGTATAGAGCCTTGTTGAGTTTGTAAACTCTATCCCGATGATATGGATCTTCAAATCCCTCGAGTTGACTGACATACACTATTTCTCTGATTTCACCGTGAAGGAATGCACTCTTAACATCTAGCTAATAGACTTTGATTTTCATATAAGATGAATAGGCAAGGAAGATGTGGATGGCTTCTATCCTTGCCACTGGTGCAAATACTTCATTGTAGTCGATACCTTCAACTTGTCGAAAACCCTAAACAACAAGCCGAGCCTTGTTTCTGATGATCACTCCCTGATCATCTTTCTTACATTTCAAAACCCATTTGGTACCAATGACTTTAGCACCTTTACGTCTATCCACTAGTGTCCATACACCTAACTTCTTAACCTGAAGAAGTTCTTCCTGCATGGCACTAACCCAAGCCTCATCATTTAGTGCTTCACTAACATACTTTGGCTCAAACTGAGACACAAAGCAGTGGTATGCACCGTCGTGAAGGTATCCTTTTTCCATCACAGAGGCATAATCAGCGGAGTACAGCTGATTTCTAGTCTGAACTCCTGATCTCACATCTCCTATAATATTATCCAAGGATGATAGACGTTTAGACGTGAGCCAGGGGTTGTCGAAACAACCACCTCAGAATCAAGATTTTGACCATTTGTTTCTGGATCTGAGGTGATAGGAGTCTAAGGTTCAGAAAGTTCAGAAGCATCACTAGCCGATGCTTGTGAACTTATGGTAGTCGAAACCTGTAGATCCTGGTTGATCTGATTATTTTCTTCATTTTCTTCATCAGAGGAGAAGTCACTCATATCAACTGCTCCTCCTGAGTTGGTAGGATCATGACTTGTTGAATCTTGAGACAGTGTGTTCAAGACATCATACATCATCTTGTTTGCCAGCTCGTCTTCTGAAGAAGTAAGAGATATGTTGAAGGACTTGAAGAATCCATCATAGTCGAAGAAGTAAGCAGGCCCTTTTCCAGCAGGCGGTGTGATATATCTCTAAACATCAATATTACACCACACCTCTACTTGACCCGTTAAGTTGTTGTAAGCTCTCTTGTTCGGTATGTTGTATCCTAAGAAGATCCCTTCATCAACCTTCTCACTGAATTTTCCCTCCTGAGTCTTTTTCAGCAGGGTGCAAGGAGCGTCAAACGGCTCGAGATATTCCAAGTTAGGTTTACGTTGCTGTAATAACTTGTAACACGTTTTTCCATGGCCTTTTACTACCAGAACTCGATTGAGAGTATAAGATGCATTTGCCATTGCTTCATTCCAAATTGTATAGGCAGTTTCAAGTCTGCAAGCATTGTTTGTGCCATCTCTATCAAAAGCAATAAAAGATTACCTTAGTATTAAGAATTCTTGAAATTTATTGTAAAATAAAATTTTTCAAATTATTCCATGGCCTTGGATGAAAGAAAGATATGAGAGTAAGATTTTTAGAGAATGAGCAAATGAAAAGTGAGACCTAAGCCTTGCTTTTATACTTGAGGTTAGGAGGAGGTTATGAATGATGTTAATAGTGATTTATAAGTCTTTTAAAAGGGGGTTATGATTAGAGTTTGAAATAAATATAAAATTAAATAATTTGAATAAATAAAGAATAATTATAATTTAAAATTTAAATTCTTGAAGACTCTAATTTTAACAACTTTTTTATAAAATATTTATAGACTTTATAAAACCAATTTGAATAATCAATCAAATTATTTATTTGTTAATCTTTATAACTTTTATAAAACTTGTAAACTTTATAATTTAATTATTTATTTTCAGTATTTAAAATTCATAACTACTAATAAAACTTTATAAGTTTATTAAAATTCATTTTATAACTTTATAAGTTTTAATAAGTCTTTTCCATTTAGTTATTTGTTGTAACATGATTAATAAACTTATACTTTTATGAAAAAGAATTATTTATCAACCAATAAGTTGATTACATATTTAATGTATTTGATCCATTTATTAAGTAAATTAATAATGGAAGCTCAAATGAGTTCGGGCTTGGGTTTTAAGTTGGAAAAATGGTGGATGTTACAATTTTATCCACATCAGCAGACATACTCGATTCACTAAATCCATAAAGCAGCTGGCATGTTGGTTAAACCAAAAGACATAACGAGGAACTCGTAGTGTCCATAACGTGTGCGAAAAGCTATTTTAGGAATATCTTGCTCCTTAACCTTCAGCTGATGGTAGCCAGATTGAAAGTCTATTCTCGATAACCAACTGGCACCTTGGAGCTGATCAAACAGATCATCAATTCGCGGTAAGGGGTACCGATTCTTCACTGTCAAGTTATTCAGCTCACTGTAGTCTATACACATCCTTATACTACCGTCTTTCTTCTTTACAGATAAGACCGGAGCACCCTTTGGAGAGATACTCGGTCTAATGAACCCCTTGTCAAGCAGCTCTTGCAATTGCTCCATCGGTTCCTTCATCTCAGTCAGAGCCAACCGATACGATGCCTTAGCTACAGGCTGGGCACCCGGTATCAGGTCAATCTGAAACTCAATCTCACGGTTCGGTGGCACTCCTGGTAAGTCTTCGTGAAACACGTCCGAAAAATCACACACGACTGGTACATCAAACAGTTATGGTGTTAGCGTATCCACATCCTTTACATAAGCCAAGTGGGCGCTACATCCACGCTTCATGCACTTTCCCGCCACCGCCATCAAAATCACTTTCAGGATCTGTTAGTTCTCTAGAAAGATTGACATGTTGTCTTTATGTGTCTTTTTACTATTTGTAATAGTATAGGGACTAGTTTTATAACTTGTTAGTTCCTTGTGTTTCATTATAAATAGCTTAGTCTTGTTGCAGGTAGGTAGAGACGTAAGATTCATAACTGCTTACTTACTTTGTAATTGTCTTTGCTGGATCTTAATGAAACTGAGAATTTTGTCGATATCTTGCTTGATTTGATTACTTTGTTTGATTTCTTTGAATTGTGTTCATACATCATCACAGATTGGTACATATGATCCTATCATCCTCACTATTTGCCTCAGAGGCTAGGTCAAGAATAACCTTAGTGATAAACAGGTCATCAAACAAGAATGATAGTTCCATTATCCCTTCCATAGCTTGAATTTCTACTTCGAAAGGGATTAAAACTACACCATCGATCCCTTCTAAGTCAGTTGTTGGGCCATTAATCCTTATTTCCCCTTTGAAGTCAATCTTAGATTCAATATGGACCTTAGGTTGGCCAACTTCCTTCCCAGAGGTAGATGGTGCACTCAACCTTTGAAGCTCTTCAACTCTAAAGTAGGCAATGACAACATCAAGGAAGGGTTGTTCAAGGGAGGATCGTATTAGGAATTTGGTTATGAATCTATTAATATCAACAAGCATCCTTGAGAACATTTGAATTGTAATAGGGGGTGGCTGAGGGAAGATGGTTACAGGGTGTTATTGTGTGGGGTAAAAAGAAGAGAGGGAGGTTGTGATGGCTAGACTGAGTTCCTCCTGTCCATGTGTAGAGATTATATGAAGAGGCTGATGCAACCCAATACCTAGAGTCTCTCCTGCATATGCATGCACATGGGTACTGAAGAAGAATGCTTCGGAAGTTCACACAAGCAACAGAAATATTCTAAGTGTGAATCTTCCGAAGCCAAGACCAATATCTTCTGAAGCCAAGACCAATATCTTCCGAAGCCAAAGATGAAGTCTTCCGAAGCTTCAGAGACAAAGTCTTCCGAAGCGAACACTTGAAGACAGATTTCTTCCAAATACTTTTAGCATACATGTTTTATCTTATGTACTTTACATAAAGTTGGATACCTTTCCGCTGTAACTCTGTAAAGTCACCAACTTTCACAAGTTGGTGAAAAGGTCCATACTTTTAGTAACTATACATTGAGGTATTGCGTCTGTAAACTTTCTACTTCATGTACTTCATCCTTTTTGTAATAGATTAGGATGTGAGCTATGGCATGTCATAGTCACTAGTCAAAAGGCAATCTGCCTTTTGACTCTATAATTGATTTTGTTTTGTGTCTAGTCAGTTGTATCCAGTTGGCCTTTAAGTTATGGCCAAATGTAGGATGTAGTATATGTATCTCAAGTACTTGTAACTTTCTTTTATGCTTTGTAACACTTGTAATAGAACTTGAGAAGGCAATATACTACAATCTTGAAAACCATCTCCTTGTGTATCTTGTTATCTTGTTGTGTCTCATATTTACTTATGTTTTTAGTGTCATTACTTGGTTTCATTGTCTGATTAAGTTGAGTGTTCTTAAGAAACTCTCCTCTTTGTGTTGTTGTGATGTATTTGCGTACCCTTTACCGGTCCTGCATTTGGTATCAGAGCATTCTAGGATTTTGATATAAGATCTCACCATCTTAAGATCCCTCACACACACAAACACTTAACTTATCAAATGGCAGCCATTTCCAAATATGATATGGAAACTAGAACATGAAAAAGTCCCTACTGATCATTCTTGATGACTTTGACACCTAGTGCCAAAGAATGCAAGGTTTCATCAGGTCTCAAGACTGAAGAATGTAAGAGTCTGTTGAAAATGGACCTTACATACCAAGCGCCTCTTCTGCTACTAGTGCTGGTATGATCCCTAAGGCTGTGACTGACTACTCAGATGAAGATAGAAAGAGGGTAGAGATTGACTAGAAGGCCATGACAACCCTTTATACTACTCTTCCAAACTTTGTGTACAGAGGTTTCAAGAACTGCAAAACAGCTAAGCAGCTATGGGATGCATTGAAACTAATGTATGAGGATTCTCTAAAGCTAAGGAGAACAAGAAGGATCTCCTGAAGCAACAGTTTAAAATTTTCACCTTCAAAGCTCGTGAAACCATGACTTAACAATACTTCAAGTATGTTGAGATTGTGGATACCCTAATGGATGGAGGAGTTGCTTTTTAAAACAGAGACATTGTAAGGAAGTTTATGTCCTAACTTCCTAGGCAATGGACACACTACTATGTGGTTATCAAGAGAATTGAGAATCTGAAAACTCTTACTCTAATAGAGTTGTATAGGATTCTCAGTGGCTACCAGATGGAGATGAACATGCAAGGTTCATCTGGCAACTCCAACAATCAAAAGGGTTCAACCCTTCAAGTGTTTGAAAGGGATAGCATAGAACCCCAACATCATCTCATATGCTACCCTAAAAACTCACCTAAGGGTCCTTTCATCACCTTCCCTGAGACACTAAGGGAGAACTACACTCAAGGAAGCCCATTCCAAGAGACAAGTTCTTCTCAAACTTTTGTGTCCTTTGATGAAAGTTGTAGCAGCTTTCTTTTCACCGTTGAAGACCTGGACTGTATCCATCCAGATGGGCTGGAGTACATGGAGATAGTCCAGCAGATGGCTCTTCTCACTCATAGAGCCAAGAAGTTTTACAAGCGGACTGGAAGAGAGTTTTTAGCAGTACAGCTAGTGGAAAGTTTGGACTGGACAAAAGCAAAGTCAAGTGTTACAACTGTTACTTGATTGGCCACTTTGCCAGGGAGTGTAAGGCACCAAGAACAAATGGTGGCCAAGCACAGTCCAAACCAAACTACACTGACAAAGCTACCTAGAATGACAAGCCAAAGAGCAAGCTGCAGTTGTTGTAGTAGAATGAGGCTTTGACTGGAGCTTTCAGGTGGAAGATGCTTCTCCAAACCAAGCACTGATGGCAGATCATGATGAAGCCCAGGTATTGGAACATATCTGTACCCCCTGAATGCATTACTAAAGTTAACAGATACATGTTCTACAACATGAAATGATATCTGATCTTGAGTCCTTAAACATTCTAAAAGATGATTTTAAAAAGTCTAAAAATGATTATAAACTAAAGATAGAGGACTTAGAAAAAACCATCTCCTTGTGTATCTTGTTATCTTGTTCTATCTCATATTTACTTGTGTTCTTAGTGTCATTACTTGAGGTTAACTAGTTTCACTGTCTCATTAAGTTGAGTGTTCTTAAGAAACTCTCCTCTTTGTGTTGTTGTGTTGTATTTCCATACCCTTCACCGGTACCGCATTTGGTATCAGTTCTAAAACACGAGCATACAAAGTATAGGACTCAGATCAAGGATCTCATAACTAAGCTGACTGAGTGCCAGGCTGAGCTTGTGATCAGCAAAGCCAGGGCAGAAAAGTGTGTTCTTGAAGAAGAGACCATGATATCCTCATCCCTGCACAACAAGGTGTGTTATCAAAACAAGCAGGGACGGGGATCTAATGAGATAGCTCCTCCACACACAATCTTGTCTGTAAGATCACCCAGGTATGGAACTTGTGAAGATGAGCTTCCTCTCACAGATCTTTTGAGTGAAGAGGATGAATAAGTGATAGTGAAGAATCTCTCTGAGAAGAGTGAAGAAGAGGATTCTAAGAAGGGTCACTATCCTTCTGAGGAGAAGAAGAAGACTGTAATGACCAAGTCTATGAGGAAAAACTTGTTCAGAAAGATGTAACACCCGGTTATTTTTAAAAAAAGGCAAGACATGAAGAATAAATGAAAGAAAAGAAACAAAGTTCAAGTGGAAGGACTAAAAGTGTCCAAAAGGACAAATCTTTGAAAAAGTTGGTGTAAAGGTGGGCATGGCTGCCCACCCTCCCTTCACATCACCATTTTCTTTGGTTGTTGAGAGAGAGAGAGAGCTCTCGGCTGAAGAAAAGAAGAAGAAGAGAAGTGAATTCAAAGTAAGAATTCAAGGTTTTTATGTGTTTGTGACAGGTTTTATCCAAGTTATATACTTATGTGCATATGTGTTGGGTATGTGCTCGGGTGTGTGTGTTCGGTGTTGTTTTTAGGTGTTTGAACTCAATTTCAAGCGAGTTAGAAAGGAAGAAACACCCAAGTTGCACCAGGTGAGTTCTAGACCCTGGTTTTACTTGTTTTAAACTATCTTTGGGGCTGAAAATGTATTAAAATGATTTTACAAAGTTTATGTATGTTTACCCGTGTGTAGTGTGCATGATTAAATGTTGATTCTTGAATGCTTATAGGTTATTCATGTTTAGAATAGCCATGTTAAGCTTAGAACAGATGGGTTTGATGATTGGGTTTGAAAACATACTACAAACATGTTAAAACAGGAGGTCCATGCGCCTAGATAAGGCTCATGCGCCTGAAAATGCCTTAGAAGGATTTAAGTGTAATCCATGCGCCTGAACAGTAGCCCATGCACCTAAGATTTGCCTTAGAAATGTTTGAGTATAGCCCATGCGCCTGAACAGTGTTCCATGCGCCTAGAAATATTAGTCGGATGACTAAGTATAGGGCCATGCGCCCCAATAGTGCCCATGCATCCAAGTGGCTCATGCGCCTAAGTGCCCATGCGTCTGAATTGCCCATGTGCCTAAGTGTTCATATGCCCGAATAGTGTCCATGGGCCTGAATTGTTCATGCGCCTAAGAGTTAAAGCAGTTAAGTGTTGACTGATGCACCTACATAGTAATGAAACACCCAAACAGAGCACATGCGCACAAATAGTGCCAAAGCGCCTAAGCACTTCGAAATTTTTACAGAATTTTCTAGGAGTCTGTGCTTTTAGAGTTTTGACCGAGGGTTGACTAGGGCTTATTTATGATGATGTTTCATGCATGGTTATGATTGTTCCTTATTGTTATTATTGCTATTATTATTATTACTTATAGTATGTGACTTTACGTGGTATGTTATTATCGTAACGTAAAGTATATGGTAATAATAAAGAGAAAAAGCAATAAAGAAAAGAAGAGGAACATTAATAAAAATGTTAACAAGTCTTGCAAGCTTACAGGAGGTACACGACCATGTTGTCGTTAGCTCAACTGTGCTGCGAGTTAGCTACCCTATTATACACACAGGGCCAATCAATTGAGATTGGCAGGACCTTTGTAGCGTGCCCTGGGTGGTTGGGTTGGCCTTGTACACAGTACAAAGAACCCTTTCGAGGGATATAGTTGACCCTTTCGAGGGATACAGTTGACCCTTTCGAGGGATACAGTTGACCCTTTCGAGGATATAGTTGACCCTTTCGAGGGATATAGATGGCCCATCACTTGTTTTCCATCGTGCATACAGTTGGGGTATTGCTCATTGGTCCATACAGAAAGTGAAAGATAAAGATAAAAGTTTACAGAACAGTCAAGGCATACAGTAAAGAGAACGAACATTATTTGTTCATATAGTTAATGTGTGCTCGCATATACAGTACAGAGTTGTATTTTACAGAAAAGCGTATTTTCATATACAAAATATAGAAAGTATTTTATTACTTTTAAAACTAGAACTTACTTAGCAACGCTGACTTTTATACATTTTCAGTTGACAGGTAATTATTGCTGAGGATGGCACGAGGGTGAAGCTACTCGGCAGAGAAAGACTGACATCCATTCGTATTCTATGTTGCTGTTGTTTTGTAATGCAGTAAAACAATTCTTTTGTAAACAGTAAATGATGATGTATTGCTTGACAACAGTGTTTTAAATGAAATGAATGGTTTTTGATAAATTATTTCTGCTGCTTAAGTTTGCATAAATATAATGCTTAATGTTTTAGCTACTGTGATTGACCAACTGTGAGGTCTCCGAGAACAGGGCCTTACAAGTTGGTATCAGAGCCAAAGTTTAATGAATTGGGTTAAATAAACTTTTAAAACCTAAACTTAAACTGAAAATGGGACAAATGGAGGGATGTCAACCCGAGTAGCTACGTGCCATCAGGTATGTCTTTTCTAAATGATAACCGGTATTATGTGCGCATGCTATTTGATTATGTGCTCTTAGTAGATTTAGATACTAAGAGTAAAGTAAGTGGCTAATCACAAATGGTCACTGTAATTAGGGACTTACTATACTTGACATAAACTGAGTGTTACCTTGAATGACTACGTTAGTGTTTGAATCTTATAGTGTGTGTTTTGAGGATGGCTGGCGGTAGATCTTCAAAAGCCTCTCGTGGTGGAGGTCACGGTGCTGTTCCACGACCCAAGAGAGGGAGACCCAGAGTCGAGAAAGTGGTTCATGAAAAACCAGAGACTCCTCATCCAGAGGGTGGCGACGAGAGCACCAATCTGAGAGCCTCAGTAAAGGAGGCTGTGGTAGAAGAGGTTCATCAGGTCATGCAGACGCTTCTACCATCTATGGTGACCGAAGTGATCAAGGCAGTAAGGGAAGGGAAAGAAAGGAAAGAAACAGGTCATCGGGAGGATGAGAACAACCAGAGGCAGAAACGATTCTCTCTGATGATGAGAAGAAGGAAGAAGAAGAGGAGCATGTGCCGAAGGCGACCCGAGGCTGTAACTATGGGGCGTTCATGAGATGCAAGCCGAAGGCGACCTGAGGCTGTAACTATGGGGCTGTAACCGGTGGGTGAGGGAAATGGAGGTTGTTCTCGATATCAGTGAGTGCCGTGAAGATCAGAAGGTGAAATTCGCTACCCACTCTTTTATGGACTCGGCTTTGTGCTGGTGGGACAACATTGTCCAAGCCGAGGGTAGTAGGGCCATTGGGAGAATGAGATGGCCTGAACTGAAGAAGTTAGTGATTAAGGAATTCTGTCCTCACAGAGAGATGGACAAGGTAGAAAGAGATTTCCTACAGCTGGAGGCGGGAACGATGACACACCAGCAGTACACCACTAAATTTAATGAAACGGTGCGGCTGGTTCCCGATCAAGTGACACCACTGTCACGAAAGATTAAAAGATACATCCAGGGGTTGCCGGCGAATATCCGTAGGCATATGAATGCCGACCGGCCGAGTACTTTTAGGTCGGCGGTTGACTTGGCTAGCAAATTATATGATGAGCGTGAGGTAGTGGTGGCTAAGGTGAATAAGAAGGATGGTGGTGGCCGGAAATGGAATGGGAAACGGTTTGGATGTGGTAGAGCCACTCCAAACAATAAGGTGGCAAAGGTGGGTGACCGACATGTGGTCACAACTGGTGCAGGGTTGAAGAAGTGTGGCAAATGTGGAAGGAGCATACTGGTGAGTGCAGGATAGGAATAAATGTATGCTTTAGGTGTGGCCAGCCTATCCATATCGCTAGAGACTGTAAGAAGCCAAGGGCGGAGAACTCTAGAGCTGAGAAGAAGAAGTCGGAGGAAGGAGGGCAGAGGGCAAGTGCTAGAGCTTACACTATGACCTAGGAGGAAGCCAGAGCTGATCCCGATGTTGTGTCAGGTATGTTCCTAGTAAACCAAACTTGTGCCTCTGTATTGTTTGATTCCGGTGCTAGCAGGAGTTTTATTTCCACTACTTTCTATGCTAAGTTGCCTGTTAGTAGTATCAAGGTCAGTGCACCATTCCATGTAGGAACTACTATTGGTAAGTCCACTAGAATTACTAATATGATAGAGGACTGTTCCATAGAACTAGAAGGTCATAGGTTTGCTGCTAGGTTACATGTGATACCCCTAGGTGGATTTGATGTAGTACTAGAGATGGACTGGTTAGCAACCTATGAAGAAAACATCGTGTGTCGCAAGAAGGTGATCCGATTGATAGCGCCTAACGGGAATAAGGTGACGGTTTATGGTGATCGCGTCACGACGATCCCGAAAGTGATTTCGATGGCGGTGGCGGTGGCGGGAAAGTGCATGAGGCGTGGATGTAGTGCCTACTTGGCATACATAATGGATGTGGACGCGCCAACACCACAACTATCCGAGGTACTAGTGGTGTGCGACTTTTCGGACGTATTCCCGGAAGACTTACCCGGCGTGCCACCGGATCGCGAGATTGAGTTCCAAATTGATCTGATACCCGGTGCTCAACCCGTTGCCAAAGCACCATATCGAGTAGCTCCTACTGAGATGAAGGAACTCATGAGCCAATTACAGGAGTTGATGGATAAGGGATTCATTCGACCGAGTATCTCTCTGTGGGATGCTCCGGTATTGTTTGTAAAGATAAAGGACGGAAGTATGCGAATATGCATCGACTACCGAGAGCTGAACAAGTTGACGGTGAAGAATCGGTACCCGTTACCACGAATTGAACACTTGTTTGACCAGCTTCAAGGTGCCAGTTGGTTCTCTAGAATAGATCTATGATCTGGCTACCATCAATTGAAGGTGAAAGAACAAGACATTCCTAAGACAGCTTTCCGTATGCGTTATGGACACTACGAGTTCCTCGTTATGTCTTTTGGTCTAACTAATGCGCCAGCTGCCTTTATGGATTTGATGAATCGGGTGTGTCGGCCTATGTTGGATAGATCCATGATTGTGTTCATTGATGATATTCTAATCTACTCGAAGAGCGAAGAAGAGCATGTCGGTCACATTCGGGAGGTGTAGGAGACATTAAGAAGGGAGAAGTTGTATGCCAAATTCTCCAAGTGCGCGTTCTGGTTGCATGAAGTTCAATTCTTGGGTCATGTGGTGAGTCCTGATGGAATCATGGTGGACCCCGCAAAGGTGAAGGCATTGATGCAATGGAAGTCTCCAAAAACGCCATCCAAGATTCGTAGTTTCTTGGGGTTGGCGGGATATTATCGAAGGTTCATTCAAGACTTTTCCAAGATCGCTTCTCCACTAACCAAGTTGACCCAAAAGGATGTGAAGTTTATATGGGGTCAAGCTCAAGAGCAAGCATTCAAGGAGTTAAAGGCAAAGTTGACTCAAGCTCCTGCTCTGTCATTACCCGAGGGAAGCGAGGATTTGGTAGTTTATTCAGATGCTTCCTACTCAGGTTGGGGTGTGCGTTAATGCAGAGAGGGAAGGTTATAGCCTATGCATCCCAACAGTTGAAAGTTCATGAGGTCAGTTATCCTACTCATGACTTGGAGCTAGCGGCCGTGGTCTTGCATTGAAGATTTGGAGGCACTATCTCTACGAGACAAAGTGCACTATTTTCACTGATCACAAGAGCTTGAAGTACTTCTTCAAGTAAAAAGATCTGAACATGAGGCAGAGAAGATGGTTGGAGCTCATAAAAGATTATGATTGCGAGATCAGCTATCATCCGGGCAAAGCCAATGTGATGGTTGATGCTCTTAGCCG
This sequence comes from Flaveria trinervia, assembly GCA_025506515.1. NCBI lineage: Eukaryota > Viridiplantae > Streptophyta > Magnoliopsida > Asterales > Asteraceae > Flaveria > Flaveria trinervia. Next base: position 36,134,061 of record CM046451.1, on the reverse strand, counting down.
AAAGGAGAGGCCCGAGCCAATTCGGGTGAAAGCATATCAACTGATCATGACCTCTGATGTAATGAAGCAAGTCAAGGAGTTTCAAGACGAGGCACTAAAAGAAGATCATCTAAAATCTGAAAGAATAAGAGGTCTGGTTGGGGAATTGGGTGAAAACACACTTGGTGTTAAAACTCGATTTGGACGGGTGTGGATTCCTCGTTTCGGGGATCTACGTGTGAGGATTTTGGATTAAGCTCTCAAGACTCGATACTCCATTCATCCTGGTGCCATAAAGATGTATCATGATATGAAGAAAGATTATTGGTGGCCGGGTATGAAGCGTGACGTGGTGGAGTATGTGAGTAAGTGCCTTACTTGTTTCCAAGTGAAGGCCGAACATCAAAAGCCGTATGGGAAGATCCAACCTTTGGATATACCAGAATGGAAGTGGGAGCACATCACCATGGATTTCATTACAAAGCTCCCACGTACTCTAAAGGGGTACGATGCCATATGGGTGATTGTTGACCGTTTGACGAAGAGTGCTCACTTCCTACTGATCCGCGAGACATATTCATCCGAGAGGTTGGGTGACCTGTTCATCAAGGAGATTGTAACTCGTCATGGTGTGCCGGTGTCCATTGTGTCGGACCGTGACACCCGGTTTACATCTAAATTTCGGAAGAAATTCCACGATGCCATGGGGACGAGGTTACATATTAGCACGGCTTATCATCCCCAAACTTATGGTCAGTCAGAATGGACTATCCAGACACTGGAAGACATGCTTCGGGCATGTATGATTGATTTTGGGGGAAGTTGGGATGACTACTTACCGTTAGCCGAATTCTCGTACAACAATAGCTATCATGCCAACATTGGCATGCCACCCTACGAGATGCTATTCGGTAGGAGATCCAGAACACCCATTTGTTGGGGTGATATTGGTCAAAAGGAGTTAGGAGGTGTCGAGGTCATTGAGGCTACGACTGAGAAGCTTGAGAAGATTAAAGTCTTCATGAAGGCAACTAAAGATAGGCAGAAGTCGTATGCCGATAGACGACGCAGACCGATCGAGTTCCAGGTGGGTGACCGGGTTATTTTGAAGGTCTCACCATGGAAGGGTATTATCTGATTCAGGAAGCGGGGCAAGTTGAGCCCAAGATATATAGGCCCTTTCCGAATCATTGCTCGAGTAGGAGAGGTGGCCTATAGGTTGGAATTACCAAATGAGTTAAATGGGATTCACCCGACGTTGCATGTATCTCATCTGAGAAAGTGTTTAGCCGATAAAGACATGATTGTTCCACTGGAGGATATCGAAGTAGATGAAAGGCTCAATTATGTGGAGCAACCAGTGGTAATCATCGATCATAAAGAGAAGAGGCTGAGCAATAAAGTGGTTCCTCTTATGCGTGTAAAGTGGAAGCACAGGAAGGGATCCGAGTCTACATGGGAGGTTGAGAAGGAGATGAGCAGCATTATCCTCATCTGTTCGAGGAATAACAGGTTTCAGGGACGAAACCTATATCAGGGGGGTGGACTTGTAACACCTAATTATTTAAAAAAAAGGCAAGACATGAAGAATAAATGAAAGAAAAGCTAAAAAGTCCAAGTGCAAGGACTAAAAGTGTCCAAAAGGACAAATCTTTGAAAAAGTTGGTGTAAAGGTGGGCATGGCCGCCCACCCTCCCTTCATATCACCATTTTCTTTGATTGTTGAGAGAGAGAGAGCTCTAGGCTAAAGAAAAGAAGAAGAAGAGAAGTGAATTCAAGGTAAGAATTCAAGGTTTTTATGTGTTTGTGACGGGTTTTATCCCGGTTATATGCTTATGTGCTTATGTGTTGGGTATGTGCTCGGGTGTGTGTATTCGGTGTTGTTTTTAGGTGTTTGAACTCAATTGCAAGCAGGTTAGAAAGGAAGAAACACCCAAGTTGCACCAAGTGAGTTCTAGACCTTGGTTTTTACTTGTTTTAAACTATCTTTGGGGCTGAAAATATATTAAAATGATTTTACAAAGTTTATGTATGTTTACCTTGTGTAGTGTGCATGATTAGATGTTGATTCTTGAATGCTTATAGGTTATTCATGTTTAGAATAGCCAGGTTTAGCTTAGAACAGATGGGTTTGATGATTGGGTTTCAAAACATACTAAAAACATGTTGAAAAGGATTTAAGTGTAATCCATGCGCCTGAACAGTAGCCCATGTGCCTAAGATTTGCCTTAGAGATGTTTAAGTATAGCCCATGCGCCTGAACAATGGTCCATGCGCCTAGAAATATTAGTCGGACAACTAAGTATAGGGCCATGCACCCCAATAGTGCCCATGCACCCAAGTGGCTCATGCGCCTAAGTGCCCATGCGTCCGAATAGCCCATGCGCCTAAGTGTTCATACGCCCGAATAGTGTCCATGCGCCTAAGAGTTAAAACAGTTAAGTGTTGACTGATGCGCCTACATAGTAATGAAACACCCAAACAGGGCTCATGCGCCCAAATAATGCCAAAGCGCCTAAGCACTTAGAAATTTTTACAGAATTTTCTGGGAGTCTGTGCTTTTAGGGTTTTGACCGAGGGTTGACTAGGGCTTATTTATGATGATGTTTCATGCATGGTTATGATTGTTCCTTATTGTTATTATTGCTATTATTATTATTTCTTATAGTATGTGACTTTACGTGGTATGTTATTATCGTAATATAAAGTATATCGTAATAATAAAGAGAAAGATCAATAAACAAAAGAAGAGGAACATTAATAATAATGTTAACAAGTCTTGCCAGCTTACAGGAGGTACACGACCATGTTGTCGTTAGCTCAACTGTGTTGCGGGTTAGCTACCTTATTATGCACACAGGGCCAATCAATTGAGATTGGCAGGACCTTTGTAGCGTGTCCTGGGTGATTGGGTTGGCCTTGTACACAGTACACAGAACCCTTTCGAGGGATGTAATTGACCCTTTCGAGGGATACAGTTGACCCTTTCGAGGGATACATTTGACCCTTTCGAGGGATATAGTTGACCCTTTCGAGGGATATAGATGGTCCATCACCCGTTTTCCATCGTGCATATAGTTGGGGTATTGCTCATTGGTCCATATAGAAAGTGAAAGATAAAGATAAAAGTTTACAGAACGGTCAAGGCATACAGTAAAGAGAACGAACATTATTTGTTCATGTAGTTAATGTGTGCTCGCATATACAGTACAGAGTTGTATTTCACAGAAAAGCGTATTTTCATATACAACATATAGAAAGTATTTTATTACTTTTAAAACTAGAACTCTCTCAGCAACGCTGAGTTTTATACATTTCAGTTGGCAGGTAATTATTGCTGAGGATGGCACGAGGATGAAGCTACTTTTAAAGACTGACATCCATTCATATTCTATGTTGCTGTTGTTTTGTAATGCAGTAAAACAATTCTTTTGTAAACAGTAAATGATGATGTATTGCTTAACAATAGTGTTTTAAATGAAATGAATGGTTTTTGATAAATTATTTCCGCTACTTAAGTTTGCATAAATATAATGCTTAATGTTTTAGCTGCTGTGATTGACCAACTGTGAGGTCTCCGGGAACGGGGCCTTACAAAAGAGCAAAAGAAAAGCTAAGAAGGCTCAAGAGATCAAGGCCACTTTTGATTCTAAATAGAAAAAAGATTTTATGTCTCCAGGATTTGAAATGGTGAAGACTGAAGACATCAACCTAAACTCTTCTGCTAAGAGTTCTGGTTCATGTTCAAATCATCTCAACACCAAGAAGAAGGCTGATCTGTTGTGTACCACTGCTACACAGCCTCGACCATCCAACTCCAATAACAGTTCACACCCCAAAAGGACTGTCTTAGCATCTACAAAGATGAAGGTGGAGAAGGATGTGATCAAAATCAATCTTGCTCTCAGCAGAAAGTTCTTAAGAAGAAGAAAATGGAATGTGACGTGTGTGAAAGTACCTCTCATCTTGCTAAGGATTGTCCATACAATCCAAAAGGTACTCTTCATATGACCAAGAAACAGAATTCCAAGAGTTCCAAAAGGATTCCATATTTGAAAGGAAAATCTGTTTCTTTCGAAAGCTCCAAAATGAAGAAGAAGGCAAGTGGAAAATTGCCTTCAGAAGAAAATTTGGTCTCGGAAAAAAGGAATACTTCCGAAGCACTGAAGTCTACTGTAGTGTCTGCAGAATCTTCCGAAGGTTCAGTCATAAAAACTTCCGAAGTATCAAAACCTTTCGAAGTATTGAAGGTCAAGTCCAAACTTCCAAAGGTGGTGTGGAAGTCTAAGAAAGACCAAGTGACTGAAAGTTCTCCATTAATAACAGCTCAAGATCCTCAAAGCACAACTATAGGATCTATTACTGTTGCATTATCTTCTACTTCTTTTACTGAGCCCAAGACAAGTAAGGCTTGGGTTTCCAAATGTAATTAATCATTTTCTTTGTGCAGGAACAACTCAAGACAAACAAAAATGTCTGGATCATTGATAGTGGTTGTTCCAGGCACATGACAGGCAATAGGTCACTACTCCAAAACTTTGAAAGGATTGATGGAGGGCCATTGCTTTTGGAGGAGATGAAGGTGGTTACATTTTTTAAAGGGGCAAGGTCACAAAAGGTAAGCTCAACATTGAAAAGGTAAACTTTGTCAAGAAGCTTGGGTACAATCTTCTGAGTGTATCCCAATTTTGTGATCAGAGTCATAACATGCTCTTTACTGAGCATGAGTGCATTGTTCTCAAGCTCGGGGTGGTCATTCCTCATGAGCATATCCTACTTAGAGCCCCCAGGAAAGGGAACATATACAAGATGGACTTGCAAGAAACATCTCCCTCTGGAGAAGTTTCATGCTTTTTGTCTAAAGCCAATAGTGATGAATCTTTCCTATGGCATAAAAGAATGTGTCATGTAAACTTTAAGAACATGAATAAACTTATTAAGAATGATTTGGTATTGGAATGCCAAAGAAAGAGTTTAGAAGTGATGATCATTGTGTTGCATGCCTGAAAGGAAAGCAACACAAGGTATCTCATAAGCCTAAGGAAAGAAACTCCATCACTACTCCCCTACACTTGTTACATATGGATCTCTTTGGCCCCACCGGTGTAATGAGTCTAGGAAGGACCTCTTATTGTTTGGTGATCACAAATGACTTTACAAGATTCACTTGGGTTTTCTTCCTTAGAACAAAGGATGAGACCCCTAAGATTCTGAAGAATTTCATCCTAAAGATTGAGAATCAATCTGATCACAAGGTCAGAACCATGAGATGTGATCAGGGAACTAAATTCAAGAACCAAATCCTTGATACATTTTGTGATAAAAAATGTACTATAAGACAATACAGTGCTCCCAGGACTCCTCAGCAAAATGGTGTTGTTGAGAGGAGAAACAGGACACTGATTGAAAAGCTGCAAGAACCATGTTTTCTGACTCTAAGCTACCAATCACCTTCTAGGAAGAGGCAATCAACATCGCCTGCTATGTGCAGAAATTTAGTAGTTAAGACTCATGGCAAGACTCCTTATGAACTTTGGCACAAGAGGAAACCTTTCATTGGTTTTCTCAGGTCATTTGGATGTCCTTGCACCATCTTGAATGTAACATCCTGTATTTTTACGTTAATTAAAAGTTAACATCGTTTATTTTTGTAAAGATCAAAGTTGTCAATTATGAAACTTAAGGTTTACTTATGCTTATTTAGTTGTATGCCTTTAATTCTTCAAATTGAAAGTTAATAGTTCAATTATGAAATTTAAACATAATTTTAAGTAATAATAATACTGCTAATACTAATAATAAGTAATAAAAATAATAATAATGATAATAATAATAATAATAAGAACAATAAAGGTGATATGAAATAAAAGTTACTAAACTTGAAAATGTTTAAGCCTTAAACTTAATTAAGTTCAAGGGGCCTTTTTGTCAATTTAGAAACCTTGAAAATAAAGTTTGGGCATGAAATAACAAACTAGAAACCACAGGGACTAATTGTGTAAAGTATCTAAACTCAAACCCCACCCCCTTTCTCTTTCCCCGTATTTCCGGCCGCCGGCTGGTGCGACGCCGGTAACCCCCAAATCCACCCGAAACCCTTAAATTTTGGTACCAAAATCATCCCAATTGGTTCGTTTAAATGTTTCGAACTTGTACACATCAACTAATCACCTTTAAACACGGTTACAACCTAGAATGATTGAATAACCGAAACCCATTAAACTTCATAACCGTTTGATCCTTAAATCCTAGTAATAATCTAATCAAACGAACATAAACCATCCTCTAACTAATCTTAAGCGTTCACCACTCTCAATTGCACCTGAAACTCACACAATCATCTCCTTCGATCTCCTCACTTACCGCGACCTGTCCGACACTCGATCACCATCATACAGACCTCAAAACCTCTGATTTATAGAGGGCTTTTTGTCATCGTATACCTTAGAAGCTGCACACAAGATTAATTTCATTATTATCGGCATTTAGACATCGAACATACTCAGGTTGTGGTCGGACTTGTTCATCATTCAATTCTATGCGCCGCACTTAAATCCGGGTAATTGAAGACATGTATCCACTCGGTTTTACTTAGAGAATAAAAGCCCTAAGTTTAAACCCATTAACATTTACGAATCAAGGAGCAATTTGATTCAATCTGGTTCTAGGGTTCTTGAGGATGGGGGAAAACTTTTGATTTGGATTTATAAAACATTAAAACCAACTTTAACCACGGCTGCGGCCCTGGTCTATTGGTTATGTCACTTGCCTCCTAAACATGAGGTCCCGGGTTCGAACCGGGCAACCTCATGTATTTTTTTAAAAGGTTTTAGCCCTAAATAAAGTTCTGAAATATTTTTAATAAATATAAAAATGGTTTTTGTAAAACTAAATATTTTTAAAAGCATCAAATCATTTTCTGTATTTAAACAATTAAATAAATTTTTTAAAAATATTTTAACAAAGGTTACTTTTGGTTATTTTTATGAATTTTAAATAGTAATTAGTAAATTATTATTTTAAACGTTGCTTTTAAAGTATTGTTTGAAGCGTGTAATTTTATTATAAAACATTATTTTAACTTTATATCTAAATTCATCAAATCATTATAAATATTTTTCTCCTTCATATCTTTATATAAAATATAAATATATTTCTTTTCATTTATTCCAAGAAAATATATTTGGGTTCCAATTGTTAAAAATAATTGACAAAGTCCCAAACATCAAATTGAACTTTAGTTCACGATAATTGCTAAACTTATTATAATTAAACTTTAACGTTGTAAATATATATATAATTTTAGATGTCTTGTGAAGAACTACATTGGATCACTGCTTATTACATTTCTTATTTAATCGTCATTCTATACTTATTTGATCAAGTGAGTATTTCTATACCCCTTTTTATATTTTACACATTTGGGGTGAAACATGTTACATTATAGACTTTGCACTTGTAAACACGTTTGATTCTTGTAAACTTATGGCATTTCACCTATATGTTGTGGTTAGTTGAACTTTGTAGCTACCATGTAATGTCAAATATATGTACCATCATTAACTATTGCTAGCCTAGCGAAGTCATAGATCTATGGGCCAAACAAGCCTACTTGGTTGATCCAAGTACACTTAGCTAATCGTATATACTTTGAAACGTTTGAGACTTGTAAAACTTTGTCGAGGTTTGATTGTGCATTCTGTCTTACATCCCTAGCTTACTTTGTTCTCTAATTTACAACATGAATTGCCATCTTTTATATACTTATGTATTTCAAACTATGGAAATCTCACCAACATTATTGTTGACCTTTTATTTTTAACATGTTTCAGGAAATACTCAAGCTTGATTTCTACACATTGAAGCATACACAACTAGGAATGGACCTAGATAAATAAGTGAAATAAAATGACTTGTTACCTTTTATGTTATGTTTTTATTTCTTTGAGACTTATGATTGTATTAGCACAATTGGAACTTATGTTTAATATAAATTTGGGTTATTAATAGTGTTATGTGGCTGTGAACGATCTTAACTCTCACTCCTCGACGTTTCCGCCATCAAGGTTGGGTTGTGACAGATTGGTATCAGAGCCCATAACTATAGGGATCTAGGTTAGTAGAAATGGTGACCTAGACTATGGTATGCATGAACCTTATAGAATTATGATTCTATCTTGTAAAAGTTATATAGTTTGCATGCTACATAATGTTATGCCTACTTATGTGCAATTTGATGCCTTAGCATAGGATTGCCTAAACATTGTTACTTGTCGCCCTAAACTTAGCTTTGACTCTTTGACTCTCCCCGAACATGAAATCTCTTAATCTTATTCTCGTCAACATGTGGGAACTTATGCTTATACTTATGATCTTTAGACGTTATGTCTAATCTATATAAATCTCATCAAGGTTTTGATTTCATGAGCCTAAGAAGTTTTGGTGACACGTAGACACCTGTATTCTAGATTTCCTGGCAAAAGGCCCTCGGGCTAAGGCAAGCATATCGCATAAATCCTACGGGACTAGTTATGCTTACCTGGGGAATTCTGGGATGAGTGATAAACTATGGTCAACATGCACAAATTTCTAAGGCGAATGGGTCAACTTACCTTGACGTGTCAACGTTTCCAAATAGTAATGCGTTACCAAATGGAACCATTCCATGTGCCTTACAACTCTTGCCTTATCCTTGTTGAATTATAATCCTTGTATTTCTATTTCTCGTGTCTAACTCATTTTGCATATTCCAGCATGTCTCGTCATCATGGAAAGCGTGGAAGTTCCGATCGTAAACTAGCCGCCATGATCGCCCGACAAATGGCTGCTGTCATCCCGACTATGGTTGTTGAACTTAATAGCACCCTAATGGCTAATAGCAACAACACCAATGGGAACAATAGTGGTGCTCATGGAGAGAATAGCAACAACCAAAACGGGAACAATCATACTTGCACCTTCAAACATTTCAACTCGTGCAAACCCACTAGTTTTAGTGGAAAAGAAGGAGCCACTGGACTTCTCGAGTGGTTTGAAAGTATGGAGAACACATTCATTATTAGCGAGTGCCCCGACAAGTTCAAGGTTCGCTATGCCACAAGTGTTCTTCAACAACGAGCACTAACTTGGTGGAATAGTGAAAAGAGAAACCGTGGAACTGAGGTTGCAATGGCGTTGCCCTGGGAAGAATTTAAGGATATTATGATCCAAAAGTTCTGCCCGAGGAGTGAATTACAAAAATTGGAGGAGGAGTTCTGGAACCTCAAACAAGATGGTGGGAATCACTTGGCTTATTCCACCCGGCATCATGAGTTGTGTATGCTTCTACCATACATGGTGGACACCGTGCCCCGTAACATCGAGAAATTTATCAAGGGGGTGCCACGTCAAATTCAAGATGCTGTGGTGGGTAGTAGGCCCACAACTTTGGAGGAGGCGATTACTATTACTGCACAGCTCACCGAGAATCATATAAGAGTTGGCACGATGTCGGCAAAGGGTTCCAAGTCTATGGCGAAGGTGACACCCGAGGCAACAAAAGAGGTAAAGGCCGAGTTATCTCCTCAAAACAAGAAGCGTAAGTTCACCCCGACACGCAACTACGCTGTGACTGCCCCAAATGCTCCTCAAAAACAAATGGTGGTTGCAAATCAAGCTCCCATGGCTAAAGCTTATACTGGTCCACATCCTATGTGTAACACGTGCAAGTACCATCATTCAAGCAACTTTCCATGCCGAGTTTGCTCATTATGTGGGAAGTATGGACATTTGGTAACTACTTGCCTTCGTGCGCCAAACAACACTGCCATGCTTACCAACCGAACCTGCTATAACTGTGGCGAGCCTGGTCATATTCGTCCGCAATTTCCTCGCAATGTGGGAACTGTGCCACCGGCTCGTGGAAGGGCTTTCAACATCAATGCCAACCAAGCTCAAGCCAACAACGACATGGTGAATGGTACGTCGTTGGACTCTTTTTAAATCGTTTCTTGTCTCATAAAATTTCCTATCTGTGTTCATCATACCAATAATGGATTATTACCAAACAGGTATGTATCTTGTAAATAGTCATTATGCTTCTGTACTGTTTGATTCGGGTGCCGATAGGAGTTTCGTGTCCCTGGAATTCGAGCCTATACTTTCTAAACCGCGTGTTAATATGGAGAGATCTTTCACGGTCGAGGTCGCTCATGGAAAATCTATTGTCGTTGACGTCGTAATACGTGACTGCACCTTGAGCCTTAGCGAACACGAGTTCTTCGTCGACCTTATTCCTATGCATCTGGGAAGCTTTGATGTTATCATTGGTATGGATTGGTTAGCCAAGCAACATGCAGAAATTCTATGCTTTGAGAAGTGTATCCGAATTCCTTTACCGACTGGTGATACTTTAAGGGTCTTTGGAGAGAAATCATCTCAAAGACTCAAACTCATGTCTTGCATCACGGCCCGCAAGTGCTTAAGTAAAAACTACATGGCTTTCATGGCATATGTAGTTAATACGAAAGCCAAGAGTAAGGAGTTGAAAGACATTCTCGTTGTGCGGGACTTTCCCGAAGTTTTTCCCGAGGGTCTTAAAGGGTTACCTCCCGTGCGAGAAGTTGAGTTCAAGATTGATTTAATCCCTAGTGCAAACCCTGTGGCTAAATCTCCTTATCGTCTTGCACCTTCTGAAATGCAAGAACTCGCTAGTCAACTGCAAGAGTTGACCGATAAGGGTTTCATTCACCCTAGTTCATCATCGTGGGGTGCACCTGTACTATTTGTGAAGAAGAAGGATGGTTCATTTCATATGTGCATCGATTACCGAGAACTCAACAAGCTTACTATCAAAAACCGATACCCTCTTCCTCGAATCGATGATCTCTTCGACCAACTTCAAGGAGCAACTCAAATCTCAAAGATCGATCTACATTCTGGGTATCATCAACTACGTGTTCATGATGATGACATTCCAAAGACCGCTTTCCGTACTCGATATGGACACTACGAGTTCATGGTCATGCCTTTTGGCTTGACCAATGCGCCTGCTGTGTTCATGGATCTCATGAATCGAGTATGTAAACCGTATTTGGATAAGTTCGTGATCGTGTTTATTGATGACATTCTTATTTATCCCAAAACAAAAATCGATCACGAGACGCACTAGCGACAAGTTCTTGGACTTTTGAAGAAGGAGCAATTATATGCCAAGCTTTCCAAGTGTGAATTTTGGTTGGAGGATGTTCAATTCTTAGGGCATGTGGTGAATAGCCAAGGAATTCACGTGGATCCTGCTAAAATTGAAGCTGTGAAGAATTGGTGTGTTCCCACAACCCCAACCGAGGTTCGTTCTTTTCTGGTTTAGCGGGATATTACCGTAGGTTCATAGCTAATTTCTCGAAGATTGCTAAACTGTTAACGACATTAACCCAAAAGAATCAACTTTTTGAATGGAGACCCGAGCAAGAAGAGGCTTTCGAGACATTAAAACGCAAGTTGTGTAACGCACCTATTCTCACACTTCCCGATGGAAACGATGACTTTACCGTATATTGGATGCTTCTAATCAAGGTCTTGGTTGTGTTCTCATGCAACAAGGCAAAGTTATAGCATACGCGTCGAGACAATTGAAGGTTCATGAAGTGAACTACACGACTCACGATCTTGAACTTGGTGCTGTGGTTTTTGCATTGAAGATTTGGCGACACTACCTGTATGGGACGCAATGCATAGTCTACACTGATCATAAGAGTCTCCAACACGTGTTCAACCAAAAGGATCTCAATATGAGACAAAGACGTTGGATCGAGTTGATTAGCAACTACGACAGCGACATTCGCTACCATCCTGGAAAGGCGAATGTTGTAGCCGACGCGCTAAGTCGCAAAGTCCACAACAAGACTGTCTCGCTCCAAGAAATTCGAGATCGAAGGCAATGGTTTGATATGCTAGGAGAATTTGATACCGAGATTCATGTGGATGTTAACGAGGCTACTATTATGCTCCAAAACATAAGGATCGATAGTGACCTTGAGTTATGCATCCGTGAGGCTCAACAAGCGGCACTAACCGATGAAGGGAAAGATGAAGATTTGATGCCTAACGTTCGGTCACAACTGGAGTCGAAACCAAATGGCATGTGGTATTTCTTGAATCAACTTTGGATCCCGAATCGAGATAACCTTCGACACTTCATTATGAACGAAGCTCATCAAACTCGATATTCCATTCATCTTGGCTCCGATAAGATGTACATGGATCTCTGTGGTCAATATTGGTGGCCTGGAATAAAGAAAGACATCGCGTCATATGTTTCCAAGTGTCTCACGTGTGCAAGAGTCAAGGTCGAGCATTAACGACCAAGTGGTTTACTTGAGCAACCTGAAATCCCTATGTGGAAGTGGGAACATATATCCATGGATTTCATAACCAAGTTACCTCGTACACCTCGTGGTCATGATAGTATATGGGTCATTGTTGACCGTTTGACCAAGGCAGCATATTTCATACCCATAGGAGATACATACAAGGTTTCAAGGCTTGCTCGAATCTACATCGACGAAATCGTGAGTCGTCATGGCGTGCCTTTACACATTATTTCCGATCGAGATGCTCGCTTCACTTTGCACTTTTGGTCTTCGATGCAAGAACTCTTGGGTACTCAATTGGATCTAAGTACAGCTTATCATCCTCAAACCGATGGTCAAACCGAACGAACAATCCAAATCCTCGAGGATCTGCTACGTCTTTGTGTTCTTGACTTTGGTGGTGATTGGGATACGCATCTACTGCTCGTGGAATTTTCGTATAACAATAGTTATCACTCAAGTATCAAGATGGCGCCATTCGAGGGTTTGTATGGTCGTAAATGCCGATCACCGATCTGCTGGACTGACGTTGGTGAAAATTTCTTCACTGGCCCTGAACTTATACAAGAAATGACCGATAAAGTCTTCACAATCCGCAAGAACCTTGAAGTGGCAAGAAGTCGACAAAAGAGTTACGCCGATAAGCGTCGTAAGCCATTGGAGTTCCAAGTTGGCGACATGGTTCTTCTTAAGGTTTCACCGTGGAAAGGTGTTGTTCGTTTTGGAAAGAAAGGTAAACTAGCTACAAGATTTGTAGGACCTTTCAAAATTTTGAAAAGGATTGGGAAAGTGGCTTATAAACTGGAACTACCTTCCGACCTTAGTGGAGTTCATCATGTATTCCATGTCTCAAATTTGAGAAAGTATTTGGCCGACGAGAGTCTGTATGTTCCATTGGAAGACATCCAGGTCGACGAGTCATTGCACTTTGTTGAGAAACCTGTTGAGATTATGGACCGCATTATGAAGAAAACAAGAACCACAACTACTCCAATCGTCAAGGTTCGTTGGGAGAATAAGTGTGGAGCTGAGTTTACTTGGGAGTGTGAGGACCACATGAAGGAAAAATACCAGCATTTGTTCGCCTAGTTTATTCTTTATTTCGGGACGAAATTCTTTTAAGTTGGGGAGACTGAAACATCCTGTATTTTTACGTTAATTAAAAGTTAACGTGGTTTATTTTTGTAAGGATCAAAGTTGTCAATTATGAAACTTAAGGTTTACTTATGCTTATCTAGTTGTATGCCTTTAATTCTTCAAATTGAAAGTTAATAGTTCAATTATGAAATTTAAACATAATTGTAAGTAATAATAATATTGCTAATACTAATAATAAGTAATAATAATAATAATAATGATAATAATGATAATAATAAGAACAATAAAGATGATATGAAATGAAAGTTACTAAACTTGAAAATGTTTAAGCCTAAACTTAATTAAGTTCAAGGGGCCTTTTTGTCAATTTAGAAACCTTGAAAATAAAGTTTGGGCATGAAATAACAAACTGGAAACCACAGGGACTAATTGTGTAAAGTATCTAAACCCAAACCCCACCCCCTTTCTCTTTCCCCGTATTTCCGGCCGCCGGCCGGCCAAGTCCGGTACGGCGCCGGTAACCCCCAAATCCACCCGAAACCCTTAATTTTGGTACCAAAATCATCCCAATCGGTTCGTTTAAACGTTTCGAACTTGTACACATCAATTAATCACCTTCAAACACCGGTTACAACCTCGAACGATTGAATAACCGAAACCCATTAAACTTCATAACCGTTTGATCCTTAAATCCTAGTAATAATCTAATCAAAAGAACATAAACCATCCTCTAACTAATCTTAAGCGTTCACCACTCTCAATTGCACCTGAAACTCACACAATTATCTCCTTCGATCTCCCCACTAACCGCGACCTATCCGACACTCGATCACCATCATACAGACCTCAAAACCTCTAATTTATAGAGGGCTTTTTGTCATCGTATACCTTTGAAGCTGCACACAAGATTAATTTCATTATTATCGGCATTTACACATCGAACATAATCAGGTTGTGGTCGGACTTGTTCATCATTCAATTCTATGCGCCGCACTTAAATCCGGGTAATTGAAGACATGTATCCACTTGGTTTTACTTAGGGAATAAAAGCCCTAAGTTTAAACCCATTAACATTTACGAATCAAGGAGCAATTTGATTCAATCTGGTTCTAGGGTTCTTGAGGATGGGAGAAAACTTTTGATTTGGATTTATAAAACATTAAAACCAACTTTAACCATGGCTACGGCCCTGGTCTATTGGTTATGTCACTTGCCTCCTAAACATGAGGTCCCGGGTTCGAACCCAGGCAACCTCATGTATTTTTTTAAAAGGTTTTAGCCCTAAATAAAATTCTAAAATATTTTTAATAAATATAAAAATAGATTTTATAAACACTAAATATTTTTAAAAGCATCAAATCATTTTTTGTATTTAAACAATTAAATAAATTTTTTAAAACTATTTTAACAAAGGTTACTTTTGGTTATTTTTATGAATTTTAAATAGTAATTAGTAAATTATTATTTTAAAAGTTGCTTTTAAAGTATTGTTTGAAGCGTGTTAATTTTATTATAAAACTTTATTTTAACTTTATATCTAAATTCATCAAATCATTATAAATATTTTTCTCCTTCATATCTTTATATAAAATATAAATATATTTCTTTTCATTTATTCCAAGAAAATATATTTGGGTTCCAATTGTTAAAAATAATTGACAAAGTCCCAAACATCAAATTGAACTTTAGTTCACCATAATTTGCTAAACTTATTATAATTAAACTTTAACATTGTAAATATATATATAATTTTAGGTGTCTTGTGAAAAACTACATTGGATCACTGCTTATTACATTTCTTATTTAATCGTCATTCTATACTTATTTGATCAAGTGAGTATTTCTATACCCCTTTTTTATATTTTTACACATTTGGGGTGAAACATGTTACATCATAGACTTTGCACTTGTAAACACGTTTGATTCTTGTAAACTTATGGCATTTCACCTATATGTTGTGGTTAGTTGAACTTTGTAGCTACCATGTAATGTCGAATATATGTACCATCATTAACTATTGCTAGCCTAGCGAAGTCATAGATCTATGGGCCAGACAAGCCTGCTTGGTTGATCCAAGTACACTTAGCTAATCGTATATACTTTGAAACGTTTGAGACTTGTAAAACTTTGTCGAGGTTTGATTGTGCATTCTGTCTTACATCCCTAGCTTACTTTGTTCTCTAATTACAACATGAATTGCCATCTTTTATATACTTATGTATTTCAAACTATGGAAATCTCACCAACATTATTGTTGACCTTTTATATTTAACATGTTTCAGGAAATACTCAAGCTTGATTTCTACACATTGAAGCATACACAACTAGGAATGGACCTAGATAAATAAGTAAAATAAAATGACTTGCTACCTTTTATGTTATGTTTTTATTTCTTTGAGACTTATGATTGTATTAGCACAATTGGAACTTATGTTAATATAAATTTGGGTTATTAATAGCGTTATGTGGCTGTGAACGATCTTAACTCTCACTCCTCTACGTTTCCGCCGTCAAGGTTGGGGTGTGACATTGAATACCAAAGATCAAATTGCCAAATTTTCTGAGAAAGTAGATGGTGGGTACTTCATTGGATACTCTTCTCAAGCTAAGACTTACAGAGTATACAATCTCAGAACTAGAATTATTGAGGAGTCAGCCAATGTGACTTTCAATGGACACACACCCTGTGTGGTTGGTTCTGGTCCTGATTGGCTGTTTGATCTTGATTTAGTTATCAACTGTTTTAACAAATCTTGTGAGAATGTTTCAGGACCTACAAATATCTTACCCACAGGTGATCCTGACCAAGATTTGAGCTTAGAAGACCTTCAAGCCATACATCTTCAGCTCCAGTTGTAACTACTTCTACAAATGAGGTTTCTGTCAGCACCACAATGACAAATTCAGCTGATACATCTGAGATGCCTTCAAATTCCAGCTCAGAGGCTCTACAACCAGATAAAGACACTTCAAATGCAGAAGAAAACAATGGTGGTGGTGATCATGATCAGGAATTTCTTGATGCTGATAACCACTCCATAGATGACAACATTTATGATATCACACACTCATTGGATCAAGTCTCTCTTGATAAGTGTGCTGATGTAGTGGGATATACATCAATGCCAGATCTACATTTTTCTAATTTAGATCTCTCTCTCAGTAACTTTCTGTGATCCCTTAACTAAGGATCCATAAGTCTCATCCCACTACAAACATCATTGGAGATGCTGACATAAGGGTAAGAACAAGAGGACAAACCCATGAAGAAAATGTTTGTCTTCACTCCAGTTTCTTATCTCAGATAGAGCCAAAGAAAGTTGATGAGGCTCTAAAGGATGGAATTGGGTTGACGTTATGCAAGAGGAGCTACTTCAATTCAAAAGACGGAAAGTTTGGAACCTTTGTCCTCTTCCTCATGGGAAGACTACTATTGGAACCAAATGGGTGTTTAGGAACAAGAAGGATGATAGAGGCATTGTCATAAAAAGCAAAGCTAGACTAGTTGTTCAAGGATACACACAAGAAGAAGGAATTGACTACACATATGTCTTTTTTCCTGTAGCAAGACTAGAAGTTGTTAGAATATTCTTGGCATTTGCTGCATCCAAGAACTTCAAGGTCAATCAAGTTGATGTCAAGTGTGCTTTTCTTTATGGGGTGATTGATGAGGAGGTATATGTCAAACAGCCACCTAGTTTTGTAGATCCTCATCATCCTGATTATTCTGCAAGCTTGATAAAGCTCTTTATGGGCTGCATCAAGCATCCAAGAAATGGTATGAGACTCTGTCTCGGTATCTCTGCAAGCATGGATACAGAAGATGTACTATAGATGGAACTCTCTTCATCAAAGGACAGGGAAATGACATAATGCTAGTTTAAGTGTATGTAGATGACATCATCTTTGGATCAACTAATTCAAAGCTCTGTAAAGACTTTGAGATGCTGATGAAGGACAGATTTGAAATGAGTGCCATGGGAGAACTCAATTTCTTTTTGGGAGTTCAAGTGAAGCAAGTTGAATATGGCATCTTTATTAGTCAGTCAAAGTATGTTCAAGTCATACTCAAAAGGTTCAACATGACTGACTGTAAGATTTCTAAGACACATAGTTTCAGTCTTTAATCTATTCTCCTGTACCACGTAATTTCAATCTCGAATACCTTTTTATGTGTGACTAAAAATCAGTCTTTGGTGATGGGCTTTTTAAGACTGAATATCAGTTCACAAACCTTGTCGATTTAGGTCCAGATTCGTTTAGCAAGATTCAAATTCCATGATAATTTAGTCTTGAATTATACATTGTAGAGACTAAGGATTAGTTCATGATAACATACCACTCGGTCTCTGTTATCTTTTTTAGAGACTGAAAAATAAGCTTAGGTGCTATGTGTTTTAGTCTCAAATATGTATTTTAGCAACTCAAAGTCTGTACTTTTTAAGAATTTTTTTATTGTCGTATATGGATTTCTTGAGACTAATAATTAGTCCTTGATAAAGACCCATTTTAGTATTTAATATGGTATTGTAGGACAAAAAATTAATCTTAGATATCATATTATTTAGTGTCGAACATATGTATTAGAGACTGGAAATCAGAATGTTTTGATTACTTTTTCAGGCCTAAATATGTTTATTGCAAACTGGTAATCAGTGCCTTATAAATAATTTTTCAGACTTAAATATATAAATTTGATGACTAAATATTAGTCTTCGATATTAAAATTCTTCTGTCTCTTTGTTTAAGACTAAATGATATTTTTGGATACCATACTAATTAGTCCACAATATGTGTTTACAGTCCATAATTGAATTACTTTTTAGGACTCACAATCTCCAATACACTATCATTTAATTCTCAAAATATCATAACAAGTAAACTTTGAAAGAGTAAACAATCAAGCATATAACTAAATAATAATACTCGGTTGATTAATTTTAAACTTCAAAACAGTAAACAACCAATACTAGATCAAACTATCACTATCACGAACATCACCATTGAGTTGCTCCTCGGAACCAATTGCTCCACTACTTGCAGCTGCGGATACTACGCACTCAAAATCTGGAAACTTCAAGCTCATAAACATTGACAATTTTTCGTACTTTTCTTTGCTTTGTTTCAATTCTTCTCCGAGTGAAGCAACTTGATTTCAAAAACTTTCGGCCTTGCTTGATGCTTGTCGAGAGGATTGAGCTTCAGTTGTCATCCACAAATCTTTTTTCTGATCACCGGTCCAATGCATACCATCCATGCCGATTTTATTGTTTTCTCCTTGACACACACGCTTTCAATTGCCTCCTTTTCTAGCTCATGGTGCACGGTAGTCGTTATAGTTGTACCTTCTGAAACTAACCTCGCCATCGCGTCCTCTTTATGACGAATAATATTTTCCTAACAAAATAAACATTAAAAAAGAATTTAATTTTTGAAAGTATAATCAAGTTGACATAATCTTAGGGAGTTATAGCTTACATATGAATGTGTGCGTCATCATTTAGCCATCCTTGTTTTGTAGCATTAAAATGCAACTTGTGATACACTTCAAAAGGGGTAGGCTATGTTTGAGTCTCACTATTTGTCTATGATAATAAAAATAAAGAACATAAAATAAAGATTGATAAATATAAATTTAAAAACATAAAAGTAGGGGTTAAGTTGCGTAGACAAAATTACAATTAAAAGAACAATGAAGGTCGTTACGTATTCTGTCTTGAAGGTCAATTAGAACAATGTGCACACTTCAAATATGGTCTAGTGTGCTAAACTAATTTACTTAATCAGATAAAATCATTTTAAAACATTAAATATTCAAGACTTACCATGTGGAATACGTGATTTACTATCGATCGAGAGCCTCCTTTGCTTGCAATTTTTTGTTTTTGACAATTGACTTGCATTTAAGTACTATATTTCTATAGAAAGCAACACACATGTTAGACACTAAAAACAAAAACTAAAAGAAAAAGTTAATATAATGCATGGCTAATTAATTAACAAAACATATCATAATAATGATGTAGTAAGAATATACTAAAAATGAGAAATTTATTTTATTCTTATAAACTAAGTTATTTTTTCATGAAAATTGACAATGTTACCTGAGTTGATTCCAACTCCCAATTATCACATAAATGATTCCAATCTTCTAGGCTCTGACAATCAGGATTCATTTTGGATCTTGCTAAATGAGGATTGGTTCTTCCCCCTTTCTCTTTCCAGTATGCCCTCACACCTCTAGTGCGTCTCCATTGACGATGTAGGTGATCGTCCACATACGCCATAAAAACTATATCTGATCTCAATAACTTGGATGTGCCTACATTGAATATCTATGTTAACAATACAGATGAAATAAGGAGAAATACATAAAAATAATTTAGCACAAATCATATCTAAAAGGAAAGAATGTATGCCATATAACAAATAAGAATACAACATGTTAATAACTTCTCAATAAATAAAAATATAAAATATTTACAACTTACTTGTAACCTTTCATACATCTGATTTTTAACATCAACAGGCATGGACTCCCATTTATGAAAGTTCATTGCACATATACTACGCATTACGATTCCACACTTAGTTGCGAACTGAGTAGCTGAAGTGCCAACGAATTTCTTTGCCCTCTTATCCAATGTTAAATCAATTTTAGAACCCTCATGTAACTTCTCCAAAGTCTTTGTAGCACTATGATTAAGACTTGGACCACACGTTTTTGGTGGATTGACCGGGGATTGGTTCGCATCTACATGTTGATTTGCATCTACATGTCGATTTGCATCTACACGTCGATTTGCATCTACACGTCGATTTGCATCTACACGTCGATTTGCATCTACACGTCGATTTGCATCTACACGTCGATTTGCATCTGCAATAAATATAATTAAAAAGGAATAAACTGTGTCTAATAGTATAAAACATTGAAATATAGAATTTAACATTGTATAAATAGAAAAGTTACGTGGATGGGGAATAGGTTCGATTGTACTAGCTGTATTTTTGAAATATTATTATTAATATTCACTATAAACAAAGATAATTATCAGTTATAACAAATTCAGAAAATGGAAATTACCATTAGCTTCGGTGTTGGACAAACGATGATTGCGTCTACGCGTGGGTTGTTGTACTGTCTCAGATGAATTCCCATCGGCGGTTGACTGAATTCGAAGTTGACCTGAATCTGTTTCTTTAGATCTTTTTCTTGTAATGGCACTAACCATCATTACAAACATCAGTACCCACATGTACTGCATAAAAACTAATAGTCTTGGTTAAAAATTTATTAAGCATATTAAAACCTTAATTAGGTGAATAGAGATTTGTGATTAAAAAGTTCAACTTAATAGTAAAATTATTATTTATTAGGGTAGCAATCTTAATAGTAGTGAATAAGCAACATGATAATAGTCTAAATATGATACTCGTATTTTAGTCAATAAAATCAAAAAATATAGCAAATCAACGGTAGAAGTATTTAATGATGAACTATAATGCGGATAATGCTTGGATCTGGAGAAAAAAAATACGAAGACTAGATGAGACATCTCAAAAAATGATACTCATATTCAGTCAACAAAATAAACAGTAGCCTATTAGTTAGTTGAAGCCATTTTGCCCATATTGACCCATTTTGATCAGTGAAGTATTTTTAGGCTATTTACAAGAAAATTTTACTACCATATGAACTCATTTTCATCATGTTTTCATGCATTTTTCTCTGCTACATATGACAGACCGAATAGAACCATTTTCCCATTAATCAGTTAAAGCAATTTTGCCCATATCGACCCATTTTGATTGGTAAAGTGTTGGCTATGTTTTCATACCTATTTTTAGGCTATTTACGAAGTAATTTTTCTGCCATATGAACTCATTTTGATCATATTTTTCATGCTCTGTTCTCTTCTCATGCATATATGACCCACCAAACAAAACCACCAACAACTACTATGGAACAACTATAAAACTATAGTAGAAGTACAAAGCTACCATTAAATGACATAACAAATTGTTGAACCACTAAAGTCAAAATTAACCTCGCAGAAGCATGATTAAGATGATGATAGGTTAAAATCATGTACCTTAGTTCCCAAATTAGGCTGAAATAAACTAACAGCAATGGATACAAAGTAGCGATTGCGGTGGCCTCCGAAGGTTCTTGTGAGTATCGATGACTCCTTATGCATGAATAGATTTGTAATTTTGAGAAGAAGGAAATCATCTTGTATTTGGATTAGGAAGAGATTTCGCCAAAATCTCCGAACTGGGCGTTTTAGTGGAGCCAAAATAGGAGGAGATATGAATGCCTTTTTCATTTGAACAATGAAATTATATAAGATGCTGATATTTTAAGTTATATAAAATTATTTCTTTTTTCAAAGGAACAAAAATACATACTTTAAAATGTGAACTGATTATGCATTTTAATATATGGATAATGTATATCTATATTAGGTTAAAATCACGTGTAATACACAGGTTAAAATATATAGACATGTGCATTTTATTATCATTTATTAGTATTGAGATAATTTAGTGATAATTTAAAATATCTAGTCATTGTGTGTTATAAATAATTACTTTCTATGTATATATGTATGTGTATATATATAACATACAATAGTCAATAACGTTGGTTACCCTTAAGTGATACTGTTTTTGATAGCATTTTATGGATAGGCGTTATAGGTCATGTTATGTTTAAAACTAATAGAAATAAAATAGTCAATAATGTTAGTTACCCTTAAGTAACCTCGTTATAATTATTGGTAATATTGACCCTAATTGACCTGAACACTCCCACTTTACTCTAATTAATCTAAATGGTTCGGATTTTTGATAGCATTTTATGGATAGGCGTTATAGGTAATGTTATGTTTAAAACTAATACAAATAAAATAGTCAATAATGTTAGTTACCTTAAGTGGCCCTCGTCAATATCTGAAATCTTCAAGTGTTTTGGTAGCATCAACCTAGGAGGAGTTTTGTAAAGATTATATGAAGAGGCTGATGCAACCCAAAAACCTAAAGTCTCTCCTACATGTATGCACATGGGTACTGAAGAAGAATGTTTTGGATGTTTCACCCAAGCAACAATGTAACACCCAATTATTTATTTATTTTGAAGCCGATGAAAGAAGAAAAGAAATAAAGTCCTAAGTCGAGGGACCAAACTCGCCAACAAGAGAAAGACGGGTGAGTGGGGGTATATAAAGGGAGAGGGCAGCCCTTACCCTCTCCCCACACTCATATTTTAGCCAAACAAGAGAGGAGAAGAGAGAAAAGAAGAAAAGAGGAAGAAAAGTTGGTTCCGGTTGGTTCGAGTGAGCCAAAATTGTTGAGAAGCGAGTCAAATCGAAGCTCTTCTCGTTGTGATCGTTTGTGTGAGTTCTAGGACCCCTCCTTTAAACATTTTTGAATGATTTGGGGCTGGAAAACATCTGAAAATCGGGTTTTTGAGTGTGTGCATGTTTGACCCCTTTGTGTATGTGTATGTGTGTGTATGATGCGTTTAAGCCTTGTTTGTGAGCTTGTGTGTGCTTGAATGGTGTTGTGGTATGCATCCCTAACTTTTAGGATGGTTGATTTAGGCTTAGAATGGGTTTAGATGAGCTTGGAGGTCAAAAATGGCAGATTGGGTTCGGGATGAACTACATTCTGCATCAGCTAGGGCTAGGCGACCGAATAAAGGCCATACGGCCGAATGAGGTGCGATTGGGGTCCATTCGCACGAGTGGGAGTTTATTCGCACGATTGGGACCAGTTGCATGGGGAGTCATGCGACTGAGGGACCAATCGCATAAGTGCTCATCCGTATTAGTTCCATTCGCATGAGGTCCATCCGCATTAAGTCCATTCGCATGATTGGATGTTCGTTCGCATAAGTGTCATCTGCATTGGTTCAATCGCATGATGTTTAGTCGCATGGAGGCCATGCGACTGAAGGGTGTCCATACGCTCGAATAGGGTTGTTGCACCCGAGGAGAAGTGTAGTCTAACTTCTGACTTTCGGGGGAAAGTGCAGATGTAAGTTTTGAAATAAAGGTTCCTGTAAGAGCATGTAAGATGACGATTGAGGCCTTAGAGAGCATGTTGGGCATGATGATGATGATGATGCATGATTATGCATGTTATGTATGTATGATGTTGCCCTGTATGATGTTGATGACTGAGTATGATATGTTCCTTATTATGATGTATGTTTATCTTTCCTATGGCTTTACGTGTCATGTTAATGAATGAATGAAGTATTATGTAACGTAAAGTGAAAGATAATGAAAGAGGAACATGAAGTAAGAATGCATGCATTAATGAACGATGAAGTAATGAAGTTTGCAAGCACTGTATGTCGGAACACGCCATTAAGGTGTTAGCCCAACGGTGTGTGAGTTCGCTACCCCGGGAGGATGCACATCGGGGTCTTTCTTTGTGATTGACCATATGTATGAACCATTGTTGCGTGCCTTAGGTACTGTTATCATTTGGTGCTGAGCACCACCAATGAAGGTCTTTTATAGGCTTAGGTCCAGTACCACGAGAATGAAGGGTAAAGTTCATGGTGATGACGAAAGGAAAAGATGTAATGATAAACGAACGAATGAAAGAAAGATGAATGAATGAAGATAAAGATAATATAACTATTATCTATGTGTACGTATGTCGTATGATCGCATGAAAGTAAAGAACGGTTTTAACGAAGGAAAAGTATGTTTTATTTTATAAAACTAGAACTCACTCAACAACGCTGACTTTGATGTGTTCCAGTTGGCAGGTAACGATTGCTAAGGATGGCACGAGTTGGCTACTCAGTTTTTTTGGGATGACATCCATTTATATAATGCTTTTGTGCTATAATGCAACAATGTATATTGTAAACGATTAACGATGTATTATTTTGCAAAAGCTACTATATTGAAATGAAATATCATTTTTAAATGTTTCCGCTACGATGCTTTATGAAATACAAATGTAATTATATGTTTTATGTACGATGAAGATCCAGCTATAAGCGTCCCGGGAACGAGGCCTTACAAATAAAAATATTCTAAGTGTGAAATCTTCCAAAGCCAAAACCAATATCTTCCAAAGTCAAAGATGAAGTCTTTTGAAGCTTTAGAGACAAAGGCTTCCTAAGCCAACACTTGAAGATAGATTTATTCCAAAAACTTTTAGCATACATGCTTTATCTGATGTACTTTACATAAAGTTGGATACCTTTCCACTGCAACTTTGTAAAGTCACCAACTTTCACAAGTTAGTGAAAAGGTCCATACTTTTAGTAACTGTACATTGAGGTCTTAAAGTTTGTTAACTTTCTACTTCATGTACTTTATCCTTTTTGTAATAGATAAGGATGTGAGTTATGGCATGTCATAGTCATTAGTCAAAAGGCAATCTGCCTTTTGACTCTACAATTGATTTTGTGTTGTGTCTAGTCAATTGTATCCAGCTAGCCTTCAAAGTATGGATGGCTGTAGTATGTAGTATATGTATCTCAAGTACTTGTAACTTTTTCTATGCTTTGTAACACTTGTAATAGAACTTGAGAAGGCAATATACTGTAATCTTGAAAACTATCTCCTTGTGTATCTTTTTATCTTGTTCTGTCTCATATTTACTTGTGTCTTAGTGTCATTACTTGAGGTTAACCAGTTTCACTGTCTAATTAAGTTGAGTGTTCTTAAGCAACTCTCCTGTTTGTGTTGTTGTGTTGTATTTGCATACCTTCAGCGGTCCTGCACCATGTTTCTGTATATTCTTCGTCTTTTTGGTAACATCATCTTAAGAAGTAGATAAGCTAAAGGAAGAATATAAAAAAACTTGAATAGGTACGTGTCTAACAGACTTCTCAATCTGTTTCTCAACTATTTGTGCCTTGAGGTTTTCAATTCAAGTTACTGAGTAGTAGGTCTATCTTCTAAAGTCTTAACATTTGATTCAAGGTTTAAGACTTTAGGGAGTTAGTCTCTGATGGTAAGTTGTATACTATCCTCATCTTCTTTTGAAGATTCATAGAGAGATGAGATAACATACCTAGTATGTACATCATCACCACTGGATGTGATTTCTTGACACCTTAGTTTCTCTTGCATACTGATGTCTCTTTCAGAGGCATCAATTGGCAAGTTTACCATAGACTCAATCTCACTTATGCTACCACTATCCTGAGAGGCCAATGAGACACTCTTAGTAGTGGCAGCTGAGTCTACATGAGTCCCCTCCATTACAGCTGGACTCACGTCAGTATGTTCAAGCTGATGTGGGCTAGATATCAGATGTTCCATGAGGCTCAGTTGATCTTAAGAATGACGGGAAATATCAACATCACTGCCTTGATCAAACATGATATCTTCATCCGATCTGGTTAGTAGGTCAAGAAAGCATACATAGGTTAAATCTATTGACCTGGTACCTTGGTCAGCACCTAATGGCTCCTCTGCAATAGCAGCTAAGCCAGTGATGTGGCTGACCCTTTTAGACTTCTCAAAGGAGTGTTAAGACTCACCCTGAGGGCTTATGGTCTAGGTTGTGGGCTCATTAGGTTGAGACTAAGGAGACTCAACACTGATATTGAGGTCAATGGTAAAGGATGGTTGGACCTCTTGCTGAGTGGGGGCCCTAAGTTCCCTCTAGCTCTTTTTGTTTGAATAGAGGAAACTTGTTCAATGAGAGTAGATTGAACAAGGGTATGGGCGTCTTTGGTAGGTGAATTTGATTAGGTGAGAAGAAGTGATTGGCAAGAATGTCACTAGGAGCTATTGGCTTAAAAAGTTATTGGCTCAAGCATACCTAGAAGAAGATTAGGTGGCAGGTGGGGGTTCATCACTTGTTGGTTTGTAGGAATGTCACTAGGAGCTATTGGCTCAAGCATACCTAGAAGAAGATCAGTAAATCTTCTGGTGAATTTAGTGGACAGTTTCTTTAGTGGTCTGAAAATGCCGGCCTCATATGAGGGACCAGGAGGATGTCTTCACATTCAAGCTTGTCCTGGTCAAGCTTACAATGATTATATGCTGAATAAACCTAGGATACTTATAAAATGGATCCTTGGTGAGATTACCTCGTAGGTTGTTCAGCACAAATCGTGAGTAGTTGAAGCAGAGACCTTTGACCAACGCATGGACTAGGCAGCCCAAAATCATATGGGATTTGATCCCAACCCCCTGATTTATTAGAGAGACAATGTAGAATGATGTGCAACAAGAACTTCTGGTGAAGAAGAAGTTGAACTTGTAAATAGTTGACTTGTTCACATTACCACCATATCCCATCTGAATGTAACTGTCCTCCAAATCAGACTTGTGAAATTCAGTAGGGACGCCTTCATCATGAAGCTCCAGATGCTTCATGATTATTCTTTCACTAATGATGATTTCTTGACCGCAGATGCTCGATCGATGATCCTTTCATCATTAAGCATCACGCTTTGACCATTGGCCCAAAATTTGGCCATATGGTTTGAGTAGATGGTAAGATTAATAGTGAGAAGGGTGAAGTATGCAAATTGGGTCAGAAATTGGACGAGTGGGGCAAAGTCAACATCCTTTGAAGAGTCAAGGATTGCGACTTGGTTATATTGGGGATTCAACGCCATTGTTGGTAAAAACTGTTTGATTGAAGGAATTTGAGAGTGAGTGAAGAAGATAGTGGAAATTTTGTGTTTTAGTGATGGTAAAGAAAGTAAAGAAAGAGAGTCGGAAGCCTGTACATGAGGGGGTAAAAGATCGAATCAATAAGAAGAGAAAGAAGGCTGCTAGTGAGAAGTTAAGGAGAAGAAGAAGAAAGAGTAGGAGGCCCAATAGCAGTTGTCAAGAAGGTGGGTGATAAAGCCTAGATGAAAGCTTATCTCAAGGCCCATGGCTTCACTAGCAGGCAAGCAGGTCCCATTTCAAAGAAGACTCTACAGCGGCATATCAGTGATATCAAAGCTAATATTCGCTTAGGAAGAAGGCAGGGGGTGTGACAAAGCCAAAGTATACAGATAATGGTACCCAAACCAACAACCAAACCACAATCTCAATGTTAGTCATGAAAATGAATGATGAACGATTACAAAGAAAGGAAGAAGTCAATGAGTTTGTTTTGTACAATTCAAATCCTCTAAAATCTGATTTTAACAAACAATACGAACAAACTTTCAAAATGTTATAGAGTAACCCTTTAACTTTTGTCAAACTTTCGCTCTTGGAATTACTTTCCAACAAAGTTGACCTTTATTTCATGTTTCTTGATATTTAAATGAACCAATTTTATATAAGTACGTTTTTTGATATTTAAATGAACCAATTTTATACACTTATATGAAGTAAAATACTCTTAACATATTACGTTACAATTTGGTTGTTATTTTTTTTTTGATGATTAATTATAATCTCATTAATTAATAATGTATGTCAAGTTACATCAAAATAGAAGGTAGACGGGCAACAAGCTGCGCCGCCACCCCTTTCTGAATAGCAAATCCTAACCTTCCAAAAACAAATCCTTGCCTCCCCGGGGTTGAGCAATGGTTGTCTATGACCCGTTGGACCCTGGTCAAAAGTTGATAGCTTCTGGCGCTAGGGAGCCAAATGTATCAAAGGCAAAGGGACAAAAGCGTGCTGGTTCTCTGCGCAAGCTTTAGCATGTTTATCCACTTTCTTTGATTCTGCCTTTCTTGCTGCTTGACCAGCTACAAAACCGTTTTCCCGTAGACCAACCAAAGGGGAAACCCTGTGAGGTCCACACAAGCATGTTTGCCCCCAGCCCAGCCAAAGACGAGCAGATCCGCTAGTCGCAAAGTAGACCTCCCCTCCATAGGGTCCGTGAGGAAATTCACAGGGGCTTCTTTCTTAGCAGAAATCCCAGCTCTTCTTAGATGTCCCCCAAAACATCTCGTACCCAGTCATGCCGATATTTGAACCCAGGTAGCTCTTTACAGTGAAGGGCGTGCTCCCCATATTTATCCATGCAAGCTTTACGACATATCGGACATGTTTCATCTTCCGGGTACATAGGGATCATCAACCGGTATTTGAGAATTACTCTATATTCTACTGGAGACATGCACTGTCCCAACCCTTCAATCGGGATAACATCAAAAAGTCCTGAGCATGGGGGCCCTTCAGGCACTCAAACACCGCCTTTTGGCGGGATGACAAAGAAAAAACTTCTCCCAGGCTTTGAGCGATTTTGCTAAACAGAGCATTCGCCAAAGTTGTTTGTGGCTTCGAGGGGGCGGTGTCCTTATTAGAGAAACCGCCAATATCCAAGTCTGGGAGAAGGACATATAAGCGTTCGAGCGCCTGCTGATAGTCCGGGTCAAGCCCGAAGACCCCACTGTTTCGAAGGATATGATCTTGTAGTTCCAAAGACTGAGCTCTAGAGGCCACAAAAGCATAAGCCCCAACATCTCGAGCTGAAAGGAGCCCCAAACCACCGAGACGCATTGGCAAAGATGCCAAACGCCATTGGAGATCACCAAAAAAGGGCCACCACCCACGACTATGTCTTCTATAGCCTCCCTGAGGCCATCATCGAACCGAGATACCGCATCCTCCATCAAATAGGGTTGACAAGTGCGCAACCCAAAAAGTAACTTAGCAACTCCCATGCACGACCTTAGCAAAAGTAGTTCACATTGGGGATTCTTAAGGCAGGGCAAGAGTTTCATGAGGTCAACCGCTCCCGAGGCCCGCCGCCCAGCCAACTCCTCAATAAAGCTAGGATCACGGCTAACAGCTCCGCCAAGGAGCTTAACCCCCCTCTCTGGTCTACCAATCCCTCTCGGAAAAAGTCCGTCCTGAACTTTACGTCCATCGCATGTCGGCCAAAAAACCTCTGTTTTCTTAATGTTGAGATAAAGCCCCAGAGATGGCCCTTCCACGTTGATGATGTCTAAGGCCTTAGCAACCTCAGACGCGTTGCCGATAATCGTTCCATCATCCAAATACCAAGCATGAAACAAAAGGTTACAACCGTCCTGGACATTAATTTCCTGCTCATACTAAAATTAATATAATAAAATTTGAACGACTTCCCTGCTCATACTAGGCCTTCACATTAATTTCCTTTTTAATTTGATGCAAATAATCCCTTAAATATTATAAATTATGTTAGTATCCTGTATATTATACGAGTTGAACAAAGAAAATATTAAATAATTAGTAATAAAAGTTTATGAATTAATCAATCGTGTTTGAATATAATATATGATTATCAGTATGTATAAATAGTTATTTTAAGTAAATAAACAAAAATATTTTTTTAAATTTTTTTTATAAACCAATTAGGTTTTTAAATATTTTGTTTTAAGAAAATGAATTTTGTTTAAAAAGCTCATTCTATTCTGTATTTAAAAAAAATTGATTTTTAAACTTGTGTTTTTAATAAAATTAGGTTTTTATTTATTAAATTATATATTTGATAGTTTGAAAATAGTATGAGTAACATTATTAGTATTCAATATTGTTATGATAATAGAGATAAATAAAAAAATTTGTATGATGATACTTACAATTATGTCACGTTTTATCTTAATTTTTTAAATATAGATAGATAGATAGATAAATAACCAGATAAATAAATAGTTTAGAAACTCATTTAATAAACGAATTATAGTTAATAATAACACGAAAAGTAACAGTATGATAATTTAATATATATATGTTTAAAATTATATATACGTAATAGTTCAAGATCTAAAATAATTATACTATTTTTAACTCTTTTACGTAAATAGTTTTATTTTTAAACATTATTTAAGGCTTTTTATAAAAAAATATTTATATAAAAATCTTGTTTATTAAAAACTCTGGTTTGTACTTATTTTGCTTGTTTTAATAAATACTACTATTAGAAAATTTCACTTATATATAATTTTTTATAAATGACTGATTTAAAATATATTTTATCTCAAAACGGTTTAGTGTTTTAGAAAATTTATATTATATATTATTTAAATATTAATAAATAGATGTAATTTTTAGTTTGCTTAAAGAAATCTATTTTTAAAATGATAATTTGATTTAAAAAATTGAAGTAAGAGAGAAAAATATAATAATTAATAAAATTAATTTTATAAGAGAAGCAAATTAGTTTGTGTGTTTAAAATACTATAATACCCTTTTGTAGGGAAATGATTTGAGGTTGTTTATAAGAATGACAAGTGCCAAAATCATAGATTTAAAGATTGGGATGTGGCAAAAAAAACTTGAGATACAATAGATATACAAAGATATTAATACACCAGCTTTAATAAATCCATGTATTACATAGGTTGAATGAATAAAATATTAATAAAATAAAATTTATTAACTATAAAATTATATTATAAAATATGATATGACTGAAATTATGTATGAGAATTGACTATAACTAATAAAACAGTGATATCAATTTTTAAAGTTTTTTTTATAACTTTTTCTTCAAAAAAAGTAACATTTTATTTTAAAACAAACCATATAAAAATGTCATTTTGAAAAAAAAATGTTATTATAACTCCCCAATTAATTATTTTGGTTTATAAAATTGAACTTTTTGAAAATACCAATTTTTATAATATTTCGTATTTTTAAAAAAGTTTTATGCTTTAAAATATTTTATTATTTTATAAAAAAAGTTGTTTATTTAGAAATAATATTAATAAATAGATATTTTTCTAATTTATTAAGTGTAAATGAATGTAAATACTATTATTAGTAATTAAGATAATTATTTAAGATGAAAGAAAGGCGGAAAAATTTTTGATGATTATGATTGTGATGGTGTCACGTGACACCTTAAATTACCATTTTATTAGAGTAGGAAGATAACAAAAGAATATATTAATAGATAACGTAAGGTTTTCCGGAAATAGCACATTCGATCCCATATAAAATTTTACTATTTACATTTTTTACTATCCGTTGTGATATATGTTTAATATTGAAATACGAAAATTTTCTTTAAATATTAATCATACACCAGATATGAACACTTAATTCTACCAAACTACTAAAATTTATTAGCATCGTAATAAATTTTCATCCTACTAAAATTTACATACACCACTTTTAACATTTTAACATTACATCAATGTATTAAGAATTAGAGGCTAAAGCCGTTCAGTGTAATAAAACAAAAAAAATTTAGAGCCTAAAACTTTTAATTCGACCCACTTGTTTTAAAAATAAAAAACCTTATCTTTTTATCTTTTGGGATATAGATAAATATTTTAGGATACTAGTATTTTCATGACTGCTATGCCAGTTAGTGTTCAATGTATTTTATGCTAATTTTCAGAAATTAATCAGCCATGTATTATTGATTGTTCAGTTTCCATTTTGTTTGAATGTTCCATCTTTCATATTCTCCGATATCCATTTTCTTTCAACGTAAATCAAATAATCAATTTATCCGTCAATAATCACGTCTGAAACTATAATAGTTTAATATTAGTAAACTACTTTTCTTACTTAATATTTATCAACAATTCCCAAGATTTTCCAATATCTTTTATTAATATCTAAATATTAGAATCATGCAAAAGTATATATATTTCTCTTATTTAAAATCAGAAAATTTAACGACTAATAGCTCTCTCCTCGTCCATCATGCGTATATGTGCAAAGATATAAGCTACTTTATCATTTATCTTCAAAAATTATTTAATTGATATATAAAGTGAAAATGTCTCAAGAGTCAATTAACCTGAGAATTTATGGTGGGATAACGTCTTCGTCAATCATTTAAGTACTTACGTTCACCTGCTATTGTTCTAAGCACATGGAGGGGTCTTCTAATTGTACCCTTTTTTATTATATTTTATATTAATGGCCTGCAATATGTTCAATTATTTCTATCCCAATTAGAATATACATACGCATATATACACACACATATATTATGCTATAATTAAATCTATTGGAAATATAAAGTGATGTATGCTCAAGCAACTTGAATGAAAAAAAGCAACTATGGAAAAATATTCCTCTTGTCAAGTTAAATAATTGTACCAAAATATACATGAACTAAATTAGAATATGAATACAAAAGAATATAATTACGTATGTAGAAGAATTAAATATAAAGTATATGATGCTATGTATTCTAGATACTGTTTATATTTTGAAATGAATGTTTCGGGTGGGACTTGATGGCTATTGCTCGTTTTATTTTATTTTAGTTGTTGGTTGAATTTTAATAGTTTTTTCAATTGTAATTAGGGTAATATATATCATGTAAATGAATATAATATTAGGCTATTGCAAACCATTCAACTAAGGTCTGATCCTTGCGGTTATTTATCTATTTTCGTTTACGACTAATCATTAATATAACGTGAATTAGTTTGAAGGGTTTCTAGTTAAATCAGTCATGTAATAAACACTTAGAGTCAAGATACTTGCTTTTTCTTTTGAGATGTTGTATGTATGTTTACAAGTGTGACGAACAAGCACGCAAAATATTTTCTTCCCCTTTGAACTTTTGCTTGAACAATGGCCTGAAATAACAAGTTTAAAAGAACACAAGAAAAAGAGAAAATCATAATAAAAGTAGAGTCTTGTTTTTTTTAAATAGTGTTGGTGGAAAATTATTTACTAAAATGGATGATTTGAAAATTATTTAATAAATAGTTGTTTTTATAAACTTCTCTCACTCTTAAATTTATTGGTTAAAAGAAATATTTATCTAAAATGTTTTACTTTGAAACAAGGTAATGAAAAGTTCTATCAAAAATAAAAAATTAGTTTGATTGTAATTTTTAAAAACTGTTTTCTAATTTTTCTATTTTTGGTGCATGTTTTCTTTATCGTTTTTAAAATACGTATAACTCTAGACACTTATTTATTGAAATCAAATAAACCATAAATTATTATTTTTAACTCGTCATCCAGTGCATCAACTACCAATTTTACTACTCATAAATTAATATGTTACTAGTATGTTCCCAAGCATGCGCGTTGCACGCGTTGTCTCGGATAAACAAAATAGGTTCAGAAAAATATTGTTGTCCATTGTGGCTGCGAACACTTTGGTTCACCATGCCATGAAAAACACTAATCATCTTTTGATATCATGATCGTCTATCAAAACCCACAGTATCATCTGCAAGTAAACACAATTATGATATATCCAACAAAATAACTTTCGTCTCAGCAGAGAAACAACTCGTCGTCATCAACATACCTGATGCATAAACAACGATGTGCCAATTTACAACCGGTCTCAAATGAGGTGCGATCCATCGTCATCGTCATCAGTACAACAGACGTTAAGCGTCACAAACAATATACCTCTGAAATAACTATCCATTCAAACATGGCTCAACATAAGGGCTATTGTGCAACCACAACTGTTGCCACCGCCACCATCGACGCCAGGTGAGTCCAAAATAGGCATTAAGGTCGGTCGGCAAGCAGCAATCAGAAGAGCATGTCACACGCCGGCCTAAGACCGACGACACCATCATTAACGGCGCCGGTGTATGACCAACAACAAAAACCAAAATGTTGATCTAAAACCAAAAACAACAAAACAAAAACCAAAAACCTAAATGGGTTGCATCAATAACGATGGCCAACAACCAAAAACAACACTCAAAATGCAGATATGAAAACCCAGATTGGGTCTTGGAAACATCGAGACAACGCACACCATCATCATAACGAAAGACAGGGAATCAAACCCTGTCAACATGACCATCGTTACCACCACCATCGACATCGAACGCAAGGTGGCGGAGAGCCACCGCAGGCGACAATGTCGAAGGTCATATAGGCGACAATGTCGAAGGTCAGAAGAACACCCGTTTCGGTGGGTGATGTCACACCCCAACCGATGGCGGAACATCGGGGCACGAGAAGTGATTGATTGTTCAAAGGTATCATAGAATTATAGTGATAATAAACTAAGATTAAAATTTATTTCTATTAATCAATATAACATTATAATGTTTCAAGTAAACATACAATAATTTTGAGAAATACAAGTCTAAAACAAACATAAAAAATGATAGATTTGGTGTGTTTCTAAGTCCACCTAATTGAATTTTTTGATAAAGCTTCAACATTTCCTGCAACATGTATAAAATATTTGTCAACATATGAATATGTTAGTGAGCATACAAGTTTGAATACGTGGTATAATAATGAATAAATCTCAATTCACCATGAGTAAAGTATATTAAAGTTTGTAGATTGCTAGAATGCAAAGCCAATAATCGAATCAAAGTATCCACTAGCGTAATCTTAGCATTAAATATGATCATGATTGTAAATATTGAACAACTTAACATAGACCCATCATAATAGGGTGGATGTGCTAGTCTTATAGCGCTATACATGTTAAAGGAGGTTTAAATTGCTTGCAAGATAATGTATTCCAGAATGTACTCACAAATAGTATAAAAAGTAAGCATATTTGTATGAATTGAGTTTTAGAATAAGTTTGATTGAATGTATGCTTGAGTGTATTGATAAAATGATACATGTTGTAACCCAAATAGTGTTAAAATAAAAGCGGTGAAGTATGAGTCACTGTTTCGCGATTAGAATCCATAACATAGATGATTGAGTTTAAAGGATTCATCAAAGTAACCCTAAAAGGTAAAAGAAAGTGTGTAGTTTAGGGTTCAAAGTTCGAGATTTTAGCAATTGAAAAGTATACGAAAATTACAAATATGAGAGTACATCAAAGTATATACTACTTAGACACTTATTTAGACACCATGTATGTGTGTATTCTTTATGAGTATTAGTCACTCATTGGAAGTCCAAAATAAGGAATCATAAGATTATTATAATATCTACCTTAACACATAATATTCAACCATAGTTGATTGATATTATGGTTTGGTTTTAACAAAGTATTATTTAGATATAAATATAACTCATGCATTAGAAGTAGGGTAATTCACAAACCTCAAGTTTTATATTCATATAAGTCATGTATTAGAGGTAAGGATATCCACAAACCTCAAGATTGTCACCATTGCATAAAATCTCCATATAAGGGTGATTCAGATGGTCATGAGTATATAATGAAAGTACTAAAGTAATTAACTAGTTTGACTAAGTGTTCAAGTGGGGTATGGTGGATAAATTAGTTGTAGAACCAAGGTTCAATATTACTATTTCATACCATAACACAAGCCTTTCAATATTGATTGGAGGCTCGGTTGGTTTCATCCACTTCTTGATTTGTAGATCACTTAGTGGTTTGTAAAGATGAAAGAATGAAATGTAAAAGCCTTACAATTTCAGAAATATAACTTTAACACAATTCTTCCAACATTGAAGTTGTTGATGACTTGATTTAGTATGTAAAGGTTTAAAATAAGACAAGAAACTTGTATGAAAGAATCAAGTATAATATTTCCAACTTGGATCTCAAAAATGAGGGTTTACCATACTTGTGTCACCTTGGTGACTAAGTGGTATATCCAGAGGTTATCCAAGTGGTAAGAAAATGAAGAATAAAGTATGAAGAAAAGTGCAGGATCGTTCAAGGGCTTGAACACAATTACAACACAACAACACAATGAGAGATTAACTAACTTAATCAAACAGTGAACTAGGTAACCAAAGGTGATGCAGAGAACACAAGTAAAGCAAGAGACAGAACAGAACAAGAGAGTATAGTTTTCAAGGGAGCAGTATATTGCTTTCTCAAGTTCTTTTACAAGTGTTACAAGCATAAAGAAAGATACAAGAACTTGGAATACTTATACTACAACCTACAGCCGGCTATACTATGAAAGCCAGCTGGATACAATTGACTAGACACTAACAAAATCAATTGTAGGATCAAAAGGCATATCTGCCTTTTGACCTTGTGACTATGACATGCCATAGCTCACATCCTTATACATTACAAAAAGGATAAAGTACATAAAGTGGAAGTTTCAGACTCAAGACCTCAATGTACAGTTACCAAAAGCATGGACCTTTTCACCAACTCTTGTAAGTTGGTGACTTATCAGAGACGCAGCGGAAAAGGTGCTTTATGGAACAGTACATCAGATAAAGCATGTGTACTAAAAGTCTTCGGAAGAAATCTGTCTTCATAGGTTGAAGCTTCGGAAGACTTTGTCTCTTCAAGCTTCGGAAGACTTCATGTTAGGCTTCGGAAGATATTGGTCTTGGCTTCGGAAGATATTACACTTAGAGTATTTTCTAATGCTTTGTGTAATTCTTCCGAAGCATTCTTCACTTCAGTACTTAGTGCATGTTGCTGAAACACTTAGGCAGTTTTGGGTTGCATCAGACTTCAGGAATCCTTACAAACTCCCCCTAGGCTGATGCTACCAAAACACTTAGAAGATCTTTAAATGTTTGTAGTCTTCAGAATAATCAAGACCATCCCTTCTTCATTTGATGGTCAGGATCATCAAGACTCTCATAGTATCTTCTCATTTCAAAGAGATCATGCAGAGGTAAGTTGATTATGTCTTGCCATGAGTAGACATTTTCAACACCTTGATCTCTGATAACATTCCATCTTTCTGGATTGGTAGAGTAAGTCCAGGATAAGATGGGTGTCTCGGTTGCTAGAGGAGCCACTTGCATAGGAGTTGATTGGGCTGCCTCATCATGCACTTCCTCAGGTTGATCTGATTCAGCCTGGGGTGTAGAGGTAGATGACTTTGGCTTCTTCTTTTTAGTCTTTGGTTTAGAGGCCATTTTCTTCTTCCTCTTTAATGTCTTTAACTGAGAAGACTGGTCTGCAGCACCATGTTGATCATCAGTGTCTTTCTCAGTTGGGTGTTCCTCCCTCACAGGTTCAGAAGGAGAGGGAGTTTGACCCTGTCTTGGATCAGAAGATGAAGTTTGCTGAGGCTCAGCTGGAGGTTCTGGTTCAGGTGTCTCTGGTTGTTCAAACTTGACCTCCACTTCAGGTGGGACTTGACTTGGAAGAGAGTGCAAGTCAATGAGTTCACCACTTTTAATCTTCTGCTTGATTACCCTTATATGCTCATCCATTGTAGATAGAGACATGGGACCAAGTCTCCTTCCGGAGAATCCATATGACTTCAAGAAGCTCATCATTCTTTGTCTGTCAGCAGACTTCTTTGCATTCTTTTGAATGATGGCTCTTGACTTTGCAGCTTCTTCCCTTAGCTTCCTTTTGGTTGTTTTTCTTTTTGACTAACTCAAGCTCAAGTTGCTTTAAGTACTCGAACTCAATGAAGTCATAGGACAGGGGAAGAAGTGTATTTGCCTGATAGAAGCCTGTGGCACTCAGGTAGTTTATCATTTTGATTCTATCCTCTTCTTTATCTACCTGAGGTTCTTGTGGAGCCACATCTTCCTGTGCAGGACTTTCTTGAACTGGAGAGAGAGTGGGAGTATGCTTGTGAAGTCTTTTCTGTCTCCTCTCCTCTTTGAATGGAGAAGTAACCTTGCATCCTCTTTCTCCTTTATCTCTCTTGACACTTCCATGTCAGCCAGTTCATTCAACTCTTCTAAGGGGAGGGAGATGATTTCATCAACATCATAGTTCCTGGTCTGTAAATAATTAATCCTGACTGCCCTGTTCATCATTTTGAGTATTTGGTCTGGGGGCAGCCCTGATTGCAGCTTGCATGAATTTTGATGACCCAGAAGAACTTTCTCCCCTTAGCCTCCTTTTCCTCTCTCTCTCTTCCTCCTCAATTTCCTCAGGAGTCATTATCCTTTTCCCTTTGTCACCAACAGACCTTTGTGACTCAGGGTGGATTGAGGCTTGGCCTTCATTGCTTGGTGTAGCTTCCATGCTCTGGCCAGAGAGAGGCTGAGAGACACCTTCACCAGCAGGTGTCTCAGATGGAGTTTGGACCTCTGCAGCAGTTGTTGATGGTGAGACAAGGGTCTCAGGTTCTGCCACTGGGCCTTCAGCCAAGGTTTCCCCTATGAAACTAATCTTAGGGTCCACCTCAGCATCCAGTTGACCGATGACATTGCCTGATTGCCTAAGTCTCCTTCTTAGAGAGAACTCTGCAAGGATCCTGTCTTGGATTCTTTGAGCCAGCCTGTCAGCTTGTCTAGATTTGCTTGGATTGACAAGTGGCATGTTGACTAAATCCAGTCCTTCATAGAAGCTCAGGCTTTGGAACTGAAAGACTTCTTGTTGACCTTGAACTCTGTGAAGTATGAGGGCTCTTCTGTCATCATCATACCTCCATCTGATGATGTAGTTGCCAGTTCCATGTGGTGGAGATGAGACAGCCCTTGGTATACCTTCCTCAAAGAGACTCCTGATGAGAGAGTCTATAGAGTCCACATTAATGTGAACTTGAGGAAGTTGCTGAGAATGCACAACAGCAAGTGAGGATGGTGAGTCCTCTATGTCCATTCTCTTTGAAGAACTCCCAGGTTCTGTGGTTGTGATAACTTCTCCCCTTTTGGTAGCATCACCCACTTGCATAGGTGAGCTGGAGGATAAATCAGTCACTTCCACAGGTTCTTGTGTTCCTGGTTGAGCTCTCCTTAAAGGTCTCTCAGCTAGTTTTTCCTGCAGATATGAAATCTGGAGTTGCTGATCATTGACCCTGTTTTGCAGGGTAGTCACCTGAGATTCCAAGTGACTAACCTTAGAGACTAGATAGGTGCATGTTTGTGACAATTTTTGTACCTTTAGTCTCAAATTCCCCTCATCTTCATCAGAAGAATCACTGGGGGATGAGAGGATTGGACCAAAGTCCCTTCTCTCACCACCAGCTTGAGTTTCTTGGCTGCTGGTTTTCCTCTGCTCACTGGCAACCTCAGTTAAGATGCCAATGGGCTGAGTTGCCATGGTTGAGGTCTTAATGATGTAATCACTTTCAAAAGTGAGAGCCTCTTCCATATGGACATCCTGAACAGGTTCAGATGTGTCCACCTCAGTAATAGGTGACTGATGAGGGATAGACTGAGGAGAGTCAGAGGTACTCATCTCTCTTTGAGTAGGGGAGGAGAAGAGAGACTCATGGTACTCACTGAATCCTAAGTCTTCATCAGTGTAAAAGGATAGGTTGGGAATTGGTTGGTTTAGATCCAAAGGCTGGGGATGGTAGCTATCCCCTGAAGGTTGTTCACTTGAGTGTTGAGACTCAGAGTGAAGGCTTACAGTTGTTGGGCTAATGAGCTCATCAGGTTGAGCTTGAGGAACCTCAGCCCTGATAGGTAAAGTAATGGGAGTGGTTTGCTCCTCAGGAGAAGTGGGAGCTCTGGAGTCCACTTCTTCCTGTAAGGTTGAGTATTTGGGGGCCTGCACAGACTCAATAGCCTGAGCAGGGGTTCGTTGGGTTTCTTTTGTAGGTGATGAATATTGGAGGTTGTGAAGAGGTAGGAGAGCAGTAGGTGTGGGTTCAACACTAGCTTGGACTGCTATGTTGTCACCTTGAGCAATGAGCTCTAACATTTTTGGGACTAGGGCTGTTTCTACCCCTGAGAAGCCTACAGTTGGCTTCTTCATAATTTTAAAGATGCCGGGCTTCATCTGTCCCAGTTTAAGAATATTGCCTGTTTCCCTCAACTGTGAGCCCAGTTCACAGTTAAGAATGTGTTGAACATATCTAGGAAACATGTAATATTCTAAGGAGTCTAAGTTTGCAAGTAAATTAGTATAAACAAATTGTGAATACCTGAACTTGACCCCCTGAACCATCCCATGAACTATAAAGGAGAGATCCTCAGGAATCTGGTCCCATCCACCATGCTTGTTTGATAAGCTGTGGATAACCACATGGAGCAGGTATTTCCACTGGGATGAGACCTTCCCTTTCCTGAAGGTCTTTACAGAGAAATCTCCTTCATAGCCCATCTGCTCGAAGGAATGATTAACCGCTTCTTTTGGGAAGAACACTTCACCTGCTTCATCATCCAGCTGAAGATGTCGGTTGATGATGGCCGGAGTGATGAAAATTGTTCTCCCCTGCACTGTGGCAGACAGTGCCTTCTCCCCATCCATAATGACCTCTTGGCAGGTCTTCCAGAATTCAAGCAAATGATCCTCATATAGAGGAGGATCAATGGTTAGGGAGGTGAAGTAGTGAGACAAAGACAAGAAACGGCAAACCTCTGAGAAATGAGGATCTTTGTCAGAGCATAACAGAGCAACCTGATTGTGTTGTCTGTGTAGCTGCATGGCAAAGTGAGGATCATTTCTGTGTGTAAGGTCAGCCATTGTGAGGTAGCTCAGAGATGAAGAGAAAAGAATGGGAAGGAAATTTCAGAGAGAAAGCTTTGGGTTTTAGGTATGGAAGAAAAGCAGATGATAGAAGAGGGGGGAAACCGTTGGGTTTATATGAGAGAGAAGGATTTCAGATAAAGTTTAATGAAAGAGGATAAACTTTGAAATCCGTATGTCGGTCCCACCTCTGAAAAAGTAGTTTACCTTTTTGCTCAAAAAGTAGTTTTCTTGGAATTCAAAAGCTTCCGAAAGTAATTTGTCTTCGGAAGTTGTGATTGAAAAAGCTTCCGAAGCTAAAGTGACTTCGGAAGAATTTTCCTGAGAGTCTTAAAGATTTATGCTTCGGAAGAGAAATAAACTTTTGGATGCTTTGTATAAGAATGAACAAAGCTTCCGAAAGTAATTTTTGCTTCGGAAGGAAAAAGTCCTTAAAAATGAATAAGTGTCTAAGTTAAGAATTTTAAGCTTCGGAAGATAAGTTTTGACTTCTTCCGAAGGTAAAATTTCTTAGACAGTCATTTATTTTGAAGACATATTTTTCTTCCGAAGGTAAAATGTTATCTTCCGAAGTATCAGAAAATTTTCAAGAATCTAAGGAAAGTCTTCAAAAAGAGTTTTTCATTCAAAGAAAACATGAGCTTATGAAAGTGATGAACTAGACAACTTAGGACACACATATTTTAAGAAGAAATAATTAGAATTAGTTTTTAAAAATCTACTCAAAGTTAATCATCCCAATAGCTGATATCAGATATTTAAATCTCTGTTCATCAAAAGCTTTTGTGAACAGATCAGCATATTGTTCATCTGTGTGAACTTTGACTAGTTTAATTAACCCCTTTTCATAGTTATCTCTTATTAAATGATACCTGATGTTGATGTGTTTGGTCCTTGAGTGCTGCACAGGGTTCTCAGTGATAGAGATAGCACTGTTGTTGTCTATGTGGATAGGAGTCTCTTTGAAGTTAAATCCGTAGTCTAGCATCTGATTTTGAATCCAAAGCACTTGAGCACAGCAGCTTGCAGCAGCAATGTATTCAGCCTCAGCAGTTGATGCAGACACACAGGTTTGTTTCTTGCATTGCCATGAGACAACCCTTCCACCAAGGAATTGACATCCCCCAGATGTAGACTTTGCAGTCATGTTGCAACCACCATAATCACTGTCTGTATAGGCATACAGATTGAAATTAGAATTCTTTGGATACCATAAACCAAGTGTTGAAGCACCTTTGAGGTATCTTAAAATCCTTTTCACAGTGATTAAGTGAGACATCTTAGGATTGCTTGATATCTTGCACAAATACATGTAGCAAACATGATATCAGGCCTGCTAGCTGTAAGATACATAAGAGACCCAATCATAGCCCTGTATAAGTGCTCATCTACACACTCCCCCTCAAGATCTGGACCAAGAGAGTGGTTTCTGGCTATGGGTGTCTTAGCAGTCTTACAATCAGTCATGTTGAACCTCTTGAGTATATCTTGAATATACTTTGACTGACTTATGAAAATGCCATCTTCAACCTGCTTCACTTGAATTCCCGAAAGAAATTAAGTTCTCCCATTGAACTCATTTCAAATCTATCTTTCATCAGCTTTTCAAAGTCTTTGCAGAGCCTTGAATTGGTTGAGCCAAAGATGATGTCATCCACATATACTTGAACTAGCAGAATGTCGTTTCCTTGTCCTTTGATGAAGAGAGTTCCATCTATAGTACCTCTCCTGTAACCATGTTTACAGAGATACTCAGACAGTGTCTCATACCACTTCCTGGGTGCCTGATGCAGCCCATAGAGAGCTTTGTCAAGCTTGCAGACATAATCAGGATGATCAGGATCTACAAAACCAGGTGGTTGTTTGACATAAACCTCCTCATCAATCACTCCATATAAGAAAGCACACTTTACATCAAGTTGGTAGACCTTGAAGTTCTTGGATGCAGCAAATGCCAGGAATATCCTAACAGCTTCTAGTCTAGCTACAGGAGCAAAGACATCAGTGTAGTCAATCCCTTCTTCTTGTGTGTATCCTTGAACAACTAGTCTAGCCTTGTTCTTGATGATGATTCCTCTATCATCCTTTTTATTCCTAAAAACCCATTTGGTTCCAATGGTAGTCTTCCCATGAGGAAGAGGACAAAGGTTCCAAACTTTCTGTCTTTTGAATTGAAGCAGCTCTTGTTGCATAGCTTCAACCCAACTTCCATCCTTTAGAGCCTCCTCAACTTTCTTTGGCTCTAACTGGGATAGAAAACAAGAGTGAAGACAAACATTTGCTTCATGGGTTTGCCCTCTTGTCTTTACCCCGGAGATAACATCTCCAATGATGTTTGTGGTAGGATGAGACTTGTGGATCCTTAGCTGAGGGATCACAGCAAGTTGCTGAGATAGATCCAAATTTGAGAAATTTAGATCTGGTCTTGAAGATTGATCCTCCACATTATCACACTTATCAAGATTAACTTGATCCAATGAGTGTGTGACATCATTGATGTTATCATCTATGGTATGGTTATTAGCATCAAGAGATTCTTGATCACTTTCACCATCACCATTGTTATCTTCTGCAATTGAGATGTCTTTATCTGGTTGAGAGGCCTCTGAACTGGAATTTGAAGGCATGCCAGAT
Organism: Flaveria trinervia; assembly: GCA_025506515.1. NCBI lineage: Eukaryota > Viridiplantae > Streptophyta > Magnoliopsida > Asterales > Asteraceae > Flaveria > Flaveria trinervia. Next base: position 36,090,877 of record CM046451.1, on the reverse strand, counting down.
GTATCAGCTGGATTTGTCATTGTTGTGCTGATAGAAACCTCATTTGCTGAAGTAGTTCCAACTGGAGCTGAAGGTCTTCCAAGCTCAAATCTTGGATCAGGATCACCTGTATTTAAATTTTCTGCAGATCCTGAAACATGCTCACAAGATTTATTAAAACAGTTGGTAACTAAATCAAGATCAAATAGCCAATCCGGACCAGAACCAGCCACACTGGGAGTGTGCTCATTGAAAGTCACATTGGCTGACTCCTCAATGATTCTAGTTCTGAGATTGTATACTCTATAAGCTTTAGCTTGAGAAGAGTATCCAATGAAGTGTCCATCGTCTGATTTCTCAGCAAACTTGGCAACTTGATCTTTGGTATTCAAGATGGTGCAGGGACATCCAAATGACCTGAGAAAACCAATGAAAGGTTTCCTCTTGTGCCAAAGTTCATAAGGAGTCTTACCATGTGTCTTAACTACTAAGACTCTGTTTTGCACATAGCAGGCAGTATTAACTGCCTCTGCCCAGAAGGTGATAGGCAGTTTAGAGTCAGACAACATAGTTCTTGCAGCTTCAATAAGTGTCCTGTTTCTCCTCTCAGCAACTCCGTTTTGCTGAGGAGTCCTGGGAGCACTGTATTGTCTTGTAATACCCTTTTCATCACAAAATGTATCAAGGATTTGGTTCTTGAATTCAGTTCCTTGATCACATCTTATGGTTTTGACCTTGTGATCACATTGATTCTCAATCTTTAAGATGAAATTCTTTAGAATCTCAGGAGTCTCATCTTTAGTTCTAAGAAAGAAAACCCAAGTGAATCTTGTAAAATCATCTGTGATCACTAGACAGTATAAGGTCCTTCCTAAACTCATTACACTGGTGGGGCCAAAGAGATCCATATGTAATAAGTGTAGGGGAGTAGTGATGGAGTTCCTTTCCTTAGGCTTGTGAGATACCTTGTGTTGCTTCCCTTTCAGGCATGCAACACAATGATCATCACTTGTAAACTCTTTCTTTGGCATTCCAGTTACCAGATCATGTTTGATTAATTTATTCATATTCTTAAAGTTTACATGGCACATTCTTTTAGCCATAGGAAAGACTCATCACTATTTGCTTTAGATAGAAAGCATGAAACTTCTCCAGAGGGAGATGTTTCTTGCAAATCCATCTTGTACATGTTCCCTTTCCTGGGGGCTCTGAGCAGAATATGCTCATGAGGAATGACCACTCCAGGTTTGAGAACAATGCACTCATGCTCAGTGAAGAGCATGTTATGACTCTGATCACAAAATTGAGATACACTCAGAAGATTGTACCCAAGCTCCTTAACAAAGTTTACCTTCTCAATGCTGAGCTTACCATTTGTGACCTTGCCCCTTCCATAAATGTAACCACCTTCATTTCCTCCAAAAGCAACTGGTCCTCCATCAATTCTCTCAAAATTATGAAGTAGACCTATCGCCTGTCATGTGCCTGGAACAGCCACTGTCAATTATCCAGACATTCTTGTTTGTCTTGAGCTGTTCCTGCACAAAGAAAATGATTAGTTACATTTGGAAACCCAAGCCTTACTTGTCTTGGGTTCAGTAAGTGTAATAGAAGGTAATGCAACAGTAATAGATCCTATGGTTGTACAGAGGGGATCTTCGGCTGTTGTTGATGGAGAAACCTCAGTCATTTGGTCTTTCTTAGACTTCCACACCACCTTTGGAGTCTTGGACTTGACCTTCAAAACCTTAGAAGCTTTTGGAGCTTCACAAGTTTTAATGACTGATACTTCGGAAGAATCTACAGTCACTGCAGTAGACTTTAGTACTTCGGAAGAACTCCTTTCTTCCGAGACCAACTTTGCTTCCGAAGGTAATTTTCCATTTACCTTCTTCTTTGATTTGGAGCTTCCGAAGGAAACAGACTTTCCTTCCGAAGCTTGAGACTTCTTGAGATTCTTTGAAGTCTTTGTATTGGTCATGTGGATAGTACTTTTAGGATTGTATGGACAATCCTTGGCAATATGAGAAGTACTTTCACACATAACACACAGCATTTTCTTCTTCAAAGAAATCTCCTTTTGAGAGCAAGACTGGCCTTGGTCACATCCCTTTTTCACCTTCATCTTGGTAGATTCAGATACAGTTCCCTGGGCTGTGAACTGTTCTTGGAATTGATGGTCCAGGCTGTGCAGCAGTGGTACACAGCAGCTCAGTCTTCTTCTTTGTACTGAGATGATTTGAACATGAACCAGAACTCTTGGATAAGAGGCTTTGGTGGATGTCTTCAGTCCTTATTGCTTTGAAACCTGCAGAGATGAACACTTGTTTCTGCTTAGCATCAAAGGTAGCCTTGATTTCTTGAGCCTTCTTTGCTTTCCTTTTGCTCTTCCTGATCAAGTTCTTTCTCTTGGACTTGGTCATCACAGTTAATTTCTTCTCCTCAGAAGGATAGTGGCCCTTGGAGGAATCCTCTTCTCACTCTTCTCAGAGGGATTCCTCACTATCACTTCTTCATCATCCTCACTTATTGGATCTATGAGAGGAGCTCATCTTCACAAGTTCCACACCTAGGAGATCTTACAGACAAGATTGTGTGTGGAGGAGCTATCTCATTTGATCCCAGTCCCTGTCTATTTTGATAACAAACCTTATTGTGTAGGGATGAGGATATCATGTTCTTGAAGGTCTCTTCTTCAAGAACACTTTTCTCTGCCAGGGCTTTGCTGATCACAAGCTCAGCCTGGCACTTAGTCAACTTAGTGATGAGATCTTGGATCTGAGTTCTAAAATCTGTATGTTCATGTTTTAGTACTGAAATGTTTTCTCCAAGTCTTCTATCTTTAACTTGTAATCATTTTCAGACTTTCTAAAGTCAGATTTTAATATGTTTAATGACTCAAGATCAGATCTCATCTCTAGGTTGTAGGACCTGTATCTATTTACTTTAGCAATGCATTCAGGGGAGCAAAGATGTTCTAATACCTTGGCTTCATCATGATCAGCCATCAATGCTTGGTTTGGAGAAGCATCCTCCACCTGAAAACTCCAGTCAAATCCTCCCTCTTCAACAGCAACCGCAGCATGTTGCTTTGTCTTCTCAGCCTGAGGGGTATTGTTGGTGAAGTTTGGTCTGAGTGTGTTTGACCCCCATTTGCTCTGGGTGCCTTACACTCCCTGGCGAAGTGACCCATAAGGTTACAATTGTACACTTAACTTTGCTTTTATCCAGGCCAAACTTACCACTGGTAGCATTGCTTGGAAATTTTCTTCCTGTCCTCTTGTAGAACTTCTTGGCTCTGTGAGTGAGAAGAGCCATCTGCTGAACTATCTCCATGTATTCCAGGTCATCTGGATGGATACAGTCTAGGTCTTCAAGAGTGAAGAGATAATTTCCACAGCTTTCATCTGCAGACACAAAGGCTTGAGAAGAACTTGTCTCTTGGAATGGGCTTCCTTGAGTAAAGTTCTCCCTTGGTGTCTCCGGGAAGGTGATGAAAGGACCCTTTTGTGAGTTGTCAGGGTAGCATAGGAGATGATGTTGGGGTTCTATGCTGTCCCTTTCAACCACATGAAGGGCTGAACCCATTTGATTGTTAGAGTTGCCAGATGAACCTTGTAAGTTCATCTCCATCTGGTATCCACTGAGAATCCCATATAACTCTGTCAGAGTAAGAGTTTTAAGGTTCTCAGTCCTCTTGATTACCACACAATAGTGTGTCCATTGCCTAGGAAGTGAGGACATGAACTTCCTTACAATGTCTCTGTTCTCAAGAGGAACTCCTCCATCCACAAGGGTATCCACAATCTCAACATACCTGAAGTATTGTTGGGTCATGGTTTCACCTGTTTTAAAGGTGAAATTTTCAAACTGCTGCTTCAGAAGATCTTTCTTGTTCTCCTTGGCTTCAGAGGAGCCTTCATACATCAGCTTCAGTGCATCCCACAGCTGTTTAGCTGTTTTGCACTTCTTAAAACCTCTGTACACAGAGTTTGGGATAGCAGTCTGAAGAGCAGTCATGGCCTTCCTGTCAATCTCTACTCTTTTCCTATCTTCATCTGAGTAGTTGGCCACATCTTTAGGAATCATACCAGCACCGGTAGCAGAGGGGGTGCTAGGTATGAAAGGTCCATATTCAACAGATTCCCACATTCTTGAGTCAAGAGACCTGATGAAGCCTTCCATCCTCATGCACCAGGTGTCGAAGTCATCAAGAGTGATCAATGGGGATTTGTTCATGGTTCCAGTCTCCATATCAGTCTTTGAGATGGAAGCCATTTGAAAAAGTTTAGTTTTTGTGTGTGTGAGGGATCTTAAGATGGTTAGATCTTATATCACGAGCCTGAATGCTCTGATACCAATTGCAGGATCGTTCAAGGGCTTGAACACAATTACAACACAACAACACAATGAGAAGATTAACTAAACGTTAATCAAACAGTGAACTAGGTAACCAAAGGTGATGCAGAGAACACAAGTAAAGCAAGAGACAGAACAAGAGAGTATAGTTTTCAAGGGAGCAGTATATTGCTTTCTCAAGTTCTTTTACAAGTGTTACCAAGCATTTTTGAAAGATACAAGAACTTGGAATACTTATACTACAACCTACAGCCGGCTATACTATGAAAGCCAGCTGGATACAATTGACTAGACACTAAAAAAATCAATTGTAGGATCAAAAGGCATATCTGCCTTTTGACCTTGTGACTATGACATGCCATAGCTCACATCCTTATACATTACAAAAAGGATAAAGTACATAAAGTGGGAAGTTTCAGACTCAAGACCTCAATGTACAGTTACCAAAAGCATGGACCTTTTCACCAACTCTTGTAAGTTGGTGACTTATCAGAGACGCAGCGGAAAAGGTGCTTTATGGAACAGTACATCAGATAAAGCATGTGTACTAAAAGTCTTCGGAAGAAATCTGTCTTCATAGGTTGAAGCTTCGGAAGACTTTGTCTCTTCAAGCTTCGGAAGACTTCATGTTAGGCTTCGGAAGATATTGGTCTTGGCTTCGGAAGATATTACACTTAGAGTATTTTCTAATGCTTTGTGTAATTCTTCCGAAGCATTCTTCACTTCAGTACTTAGTGCATGTTGCTGAAACACTTAGGCAGTTTTGGGTTGCATCAGACTTCAGGAATCCTTACAGAAAGTATAAATAAATAAATAATAAATAAAAACTCACAAGTTGTTCTTGAATATTTCTTGTAAAAAAAGATAGAGTTCTTGGATGGATTGAGGATTTAGAGAGAGTTTATAGTGATGAAAGTGATTAGAGGGAGATTTGGGTTAGTATTTATAGATGAAAATTATGGTTGGGCAATAATGTAAGTAGGTGGGGGAGATGAGTCGAGGGAAAAATTATAATTTTCAATTTTAACCCATAATTTTTTTTATATTAATTTGCACCATAATTAGTAATTAAAAGAGTATTTTAATATATAATCATAAAAATAAAACTTTAAATAATTTTTTGAAAAAAAATATATAAGTCCCGATAAGTTGTTTGGTTTTGCATTGAAATGCGCATTTGTAATTGTTTAAGTGTTGTACAAACATATAATCAATAAATATAAAATAATTTTCACTATGATCAAGTTTTGAGATTACAAGGATTGAATAGAAGTAATATTACATTAAAAATACATGTAAAAATGCGGAACGATATAGGTGATATCGTTGGAAGTGATGGAGACCGGGACATACACCGGGTACAATAGTAGCCCCATTGCCACCATCGCCTTAGGCATCACCACCCCACCTGGTTCGGTGGGTATCGACAAGAGACAACAACGATGAGCCAAGATTGACAGTTGCCCCACTATGGCTGTCCACCATAAGCGGTAAAGGATCGCCACCTGCTCCACCCCAAAACCAAAAGACGGTGAAACGAGACGACCAGACCACTACCGGTACAACCATCACAAACAACAACAAAATCCGACCCAACACCCATAACCACCGTCGCCACCGCGACATGAGGCTGGGTTCAACCCACTGGGGTGGCGAGAGCGCTGGAAATTAACCTCAGCAATTGGTGAAAGGGGGTGACGGTGGGGTTGGAGAAATCCCTTATATAAGAAAAAAAAATAACTCTTAATCCTGTTACCCATTAAAATAAGGAAAATGTATAATTATAAATCAAAATAAAAATTAATAGCTCACCAAGATAGTATTGTAGCTTTTGTATAAAACCAAAAAAAAGTTATAAACATCATTGTCTTTGTTCTCTTTAAAGATGCATACAGTTTAAAAGCATTTTCAATAACTCACGTAACAAGGAAAACATATGAATAGAATATATAAGTGTTATACAAAATAATTTAATAAAAAATATAAAAACCCAAAAAGGTTATAGAAAAATATGTCAAAAAAAATTTATTACCATTAAAAAGAATACTAGTGGTATAATTTACATCGTTTATATTTCTAGTTACACTAGTTATTTCTTTTATTGAAAACTAAAGATTTAGATATTGGTATATTGTTATTTTAAGTTATTTCTTTTATTGAAAACTAAATTTTTTTTAAATTTCAAGTGGTGTAATATGTAAGCACATAGGACATTTTAATTTTTAGACATCATGTTTTTAAAGTTTTTAGTTTTCAAAGCTTCATTGGTGAAAAAGTATAAAGTTGTGTGGTCAATCGCATTTTAATGTCTGGTGCTATGAGACGTTTTGGATATGTCAAGAAAACACATCTTTATAAATAGGAAAAAAATGTTTTCAATAGAAAGTATAATATAAAATTTTAAAAACAAAAATGTTTATACGAGTATATTAAATAATTAAAAAATGTTTCTGAAACCGAAAAAAACATTTCTATTCTAAAATCACGTTAAGAGAACATTTAAAAAGGAATTATAAAACATTCTAAAACAATTTTGAATATAAACTTTCTTTACTCAATAAGATTAGGAGGAAGAAAAAGAAAATTAAAAAAGACACCCATTATGGTAAATATATTTCAAATCACCCATTTTGATAAATAAGTTTTACACCAATACTTTTTGTTTTTTGAGTTTTTTTCCGAGTGTTAATAGAAAAATTATTTACCAAAATAGTTGATTCTAAAAATATTTACTAAATCGGGTATTTCTTAAAAAAAACTCCATTTCTCACTCTTAATTGTATAAAATAAAAACATTTATATTTAAAAAATGTTCATTAAGAAATTATAAGTGAAACTACTTAAAAAATTCCTAACTAAATTTATCATCGTAAAATTTTTATATTCTTTTTCATTATAACTTTCAACATTTGGCTTTAAAGTAGTTATCCAATTCTTTTTCTTATAGTAAAAAATTTCTTTAACTATTATTAATCTAATATTGTTAAATGTTTTAATAAATTTTTTTAAATGTATTAACTGACTTAAATTATTATATGATTTAAATAGTTTCGTATCATTTGACTACAAAGAACTCTTAAAAATATATATATTATTAATTTATTCAGGATTGTTGATTTTGTTAAGAGTTCCCGTACAAATAGAATTTTATATAAAGTTTGATTTGTTTTTAATTTAAAAATAAAAATATTAATTGATATAAAGTTTTCGCATAAATATAATGTAATAATTAATAAAGTAACTACATCAAAAACTGTTTTTAACAATTTAGAATAACATTTCATTATTATTAAGATCATTTAAAAAATATTAAGTTACTTAAAATATTTTAAAAAAGTTAATTTTAAAACTATTTAAAAATTACAATTTAATATATTAGCAAAAAGACGTAAGACTAAATTAAGAGTAGAAGACAAAATATTAAATTAAAAGCAATTTAATGTTTTACGGCAGTGAATTATACAAAAGTTATAACTTTTTACTTACGTTTTTCTTAAGAACAATTTTTTTCCAAAAAATAGGTTATCCAATGAAATTAAAAGTGAAAAATAAAAATTTTAAAAATATCCATTTTGGTAAATATTTTTCAAACCATCCATTTTGGTAAATAAATTTTACAACAACACTATTTTGGAAAAAAAAAAACTCTCTTTTCACATGTTTTTTTAGTTATTAGTTAATCATACTAAAACAAAGAAAAGTATAACCTTACATATAATTATGCGTCTCCTTACAGATTTTTACCAATTTATGAACTAACTCGAAATATTTCTAAAAATCCAACTAGTATTGAATATCGAGATCATCGAAATATTTCATGTGCTGGACCAACGTATCACATTTACATAACCGTACATGAGAAAATTCACAAATGAAATTGAACGCTCAAGATGACAATGAATTTATAGATCCCATGTTTGCAACGTAAAGTTACCATTGAAAAGTTTCTATAATTTGCAAGAAAGTTGGCAAGGGGTACGCCTTTCGATATGTCAGAATTCCAGAAAATACAAAAGCTGAAGAGGTTGAGGGTGAAGGACGGTTTTGCTCAAGTGTGCATGCAAGACCTAATTTAATTAATACTCAGATTAAGTGTTTAGTTTTAAAGTTGCTTATACATTTGATTGAGGTACTAGGGGATTATATGAAGCTTCTAAGTATTAGGGAATGTGTTTGAGCAAAGTTTTTTGGTATTAACTCAAGGGGACATGTTGTTGGTAAAGTAGTTAACACCCTAACAAAAACTTATAAGATCAAATCATGCACAATACTATAAGTATGATGCTTTCAGAAATAGAGTATTCGTATTTGTAAAGCAAAGAGTGTGTATTTATCGTTAAAAAACTGACAAAATGTATATACCAATTAATGTATATTCTGAAATTCCTTGAGGTTTGTAGAAATGTGTACTATTAATTCATATCTACCCTTTAAAAGCACATTTTGAAAAGTGTAAACAAGACTGACAATAAATAAGAAGAATAGATGAACATATTTACATAAGACTCAATTTAAGACAGAGGCTAATTAATCTAGCCTCACTGTAATAAACATGACATGTATAAATTTACAAGATACAGAAGGATGAGAGATTTGACAGTCAACTGGGCTTTGCAACATCTGCAATGTCTCAAGTTCAACTATCTCATACTCGTGGATATTATTTGACAACTCTATACAAATATATCATCAGTTTTATGAAGCTGCACGGTGGGTGGTCATCAGATATAGTTTACAAACATGGATATAGGAACCAAACATAACCCTCTTTTCCTCAAATCTGTGCCTTCATTGTTGTTCTCTTCAAACGTCAGTTGCATGCTTTGATCTTCTGTCTTTTGTAGCTTCAAATGGTCATCAAAACCACCTCCTTTTTCCTATGATTATAACGCAAAATTGGATTCAAGAAACAATTTAATATATCATATAGAGAAGAAGTAGCAGTTGGGAGAAAGTTACCAAAGAATTGTCGACAACATCATCCACTTTTATTTGATTAAACCCCATATGTTGACTCCCAACCTATTCACAACCACAAAAAGAGGATATAATATTTAACAGAAAGTAAAATCATTATAATTAAAAGGGTATTCGTCTTATGATTCTCACCTTGGGGCTGTTAACAGGAGAACTAGCAGTATCTTCTAAAGCATCGTCGTAAAGAATCTCTCTTGTTTTCTTACTTGTTTTCTTGAAAAGATTCAATTTCTTTGCAAATTTGGGGGCCGCACCACTCCTGAAGTTCCCCATATTATTCCACTCAACATGGGAAGCAGCATCGGATAACTCGGGTTGATCATGCTGCTGCTGCTGTTGATGATGATATTCTTGATTACAGTGATCATGGCCATGATGATCTTGGTTATGATGATCAAGATGATAAGTAAATGAATGATTATGATGATGATCTTGTTGTTGGGCAACCATAAAATCTTCAAAATAAGAAGTCCAACCACTCTCCTCAGCTGTTGATGTGTCTGAATCAGCCAAAGATTTGTTCATGGATGCATAAGAATATGAAGAATGATTTGAGTCCATTGAGAGAGAGAGAGAGAGAGAGAGAGAGAGAGAGAGAGAGAGTTTTAGATATAAAGAAAACAATACCAATGATGGGATGTTATATAGAAGGGATAAATAACTTTAAAAATTGTGGAATGTTGGTGTAAGGCCGATTGAGTTGGGGAAGTTAATTGTAGTTGCAACAGAAGAATAAGAAATAGTGAGAGAGAGAGACGTGCAAAGAAGGAAACAAATATGATAGGTATAGAGCGTTGACCTTTGTACCTATTCAAATGGAGCTTTCATTAAGAGCATATTAATTTTCGTGGTTTTCCACAATTAAATGAATTTATCTAAACACACAAGCAAACATAATAAATATGAACAATTTTATGAAAAAATGGTTACGATGTAAAACGGGAATAAATTTCGGTTTGATATAATTTTTGTGGCACGTATGAGTCATTGAGAATGAAAGAGAGGTTTACAGTTAGGAATAATAATCAACCCTAAACAAATTAATAACATATTATCAACACAAACAAAACCATTAAAAATTTAATACCGAAAAACCAACAAGGAAGTTGTAAAAACTACGACGCCATTACTTTGAAATTCCACTTATACTAACAGGAGAATGGAGAAGATTTTTACCAAAAATGTGTAAATAAAAAATTTATTTATTAAAATAGTATAGTTCGAAAACTATTTACCAAAATAATATTTTTATATATTTTTTGTTTCTCTCTTATTATTTTTGGATATTCTACAAAAGATTTCCTTTAATTTTTTTAATGATTTCATAAACTTTTAGAGATGTTCTTCATATAGAACTTTTAAATAGTTTTCTACAAATATTTTTTATTTATTTCAAAATGTATTTAAAATGTTTAATCGTTCTATTAAAATATATTCTTTATTTCTTTTACTTCTTTTAAATGGAAATGATAGCATCTTGTTGGATCAAGAACAAGATTAGTGCAACCAAAATCAAATCATTTAGTCAAATTTTGATGCTACTTACAAAGGCTTCCGAAGCCAAGCGTGGGGCTTCCGAAGCCAAGCGTGGAGCTTCCGAAGGAAGTAGAGTTCTTCCGAAGACAAAGTGAAAGATCATCTTCCGAAGACAAGCTTTGCTTCCGAATTCAAAGAACTTACTTCCGAAGATCAAGTCTAAGAAGAAGAAATCAGAAGACTACTTCCGAAGTATAGAAGAAGTCCTCAAGCCTTGGAAGAAATAGCTTCTTCCGAAGTATAAATGGCTTCGAAAGTACTTATTCTTCCGAAGCCATTTCACCATTGCTATGAACCAGTGGACATAAGTATGGTCTTTGACAACCCGCTGTAGACCTCTGATATACTGCATGCCGCTTTCACAAAAGCCATGTAGTTGACCATACTTAATTTTACTATTCTTGTTAGATATCACAGTTGCCAACTTTAGTTGGTGACAAAAGGTAAGTCATGGACCTGTCATGACTACCATATCTTGGATAAGACTTTATATATGATACCTTAACTCTAGCATTATAGTATTTGCTTTAGTAATAAGATCCTAGCTGGAATCAAAGTATATCCGGCTTTAGGTAGTATTATATATAGTTTCTTGTTGTAACTCATAAACCATGCTTGTAAGAGTCTTGTAACATTTGAGTTGAGAAGCATATATGCAAGTACCTTGAAAATTACTTCTTGTGTTCTTTACTACTTATTATATTGTGATCAACTCTTATTGACTCTGCATTCATCCGAGTGTTGTTCAAGTGAGTTTGAGAGAAAAAAAAAGTGTTAGTGACATAAACCGATCCTGCAATTGGTATCAGAGCTTTTTAGGCTCTTGATTATGAGATCTTACTATCCAAATCAAACTGTTTTCACTCCTCCTCACAACTCACTCAAAATGGCCCTTAACAAATCCAAAGTAGATATGGGAACTATGACCAAAGCTCCCATCATTACTCCTGAAAACTTCAGGTCTTGGAGCAGAAGAATGGAAGGCTTTATCAGATACCAAGACAGCAAAATGTGGAACTCCATTGTCAACAGCCCGTATAAACCCAAGGTGGCTTCACCTGGAGGAAACAGTGCCATGATTAGGAAGGCTGTTGAAGATTATTCTGACGAGGACCAAAAGAAGATGGACATCGACAGCAATGCTATGACCATTCTTATGACTGCAATACCCAACTCTATCATGGTGGGGTTTGAACATTGTAAGTCTGCAAAGAATTGTTTGATGCACTTGCTCATATGTATTCAAGCTCCGACGACTCCAACAAGGAATCACTGAAGAGCAGATCGAGAACTTCATTATATTGTTGGAGACACCCTCAGCCAGCAGTATTTCAAGTACATGGATCTTATCTCCTCTCCTAAGTCCGTGAAAATCACTCCTGAACTTAGAGATCTCACAAGAAAGTTCATGAGTGCTCTTCCAAATGAGTGGACATTCTACTATGTCTCTATCAAGAAGACAGAGAACTTGAACACTCTTACTATGACTAAACTCTATGGCATCCTTGATGGATACCGTTTAGAGATGGAGAGGAAGAAAGGCCACCAAACAAGCAGACCTCTGAGTCTTCCTACTAGCAATGCTTTAATGGTTGATGAAGGCTCAGTATCTCCACAACCTTAGCACTACCTGTCATACAACCAGCAGCCATCCTATTCTTCTGGACCATACATCACTTTCCCTGAGACTCCAAGGTCTCAACAGGCTCAGCATAGTTCCTTTCAGGATAGTTGTGCCTTTGTCTCAGGAAGTGGACACTCTAGTGATTTTCAATACTATTTTGATGATCTAGAGTGTTTTAGTCCAGATGATGTAGAGTATGTGGACATAGTCCAACAGATGGCTCTTTTAATCTACGGAGCGAAGAAGTTCTTTAAGAGAACTAGAAGGTATTTCCCTCAAAACCCAACTACCAGCAAATTTGGGTTTGACAAAGCCAAGGCCAAATGTTACAACTATGACCAACTTGGTTACTTTGCAAGGGAATGCAAGGCTCCCAAGACAAATTCGGGAACCCCATAGGCCTCCACATATCCCTCTACATCAAAGCCCACTGGAAAGTCAATTGAAACTCCTGCAATGCTCAAGAAGTTGACTGGAGCTTTATGGTACAAGATGTGACTCCTGCTCAAGCTCTCATGGCCGGAACAGATGATAACCAGGTATATGAACATCTCTGTACTCCTGCCTATATAGCTAAGGTTAAATTATATCAGGATTACAATATAGAAATTAAGTCTGATCTTAAGTCTTTAATATCTTAAAATCTAATTTTAGAAGGGCTGAATCTGACTACCAAAAGAAAATTGAGGAGTAGAGAAAACTGTGTCCCTATTAAAACATGAACACACCAACTACAAGACTCAAATAAAGGATCTAATATCTAAATTGTTTGAGGCCTAAGCCCAGCTTGTCACTACTAAGGCTCAAACCAGGAAGTATGCTATCTCTGAGCAGAACTTCCAAGCTATTCTTGCATCATCCTCCCACTCCAAACTCTGTTATCACAACAAAGGAGGGTTGGGGACCAATGAAATTGCTATACTACACTCTTATGAGTCTATCAGACAACCTAGATGTGGTGCTAAAGAGCAAGAGGTCCCAACTGCTGACCCATCTTCACATGAGTTGAAGAATGATGCAATAATAGTGGCCACCATAAGGAAGGAACAGGTAAATGTACCCACCTCTCCCAGTGAAGATCAAATCCTAACCACCAAAGCTAGAACTGCACCCATAGGTGATGAACCCCCACCAACAACTATCCCTAGAATGCCAACACTGCCTTCTCACCCCATCACCATCACATACCAAAGACGCCCTAAGCGAACCCTTGTTCAATCTACTCTGATTGAACAAGTTCCTCCTGCTCAATCCAAAAAGACCAGAGTAGAACAATGTGCTCCCACTCAGTTGGTGGTCTCACCATCCTTCTCATTTGACCTCAATATGGATCTTGAGTCTCCTCAGTCTCAGACCCATGAGCCCCAAACCCTAGCCACAAGCCCTTAGAGTGGGTATTTGCACTCTTCTGAGCAGCCAACAAGGGACAACCCCACTAGAGGCTCAATGCCTGTAGACATTGACCAAGGTCCCAGGTCAGTAGGTTTAACCTTTTTATCTTTCACTGACCTTCTCTTCAAAACTGATGAAGAGATAACATCCCTCCATGGAAATGAAGTTGATCTACACCATCCTCTTCAAGATCAATAGAGCCTAGAGAGATCCCTATCTCTAGCCCCCATCAACAACCCATAACTGAGGTGAGTCCTACTGATGTGGAGGGGACTCATGCAAATTCAGCTGCCACTACAGAAGGTGCCTCAATAGACCTTATGGATAATGGTAACTGCTCTGAGACTTAATCTGTGGCAACCATGCCTTTTGATGACTCTGAAAGAGACATCATTAAGCAAGGGAAACCAGGGTGCCAAGAAACTACATCTGGTGGTGACGCTAAGCATACTAAGTATGTTACCTCATCTCCCCATGATTCTTCAAAAGAAGATGAGGGAAGCATGAAACTCCTCATTCAAGACATTCTTTCTAAAGTCTCAAACCTTGAATCATTGGTTAGGACTTTAGAAGAAAGGTCTGTAACTCAGCAACTTGAGATTCACAATCTCAAGGCTAAACTAGCTGAGAAACAAATTAAGAGATCTGTTAGGCATGTACCTGCTCAGGTCTCCTTGACCTCTTCCTCCAGCTCATCTAGCTCTCAAGATGATGCTACCAAAAAGGGGGAGAATGTTCAGAGACAAACAATTGAGGACCCATAGAGCCAAACTTCAACTTCAACACTTTCAGCTCCTTTCACAACTTTGTCTGAGCCATCCCAAGTTGTACTTCAAATCGACCCAAGGATGCTCAAAGCTCTCTACAGACTCTTTTCCAAGTTTCTGTTGAGATCCTCTATTGATCAGCCAAGCCCTGATGCTGCCATGATGTACGTTGGAGCAGAAGAGCTTCAGAGGCTAAGTGCACCTTCTACCACTGTAGAAGAAGTTGGTCAACCTAAGGTTCAAATGGAACCTGAGATTCAATTCGAAGGGGAAATGAGGACTGATGGCCCAGCAACAGATACAGTTAGGACATAATTTGCACCTCCTCAAACTTCCGAAGCTGAAGTTAAAACCTTGGAAGAACAACCAAAATCTTCCAAAGCTGAAATGGAAGCTGCAGAAGGACTGTTTCTTTGTCCGAGGATCTAACCATCACAGATGCAATCATAGAACTTGCATCTGAGGTGAATAATGAGGACTTTCCGGATCTACCACTAGCCTAGACACCCTCTCTGCCTCTCTCACATCAGAATCCACTCTCCAAAAACCACCAAAGTCAAGCTCTTCAAAGGACAACAAAGGGAAGAAGAAGATGATTACGGAAGAGCTTCAGGAAGAGGAGATGATTGAAAAGCTAAAAATAAAAGGAAGACTTCCAACTGGGAAGTTGTTAGCTGCCAGTACAAAAGTAGCTACGGCCAACCAGGAGGCTGTCAACAATAAAAGAAGAGAAGAGATCATTGACCAGCTCATTCAACTTGGAGCTGCCAATGAAGAAACACTCCTGATACCATTAGATGAGTTGGTGGAACTGGAAAAGGCAGCCATGCTGCAGAAGGAAGCAGCAAGGTTGGCCTCAGAGGAAGAAAACGAAAAGGAACAGATGGAAGCTGACTTGCAGCTCAGGAAGAAAATGATAGATCTCCTAACATTTAGAGGCTTCTCTCTTCAAGAGCTGTCTCCACACAATGATGAAATGATCCTTTGGCTCTACACAAAGAGCAGGATCAAATGGATAAAGAGAGAAAAAGAGCTGCAATAAAAAAGTTGAAGGAAAGGAAGAAGAAGCAAGGGTCACGACAACCAAGAAGTCCGGTGATAAAGCTTAGATGAAAGACTATCTCCGAGCTCATGACTTCTCTGGAAGGCAGGTGGGTCCCATGTCTGAAGGACGCTCCAACAGATTGTCAGTGAATCAAGGCTGACAACCGTTTGGGGAAATGAGAGAGATGTACAGAAAGGTACAAGGGATGACCTTCACACCTGCCACTCAACCCCAACCTGAACCTATCCCCTCCCTATTCACCATCAAAACTAAACCTTTCACCCCTGAACCCACACCTTTACCTTCATCCACTCTATCTTCTCAACCACCCAATCTACCCATCCTTCAACCCAAACCTCTTACCAGAACCACCTTATCTCATCCTACCCAACAACCTTCCAAATCATCCTCTCAGCCTTCCAAACATCTCTCCCTAGAGGAGTTCAAGGCAATCAAGACAAAGCTCACCAACTGCATAACTTTGAGCGACGTCTCATGTGAGGAAGACTCAGTCAACATTACCTATGTTGATAGATCTTCATGTTCCCTCACAAGAGATCAATTTCTTGATTTGCCTAGAGGGACACTGGACCAGGCTACTAGACTTCTAGGTCTCAACTCAGATTCACTAAATGATGAAGAGAAGAGACTAAGAAGGAAACTGGTGACTTTGCTGGATACAAAGAAAGGGGACAAGATTCCTAGTCAGTCTCTTATGCCTAGAAAGAAAATACTCCAGTGGAGGTTTGATGAAGCTACTCATAACTTTGTTGTGGAAAGAGAGAATGGTGAAGTCAACAAACTGAATGCCACCTCTCTGCTACACTATAGCAGGTTTGATATTGCTGAGTTAGCAGAGAAACCATTCTCTAACCCCTCCAACTCTGAAACTGTTGCTCTCTTCAGAAATCATCTCAGCAGTCTTCATCTTGCTGAGTTAACTGCAAAAGCCAAGATTGAAGAAGAGTTAAAGTTGAGAAGAAAGGAAGACAAGGAAAGACCTCCTACCAAGGGCACAACCTTTCTACAGATGGTGGAGGGTCCTGAATTGGAATCTATAGTTAGATGGGAATATGATTATATCTCCTACCAACTAACACTTTTCAGAGGGCCACAACAAAGGGTACATATCATTCAGGGTGACAGACTAGAGTTCCTGTCAATGAAAGATTTGTACAAACTTCTCAACACCACATCAGGGAAGAACAAGGAAACTGATAAATATTTACTCTCCTTGGTGCTAAAGGTTTTGAGAAGCAGAAACAAGTGAGGTTTTGGTAGCATCAGCCTAGGGGGAGTTTGTTGGATCAAGAACAAGGCTGGTGCAACCAAAACCAAATCACTTAGTCAAATTTTGATGCTACTTACAAAGGCTTCCAAAGCCAAGTGTGGAGCTTCCGAAGGAAGTAGAGTTCTTCCGAAGACAAAGTGAAAGATCAACTTCCGAAGACAAACTCTACTTCTGAAGTCAAAGAACATACTTCCGAAGATCAAGTCTAAGAAGAACAAATCAGAAGACTACTTCTGAAGTATAGAAGAAGTCCCCAAGCCTTGGAAGAAGTAGCTTCTTCCGAAGTATAAGTGGCTTCAGAAGTACTTGTTCTTCCGAAGCCATTTAACCTTCGAAAGACACTGCTATGAACCAATGGACATAAGTATGGTCTCTGACAACCTGCTGCAGACCTCTGATATACTGCATGGCGCTTTCTCAAAAGCCATGTAGTTGATCATACTTTATTCCGCTGTTCACTTTTTGTTAGATAGCACAGTTGCCAACTTTAGTTGGTGACAAAAGGTAAGTCATGGACCTGTCATGTACCATATTTTGGATAAGACTTTATCTAAGATACCTTAACTCTAGCATTGTAGTATTTGCTTTAGTTATAGGATCCCAGTTGGAATCAAAGTATATCCGGCTGTAGGTAGTATTATATATAGTTTCTCATTGTAACTCATAAACAATGCTTGTAAGAGTCTTGTAACATTTGAGTTGAGAAACAATATATACAAGTACCTTGAAAATTACTTCTTGTGTTCTTTACTATTTATTATAATGTAATAAACTATTATTGACTCCGCCTTTATCCGAGTGTTATTCAAGTGAGTTTGAGAGAAAAACAAAGTGTTAGTGACATAAACCGATCGTGCACATCTTTAGTCTTTTCACGTTGATAACTCCATTTGACTTAGGTTATGGGTTATAAATTATAAAGAGGTTAATTATATTTTAAACGTTGCTGAATACATTTGACTATTCCGATTCTTAAATGTTTTAATTATATTTATCGCAATAAAGAAATATGAGTTTACTTTCTTTGTATATATATAAAGAGACAATTAATTGTTCTTTTTATAGTTCATTTATGCTTTGTAGTTAAAATGTGTTTCTTTATGTACCTAGCAATTGCAATGAAAAGCTTCGTAAAACTTGGATTTAAATGAAAAGATTATTCGAATACAAAGAAAAATTACCAAACAAAGTTATATATTTAAATATATTTTAGATAGTAGTTTACTATTATAAATTATTAGAAAAAATAAATTAAATCCAAACAGAAAAATAAAATAAAATATATGTTTCGTAAAAGAAGGGGCACCAAGATTAAACATATTATAAACAAGTTGCAAAAATAAAAGCAATATTTTTTTTCAAAACCTGTTACGAAATAAAAGATACTTTCTATTTTAATACCACAACTAAGCATTTAAAGATTGTTCTCATAAAAAATTAATAAGAGATTAAAACATATATCTGGACACACATAAAAAATTGTCATATTTAAAATCATTTCTAAATCTGTTAAAATATTGTATTTAATAAATTAAAAGAACATTCAAAATTATCTAATAAAAATACCCAATGAAAATATAAGAGAGAAACATAAATGTTTCACAAATACACTAATTTGATAAATAATTTTCAAACTACAATATTTTAATAAATAATTTTTTAATAAAAAAAACTCACCAAAAGTTTTGCTCTTTTTTCTTTAAATATTAACAACTTTCATTTTTTACTTTAAACATTAATAATTGTCGATCATCTACAGACACTAACGAGACATTATTCTCCCAGATTATCCAAAACATTCTACAACATTTTTGCTATAACCAATGTGTTATTATCAACAACAAAAACCAAAAATGGATATATAGTACTTCTTTAAAGTTATTTCTTCCAATGATTTCATCGGCTTTGGTTTGCATTTTGTATTCTCAACATGATAATGGTAGTACATATATGTGGTATGATATGCTATATATTTGCACTATGTATGCTACATATAAGCACTAGGTTAGTTCTCGTGTAATACACGGATTGAACAAATAAAATATTAAATACTTATTAATAAAATTTTATTGATTATAAAGTCATGCTTATAGATAAATATGATTATAAGTACGTATAAATAACTACTTAAGTAAATAAACAATAATGTATTTTTCTTAAACTTTTATTTTATAAAAAAATTGTGATTTTCAAATATATTGTTTTAAGAAAAAAGATATTTTTAAATAAATTCGTTATATTCTGTATTTTATAAATTTTTTTAAAAAAGTATGTTTTTAATAAAAAATAAGTTTTTAATTTATTAAATTATATAGTTTTTTAACTTGAAAATGGTATGAGTAATATTATTATTTTTTGGGTAAAGGGCAAAGCCCGGCAAAATTTTATAAACAAACAAAAACACTTACAAGATTAGGGAGGGGCATACCCCCCCGGGGTTCGAGGGTGCAATCCAAAACAAACTTTGGATAACCAACAAAAACCCGAACCCCCAAAAGCCTAGAGTATGGCACTCTATACAAAGTGAACACAACATCATTAACAAAAATTACAACCCAACAATTACAAACTATAGACCCCATATGAATGTTAAGCCCACCATTTTGCATAAGCCCACTAGTTCCATTTTGGCCTTTTGCCACACAGCCTCACTCCCTTTGTCAGCCCAGTTGTTCTTGCTCCAAATTGCAGCCCACATAAGCCCATCTCCGGTGTTGGTAATTTGAACGCAGGGCTCCCCAAAATTTACTCTAGCCCACAGGCTCTTAACTAAACCTTTACCCCAACCATAATAATTGGTCCCTTTTGCTATCAGCATGACCTCAATCAGAAGGTGGATCCGCATAAGGCTAGCCCACCAATTGGGCGACTCCTTAACAACATCCCACCTCTGTCTACTAATCGAGTAACCCCCAGCCCAGACCATCATCATATGTGGGCCATTCCACACATACCCAACCAGAAAGATACTTATAACCTTTTGCGAGAAGCTCCAGCGGTTCCACCCACCCCACTTTTGATACTCCAAGGCATCAGGATAACCAAGGGGTAGGCCAGCCCAAGGACGGCAAACGGGAGTCAAGAACCTCCCAATAATCAGAATTTCCCTAGGGCCACACTTCCCCCACCATTTCGCAGCTCGATGCAACCAGCTCTTCGACCACGGATCAGTACAAATACAATGGTAGCTAAAAGCCCATAACATCAAGGGGTAATGGTTACCATGGAATAAAACATGCGACCAAATCACAGCAACCATAATGATTTCACCACCTTCCTTTATCCTATACCCAAAATGCCTAAAGCCCTTGGGCCCAACAACGTCATCATTCCTTTTTTCTTCAGACAGACCCTTTTCCAACCATAACGATATCCCCTCCCAGCCCAGGTAGATCCCTCAGGCCTTATGAAGTGACTACTGCCCAAATCCTCTTGACACCCCTGCAGGCCCATATGCTTGGGGGCCCTACCCCAGCCCAGCATCCACCACATAACCAATAATGTTAATCCAGCAGGTAGGGCTAGCCCAGTGGCGGCTCATAGCACAACCCACCGCCCAGTACACCAGCTATGCAAGAAACCCCAAACTGGTTGAAGCAGCTCTTTGGGCCATCCCAATATGCTGGATCCACAAGCTTAGAACACAGTCAGCAGCTACATGATGGAGCCAGCTCTCGAAACTTTGCTCAGCAGGAACACACCAATGCAAAGGGGCCCATAGCACCAAGAAAGGATTTTTAACAGAGAGCCAAACATACAAGGTCCTCCCGCACTGATGACCCCCCTGCAAAGCAACCCAACCACTTAAGTGATGCCCCTCTTCAGCAGTACAGTCGTGAGTGGACCAAACCACCTCCCGGTGATGAGCAACCCTGTGCCACCGTCTCTTGATAATAATTATGCAGCCATCTTTCGCCCTCCAGTGATCCCGAAACATGAGGTCACTGTCACTGCACACAACAAAAAAATTAAGATTAAGACGGGGGCCCGTCCCAGCCCTCCCACCCACTTTACCCATGACGTTGCCCGAATTGATACCTCCCATCCCAACCCCCACCCAGGCTCCACCACCCCCTCCCCATCCCCTACCCCAGCCCCACCCCAAAGCCATAAACCCCCGCTCCTCCATAATAAAACCGTGAAGGATAAGGTATATATAGATGGGAGTAACAACTTTAGAGTGAAAGGTGCAACAGAGGATTTTCAACTTGTAATAATATCTCTCTCTACTGACTCACATAACCACATTTCCCCAGAAATACTCAGATCATGACCAGAGTTCTTCAGACTATGATCCCCAACCTCCCTATTGGACAACATTGTCATGGATGTCATTTGTACCGTTCCCACGAAACCATTGTTCATCACTCAATTTCCATATACGGGCCACCCTATAGTGGGAGGGGACTTCTTCACATTCAACCCAATGAGTCTAAGCCTAACCGCCCCTTTAATCAGGTCACACAGCTTTTCCAGGGGTCTATTTTGTGCTTGAAAACACCTCCAGTTACGCTCCTGCCAAACGTAGTATACACAAGCCCCTAACGTAAGCCTATTAATGATACTCCATATCGAGTTTTTGTTCGGGAGGGTATGCATATAAGCCTGAATTTGGGGCCAGCAGTCAGGGACCCTACCCCACTTTGTGATCCTTTTCATTTCATTCCACACCCGGTTCAGGTAATCACATTCAAAGAACAGGTGGGGATGGCTGTCAGGAATAAGGTTGCAAAAGACACATTTAGCGTCATAATTACTTTGCCACAATGCCATAGTGTCATGTGTCCGAAGCTTAGACTTCATGGCAAGCCAAAGAACAAAGGCATGCCAAGGTATATTTTGGGAGAACCATACCACTTTCGCCCAAGGAACCTCCACTCCATTTTCCTGGATATCCCCCCACACATCACTCACCCTGTAAGTAGAGTCTTGCCCCCTTTTCGATTGCCAGACCACCTTATCAGACCCTCTATCCAACAACCGAGGACATTAGGGCATAAAAAGCATAGGAAATAAAAGTCGCCAATCATCCGGCTATTTCCATCTACCATCTTCAATCACATCCGCCACAGTAGACACCCGGGACCAGTCTCCCATATTCATGGATCTACTCAGAATAATCTTGCTAATGGGGCCCGCCAGATGCCAATTATCAAACCACGCCGAGGTGGTACGACCATCCCCCACAACATGGATGATGTGTTTTCGGAGGGTCTCTCGAAGTTCTAGGATTTTCCTCCAACCCCAACAAGTATCCGCTTTGGACTGAACGTCCCAGAAGTTTCTATTTCGCAATCGATAAGTGTTGATCCATTTGACCCAAATCGAGTTTTTCCCTGTAATGATGTTCCTCGTGTGTTTAGAGATGATAGCCTTATTCCAAGTCTTCAAGTTTTTTAGCCCCAAACCTCCATGGCTCACAGGGATGCAGACTTCCTTCGATTTAACCTTTGCTTTCCCCCGTTTCATCTCACCTTGGCACCAAAGAAAACCTCAAAGCAATTTTTCAATCTCCTTCATAACAGAGCATGGCAGAATAAACATCAAGGACCAATAGACCTGGATAGAGTTGAGGACAGCAACAACCAGTTGAAGCCGACCCCCAAACGAGAGGGATTTATTCTTCCAGTCGAGAATTCCACACTTGACTTTATCAATAAGGGCAACACAATCTTTGTGGTAGAGTCTGGTAGCAATCAGTGGAACTCCTAAGTACTTGACCGGGAGTTGGCCCATTCTGAAATTTATCCGGTTAGAAATACACTCCTGGACCTCTAGGGAAACATTTCCAAAGATGAAAGTACTCTTTGGGACACTCGGGATTAGGCCAGAAACGCTGCTAAATTCCTCTAAAGCGGCCATAAGGGTGGACACCGAGTGCGTATCACCATGGTAGAAAAGGAAAAGATCATCCGCAAAACACAGATGAGTTAGCCCAACTTCTTTGCACCGCCAATGATATCTGAAAGTATCACTACTTTTCACTCTCCTCTGAATCATAAGGGATAGGACCTCCATAACCAAAGTGAAAAGGTAAGGGGACATCGGGTTACCTTGTCGAAGGCCCCTCTTTCCTTTGAAGAACCCCTTGTGTACCCCATTAACAGCAATAGTGAAAGAAGGCGACGATACACATCTCATAATCCACTTTATCATCATAGGGGGAAACCCAAAATGAGATAGACAACAGTGCAAAAAGCCCCAATCCACCGAGTCATAAGCTTTCTAAATGTCGATTTTAAACGCACATCTGGCAGGTCCCCTGTCCCTGTGATAGTTTCTCATGAGCTCCTGAGTGAGAAGGATATTATCACTAATTTGTCTGCCGGGGACAAAAGCACATTGGTTATTACCCACAATTCCCCCTAGAACTTTTTTGATTATGAAGAAATGAGAAAGTAAGTATAATAAGATCTACAATAGTTTCACACTTATTTTAATTTTTTAAAGATAGATAGATAGGCTAAAAATTCATTAAATAAACATAATAAATTTTAATGTAAGATATATATGTAAAATAAACACGAATAGTTATAGTATAAAATTTTAATGTAAAATATAATTAAAAATATATATAGGTAATAGTTCAAGAAAAAAACAATTATAACATTTTTTAACTTTCTTATGTAAATAGTTTCATTTTTAAACATTCGTTTTAACATTTTTTAAACAAAATATTTTTTTATAAAAATCTTGTTCTAAGAAAATATAATTTGTACTTATTTTGGTTATTTTAATAAGAGTTTTTAAAACATTTCATCTGTTTATAGTTTTAAAAAAAATGATTTTAAAGTATTTTGTTTAAAAATGTTTAATGTTTAGAAAATTTAATATTATATAAAACTTTAGTTTTTTGTTATTTATATCTTATCTAAAAGATGTTATTTTTAATTTTCTTCAAAAATCTAATTCTAATAAAAGATAGTTTGATTTCAAAAAATCTCTAAGAGAGAGAAACATAGCATTAATAAGAAAGAAAAATTTATATAAATATTTAAATTACTATAACACCCTTTTGGAAGGAAAATTGATGTGTAAATGTCTAGAACTAAAACAATTGGCACTAAAATGGGTTAAAAAAAGACAAGTGACAAAAACAACCTTGATTTATCAGAGGTTATAGATAATATCAAATTGTATGCATACAATATCATAATACAATATATATGTAGTAACAAAAATCTTACGATGTGTTAACTTTTTATGTATTAATCGAATAGAGATAAAACAAGTTGATGATTTCATTGTGCAGTTTTTTTAAAAACCTTATATTTTTATGTTATGAGTGGATGAGAGAAGAAATATTATAATTATATATATATATATATATATATATATATATATATATATATATATAATATATATATATATATATATAATATATATATATATATACATGCTAATATATTATTCAATCCCTACTATTTTTTAGTATGTTTCTTTAAAGTTTTATGAGTAGAGAAGAGATAAAATATAATGATAAAGATTTTCAAAAAAATATTATTTAATTAAAAAAAAGAGAAAAAATAAATTTTAGTGTAATTTTTAGGATGAGAATAAGAAATATGATATGCATGCTCTTATAACTAATAATATACAATACTAAAAAAACATTTTATGATTTAACTTGGTACTTCATCAAAGAAAACTATCATTACAACCATCGTCAATTACAATTGGACCACTAATGGTGTTTGACACCGGCACGCACAAATATCTCTCTCTTCTTTGTCTTCGTCGTTTAACGGTACTCACTATTCACTATTGTTAATCATTACAACACATAGCTATTGTTGTTATTCATCAATGTGCACAACTGCAACTATTAATCATCGTCACTACAATTTTGTTAGAACACTAATTCGTTTTAAAGGCTTTACATAAAAGTTTTGCTCGAAAGATATGATTCATGTGTACGTTGACAATCTTGTTTGAAAGCTAACATGTTTGTGCGAAAGTTAAGTATTTTGTATGAAAGTTTACAAAATTCTTCTGAAAGTCTGAAGTTCATACTATGTTTGATTTCATGAGCAAGTTGGTCTTGTCTGAAGTATGCCTCATTGATGAAAAGCTTAGTCTTATACGGAAGTATAGATTTGTGTGAAAGTTCAGCTTCATGCACAAGTTTTCCTCATACTAGAAAAGTTTGTCCTAAAGTTTACAACCATGGTTCTTCTACCTGTTTTAGCCTGATAGAAGGTTGCACACTAAGTCTCATAGATTTCCATTTACATTGTTACTAACTATGGATATAAGAAAAGTATGATTGAACCATTCATGGTAACTAATACTTTATTTAGTTATGTTGATGGGTCTATACATTATCGTGAATGGTTTCTACCATCTGGTCTAGATCTAGTTGTAGTACCAAAACTCAATACAAGTTATTCCATATTTTTATCGAATAACATACTTGTGAACATAATTATCATATCCATATAATAGAGTTTACTTCTCACATGTTAAAGACACCAATAGTTGTGACCTATAGGTTTCCCTGTAATGTGTTTATGCCCCATAGTACACGTTCTTGAGAGAGTGCACCCTTAAGACACAACTTTGTAAGATACATATAAAAAGGGATGAGACACATCTTGCTTAATCAAGCTATGCATAGAATATGATTTTGCACTTGTGGGCAGTAGTGAATTGGTCTACGGAGCTATTTCATAGTTTCTTAATTATGAATAAGAAACTACCTCTTAATGGTTGATAGCCTTTTAATGGTTAAGAGATAATATAACCTTAACGCTGAATGGTTAAGAGGTAAAATTAAGAGATTACCTCAAACCATTTAACATTAAGGTTTTGTTTTAACAATTAAAAGATTATTAATCATTAAGAGGTTACCAAACAACCTCTAAGATATAGACAATGTTTCCATTTAAATTTCTTGGTTATGTGAAGGATAGAATGTCCTTAAGTTACCCATTCTTGCATAATCATTTCCTTTGATACTTTGTTGAACTTTATTGTTTCCTCAGTGATCATAATTGTGTACAAGACCAAATATAAGAGTTCAAATAGTTAGTTTATCATAACATCAAAAATTACATAATACCTTATTGAAATGAAACATTGTAGTGGAAAACTTAAAATTTTATATTACAGCTTCATTTTTCAACAGTAACAATTGTCTTCATATCAAAACTTAATAATTGTAACTTATGAAAAAAATATCATTTATTTAAACAAGGTTGTTGGTCTCTAGGTGCTAAGAAGCCTCATTTCCATGCCATCCTTAGCATCAATCATTACATGTCAAGTAATATGTCTACAAAAGTTAATATTTTTAAGTGAATTCTAGTTTATCATACACAGAATATATTGTAAGGTTATATTAGAAAGGTTGATGCAGCCACAATAACTACAGAGCTTCTAGTGTGCATGCACTTATTTATAAGGTAGAATTTACTTTAGAAGTTTTAAACTCTTCATAGAAAAATATTCTAACTGTAAAATCTTCCAAAACCAAAGATCAATCTTCCAAAGCCAAAGATGAAGTCTTTAGATGCTTCAAAGACAAAGTCTTCTGAAAGTTCAAAGACAAAGTCTTCTAAAGCCAATGAAGTGAAGACTGATTCCTTCCTAGGACAGAAAATACATGCTTTCTCTGATCAACTTTTGTATAAAGCTAACCCAGTTTCTGCTACAACTCTAAAGACTCACCAACTTATATAAGTTAGTGAAAAGGTCCATTCTTTTACAATTATAGATTAAGGTTGAGAGTCTGTAACTTTCTACTTTGTACTTTTTATCCTTTCTGTAATATACTAGGTTGTGAGCTATGGCATGTCATAGTCACAAGTCAAAAGACAAACTGCCTTTTGATTGTGCATTGATCTTGTTGTCTAGATTAGTGTTTTCCAGCTAGCTTTCAAAGTATAGCCGGTTGTAGGATGTAGTATAAAGTATCTTATATTCTTGTATTTAAAAAGATGCTTTGTAACACTGGTAAAAGAACTTGAGAGCAATATACAATACTCTTGAAATCGATATTTATATTTTCTTGTTCTTTTGTTCTATCTCATTATTTGCTTGTGTTCTTGGTATCCTCTACATAAATCTGGTTCCTAATTTGATTTGTCAAGTGTTCTAACACTCTCCTCATTGTGAAATTGATTGTATTGACCACCCTTCACCTCTCCTGCAATTGGTATCAAAGCACTTTAGGCTATTGATTGTAAGATTTCACCATCTTAAATCCTCTCAGTTTCACAAATCACTTAACATCTAAAATGCAACGCAACTATCACCAAGGTTGATATGAAAACCAGTACCATTACAAAGTCTCCATTGATCACTCCTGATGATTTGATACTTGATTCCAAAGAATGGAAGGCTTCATCAAGTCTCAAGATTACAAGATTTAGGGATCTGTTGTCTTTAGACCTCATGTACCATGCACCTCTTCCGCTACTGCTGGAGGTGGCATGATACCAAAGAAAGTGGCTGACTACTCTAAAGAACACCGGAAGAAGATTGATGTAAATCAAAAAGTCATGACTACCCTCCAAACTTCTCTTCTCAACTCCATATACAGAGGCTTCAAAAAATGCAAAATTGCTAAGCAACTATGGGATGCACTGAAGCTAATGTATGAGGGGTCCACTAAAGCAAAATAGAACAAGAAGGACCATTTGAAGCAATAGTTTGAGAACTTCACCTTCAAAACAGGTAAAACCACGACTCAACAATATTTCATGTATGTTGAGATTGTAGATACTCTAATGGATGTTGGAGTAACTCTTGAGAACAGGGATATTATGAGGAAGTTCATATCCTCTCTTTTTAAAGAATGGACACACTATTATGTGGTCATCAAGAGAACTGAGAACCTTAAGACTCTCACTCTTACTGAATTGTATGGTATTCTTAGTGGCCACCAGATGGATATGAACATGCAAAATCCATATGGTAACTCTAACAATCAGTAGAGTTTAGCCCTTCATGTGGTTGAAAGGGATTGTAGAGAATGATAATATCATCTCATCTGCTACCCTAACAAATCATAAAAGAGCCCTTTCATCACCTTCCTGGAGGCACCAAAGGAGAGTGACATTCAAGGAAGCCTATTCCAGAGACAAGCTCATCACAAGCCTTGTATCTTCTAATGAAAGCACAAAAAATTTCTCTTCACCCTTAAAGGTTGGACTGCATCCATCTAGATGACCTGGAGTACATGGTGATAGTCCAACAGATGGATCTTCTCACTCGTAGAACCAAGAAATTCTACAAGAGGACATGGAGGAAGTTTCCTAACGTTGTATCTAGTGAAAAGTTTAGACTGGACAAATGCAAGAAGTGTTACAAATGTAACCAGATGGATCACTTTGCTAGGGAGTGCAATGCACCAAGGACAAATGGTGCTCAAGCACATCCCAAGCAAAACTACACTAAGGGATCTCCACATATTGAGAAGCCCAAAGCAAGATAAAGTTGCTAGTGAAGAAGGAGTCATTGAATAGAGCTTCCATGTTGAAGATGCATCTCCCAAACCAAGCATTGATGGTAGATTTTGAAGAAGCCAAGGTATTAGAACATCTTTGCATCCCCAGAATGCATTGCTAAAGTTAACAGATTTAGGTCCTATAAGTTGATTTCAAAATATTTGAAAATAATTACAAACTTAAAATAGAAGATTTAGAGAAAAACAATTTCCCCTCATAACACTACAGGACGTAGATCAAAGATCTCATCACTAAGTTAACTAAATGCCAAGCTGAGCTTGTGATCAGCAAAGCCAGAGGCAGAGAAATGTATTCTTGAAGAAGAGACTTCAAAAACATGATTCCTCATCATTGCATGCAAAAGTGTGTTATTAGAATAAGCAAGGGCTGGCATATAGTCTGATAGCTCCTCCATACACTCTACTTTTAGTAAGATTTCCTAGGTGTGGAACTTGTCAAGATGAGCTTCCACTTATAGAACCTATGAAGAGGAGGATGAAGAGGAGATATTGAAGGATGGATTTGAGAAGAGTGTAGAAGATCATCCTAACAAGGTTCACTATTCTCTTGAGGATTGGAAGAAACCAATGATCAAAAAGTCTAAGAGGAAGAACTTGATTATAGCAGCCAAAGGAAGATCAAAGAAGGCTCAAGGGACCATGGCGACCCTCAACTCCAAGCATAAACAAGTCTTTATTTCTATAGGGTTTGAAGTGGTAAAGTGTGATGACTTAACTCTTAACTCTAGTATCAAGAGTTTTAGCTCATGTCCAATTCATCCCTGTGAAGGAAAGAAAGTTGATCAGCTATGTACCACTAGTACACAACCCAAACCATCCATCTCCAAGAGCAAGCCTCACCCTAGGAAGCTTGCTGCAATATCTGATAAGATGAAGATGGAGATGGAAAGTGATCAAATTTAGCTTTCTATTCAGAAGAAGACTCTTAGAAGAAAGCAAATTGATTGCATCATGTGTGGTAGTACTTCTCATCTTGCTAAGGATTGTATCTGCAATCCTAAAAGTACTGTCAACATGAACAAAAAGAAGACTTCTGAGAAGAAAAGGAAGAAGAAAGCTTCGAAAGGAAAATCTTTGCACTAAGTGTATACTCATCCACACATATAAAAGAAGAAATTCTTTGCAGATGTTAAGCATTACATTTGGGATGACCCCTACCTCTTCCACATTGGCGCAGATCAGATTGTACGTAGGTGCGTACACGGTGATGAGGCAAGGAGGATTTTGAGGCATTGCCACTTAGGACCGACAGGTGGCCACTATGGAGCGAGTTTGATAGCGAAAAAGGTATTCGACGCTGGGTTTTATTGGCCGACGATCTTAAAGGACGCGCATGAGTTATGAGGAGTTGTGATGCGTGTCAGAGAGTAGGAAATATCTCATCCCGGAATGAGATGCCACAGACTGCTATTCAGGCATGTGAGATTTTTGATTTGTGGGGCATCGATTTCATGGGCCCATTTCCGCCATCTCGCGGGAACAAATACATCCTAGTAGCCATAGACTATGTTTCCAAATGGGTGGAGGCTCAAGCCTTGCCCACGAATGATTCTAGGGTTGTAGTGAGATTCATTAAAAAGTTCTTTTCCCGCTTTGGTACCCCCAAAGCCCTAATTAGTGATCGAGGGACCCACTTCTACAATGCGCAGATAGAGAAAGCCTTGCAACGCTATGGGGTCACTCATCGGCTAGCAATGGCTTATCATCCACAGACTAGTGGGCAAGTTTAGGAAGTAATCAGGGTATTAAGCGGATTCTGGAAAAAAATTTGGATCAAATCGAAAGGATTGGTCTGACAAGTTAGATGACGCACTCTGGGCTTTCCGCATGACATATAAGACACCGACGGTTCTACACCGTTTCAGATGATTTATGGGAATGCGTGTCATCTACCAGTGGAGTTGGAGCATCGTGCATATTGGGCATTAAGGACGGTGAATTTAGATATGTCCGCGGCTGGAGCGAATCGATTTCACCAGTTGCACGAGTTGGAGGAATTGAGAGATCGTACGTACGCACATTCGACACGATACAAGGAACGCACAAAAGAATTACATGATCGACATCTGAAAGGCAATAAAGAATTCAAGTGTGGGGATCAGGTGTTGCTGTACAATTCGCGATTGAAATTGTTTTCGGGAAAATTAAAATCCCGATGGTGGGGTCCATACACTGTCCGCTAGGTATTTCCTTACGGAACAATTGAAATCGAGAATAAGGACGGGGAGAAGTTTAAGGTAAATGACCATCGTTTGAAGCATTACATTAGTAGGACGGCGATTGAGAATGAGGAAGAGGTGGTTGTCCTCGCCCCTTTAGGAACCTGATTGAGAGGTTCGAGTCTAGCCAACGACTCGTAAATAAATCAAGCGCTTTTGGGAGGCAACCCGAGGGTTTGTTTTTATTCTTTTTACATTTTATTTTTACTTTTCATTTTTAATTCTTCGTACCGGATGCTGTTGTCTTGTCTTTGTTTTCAGGTTATTGCTCGAAGCTGAATGATCATTTTCTTGAGATCCTTAGTCAAGTTAAAGTGGGAGGATGACACGTATATTTTCAGTGGACCTTCTGTCACTACACACTACATATTAGGGGAGTTTTAGTTTTCTCATTTCTTGCACTTTTATTACCTTAATTGCTTATATCTATTTTCTCGAATATTAGGGACAATGTTCAATTAAGTGTGGGGATGGGGTTAGTTGGCAAAACTGAAACATTCTGTATTTTGATTTGATAATATTGTAAAATTTTGATGAATCCTGAATTTCAAAAAAAAAAAGAAGAAGAAAAAAAAGCACTAAGTGTATACTCATCCACGCATATAAAACACGACTTGCACGAATCATGATGTGATGCCAATTAGCGCTAACTAATCACCTAGAGCATGATTAACTTTTGAAGTCACATGATTAAGTTAACTTAACAAGCATTTTTAAAAAAATGGTATAGACGTCTAATTAAGTGAGGTAAATTGAGAGATGATAAATATGCAATTGTCCACAACTTGTACCCTAATTACCTCCATTTTCATGTGAGATTGAGCCTTTATTTCTTGATTATTTGCATCTCACATGCATTTCATTGTTGAGCGTTTATGTCACACGTACATGCATTTTAGAACTTGTACAGGTTATACGCGTCGAGACCATGAACGTTGCACTTGCACATAAATGATAGAGGCACCTAGGATTCAGCCCTGTTTTTAGTCTGTGACTACCTTACCGTGTAATCATCCACTAGTTAGCCACTTTGAGTCATTTATTTACCATTTTCTTTTGTCTATACCCATTTTTGCCTAGCCTTTATCTATTTAAGCCTTTTTGTGTTAACCTGGGTGTTTTTTTAAAAAAAATCCGGCTAAGTTAGTGTTTAAATAATGTGATTTAATTGTTACGTTTGATTAGTTAAAGGAAAAAAAAGTGAGATAAAAAATGAAAAAAAAATTTGAAAAAAAAGAAAAAAAAAAGATGAAAAAATGTCTATTAGTAGTAGTTTGTTAAAGGATTCAAGTATGGTCCTTTGTTTTGTTTATCATATGCGTATTATGTTCATGTTTAGGCTAGCGAAGTCGGATTTCTTTAAATACCTTAGCCTTGTTTTCATCTTGTTTATTCCTACCCATCACCCTTGCCACGTTACAACCCATGTTAAGATCTACTTGATTTGTGCAAAGTTCAATTGTTAGTTGGTGTAGATGTGATACCTTTACAAGCTTATGATAATGTTGTGTCGTGATGATATCGAGAGTACCACATATATAAACTAGTAAATCTTATACTCGTCCAGTAATAAACCGAGAGGAGAGAACATTGTGAGAAGTTGTGGATTATTATGTGTTCAAATTCTTTCAATGAACTGAATTTAGTTAGAACATCTATTTTTCAAAATCAATCGCATTCGCTTGTTAAGTTGTAATTCTATTGATTATGACTCAATATTTGATTGTCTTTAGGAAAATGGGTTGCATTAAGTTAGTTTTGCATCATGCATTTAAACTTGTTGATGTTAAATATGTCATGTGATGAGTTTGCTTAGGGACAAGCAAAGTTCAAGTGTGAGGATATTTGATATAATCTAAAATATACATGTTTAATACATATATTCTCCTACACTTAAAATATAAAATATTTAGTTCAAACAATTTCTAGGTCCACGTGATTTCTTTTGCATGAATATTGAATTAATATGTGGATCTACTAGTTGTGTTCAAAACAAGTTTACTAAATGTTATTCACCAATTATATTTATTGTTTGTAATTTTTTAAAAATGATTTCTTTTTAATTTAATTACTTGTTTATGTTGAATGCAGAAACTCAAATGTGAGAATTGAGATAACAAGAAATTTGGGCTTAAAGGCCCAACATCACCACCACATATTTCATACGGAAAAAAAGAAGAAAAAACCTACGGAGGAAAGCGACAGCAGAATTCAAAAAGAAAAAAAAGGGGAACGTAGTTTCAAGAAAACTTTGGAGTTTGGAGCACGATCGGAGAGCAAGGATTGGAACATTCAAACATTAATAATCATTCGGTTTTGTCTCGCATTCGATTATTTTTCTTTGTTTCATTGATTCTCTCGTTTATGTTACTAAAGTTCGCAACTTTATCATTGTTCGTAATGTATTTGATCGTTATGATTAGCTAACTTTTTAGTACTACCTAGGTTGGGTTGAAAATTAATATGTTTTGACTAAATATTTGGTTTTGATTTTGTATATTCGTTATTAATCTTAAAACTTGATTATTTTCTCAATTAAATATGAACCCGTGTATTGTTTTATACTTAAATGTTATTGCCATGCTCATGTATGTTTTATCTAGATTGATTGCGTGACATCTAGATTAGGCTCGCACGTTAAAATTAATTACTTAGTGTTTTTAATTTTAAGCTTTGATTAGAGATAATCTTAGGAGTATTGGTTGTGATTTGATAGTATTTTTCAATATGCTACCTTATCTAAAACCTAGGGGTGATAGATATTGCTTAAAACCTCCTACCCATTGCTTGTTAGGTTTAGATTTCGCGAGAGCGTGTTTTGCCTTTCATTCGTGGTGTTAGTGTCTTAGGGTATTTAATTGGATTTAATCAAGTTTTCCTTTGTCTTAGGGTTAGAAAAATATAATCTTAAGACATTGAGGTAGAAAACCTAGGGGTGATCTTCCATTAGACATTTTAATAAACCTATCTAGTGCTTTACACGTGTCTTTGGTTTTCTTAGGAGTAACAACATACCTAGTTAACCCTAGATCTGTATTTTTAGAGATAGCCATACGAGTCATTACCTTTATGTTATTACATGTTAGTTAGATCCCTGCCTAGGTAGTTATTTAACATATTTGATCGTATTCAAGTTTCAAAGTTTTAATTCTTATTTGTTTATTTCTTTCATCGTGTTTCGATTAATTAATTTTGGTTAATTTGTTTGTGTGTGTTCCCGATATGAATGGAAACAATGAGCATTGATCTTAGGATTCATATTGATAAATACAAGAACTTGAATGATTAGATGCCAAAATATAATAATGATGAACATGATGAAGAATATAATAATGATGAACACGCTGAAGAACACCAACGTGTTTAATGTTTGATGTTTATTGATATATTGTTGAAATCATCATCCTTGAAGGATGATGATATATTGTTGTTGATGATGAACTTAATTCACCCTAACAAGTGGTGAATTAGTCACCCTCTACAATGATAATATGTTCTAATATATATACTAGTCTAGCATTTACAATAATTACAAAACAAACCCTACACTAATATTTGTTACTATTGTTCTTCAAATCTTCAATTTCAATAATGTTGGAAATCTTCAATTTCTTCTTACGTAGAATACCCAACAATACTCCCCCTAAATTGTAGATTTCCAATGTGAATTGAAGTTTGATCTTGTTTTTGTTGAATAGTTGTCCAAAGTCAAGAAATTTTGTTGTTGATGCGGAAGCGAGGTCTTCAAAACTTTGGTACCACTATATTATGTAACAATGTTACTTGCTTTTGTTGATGAGAGCCCGAATTCGAAGCCCAAATTGTTTTATCGATCATAAGCCCAATCTTCAATACTTGAGCCCAATTCCAACTAATGTTTTGTTTAATAATGGAGCCCAAATACGAAGCCCAAATTTGTTTTGTTGATCATAAGCCCAATCTTTAACGCTTGAGCCCAATCCAACTAATGTTTTTGTTTAATGATGGAGCCCAAGAAAGAAAACCCAATGGTGTTCACGAGCCCATTTGCAACCCTAGGTTGCAAACCCTAATTTTGCCTCCCTAAGGTGGCCGCAAAGGACACTTTGGTTCGGCAACCCTAATTAGGGCATCCCTAATGTGGCCGCAAAGGCCACTTGCGGTAGCCTTTTAGTCGGAAAACCCTAATTAGGGCATCCCCTTTCGGCCGCTACAATCCGATTTGGCAGCCTTGTTTGGCAGCCCCATTCGACCGCAACACTTGGTTCGCAAGGCATCCTCATTCGGCTGCCCTAATGTGGGCATCTCCATTCGGCCACCCTTAATTTGCAAGGGCTGCCTTCGACATCCTCTATTCGGCATGGTTTGGAAGCACCCCTAATCCGTAGCCGCAACCATTATTGTATGATACTTGAGGCAGCCGCAAACCCTAATTTTTGATGCCGCAAACATAAGTGTTGACATGATTGTTGAATTGTTTTCTTCAGATCTTCAATAATTTCAGCAATCTTACCATGAAATCTCATCAAAATCAATATGAATCCATCAACTCCAGCTCTGATACCAATTGTGTGTTCTCGATATGAACAAGACAATGAGCATGGATCTTAGGATTCATATTCATAAAGACAAGAACTTGAATGATTAGAACATGATGATTCTTGAACATGATGAAGAAT
Source organism: Flaveria trinervia (assembly GCA_025506515.1). Taxonomy (NCBI): domain Eukaryota; kingdom Viridiplantae; phylum Streptophyta; class Magnoliopsida; order Asterales; family Asteraceae; genus Flaveria; species Flaveria trinervia. The sequence goes on along the minus strand of CM046451.1, from coordinate 36,055,560 downwards.
ATAATAATGATGAACACGATGAAGAACACCAACGTATTTAATGTTTGATGTTTATTTATATATTGTTGAAATCATCATCCTTGAATGATGATGATATATTGTTGTTGATGATGAACTTAATTCACCCTAACAAGTGGTGAATTAGTCACCCTCTACAATGATAATATGTTCAAATATATATACTAGTCTTGCATTTACAATAATTGCAAAACAAACCCTGCACTAATATTTTGTTGCTATTGTTCTTCAAATCTTCAATTTCAATAATGTTGGAAATTTTCAATTTCTTCTTAGGTAGAATACCCAACAGTTTGTTTTGTTTATTAATATTAATTACTGAAAATAATTAAATTAATTGGGTTAGAAGTCGATAGAGGTTTAGTAACGAAAGCCGCCAAACGTGTCTCTAGGGTTCGATATCCAGACTTACCTAAACTTTACTATATCACGACCGGTACACTTGCCGTTTGTGTGAAGTTTAGTTAGGGATTTCTAAATTTGAAACTAATTTGTGAAAAATATTTTTTAAATAAAATAATATATATTTTTCACACATCAAGTTTTTGTTAATATATATTTTTCACAAATTAATTTCAAAATTTAGAAATCCCTAACTAAACTTCACACAAACGGCAAGTGTATCGGTCGTGATATAGTAAAGTTTAGGTAAGTCTGGATATCGAACCCTAGAGACACGTTTGGTGGCTTTCGTTACTAAACCTTTCTCGACTTCTAACCCCATTAATTTAATTATTTTTAGTAATTAATATTAATAAACAAAACAAACAAATTAACTAAAAGTAATTAATCAAAACACGACAGAAGAAATAAACAAATAAGAATTAAAACTTTGAAACTTGAATACGATCAAATATGTTAAATAACTACCTAGGCAGGGATCCAACTAACATGTAATGACATAAAGGTAATGACTCCTATGGCTATCTCTAAAAATACGGATCTAGGGTTAACTAGGTATGTTGTTACTCCCTAAGAAAACCAAAGACACATGTAAAGCACTAGATAGGTTTATTAAAATGTCTAATGGAAGATCACCCCAAGGTTTTCTACCTCAATGTCTTTAAGATTATATTTTTCTAACCCTAAGACAAAGGACAACTTGATTAAATCCAATTAAATACCCTAAGACACTAACACCATGAATGAAAGGCAAAACACGCTCTCGTGAAATCTAAACCTAACAAGCAATGGGTAGGAGGTTTTAAGCAATATCTATCACCTCTAGGTTTTAGATAAGTTAGCATATTGAAAAATACTATCAAATCACAACCAATACTCCTAAGATTATCTCTAATTAAAGCTTAAAATTAAAAACACTAAGTAATTAATTTTAACGTGCGAGCCTAATCTAGATGTCACGCAATCAATCTAGATAACATACACGAGCATGGCAATAAAATTTAAGTATAAAACAATACACGGGTTCATATTTAATTGAGACAATAATCAAGTTCTAAGATTAATAAACGAATATACAAAATCAAAACCAAATATTTAGTCAAAACATATTAATTTTCAACCCAACCTAGGTAGTACTAAAAAGTTAGCTAATCATAACGATCAAATACATTACGAACAATGATAAAGTTGCGAACTTTAGTAATATAAACGAGAGAATCAATGAAACAAAGAAAAATAATCAAATGCGAGACAAAACCGAATGATTATTAATGTTTGAATGTTCCAATCCTTGCTCTCCGATCGTGCTCCAAACTCCAAAGTTTTCTTGAAACTACGTTCCCTTTTTTTTCTTTTTGAATTCTCCCGTCGCTTTCCTCCGTAGGTTTTTTCTTCTTTTTTTCCGTATGAAATATGTGGTGGTGATGTTGGGCCTTTAAGCTCAAATTTCTTGTTATCTCAATTCTCACATTTGAGTTTCTGCATTCAACATAAACAAGTAATAAATTAAAAAGAAATCATCTTTAAAAATTACAAACAATAAATTTAATTGGTGAATAACATTTAGTAAACTTGTTTTGAACACAACTAGTAGATCCATATATTAATTCAATATTCAAGCAAAAGAAATCAAGTGGACCTAGAAATTGTTAGAACTAAATAATTATATTGTAAGTGTAGGAGAATATCTGTATTAAACATGTATATTTTAGATTATATCAGTAGCTTCAAAATGGAAATGCAGACAAGTGAAAAGTTGGTTTCGGAAGATAATTTGGTCTTGGAAGAAATGAATGCTTCCGAACCACTAAAGTTTGTTACACTGAAAACAAGATCTTCCAAAGGATCAGTCTCTAACAGTTTTGAACTTGTCAAAACTTCTGAAGTATTAAAGGTTAAGTCTGATCTTCAAAGGATGGTGTTGAAGATGAAAGAATACCAAGTGACTGGAAGTTCTTCATCAACAACAACAAATGATCCCCAAAGTCTTAACATAGGATCAATTACTGTTGCATTGTCTTCGATCCATTTTAACAAGCCCAAGACCAATGGATTTCCAAATGCAACTAATCTACTCCTTGTATGCTGGAACAACTAAAGACAAAGAGAAATGTATGGATCATTGATAGTGAATGTTCTAGGCACATGATAGGAAATGGCTCTTTGTTTCAAAACTTTCAGAAAATAACGAAGGGCAAGTTGCTTTTCGAGGAGATATTGGATGTTACATCACTAGAAGGGGCAGGGTCACAAATGGTAAGCTCAGTATTAAAAAGGTAAACTTTGTCAAAGAACTGGGTACAATTACTAAGTGTATCCTAATTTTGTGTTTAGAGACATAACATGCTCTTTACTGAGCATAAGTGTATTTTTCTCAAGCCTGTGTGACACCCGGTCAAACGGGTCAATGCTCAAAACCATTTTTTTATAATAAATGTATGGTTATTTAATTATTATACCTGATTACTTGAAAACCTTATGTTAACGTTTTAACGAACCTTGGAATCATATAACAAATTTCTTGTGACTAATAATAATAATAATTGTAACTAACCATGATAATAATAATAATATTACTATACATAATAATAATGATAATTATAATTATAATAATTATTAAGTAGATTAAATAATAATAATAAGTGAATTTTAGAAGACATGCATGGATGACAACTAAGTCATCCATATCTTCTCCAAATCTCCTAAACCTCTTCATATTCACTCCATCCTCTCCACTTCCACACATACACACACCACCACCACACCCTTCGGCCACCCCACCGCCACCTACACCCCCACCGCCGCCTGCCCCATCGGCCGCGATCACCACCTCCATAACCATCGGCCACAACCACCACCTCCATCGCCACCATCTACACCATCAACCACCGTCGCCCCCATCTACACCATCCACCACTATTGACACCTAGAACACCCTCACCACTCGTAACCAACAACCCCCCTTCTTCTCTCTCAGCAACCGTAAACACCACCTCAAACCACATTCAAAATCACAACACCACCACCCCTAGTGACCTTCACTTACATTGTCTCTAAGGATTCTAGTTGAAACTCGAATAGAACCTGAAGTTGTAATCAAAAGTTGAAGATTACATGCTATCATTGTGTGTATTTTTCAATCTATTGTACTTAAGGTATTCTTGATTAAATTATTTATATCTCTTCATGCATGGGTGATCAAGATGAAGATCTTGATAAACCCTAGTTTCACCCACTTTAAAGTTAACAAAAGTTGTTGTTCAGATGATTTTGGATCTAAAAATCTGTTTGAAATGTTGAATAAATCTTAAAATATGTTTAGAATAGGTTGATATTTGATGAAATCATGTTAATGGTATGATTGGGATTGTATGAAGACATGTATATGTAGGTATAGATATGTACATGTTGTGTATGTATTTATGTTCATATAAGATTGAGAAATTAATGGATTTTAACTCAATAAGAGATGTCAAGGTAAGAATGTAGAATGGATGAAGTTGATGAACAAAATTTTAATAGGAAGATAATTAAGATAATATTGTTTGTCATAGAAAGAAATGACCAAGATTAATTATTAATATAAAAATTAGATGCTTGAACACATTATAGGGTTACATTTAGATGAATAGTTTTGATTGACATTAACTTGAGAACTAGGAACCGTGATTTAGATCATACTTAAGATTAACGGGACGATTGCGACAATGGACTTGACTAAACGACTATGACATCAAGACTTTACAAAATCATAAACTATACAAAGCAAAAATAAAATATATACATGTTTTTAAGGAAATAACAATGAATAAAAGAAACACACACACACACACACATATATATATATATATATATATATATGTACATTGAATAAACAATCGTAAGCTAAATGGATGTTTAAATCAATATATTTGATAAAAATAATATATGTTTTTAAATAATCTCAATAACTTTAAAAGATTTACTTTATAAAAGAAAGAGAAGAGATTTTGCATAAAATACATAACTTTTACAAAACCATTGGTTAACTTTGAATAAAACTAATACACACACACATATATATATATACACACAAGTTTGAGAAATCATAATTTTAAAACATAAGACACTTAGATAAGAAAATCACTAGTTAAATGTAAGTTATAAATGCAAGATTCGCGAGTAGAATAGTAATAACATAAGGTATCTAGAATATGACAAGGAATAGATATTAGTCAAAAGTGTATATAATGTCTAAGGAAAAAGATAAACTTTACTGGAAAATTTACAAAAGTATACATTTTTATAAATAATAAAAACATTTTATTTTAAAACAACTAAATAAGTGGGTAAAAAACATTCTTGTAAGCATAAATCATCATATATTGACCATGATGCATAAAATTAGGGTTTTATTAATCGGAAGTCTAGCACGTTGGTTCATTTCAGTATTCGCACTCAAGGTGAGTCCTTCGGCCCCATTTTAAATACTATTTTAACTGTTTTAGGGGAAAAGGCATGAGAAACAATACTCCAAAATATATGATGGGTTAAACGGGTTAATATATGTTATGAGGGTATAAGTTGGGTCAGTGGTATGGATATATACTATTGAGCCCCTAAATCCCCCTATAATCATTAACCTTGGGGGTTAGGCCATAGGCTATATTGGTCGATCTATCGGGTTAGAAGAGCCTGCTCTCTCGACCAATCGCGCTGGTCAGATTGTAGCGTGGGAGTTTATACGTCTGGATAGTTGTGGGGCAATGATGTTTTTGGAGCATATATTGTCATATATAGTGTGTCTGTCGCTTGACGAATAGTCTAGGCTTAATGTATTACACCTGATATGTTGTAAACACATGAAACTGGGTCATTCGCAGAAGCATATGCGAATGAGACTCAGTCGTACGATTGAGCCATGCTAATGGACCAGCCGTGCGACCGAGAGATGCGATTGGGACATTCGTAAAACTGAACCATAAGTATGGTCCAGTCGTACGATTGAACCATACGCATGGTCCAGTCGTATGATTGAACCATACGCATGGTCCAGTCATATGATTGAACCATACACATGGCCAATCGCACGAATGGCCCAGTCGCATCTAATATGGGTCGAGGCCTATATATACCAGTTTCAATGTGTAGAGAGATAAGGATTTGAGAGGAGTCTGCCTGGAGCCTAGGGCTGCCGGATGAGAGGGGAGATCATGCTCGATCTCCCCTTGCCAAGTGTGTTGATTCTTATGTTGTAACAAGCTTGTAATCGTTAGGTTTATCAATGAAACCAATTTTTTATAGTTCGGGTTATTGATTGTCTCTTGGTGTTTGCTGTTGTTTATCCTTCTGTCAAGAACATGCTCGGATGTTTACCGATTCAGCCGACTTCACAATGGTATCAGAGCCGGTTACTGCTAGAATGATCATCATTCTAGCAACTCGAGCTCTTATTTTTGGATCAAATTTCAGATCTTGACATTAAACCCACTTCATGTTCTTCATGTTTTGCTCAGATCTTGTTACGTGTGGTGTTTCTATGTTCAAATTGAACTTGAAACCACATTCTGATCACCCTTTCGAATCTGATGATGCCTTCTTTGTTTCGGTTCATGTAAAATCCGTCAGATTAGGGTTTCGGGCAGCCCTGGCGGCTACAGATTTGAAAATTTGCGTGTAGACCCATTCATGCGACTGGGCCATACGAATGGACCATTCGTACGAATAACCATGCTAATGGACCATTCGTGCGACTGGACCAGTCGTATGTTCAATCGTGCGACTGGACCAATCGTATGTTTAATCGCACGAATGAGCCATCCGTATTGACTCATCCGCATTTGTTCCAGACAAAAAAAAGAGTCTGGAATAGCTTCTTGCACAGATTTGAGGATGAGCAGAGCATATTCACCCCGAGGTTCTTTTGTCAAATAAGTTCGAAGTATACCCCATTATTCGTCGGACTTCCAAAATAGGTGAATGTAGTTGGAACACGAAAAAGAGGAGAGAAGATTTCAGCAATTGGTGCTGATTTTATGGGTTAGTCAGGAGAATTTGACTACTTATGGGCCTATCATATTATATTTATCCGCACAGAGAGGATTCTCATTCTTAAGGGGAATCCATGTATAGAGAAATTGAAGACGCAATCAGAAAATAATGATGTGAGCAGGTTTCTGATGAGGAATCTACGTGCATGCTGATTTGTTTGATATTGTCAGCTGTGGATTGGAACCTTCAACCTTTTGCCCAATACACCGTGTGAAGACGCCAGGAGAGCACAATGTCTATATATGGGATATGCTGAATGTGAGGGGGATTCTCTGCAGGTGTTGATGTTAATCAGGTTAGCCTGTGTGAAGATTGAAGCAATGGAAAACTGTTCATGTCATTATCTGGAAAAAATCAGTCGTATGGGGAATCTTGCTGCTATGATGGTGATCTGCAAAGTAAACGAAAGCTATTGTGCCTAAATTCATTTTCAAAGTGTAGCAACTTGATAGATCGACAACGTTGGCTAATATGGTTTTTTGTTTGATTCTATTGGAAACCAGAGCAAAGATTGACTGAAGATTGTAAGAGGTGTTATCTACTATTCACAATCAACATCCAAGGGGGAATTTGTTGGAGCATATATTGTCATATATAGTGTGTCCGTCGCTTGACAAATAGTCTAGGCTTAATGTATTACACCTGATATGTTGTAAACACATGAAACTGGGTCATTCGCAGGAGCATATGCGAATGAGACTCAGTTGTACGACTGAGCCATGCTAATCATGCTAATGGACCAGCCGTGCGACCGAGAAATGCGATTGGGATATTCGTAAGACTGAACCATAAGTATGGTCCAGTCGTACGATTGAACCATACACATGGTCCAGTCGTACGATTGAACCATACGGATGGTCCAATTGCACGAATGGGCCTAGTCGCATCTAATATGGGCCGAGGCCTATATATACCAGTTTCAATGTGTAGAGAGATAAGGATTTAAGAGGAGTCTGCCCGGAGCCTAGGTTGCCGGATGAGAGCGGAGATCATGCTCGATCTCCCCTTGCCAAGAGTCTTGATTCTTATGTTGTAACGAGCTTGTAATCATTAGGTTTTATCAATGAAACCAATTTTTATAGTTCGTTTTATTGATTGTTTCTTGGTGTTTGCTGTTATTTATCCTTCTGTCAAGAACATGCTCGGATGTTTACCGATCCAGCCGACTTCACAGACGTGTTTCTTGGTTTGATTATAGACTTATGACCTAAATTAATCATAGTAGCTAGCTAGTCTTAGTTGAGTATATTATACCTTGTTTCATCATTATATTTTCGAGAATAAATGTTTATGAGACTGAAAACCCCGATCGCTCACCAACTTTATGTTGACTTTATTACCATGCATGCTTTTTCAGATTTATAGGTAAGCTCTATGTGGAATTCTGGAAACCAAGTCTTTGGAGGGTCAAACATTTCAATCATCCATAAATAATATTAAAGACAATATCATGTGTCAAATTTCAAGTTGTTCAACTTTAGCTGACTAAATACTATTATAATCTGGCTTATGATGTTAGGTATATAGTTTTTCATAATCGACATCATTACTAAACACGTTTGACTATAAAAGTTGGGTTAATTCTAACTTCCGTTATCACCACGCCACGCGATCTTCCGCTGCAATTTTTGGGGCATGACAGCCTAGGGTGGTTATTTTTAAAAAGCATATCCTGCTCAGAGCCCCAGGGAATATGTACAAGATGGATTTGTAGGAAACATCTCCCTTAGGAGAAGTTTCTTGCTTTGTATCTAAAGCAAATAATGATGAGTCCTTCTTTTGCATAAATATATATGCTATGTAAACTTTAAGGATATGAATAAATTGATTAAGAGTGATTTGGTAACTAGAATTCTAAAGAAAGAGTTTACAAGTTATGATCACTATGTTGCATGCCTTAAGAGAAATTGACATAAGGTGTCTCACAATACAAAGGAAAAGAACTCCATCACTACTCCCCTACACTTATTACACATGGATCTCTTTGGTCCTACCAGTGTAATGAGTCTAGGATGGACCTCATACTATTTGGTGATCAAAAATGACTTCACAAGATTCACATGGGTCTTTTTCCTTAGTACTAAGAATGAGAATCATAAGATCTTAAAGAAACTCATTCTGAAAATTAAGAATCAATGTGATCATAAGCTCAAGACCATAAGTGTGATCAAGAAACTAAATTCAATAACCAAATCCTTGACCCATTTTATGATAAAAAGGGTATTACATGATAATATAATGATCCCATGACTTTTGACCCAAATGGTGTTGTTGAGAGGAGAAACAAAACACTTATTAAAGCTACAAGAACCATGTTGTCTGACTCTAAACTACCATCACCTTCATGGCGGAGGTTGTCAACACTACATGCTATGATCAAATAGAGTTTTAGTGGTTAAAACTCATGAAGACTCCTTATGAGTTGTGGCATAAAAGGAGACCTTATATTGGCTTTCTTAGATCATTTGGATGTCCTTGGACCATCTTGAATAACAAAGATCAAATAGCCAAATTTGATAAGGTCGAGGGGGTCAAGTGTAAGGATGGTCAATGATCATGTGGCCATGGATAGAATTAAAATCCTAGAACGATAAATGCGAGCCTTAAAGTTCGAAAGAGTGGTGTGGTGAACATATCTAGTGAGTTGAAGTGTGTGACATGTGTAATGACACATGAGAAAGGAAGACATATTGAATGACTTCTAACACTTACCATCCTGGTCTTAGAGATCACCTAAATCTTAGATTGGTAACAATACTAACCAATTTAATCCTCCTTTTTAGGTACCAAATAAAGAAAGTAACCAAAATCAAGGCCGACAAGAAAACTACAACCAAGGCGGCTACCAATGAAATAATTACAATCAAGGGAGTTACCAACAACTAGGACAAGTAGCTGAACAATGACCAGTGAGGTCAATGCCAAGCAAATAGGACAATAGCTGAACAATTGTCCGAATGAGAACCGGGGAAGCTTCAAGTGACAAACCAGAAACCTTTAACATCATGCTTAAGTTCTATAATGTGCACATAAACTTGGTTAGCATCATTCTTAAATGTGAATGTAGTGATTATGATTTAAGTCTTCTCCTCAAGTAGTTATAGGTTCACATAAGGGAAACTACTGAAGAAGAAGGACGTGATTGGGAGAAACCAATCCTTCCCATTCAAGTTAGGAAAATTAAAATCAACCATGCACTATGGGATTAGTGGAAGCCAGTGTGAGTATCATCCCTGCAAGCGTATGACCAATATGACTTGGGTCCAGTACACGAAACCAGATAGCATAGTGATGCTTACTGATTTCAACATGGAAACAACCATGAGGAATGGTAAAGGATGTCATCAGTCAAGCTAGAGAGGTATACAACCCCAGTGGATTTTATGGTGTGGATAATATGCCTATAAGGATAAATGAGCAACCAAAGGTCATTTTGGTCATCCATTCTTGGCAACAACTAAACCTAAATCAATTTCGAGATGGGAATTAATCAAATGAAAATATGGAAAACGTAAGTTGTTCTTTAATTTGGTATTTAAAACAATTTACTAAATGGTTAGTAATGATACGGTCTATAATAAATAGGTAACGAGTGTGATTCCTCCTGACCTTCACATTTAAGTGCGGATATACCAAGGAAAGGCTTAGACCTTATAGGTTGAACAAAAAAATATGGAAAAGGAGGAGAAAAGTGAAGGTTTGCAGCCATTAAGGAAGAAAGTCCAAGACGGAAGGTTAATGTAAGGATTCCTGAAGTCTGATGCAACCCAAAACTGCCTAAGTGTTTCAGCAACATGCACTAAGTACTGAAGTGAAGAATGCTTCGGAAGAATTACATAAAGCATTAGAAAATACTCTAAGTGTAATATCTTCCGAAGCCAAGACCAATATCTTCCGAAGCCTAACATGAAGTCTTCCGAAGCTTGAAGAGACAAAGTCTTCCGAAGCTTCAACCTATGAAGACAGATTTCTTCCGAAGACTTTTAGTACACATGCTTTATCTGATGTACTGTTCCATAAAGCACCTTTTCCGCTGCGTCTCTGATAAGTCACCAACTTACAAGAGTTGGTGAAAAGGTCCATGCTTTTGGTAACTGTACATTGAGGTCTTGAGTCTGAAACTTTCCACTTTATGTACTTTATCCTTTTTGTAATGTATAAGGATGTGAGCTATGGCATGTCATAGTCACAAGGTCAAAAGGCAGATATGCCTTTTGATCCTACAATTGATTTTGTTAGTGTCTAGTCAATTGTATCCAGCTGGCTTTCATAGTATAGCCGGCTGTAGGTTGTAGTATAAGTATTCAAGTTCTTGTATCTTTCCATATGCTTTGTAACACTTGTAAAAGAACTTGAGAAAGCAATATACTGCTCCCTTGAAAACTATACTCTCTTGTTCTGTCTCTTGCTTTACTTGTGTTCTCTGCATCACCTTTGGTTACCTAGTTCACTGTTTGATTAAGTTTAGTTAATCTCCTCATTGTGTTGTTGTGTTGTAATGTGTTCAAGCCCTTGAACGATCCTGCAATTGGTATCAGAGCTTTCAGGCTCGTGATATAAGATCTAACCATCTTAAGATCCCTCACACACACAAAAAACTAAACTTTTCAAATGGCTTCCATCTCAAAGACTGATATGGAGACTGGAACCATGAACAAATCCCCATTGATCACTCTTGATGACTTCGACACCTGGTGCATGAGGATGGAAGGCTTCATCAGGTCTCTTGACTCAAGAATGTGGGAATCTGTTGAATATGGACCTTTCATACCCAGCACCCCCTCTGCTACCGGTGCTGGTATGATTCCTAAAGATGTGGCCAACTACTCAGATGAAGATAGGAAAAGAGTAGAGATTGACAGGAAGGCCATGACTGCTCTTCAGACTGCTATCCCAAACTCTGTGTACAGAGGTTTTAAGAAGTGCAAGACAGCTAAACAGCTGTGGGATGCACTGAAGCTGATGTATGAAGGCTCCTCTGAAGCCAAGGAGAACAAGAAAGATCTCTGAGCTGAAGCAGCAGTTTGAAAATTTCACCTTTAAAACAGGTGAAACCATGACCCAACAATACTTCAGGTATGTTGAGATTGTGGATACCCTTGTGGATGGAGGAGTTCCTCTTGAGAACAGAGACATTGTAAGGAAGTTCATGTCCTCACTTCCTAGGCAATGGACACACTATTGTGTGGTAATCAAGAGGACTGAGAACCTTAAAACTCTTACTCTGACAGAGTTATATGGGATTCTCAGTGGATACCAGATGGAGATGAACTTACAAGGTTCATCTGGCAACTCTAACAATCAAATGGGTTCAGCCCTTCATGTGGTTGAAAGGGACAGCATAGAACCCCAACATCATCTCCTATGCTACCCTGACAACTCACAAAAGGGTCCTTTCATCACCTTCCCGGAGACACCAAGGGAGAACTTTACTCAAGGAAGTCCATTCCAAGAGACAAGTTCTTCGCAAGCCTTTGTGTCTGCAGATGAAAGCTGTGGAAATTATCTCTTCACTCTTGAAGATCTAGACTGTATCCATCCAGATGACCTGGAATACATGGAGATAGTTCAGCAGATGGCTCTTCTCACTCACAGAGCCAAGAAGTTCTACAAGAGGACAGGAAGAAAATTTCCAAGCAATGCTACCAGTGGTAAGTTTGGCTGGATAAAAGCAAAGTTAAGTGTTACAATTGTAACCTTATGGGTCACTTCGCCAGGGAGTGTAAGGCACCCAGAGCAAATGGGGGTCAAACACAACTCAGACCAAACTTCACCAACAATACCCCTCAGGCTGAGAAGACAAAGCAACATGCTGCGGTTGCTGTTGAAGAGGGAGGATTTGACTGGAGTTTTCAGGTGGAGGATGCTTCTCCAAACCAAGCATTGATGGCTGATCATGATGAAGCCAAGGTATTAGAACATCTTTGCTCCCCTGAATGCATTGCTAAAGTAAATAGATACAGGTCCTACAACCTAGAGATGAGATCTGATCTTGAGTCATTAAACATATTAAAATCTGACTTTAGAAAGTCTGAAAATGATTACAAGTTAAAGATAGAAGACTTGGAGAAAACTATTTCAGTACTAAAACATGAACATACAGATTTTAGAACTCAGATCCAAGATCTCATCACTAAGTTGACTAAGTGCCAGGCTGAGCTTGTGATCAGCAAAGCCCTGGCAGAGAAAAGTGTTCTTGAAGAAGAGACCTTCAAGAACATGATATCCTCATCCCTACACAATAAGGTTTGTTATCAAAATAGACAGGGACTGGGATCAAATGAGATAGCTCCTCCACACACAATCTTGTCTGTAAGATCTCCTAGGTGTGGAACTTGTGAAGATGAGCTTCCTCTCATAGATCCAGTAAGTGAGGATGATGAAGAAGTGATAGTGAGGAATCCCTCTGAGAAGAGTGAAGAAGAGGATTCCTCCAAGGGCCACTATCCTTCTGAGGAGAAGAAATTAACTGTGATGACCAAGTCCAAGAGAAAGAACTTGATCAGGAAGAGCAAAAGGAAAGCAAAGAAGGCTCAAGAAATCAAGGCTACCTTTGATGCTAAGCAGAAACAAGTGTTTATCTCTGCAGGTTTCAAAGCAATAAGGACTGAAGACATCCACCAAAGCCTCTTATCTAAGAGTTCTGGTTCATGTTCAAATCATCTCAGTACAAAGAAGAAGACTGAGCTGCTGTGTACCACTGCTGCACAGCCTGGACCATCAAATTCCAAGAACAGTTCACAGCCCAAGGGAACTGTATCTGAATCTACCAAGATGAAGGTGAAAAGGGATGTGACCAAGGCCAGTCTTGCTCTCAAAAGGAGATTTCTTTAGAAGAAGAAAATGTTGTGTGTTATGTGTGAAAGTACTTCTCATATTGCCAAGGATTGTCCATACAATCCTAAAAGTACTATCCACATGACCAATACAAAGACTTCAAAGAATCTCAAGAAGTCTCAAGCTTCGGAAGGAAAGTCTGTTTCCCTCGGAAGCTCCAACCAAAGAAGAAGGTAAATGGAAAATCACCTTCGGAAGCAAAGTTGGTCTCGGAAGAAGGAGTTCTTCCGAAGTACTAAAGTCTACTGCAGTGACTGTAGATTCTTCCGAAGTATCAGTCATTAAAACTTGTGAAGCTCCAAAAGCTTCTAAGGTTTTGAAGGTCAAGTCCAAGACTCCAAAGGTGGTGTGGAAGTCTAAGAAAGACAAATGACTGAGGTTTCTCCATCAACAACAGCCGAAGATCCCCTCTGTACAACCATAGGATCTATTACTGTTGCATTACCTTCTATTACACTTACTGAACCCAAGACAAGTAAGGCTTGGGTTTCCAAATGTAACTAATCATTTTCTTTGTGCAGGAACAGCTCAAGACAAACAAGAATGTCTGGATAATTGACAGTGGCTGTTCCAGGCACATGACAGGCGATAGGTCTTTACTTCATAATTTTGAGAGAATTGATGGAGGACCAGTTGCTTTTGGAGGAAATGAAGGTGGTTACATTTATGGAAGGGGCAAGGTCACAAATGGTAAGCTCAGCATTGAGAAGGTAAATTTGTTAAGGAGCTTGGGTACAATCTTCTGAGTGTATCTCAATTTTGTGATCAGAGTCATAACATGCTCTTCACTGAGCATGAGTGCATTGTTCTCAAACCTGGAGTGGTCATTCCTCATGAGCATATTCTGCTCAGAGCCCCCAGGAAAGGGAACATGTACAAGATGGATTTGCAAGAAACATCTCCCTCTGGAGAAGTTTCATGCTTTCTATCTAAAGCAAATAGTGATGAGTCTTTCCTATGGCATAAAAGAATGTGCCATGTAAACTTTAAGAATATGAATAAATTAATCAAACATGATCTGGTAACTGGAATGCCAAAGAAAGAGTTTACAAGTGATGATCATTGTGTTGCATGCCTGAAAGGGAAGCAACACAAGGTATCTCACAAGCCTAAGGAAAAGAACTCCATCACTACTCCCCTACACTTATTACATATGGATCTCTTTGGCCCCACCAGTGTAATGAGTTTAGGAAGGACCTTATACTGTCTAGTGATCACAGATGATTTTACAAGATTCACTTGGGTTTTCTTTCTTAGAACTAAAGATGAGACTCCTGAGATTCTAAAGAATTTCATCTTAAAGATTGAGAATCAATGTGATCACAAGGTCAAAAACATAAGATGTGATCAAGGAACTGAATTCAAGAACCAAATCCTTGATACATTTTGTGATGACAAGGGTATTACAAGACAATACAGTGCTCCCAGGACTCCTCAGCAAAACGGAGTTGCTGAGAGGAGAAACAGGACACTTATTGAAGCTGCAAGAACTATGTTGTCTGACTCTAAACTGCCTATCACCTTCTGGGCAGAGGCAGTTAATACTGCCTGCTATGTGCAAAACAGAGTCTTAGTAGTTAAGACACATGGTAAGACTCCTTATGAACTTTGGCACAAGAGGAAACCTTTCATTGGTTTTCTCAGGTCATTTGGATGTCCCTGCACCATCTTGAATACCAAAGATCAAGTTGCCAAGTTTGCTGAGAAATCAGACGATGGACACTTCATTGGATACTCTTCTCAAGCTAAAGCTTATAGAGTATACAATCTCAGAACTAGAATCATTGAGGAGTCAGCCAATGTGACTTTCAATGAGCACACTCCCAGTGTGGCTGGTTCTGGTCCGGATTGGCTATTTGATCTTGATTTAGTTACCAACTGTTTTAATAAATCTTGTGAGCATGTTTCAGGATCTGCAGAAAATTTAAATACAGGTGATCCTGATCCAAGATTTGAGCTTGGAAGACCTTCAGCTCCAGTTGGAACTACTTCAGCAAATGAGGTTTCTATCAGCACAACATGACAAATCCAGCTGATACATCTGGCATGCCTTCAAATTCCAGTTCAGAGGCCTCTCAACCAGATAAAGACATCTCAATTGCAGAAGATAACAATGGTGATGGTGAAAGTGATCAAGAATCTCTTGATGCTAATAACCATACCATAGATGATAACATCAATGATGTCACACACTCATTGGATCAAGTTAATCTTGATAAGTGTGATAATGTGGAGGATCAATCTTCAAGACCAGATCTAAATTTCTCAAATTTGGATCTATCTCAGCAACTTGCTGTGATCCCTCAGCTAAGGATCCACAAGTCTCATCCTACTACAAACATCATTGGAGATGTTATCTCGGGGTAAAGACAAGAGGGCAAACCCATGAAGCAAATGTTTGTCTTCACTCTTGTTTTCTATCCCAGTTAGAGCCAAAGAAAGTTGAGGAGGCTCTAAAGGATGGAAGTTGGGTTGAAGCTATGCAACAAGAGTGCTTCAATTCAAAAGACAGAAAGTTTGGAACCTTTGTCCTCTTCCTCATGGGAAGACTACCATTGGAACCAAATGGGTTTTAGGAATAAAAAGGATGATAGAGGAATCATCATCAAGAACAAGGCTAGACTAGTTGTTCAAGGATACACACAAGAAGAAGGGATTGACTACACTGATGTCTTTGCTCCTGTAGCTAGACTAGAAGCTGTTAGGATATTCCTGGCATTTGCTGCATCCAAGAACTTCAAGGTCTACCAACTTGATGTAAAGTGTGCTTTCTTATATGGAGTGATTGATGAGGAGGTTTATGTCAAACAACCACCTGGTTTTGTAGATCCTGATCATCCTGATTATGTCTGCAAGCTTGACAAAGCTCTCTATGGGCTGCATCAGGCACCCAGGAAGTGGTATGAGACACTGTCTGAGTATCTCTGTAAACATGGTTACAGGAGAGGTACTATAGATGGAACTCTCTTCATCAAAGGACAAGGAAAGACATTCTGCTAGTTCAAGTATATGTGGATGACATCATCTTTGGCTCAACCAATTCAAGGCTCTGCAAAGACTTTGAAAAGCTGATGAAAGATAGATTTGAAATGAGTTCAATGGGAGAACTTAATTTCTTTCTAGGAATTCAAGTGAAGCAGGTTGAAGATGGCATTTTCATAAGTCAGTCAAAGTATGTTCAAGATATACTCAAGAGGTTCAACATGACTGATTGTAAAACTGCTAAGACACCCATAGCCAGAAACCACTCCCTTGGTCCAGATCTTGAGGGGGAGTGTGTAGATGAGCACTTATACAGGGCTATGATTGGGTCTCTTATGTATCTTACAGCTAGCAGGCCTGATATCATGTTTGCTACATGTATTTGTGCAAGATATCAAGCTAATCCTAAGATGTCTCACTTAATCACTGTGAAAAGGATTTTAAGATACCTCAAAGGTGCCTCAACACTGGTTTATGGTATCCAAAGAATTCTAATTTCAATCTGTATGCCTATACAGACAGTGATTATGGTGGTTGCAACATGACTGCAAAGTCTACATCTGGGGGATGTCAATTCTTGGTGGAAGGGTTGTCTCATGGCAATGCAAGAAACAAACCTGTGTGTCTGCATCAACTGCTGAGGCTGAATACATTGCTGCTGCAAGCTGCTGTGCTCAAGTGCTTTGGATTCAAAATCAGATGCTAGACTACGGATTTAACTTCAAAGAGACTCCTATCCACATAGACAACAACAGTGCTATCTCTATCACTGAGAATCCTGTGCAGCACTCAAGGACCAAACACATCAACATCAGGTATCATTTAAGAGATAACTATGAAAAGGGGTTAATTAAACTAGTCAAAGTTCACACAGATGAACAATATGCTGATCTGTTCACAAAAGCTTTTGATGAACAGAGATTTAAGTATCTGATATCAGCTATTGGGATGATCAACTTTGAGTAGATTTTTCTTAAAACTAATTCTAATTATTTCTTCTTAAAAATATGTGTGTCCTAAGTTGTCTAGTTCATCACTTTCATAAGCTCATGTTTTCTTTGAATGAAAAACTCTTTTTGAAGACTTTCCTTGGATTCTTGAAAATTTTCTGATACTTCGGAAGATAACATTTTACCTTCGGAAGAAAAATATGTCTTCAAAATAAATGACTGTCTAAGAAATTTACCTTCGGAAGAAGTCAAATTTATCTTCCGAAGCTTAAAATTCTCAACTTAGACACTTATTCATTTTTAAGGACTTTTTCCTTCCGAAGCAAAAATTACTTTCGGAAGCTTTGTTCATTCTTATACAAAGCTTTCCAAAGTTTATTTCTCTTCCGAAGCATAAATCTTTAAGACTCTCAGGAAAATTCTTCCGAAGTCACTTTAGCTTCGGAAGCTTTTTCAATCAAACTTCCGAAGACAAATTACTTTCGGAAGCTTTTCGAACTCCAAGAAAACTACTTTTTGAGCAAAAAGGTAAACTACTTTTTCAGAGGTGGGACCGACATACGGATTTCAAAGTTTATCCTCTTTCATTAAACTTTATCTGAAATCCTTCTCTCTCATATAAACCCAACGGTTTCCCCCTCTTCTATCATCTGCTTTTCTTCCATACCTAAAACCAAAGCTTTCTCTCTGAAATTTCTTCCCATTCTTTTCTCTTCATCTCTGAGCTACCTCACAATGGCTGACCTTACACACAGAATGATCCTCACTTTGCCATGCAGCTACACAGACAACACAATCAGGTTGCTCTGTTATGCTCTGAAAAAGATCCTCATTTCTCAGAGGTTTGCCGTTTCTTGTCTTTGTCTCACTACTTCACCTCCCTAACCATTGATCCTCCTCTATATGAGGATCATTTGCTTGAATTCTGGAAGACCTGCCAAGAGGTCATTATGGATGGGGAGAAGGCACTGTCTGCCACAGTGCAGGGGAGAACAATTTTCATCACTCCGGCCATCATCAATCGACATCTTCAGCTGGATGATGAAGCAGGTGAAGTGTTCTTTCCAAAAGAAGCAGTTAATCATTCCTTCGAGCAGATGGGCTATGAAGGAGATTTCTCTGTAAAGACCTTCAGGAAAGGGAAGGTCTCATCCCAGTGGAAATACCTGCTCCATGTGGTTATCCACAGCTTATCAAACAAGCATGGTGGATGGGACCAGATTCCTGAGGATCTCTCCTTTATAGTTCATGGGATGGTTCAGGGGGTCAAGTTCAGGTATTCACAATTTGTTTATACTAATTTACTTGCAAACTTAGACTCCTTAGAATATTACATGTTTCCTAGATATGTTCAACACATCTTAACTGTGAACTGGGCTCACAGTTGAGGGAAACAGGCAATATTCTTAAACTGGGACAGATGAAGCCCGGCATCTTTAAAATTATGAAGAAGCCAACTGTAGGCTTCTCAGGGGTAGAAACAGCCTTAGTCCCAAAAATGTTAGAGCTCATTGCTCAAGGTGACAACATAGCAGTCCAAGCTAGTGTTGAACCCACACCTACTGCTCTCCTACCCTCTTCACAACCTCCAATATTCATCACCTAAAAAAGAAAATCCCAACGAACCCTGCTCAGGCTATTGAGTCTGTGCAGGCCCCCAAATACTCAACCTTACAGGAAGAAGTGGACTCCAGAGCTCCCACTTCTCCTGAGGAGCAAACCACTCCCATTACTTTACCTATCAGGGCTGAGGTTCCTCAAGCTCAACCTGATGAGCTCATTAGCCCAACAACTGTAAGCCTTCACTCTGAGTCTCAACACTCAAGTGAACAACCTTCAGGGGATAGCTACCATCCCCAGCCTTTGGATCTAAACCAACCAATTCCCAACCTATCCTTTTACACTGATGAAGACTTAGGATTCAGTGAGTACCATGAGTCTCTCTTCTCCTCCCCTACTCAAAGAGAGATGAGTACCTCTGACTCTCCTCAGTCTATCCCTCATCAGTCACCTATTACTGAGGTGGACACATCTGAACCTGTTCAGGATGTCCATATGGAAGAGGCTCTCACTTTTGAAAGTGATTACATCATTAAGACCTCAACCATGGCAACTCAGCCCATTGGCATCTTAACTGAGGTTGCCAGTGAGCAGAGGAAAACCAGCAGCCAAGAAACTCAAGCTGGTGGTGAGAGAAGGGACTTTGGTCCAATCCTCTCATCCCCCAGTGATTCTTCTGATGAAGATGAGGGGAATTTGAGACTAAAGGTACAAAAATTGTCACAAACATGCACCTATCTAGTCTCTAAGGTTAGTCACTTGGAATCTCAGGTGACTACCCTGCAAAACAGGGTCAATGATCAGCAACTCCAGATTTCATATCTGCAGGAAAAAACTAGCTGGGAGACCTTTCAGGAGAGCTCAACCAGGAACACAAGAACCTGTGGAAGTGATTGATTTATCCTCCAGCTCACCTATGCAAGTGGGTGATGCTACCAAAAAGGGGGAGAATGTTATCACAACCACAGAACCTGGGAGTTCTTCAAAGAGAATGGACATAGAGGACTCACCATCCTCACTTGCTGTTGTGCATTCTCAGCAACTTCCTCAAGTTCACATTAATGTGGACTCTATAGACTCTCTCATCAGGAGTCTCTTTGAGGAAGGTATACCAAGGGCTGTCTCATCTCCACCACATGGAACTGGCAACTACATCATCAGATGGAGGTATGATGATGACAGAAGAGCCCTCATACTTCACAGAGTTCAAGGTCAACAAGAAGTCTTTCAGTTCCAAAGCCTGAGCTTCTATGAAGGACTGGATTTAGTCAACATGCCACTTGTCAATCCAAGCAAATCTAGACAAGCTGACAGGCTGGCTCAAAGAATCCAAGACAGGATCCTTGCAGAGTTCTCTCTAAGAAGGAGACTTAGGCAATCAGGCAATGTCATCGGTCAACTGGATGTTGAGGTGGACCCTAAGATTAGTTTCATAGGGGAAACCTTGGCTGAAGGCCCAGTGGCAGAACCTGAGACCCTTGTCTCACCATCAACAACTGCTGCAGAGGTCCAAACTCCATCTGAGACACCTGCTGGTGAAGGTGTTTCTCAGCCTCTCTCTGGCCAGAGCATGGAAGCTACACCAAGCAATGAAGGCCAAGCCTCAATCCACCCTGAGTCACAAAGGTCTGTTGGTGACAAAGGGAAAAGGATAATGACTCCTGAGGAAATTGAGGAGAAGAGAGAGAGAGAGGAAAAAGGGGGAGAAAGTTCTTCTGGGTCATCAAAATTCATGCAAGCTGCAATCAGGGCTGCCCCCAGACCAAATACTCAAAATGATGAACAAAGGGCAGTCAGGATTAATTACTTACAGACCAGGAACTATGATGTGATGAAATCATCTCCCTCCCTTAGAAGAGTTGAATGAACTGGCTGACATGGAAGTGTCAAGAGAGATTAAGGAGAAAGAGGATGCAAGGTTACTTCTCCAATTCAAAGAGGAGAGGAGACAGAAAAGACTTCACAAGCATACTCCCACTCTCTCTCCAGTTCAAGAAAGTCCTGCACAGGAAGATGTGGCTCCACAAGAACCTCAGGTAGATAAAGAAGAGGATAGAATCAAAATGATAAACTACCTGAGTGCCACAGGCTTCTATCAGGCAAATACACTTCTTCCCTGTCCTATGACTTCATTGAGTTCGAGTACTTAAAGCAACTTGAGCTTGAGTTAGTCAAAGAAAGAAAAACAACCAAAAGGAAGCTAAGGGAAGAAGCTGCAAAGTCAAGAACCATCATTCAAAAGAATGCAAAGAAGTCTGCTGACAGACAAAGAATGATGAGCTTCTTGAAGTCATATGGATTCTCCGGAAGGAGACTTGGTCCCATGTCTCTATCTACAATGGATGAGCATATAAGGGTAATCAAGCAGAAGATTAAAAGTGGTGAACTCATTGACTTGCACTCTCTTCCAAGTCAAGTCCCACCTGAAGTGGAGGTCAAGTTTGAACAACCAGAGACACCTGAACAGAGAACCTCCAGCTGAGCCTCAGCAAACTTCATCTTCTGATCCAAGACAGGGTCAAACTCCCTCTCTTCTGAACCTATGAGGGAGGAACACCCAACTGAGAAAGACACTGATGATCAACATGGTGCTGCAGACCAGTCTTCTCAGTTAAAGACATTAAAGAGAAGAAGAAAATGGCCTCTAAACCAAAGACTAAAAAGAAGAAGCCAAAGTCATCTACCTCTACACCCCAGGCTGAATCAGATCAACCTGAGGAAGTGCATGATGAGGCAGCCCAATCAACTCCTATGCAAGTGGCTCCTCTAGCAACCGAGACACCCATCTTATCCTGGACTTACTCTACCAATCCAGAAAGATGGAATGTTATCAGAGATCAAGGTGTTGAAAATGTCTACTCATGGCAAGACATAATCAACTTACCTCTGCATGATCTTTTTGAAATGAGAAGATACTATGAGAGTCTTGATGATCCTGACCATCAAATGAAGAAAGGGATGGTCTTGATTATTCTGAAGACTACAAACATTTAAAGATCTTCTAAGTGTTTTGGTAGCATCAGCCTAGGGGGAGTTTGTAAGGATTCCTGAAGTCTGATGCAACCCAAACTGCCTAAGTGTTTCAGCAACATGCACTAAGTACTGAAGTGAAGAATGCTTCGGAAGAATTACACAAAGCATTAGAAAATACTCTAAGTGTAATATCTTCCGAAGCCAAGACCAATATCTTCCGAAGCCTAACATGAAGTCTTCCGAAGCTTGAAGAGACAAAGTCTTCCGAAGCTTCAACCTATGAAGACAGATTTCTTCCGAAGATTTTAGTACACATGCTTTATCTGATGTACTGTTCCATAAAGCACCTTTTCCGCTGCGTCTCTGATAAGTCACCAACTTACAAGAGTTGGTGAAAAGGTCCATGCTTTTGGTAACTGTACATTGAGGTCTTGAGTCTGAAACTTTCCACTTTATGTACTTTATCCTTTTTGTAATGTATAAGGATGTGAGCTATGGGCATGTCATAGTCACAAGGTCAAAAGGCAGATATGCCTTTGATCCTACAATTGATTTTGTTAGTGTCTAGTCAATTGTATCCAGCTGGCTTTCATAGTATAGCCGGCTGTAGGTTGTAGTATAAGTATTCCAAGTTCTTGTATCTTTCCATATGCTTTGTAACACTTGTAAAAGAACTTGAGAAAGCAATATACTGCTCCTTGAAAACTATACTCTCTTGTTCTGTCTCTTGCTACTTGTGTTCTCTGCATCACCTTTGGTTACCTAGTTCACTGTTGATTAAGTTTTAGTTAATCTCCTCATTGTGTTGTTGTGTTGTAATTGTGTTCAAGCCCTTGAACGATCCTGCAGTTAAGATGGGTAAACCACCGGATGAGGAGAATGCAAGGGTCAAAGCAGAGATGTTTGACCAATATGGGAATGAACAAGGATATCTATTAAGCAAGGAGAAATAGTTCTCTAAAGAGAAATTTAGAGAAAACCATTTAATACGACCACCATAAGTGGTATCAGGTAAAGGCCTGGCCGAATACCTAAAACTTATAGCTTGCTGGAGGCAACCCGAGAACTTTATGGGTGTGTTCACTATAAACCCTCACGAGACTAGAACTTGTCCACTCGAGTCTATCGAGAGGTTTAAAGGCTTGTTGCATATCCAAATGCAACCATGATTCCTACAAAAGTGAGTTTTACTTATTTGTGTGTTCTGTGTTTTAATTTGTTAATTCAATCATGTAGCAAACGCACGCACTCAAGTGTGGGAAGGTTGTGTCAAGTAACGAAGGCTCTCACTAATGATCAGGTCTAGGTACTCCTTTCTTATCTTGTTTATTAATTATCACCATGTTTATTAATGTTTTAAAACCATACATTGAGGATAATGTATTCTAAGTGTAGGGATGAGGGAAACAATAGAGAATAGTGCCACCAGAATTGACAAAATAATTTTATTTGAAAAAATGTGCTAAGTAAGCTTCTAAAGATGTAAAGAATGAATCTTTAATTATAAATCATTAACTAAATACTTACTTAAGCATCATTCTTGGTTCTAGTCATGGTTAGATTCCTTTTGATGTTCAAAAGAGAAAAAATACTTTAGATTATCTAACTGAGGGAAATAAGCTATAAGGCGGACCTTTCATGCATAGGTTACCTTATATTTCTAAGGTAAAAATAATAATTTATATGGAATTTTTTAAGCAAGAAACAAATTTAAGCACAAATATGATAAAGACATTAGGATCGAGCCTTAGAAATTGAAAACCTTTCTATTTTATAGATCATACCCAATATTATCAATTAGAAACCAAAAGAAAGACAATATGACACACAATGCTATATGTGATGAAAAGAAGACAAACATGACGCCTTTTATATTTCTAGTTTTATAAGGCCCCGTTCCCGGAAACCTCACAGTTGGTTAATCATAGCAATTAAAACATTAAACATTACAATGAAAGAAGCTTAAGCAGCGGGAATAATTTATCAAGAGCCATTCACTCATATAAAAACACTGTTGTTAAGCAATACATCATCATTGACTATTTACAAAAGACTTGTTTATATGCATTACAAAACAACAGCAACACAGAGTACGAATGGATGTCAGACTTTCCCTACCGAGTAGCTTCACCCTCGTGCCATCCTCAGCAATAATTACCTGCCAACTGAAAATGTATAAAAGTCAGCATTGCTGAGTGAGCTCTAGTTTTAAAAGTAATAAAATACTTTCTATATGTTGTATAAGAAAATACTATTTTCTATAAAATACAACTCTGTATTGTATATGCGAGCACACATCAACTATATGAACAAATATTGTTCGTTCTCTTTACTGTAGGCCTTGTCTGTTATGTAAACTTTTATCTTTATGTTTCACTTTCTGTATGGACCAGTGAGCAATACCCCAACTATATGCGCGATGGAAAACGGGTGATGGGCCATCTATATCCCTCGAAAGGGTCAACTGTATCCCTCGAAAGGGTCAACTATATCCCCCGAAAGGGTCAACTATATCCCTTGAAATGGTCAACTATATCCCTTGAAAGGGTTCTGTGTACTATGTACAAGGCCAACCCAATCACCTAGGGCATGCTACAAAGGTCCTGCTAATCTTAATTGATTGACCCTGTGTTCATAATAGGGTAGCTAACCCGCAACCTAGTTGAGCTAACGACAACATGGTCGTGTACCTCCTGTAAGCTTGCAAGACTTGTTAACATTTTCATTAATGTTCCTCTTCTTTTCGTTATTGCTCTTTCACTTTATTATTACGATATACTTTACGTTAGGATAATAACATACCACGTAAAGTCACGTACTATAAGTAGTAATAATAATAATAGCAATAACAATAATAAGGAACAATCATAATAATCATATCATGCATGAAACATCATCATCAAAAGCCCTTAGTCAACCTCGGTCAAAACCCTAAGGCACAGACTCCTACAAAAATTCTGTAAAAATTTCTAAGTCTTTATCGCATGGGAACTATTTGGGCGCATGAACCCTGTTCGGGCGTTTCATTACTATGTAGGCGCATCGGCTAACATTTCTAGGCGCATGGGCCACTGTTCAGGCGTATGGGCTGTACTTTATCATTTCTAAGGTAATCTTAAGCGCATGGGCTAATGTTTGGGCGCATGGATCACACTTAATTCTTACTATGGCATTTTCAGGCACATAAGCCTTATCTAGGCGCATGGACCTTCTGTTCAACATGTTTCCAGTATGCTTTCAACCCAAATCGTCAAATCCATCAGTTCTAAGCTTAATGTGGCTATTCTAAACAAGAATAAACTATAAGCATTCAAGGACACATTCATTCATGCACGAAACATACGGGCATACATACTCAAACATTTGAAAATCTTTTACACACATTTTCAGGCCCAAAGATATTTGAGAACAAGTAAAAACCAGGGTCTAGAACTCACCTGATGCAACTTGGGTGTTTCTTCCTTTCTAACCCGCTTGCAAATGAGTTCAAGCACCAAAAAACAACACCACACATGCACACCTGAGCATGAACACAAACACATAAGCACATAAGCATGTAACCGGGATAAAACCCATCATAAACATGTAAAACCATGAATTCTTACCTTGAATTCGTTCACTTCTTCTTCCACAAACCGAGAGTTCTCTTCTGCTTTCTCTCTCTAGAACCGAAGAAATGGTGATGTGATGTGAGGGTGGGCGGCCATGCCCACCTTTACACCAACTTTTCAAAGTTTTGTCCTTTTTGGACACTTTTGGTCCGTCCACTTGAACCTTATAGCTTTTCTTTCTTTTATTCTTAATTTCTTGTCTTTTAGAAAAATAACCGGGTATTACAAGTCCATCCCCCTTATATAGGTTTTGTCATCGAAACTTTTTATTCCTCAAATAGACGAGGATAATGCTGCCTCATCTCCTCCTCAGCCTCCCATGTAGACTCTGATCCCTTCTTGTGCTTCCACTGTACACACACAAGAGGAACCACTTTATTTCTCAGCCTCTTCTCTTTACGATCGATGATTGCCATTGGTTGCTCCACATAATTGAGCCTTTCATCAACTTCAATGTCCTCCAATGGAACAATCATATCTTTAGCGGCTAAGTACTTTCTCAAATGAGATACATGGAATGTCGGGTGAATTCCACTTAACTCATCTGGCAACTCCAATCTATAGGCCACCTCTCCTACACGAGCAATGATCCGAAATGGCCAATATACCTTGGGCTCAACTTGCCCCGCTTCCTGAATCTGATAATACCCTTCCATGGTAAGACCTTCAACATAACCCGGTCACCCACCTGGAACTCAATTATGTCTACGTTGTTTATCGGCATACGACTTCTGTCTATCTTTAGCTGCCTTCATGAAGGCTTTGATCCTCTCCAGCTTCTCGTCGTAGCCACGATTACCTCGACGCTTCCCAACTCTTTTTGACCAATGTCACCCCAACAAACGGGTGTTCTGCATCTCCTACCGTATAGCATATCGTATGGTGGCATACTAATGCTGGGATGATAACTATTGTTGTACGAGAATTCAGCTAACGGTAAGTGGTCATCCCAACTTCCTCCAAAGTCAATCACACATGCCCGAAGCATGTCTTCCAACGTCTGAATGGTCCTTTCTGACTAATCATCAGTTTGGGGATGGTAAGCAATGCTAATATGTAACCTCGTCCCCATGGCATCATGGAATTTCTTCCAGAATTTAGACATAAACCGGGTGTCACGATCAGACACAATGGACACCGGTACACCATGAGGAGCTATAATTTCCTTGATGAACAGGTCAGCCAACCTCTCGGATGAATATGTCTCGCGGATTGGTAGGAAGTGAGCACTCTTCGTCAAGCGGTAAACAATCATCCATATGGCATCGTATCCTTTCGGAGTACGGGCAGTTTCGTAATGAAATCCATGGTGATGTGCTCCCACTTCCATTCCGGTATATCCAAAGGTTGGATCTTCCCATATGACTTCTGGTGTTCCGCCTTCACCTGCAGGCAAGTAAGGCACTTACTCACATACTCTGCCACGTCACGTTTCATACCCTGCCACCAATAATTTTTCTTCATGTCTTGATACATCTTTGTGGCACCAGGATGAATGGAGTATCGAGTCTTGTGAGCTTCATCCATAATCCTCACACGTAGATCCCCGAAACGAGGAATCCACACCCGTCCAAATCGAGTTTTAACACCAAGTGTGTTTTCACTCAATTCCCCAACCAGACCTCTCATTCGTTCAGAGTTTAGATGATCTTCTTTTAATGCCCCATCCTAAAACTTCTTGACTTGCTTCATTACATCAGTGGTCATGATCAGTTGGTATGCTTTCACCCGAATCGGCTTGGGCCTCTCCTTCCAGCTAAGAGCATCGGCCACCACGTTGGCTTTGCCCGGATGGAAATGGATCTCACAATCATAATCCATTATAAGGTCCAACCATCGCCTCTGCCTCATGTTTAGATCTTTTTTCTCGAAGAAGTACTTCAAGCTCTTATGGTTCGTGAAAATGGTGCACTTCGTTCCGTACAGATAGTGCCTCCAAATCTTTAGTGCAAAGACCACGACTGGTAGCTCCAGGTCATGAGTAGGGTAGTTGACCTCATGAACTTTCAACTGTCAGGATGCATAGGCTATAACCTTCCCTCTTTGCATTAATACACACCCCAACCCCGAGTAAGAAGCATTTAAGTATACTACCAAATCCTCGCTTCCTTCGGGTAACGACAAAACAGGAGCTTGAGTTAACCTTACCTTTAACTCCCCGAATGCCTGTTCTTGAGCTTGACCCCACGTAAACTTTACATCCTTTTGGGTCAACTTGGTCAATGGAGAAGCGATCTTGGAAAAGTCCTGAATGAACCTTCGATAATAACCCGCCAACCCCAAGAAACTACGAATCTCGGATGGCATCCTCAAAGACTTCCATTGCATTACCGCCTCCACCTTAGCAGGGTCTACCATAATCCCCTATGGGTTTATCACGTGACCCAACTTCTCCCTTGGACTTCGCGTAACTAGAACGCGCAAAGACCAGAATGTGATCAGCATGCTCCTCCTTGCTCCTTGAATAAATCAGGATATCATCAATAAACACAATCACTGATTTATCTAACATTGGCCGACACACACGATTCATCAAGTCCATAAAAGCAGCTGGCACATTGGTCAATCCAAACGACATAACGAGGAACTCATAGTGACCGTAGCGCGTGTGAAAAGCTGTTTTAGGAATGTCCTGCTCCTTCACCCTCAGCTGATGGTAACCAGATCGAAGATCTATCCTTGAAAATCAACTAGCACCTTGGAGCTAATCAAACAGACCATCTATCCTTGGTAGGGGGTATCGGTTCTTCACCATTAACTTCTTCAGCTCTCGGTAGTCAATACACATCCTCATACTACCATCTTTCTTCTTCACAAATAGGACTGGAGCACCCCAGGGAGAGATACTCGGTCTAATGAACTCTTTATCGAGCAACTCTTGCAACTGTTCCATCAGTTCGTTCATTTCTGTGGGAGCTAATCGATACGGTGCTTTGGCAATGGGTTGAGCACCGGGTACCAAGTCAATTTGGAACTCAATCTCGCGATCCGGTGGCACGCCAGGTAAGTCTTCCGGGAATACGTCCGGAAAGTCACGCACAACTGTACATTAGATAGTTGCGGTGTTGGCGCGTCCACATCCTTCACGTAGGCCAAGTAGGCACTACATCCACGCCTCATGCACTTCCCGCCACCGCCATCGAAATCACTTTCAGGATCATCGCGACACGATCTCCATAAATCGTAACCAAACTCCCATCGGATGCAACTAATCGAATCATCTTCTTGCGACACACGATGTTTGCTTCATAGGTGCTAACCAGTCCATCCCTAGTACTACATCAAATCCACCTAGGGGTATCACGTGTAACCTAGCAACAAACCTATGACCTTCTAGTTCTATGGCACAGTCCTCTATCACATCAGTAATTCTAGTGGACTTACCAATCGCAATTTCTACGCCGAATGGTGCACTGACCTTTCTGCTAATAACAGGTGACTTAGCACAGAAAGTAGTAGAAATAAAACTCCTACTAGCACCATAATCAAACAATATAGAGGCACAAGTGTGGTTTACCAAAAACATACCTGACACAACATCGGGATTAGCTCTGGCTTCCTCCCGGGTCATGGTATAAGCTCTAGCACCTGCCCTCTGCCCTCCTTCCTCCGGTTTCTTCTTCTCTGCCCCAGAGCTCTCTGCCCTCGGCTTCTTACAGTCTTTAGCGATGTGGCCAGGCTGACCACACCTGAAGCATACGTTCATCCCCATTCTGCACTCCCCAGTATGCTCCCTCCCATTTGTCACACCTCCTCAGCCCTGACCCAGATGTGACCACATGTCGATCACCACCTTTGCCACTTTCTTGTTTGGAGCAGTTCTACCACGTCCAAACCGTTGCCCATTCCAGTTCCGACTACCATCATCCTTCTTATCCACCTCAGCCACCACCACCTCGCGTTCAACATATAATCTGCCAGCCAAGTCAACTGCCGACTTGAAAGTGCTCGCCGGGCGGCAATCATATGCCTACGGATATCCGCCGGCAGCCCCTGGATGTATCTTTTAATCTTTCGTGACAATGGTGTCACTTGTTCGGGCATCAGCCGCGCCATTTCATTAAATTTGTGGTGTACTGCTGGTGTGTCATCGTTCCCGCCTCCAGCTGCAAGAAGTCTCTTTCTATATTATCCATCTCTCTGTGAGGACAGAATTCCTCGATCACTAGCTTCTTTAGTTCAGGCCATCTCATTTTCCAATGGCCCTGCTACCCTCGGCTTGGACAATATTGTCCCACCAGCACAAGGCCTAGTCCATAAAGGAGTGGGTAGTGATTTCACCTTCTGATCATCACGACACTCACTGATATCAAGGACAACCTCCATCTCCCGTACCCACCGGTGAGCAGCTGCCGCAGTGCCGTTTCCATCGAAAGTAGGGGGCTTGCATCTCATAAACACCCCATAGTTGCAGCCCCGGGTCAGCTCCGGCGTAGGCTCTTCTTCCTCATCCTCATCATAGAACGGAACCGTCTCAGTCTCAGGCTGTCTTCATTCACCCGTAGGTTCACCCCTCTCTTTTCTCTCTTCCTCTCTAACTGCCTTGATCACCTCGGTCACCACATACGGTAGAATCGTCTACATGACCTGGTGAACCTCTTCCACCATAGCCTCCT
Organism: Flaveria trinervia; assembly: GCA_025506515.1. NCBI lineage: Eukaryota > Viridiplantae > Streptophyta > Magnoliopsida > Asterales > Asteraceae > Flaveria > Flaveria trinervia. The sequence goes on along the minus strand of CM046451.1, from coordinate 36,025,581 downwards.
TTACTGAGGCTCTCAGATTGGCGTTCTCGTCGCCACCCTCCGGATGAGGGGTCTCTGGTTCTTCATGAACCACTTTCTCTACTCTGGATCTCCCTCTCTTGGGTCGTGGAGCAGCATCGTGACCTCCACCACGAGAGGCTTTTGAAGATCTACCGCCAGCCATCCTCTATAAGCACACTATAAGATTCAAACACTAACACGGTCATTCAAGGTAATACTTAGTTTATGTCAAGTATAGTAAATCCCTAATTACAGTGGCCAGTTGTGATTAGCCACTTACTTTACTCTTCATACCCCAAGAATCTCCTATCCTGACTTAATTGTATCTAAATCTACTAAGAGCACGTAATCAAATAGCATGTGCACGTAATACCGGTTAATCATTAGGAAAAGACATACTTGATGGCACGTAGCTACTCGGGCTGACATCCCTCCATTTGTCCAATTTCAGTTTAAGTTTAGGTTTTTAAAAGTTTATTTTAACCAATTCTCTTAAACTTTGGCTCTGATACCAACTTGTAAGGCCCCATTCCCGAAACCTCACAGTTGGTCAATCATAGCAATTAAGACATTAAACATTACAATGAAAGAAGCTTAAGCAGCGGAAATAATTTATCAAGAGCCATTCACTCATTTAAAACACTGTTGTTAAGTAATACATCATCATTGACTGTTTACAAAAGACTTGTTTATATGCATTACAAAACAACAACAACACAGAGTACGAATGGATGTCAGACTTTTCCTGCCGAGTAGCTTCACCCTCGTGCCATCCTCATCAATAATTACCTACCAACTGAAAATGTATAAAAGTCAGCGTTGCTGACTGAGCTCTAGTTTTAAAATAAATAAAATACTTTCTATATGTTGTATAAGAAAATACTCTTTTCTGTAAAATACAACTCTGTACTGTATATGCGAGCACGCATCAACTATATTAACAAATATTGTTCGTCTCTTTACTATAGGCCTTGTCTGTTCTGTAAACTTTTATCTTTATGTTTCACTTTCTGTTTGGACCAGTGAGCAATACCCCAACTATATGCGCGATGAAAAACGGGTGATGGGCCATCTATATCCCTCGAAAGGGTCAACTGTATCCCTCGAAAGGGTCAAATATATCCCCCGAAAGGGTCAACTATATCCCTCGAAAGGGTTAATTATATCCCTCGAAAGGGTTCTGTGTACTATGTACAAGGCCAACCCAATCACCTAGGGCATGCTACAAAGGTCCTGCTAATCTCAATTGATTGACCCTGTGTGCATAATAGGTAGCTAACCCGCAGCACAGTTGAGCTAACGACAACATGGTCGTGTACCTCCTATAAGCTTGCAAGACTTGTTAACATTTTCATTAATGTTCCCCTTCTTTTCGTTATTGCTCTTTCACTTTATTATTACGATATACTTTACGTTACGATAATAACATACCACGTTAAGTCACATACTACAAGTAAAATAATAATAGCAATAACAATAATAAGGAACAATCATAATTAATCATATCATGCATGAAACATCATCATCAAAAAGCCCTTAGTCAACCTCGGTCAAAACCTAAGGCACAGACTCCTAGAAAAATTCTGTAAAAAATTCTAAGTCTTAGGCGCATGGGAACTATTTGGGCGCATAAACCCTGTTCGGGTGTTTCATTACTATGTAGGCGCATCAGCCAACACTTAAGCATTTTCACTTTAGGCGCATGAACTATTCAGGCGCATGGGCACTATTTGTGCGTATGAACACTTAGACGCATGAGTAATTCAGGCGCATGGACACTTAGGCGCATGGGCCACTTGGGCGCATGGGCACTATTTGGGGCGCATAGCCCTACACTTAGTCGTCCAGCTAACATTTCTAGGCGCATGGGTCACTGTTCAGGCGTATGGGCTGTACTTTATCATTTCTAATGTAATCTTAGATGCGTGGGCTATTGTTTGGGTGCATGGATCACACTTAGTTCTTACTATGGCATTTTCAGGCACATGAGCCTTATCTAGGTGCATGGACCTTCTGTTCAACATGTTTCTAGTATGCTTTTAACCCAAATCATCAAATCCATTAGTTCTAAGCTTAATGTGGCTATTCTAAATAGGAATAACCTATAAGCATTCAAGGATCACATTCATTCATGCACGAAACATACGGGCATACATACTCAAACATTTGAAAATCTTTTACATACATTTTCAGCCCCAAAGATATTTGAGAACAAGTAAAAACCGGGGTCTAGAATCACCTGATGCAACTTGGGTGTTTCTTCCTTTCTAACCCTCTTGCAAATGAATTCAAGCACCTAAAAACAACACCACACATGCACACCCGAGCATGAACACAAACACATAAGATATAAGCATGTAACCAGGATAAAACCCATCATAAACATGTAAAAACCATAAATTCTTACGTTGAATTTGTTCACTTCTTCTTCTTCTTCCACAAATGAGAGTTCTCTTCTGCTTTCTCTCTCTAGAACCGAAGAAACGGTGATGTGAAGTGAGGGTGGGCAGCCATGCCCACCTTTACACCAACTTTTCAAAGTTTTGTCATTTTTGGACACTTTTGGTCCTTCCACTTGAACCTTATATCTTTTCTTTCTTTTATTCTTAATTTCTTGTCTTTTAGAAAAATAACCGGGTGTTACAAGTTTTGTTTTGATGAAATCAAAATTGGATAGTTGATTATGTGTTAAAACATGGCCAAAGTGCCAAGCCTCATACTTTGGTAAGTTAATATGGACTTTTCAAATATATGAAAATATAGGCCGAAAAAGGTCATATCATTTCAAAAAGCGAGAAATCAAAAGAGGGCCATGTTATTGTGCCCGACAAAGTAAAAAGATCATAAAAATGGGCTAATGTTTTCCTTACAATGAAAAATGCATTCATATCAATAAAGACCTTCAAAGAAGGTAGCCTTACCTAATTTTTAGATTTCATCACTTTTTAGCTATTTTTATTCTTAGATTCTTACCCTTAAGCTAAGCTTGATGAAACCTATAAAAGTCCTTTTAATTTACGTATACTTTAGGTGTATTGTAAGAAAATGTGATTATACGAATGGGCAAAACATAAAGGCCTATTTGGTGCGTTAGGTAAATTTAATGTTGAAGTGACATGATTTTGTTTGAAAGAATAAACTCACAAATATGTTTAACAAAAAAGGTATGAGAATTTGGGTATGACCTTAACCTGAAAGTAAAAATGAGTAAGGGAACGGAGAATGTATTTGATGATAGAAGCGAATTGAAAGCTTTGCTTAGGAACAAGCAAAAGGTTAAGTGTGGGGATGTGATCACATGTCAATATTTTGGTGTTTAATTAATATAGATGCTTGATTTTACATCATGATTATGGTGGAACGAGTTCAAGTTGTTTGTGTTTGGAATTATAGGTATTTGGAGCTAAAAGAGACTTATTTTGGATGAAAAGAAGTAAAATACAGAACTACAAGGAATCAAGATGTAAATATTAAAAGTTACAAGAAAAGGCACAAAACTAAGCTGAACAGCATATGATACGCCAGATTTGGGCGTATAATACCTCAGGCGACATATTGGTAGTGTATTAGTGGGCGTATTTGGACCAAATAACTGAAAGATGGGCGTATGGAGGCCGATATGGGCGTATGATACGCCGGTCCCCAACAAACTTCCAGATTTTGTGGATCTTCAAGTTTATTTAAGCTACTTCAAACCCAAGTCAAAGAACAACTTTTGCAAGCCAAAAATAGGTGATCTCAAGGAGATTTTAGGTGCTTTAAAGCTTCCTAACATCTTCTTGTCATCATTGATCATCACTATTAATGAAAATTTGAAGATTTATTAAAGATGATGCGTGGCTAGGTTCTCTTGATTGCTTTCGAGAGTACAATTCTTGTTAAGTAAGATAATGGTATGTTGGATTAGTTTTTTGTAATGAACATTGAGTGATTGATTGAAGTTTAATGTTTTATTTGACTTAAACAATTTTCTTATAAATAAAGTTGTTTGCTTGATTATTAGTTTTCGGTTTCCTTGCATCGTGAGCTCATTAAGAAAAGTTAACAAATTAATATAGGTAAATTGGTAACATTTTGAACGAACGAATCTTAAAAGCTTGTTCATTAGTTGTCACTTTAATCAAAAGTTAACATCTTGAAGTTACGTTCATACAAACCCTAATTTAAAAGTATCAACTGTGGATCTTGCAGAACTGGAAACCCGAAAGTAATTGTCTTTCATTATTTAAGTAATTTGTTTAAATGTTTCTTCCTTTATGCATTTGTTATCATTAATTCATTTAAAGTTTTAATGTTTAGTTCAAAGTTTTTGTCTTTACGTTAATTGAGTCACAATCGTTAAACACTTTCCATATATTCAATGTGGAGACAACCTTACTTACCCTTATACAATAAAGGTAGCTAAGACTGGTTATTTTGATTTTGATCGAGTCACGATGACCAGATCACAGTCCAAGTCTTCAAGGGTGATGAGGAAGTTGCCACTACTTTCACCAGCAGACACAAAGGCTTGTGATGAGCTTGTCTATTGTAATGGGCTTCCTTGGATGTAGTTCTCCCCTGCTGTCTCCGAGAAGGTGATGAAAGGACCATTTTGTGAGTTGTTAGGGTAGCAAATGACATGATGTTATGGTTCTCAGCAATCCCTTTCAACCACATAAAGGGCTGAACTCTACTGATTGTTGGAGTTACGAGAGGGGTTTTGGATGTTCATCTCCATCTGCTATTCACAGAGTATACCATACAATGTAGTGGGAGTAAGGATCTTGAGATTTTTAATCCTCTTAGTGACTATACAATAGTATATCTATTGTTAAGGAAGAAAGGACATGAACTTCCTTACAATGTCCTTATTCTCAAGACTTACTCTAATGTCCATTAGAGCATTCATAATCTCAACATACCTAAAATATTGTTGACTTATCGTTTGAAGGTGAAGTTCTCAAACTACTTCTTCAAGAGGTCTTTCTTGTTCTCTTTAGCTTCATAAGACTTCTCATACATCAGCTTCAGTGCATCCCATAGTTGCGTAGCAGTTCTGCACTTCTTAAAGCCTTTGTAGATTGAATTTGGAAGAATAGTTAGGAGGACAGTCATGGCTTTCTGATCTACATCTATCTACTTTCAGTCTTCTTCAGAGTAGTCAACCACTCCCTTTGGTATCATGCTATCTCCAACAACAGCTGAAGAGGTGCATGGTACATGAGGTCCAGAGGTAATAGATCCCTACATCCTGCTGTCTTGAGACTTGATGAAACATTTTATCCTTTTGCACTAAGTATCAAAGTCATCAAGAGATATCAGTGGAGACTTTTGCATTGTATCGGTTTCCACTTGATTTGTTAAGTGATTTGTGAAGTTTAGAGGATTTAAGATGGTGAGATCTTATAATCAAGAGCCAAAAATGCTCTGATACCAATTGCATGACTGGTTAAGGGATGGTCAATATAATTAATCAGTCTTATAATAAGAAGAATGTTAGAACACTTAACAAATCAAATAGGAAACCAAGTTTATATGAAAGATACTAAGAATGCAAGTATGTAATAAGACATAACAAAGAACAAGAACAAAATAAATATGGTTTTCAAAATTGGTGTATATTGTTCTCAAGTTCTATCAAGTGTTACAAAGCATAAAGATAAATACAAGAACCTGAGATACTTTATACTTCATCCTACAGCTGATTATACTTTCAAAGTTAACTGGACAATAATCTAGACAACAAGATCAGCCTACGGTCAAAAGGCATATGCCTTTTGACTTGTGATTATGACATGCCATAGCTCACATCCAAATATATTACAAAAAGTATAAAATGTACAAAGTAGAAAATTACAAACTCCTAACCATAATCTACAGTTTACAAAAACATGGACATTTTCACCAACTTGTAAAAGTTGATGAGTCTTCAGAGTGGTAGCGGAAAGTTGGTGAGGTTTAGGAAAAAGTTTATCGGAGAAAGCATGTATTCTCTATCTTTAGTTTTTTTTGTTTCGGAAAACTTTGCCTTTGAAGCTTCGGAAAACTTTATCTTTGCCTTCAGAAGATTTCTTATTTTGCTTCAAAATATTTTACACTTAGAATATTTTCTGTGAAATATGTAAAACTTCTGAATTAACTTTTACTCTGCATTTCATGCATGCAAACTGAAAAATCTTTGGTTGTATTAGTTGCTTTGGTTGCATTTTAGTCTTTTAAGTATAACCTCACACAATAATTTTTAGATTTTTGTGAATAGCTCGTCTATATTAAGATGGTTGATGACAAACTCCAACAAAATTCAAGTTACTTATATTGTTATATGATTATGCGGTCCTCCTTTATTATTCTCTCTTGAAAGTATAAGCTAATTTGATCTCCGAATTATACCTATTTTCGAATTATGTATAAGCGATTACTATTTTCCAATTATGTATAAGCGATTACTTTTAGAAAAGGTTGTGATTTATTGTGTTATAAACCATCTTAATCGTAATTCTGTGGATTAAAATTGAGCAGAGTTAAAGAACAACGATTACCTTTTATCCATGTTATTCAAATTATAGTATTATTTATTTTGTTTGTGTTCTTCCAAACGTTAGTGCCGAAACTAAAATTATGATACAAGTTTTGACCTTTTCAAATAGATATAAATTCATTCAAATATTTATATTGTTTTAGTAACGGCATTTTAATATTAAAAGAATTTTAGAAGCTACAAATATTACTAATTTTGTTCCACTTACATTTGTTGACACAGAAAATGTTGTTGAAAATCATAAAATCTATTTATTATAATAAAAAAAGATTTTAAGATGTCACTTGATATCATTCTAGGCCATATAATTTTAATTTTAATGTTTCTCTCTCATATTAAACAATTACCTTAAATATTAATAATAATATTTAATTTATTTTAAAAATAAAAATTGTTTTTCAATTAATTAAGAAAGAGATACTTTTATAAATGTAACTTCTAAATAAAAAAAAATTTAAAGATAAGAAAATTTTTCTAAAACAAAAAACATGTTTAAATATACGAAGTATTTTAAAATGGTTTTTTAAATATTTTTTTTATAAAACAACATAACTAAAATTAGGAGTTATGATAAGAAAATTTTTAATATTAATATTTTTTATAATGGTTTGTTTTGCAATAAAATATTATTAAAAATAATTAGGATTTAAAACCAAAATTCAAAATAATGATATCATTGTTTTATTACTTATATTATTACTCATATGCAATTTCAATCGTATCGTTTTATAATTATTATATTTTCATTACTAATTATTTAATATTTTTATTTATTTAAATTGTGTAATACCGGAGAGTAACCCAGTGATAGAGTACATCACAACGTAAAAGCCTTTGTCATATCTAAAGTTATTTAGAAATTATATAATGAAATTGTATATAATATATGAAATAATAAAAGATTCTAAGTTTTTTACAATGTGATTTAACAACCCGTTTAGAATATTATTTTTCAGTAGACGATGTTCTTTTGAATTTATTGAATAGGATATGATAAAAGTTTTAAATTTGAGTCATATTTTTTGATCTTCTCATAATGCTTTAGCAAAAAATCAACATTATCGGTGAACGTGGGATTAGCTCTAGTAGAATATTTGTCTCTTAAAATATAAGTTTTAGGTTAAAACACACATATTATTTAATATTGCGTAATTTAGTAGTAGAAGTATAATATATTGCCGTGCAAAACAAAAAATAAAAATAAAAATAAATTAACGTAATCAATATCATATGATAAAATTGTTTTGAAAAATTATTACAAGACAATATTTCTTACTTTTAATCATTTTGTATGTAAATAAGAAAATTAATAACCATAATTCTAAGGAGCATGACTAAGAGTGATGCTGAGATTGTTATGCATTACTTAAAAGATTATTAGTTGATAGTTTTAAGAATCTTCTTATTTTAATAAAATGGTAAATGGGGTGTCACGTGTTAACATCACAATCATTCTTATCAAAATTTTCCCGCCTCTCTCTCCTATTAAATATTTACCTTAATTATTAACAATATTATTTTAATACTTTATAACATTTAACAAACTAAAGAATAAATCTATTTATTAAGGTTATTTTTAAATAAATTGATATTTTTAAAAAAGTCATTTTTTAAAAACAAAAAATAATTAAAATTTGGAGTTGTAATAAGAAAATTTTTAAAATTGACATTTTTATATGGCTTGTTTTAGAATAATATGTTTATTTAAAAAAAATAAAAATAAAACCTTAAAAGGTTGATATCATTGTTTTATTATTTATTTTTTTCTCATACGTAATTTTAGTCATATCATATCATTTTGTAATTAATAAATTTATTATATTGATATTTTATTATTCAACCGTGTAATACACGGGTTTATTAAAGCTAGTGATTAATATTGGTGATTAACATACTAAAGATTGACAAAGTCAAGCCAGAAAATGATACATAAATAAACGTCCAACTCTAAACGCTTTCGGAATCAACTATTTTCCATTATAAATATCCAACCACCACCATCACTAATCAAAACTTAATATATTATAATCAATCATTAAGGACACAATATTGTTAGGTAAAGTATCAATATTCATTAAGAAATTATTGTTTGTAGAATAAAATCGAGCACACAATTTAGATCCAAGGTGTCGATCAATTATTAATTCATAACTTATGTAGAGTTAAGTTGTTCTGGTCCAATTATAATACATTGTATATGACAAAGAGAATACATTAAAGTCATATCATTGTTACGGATAGTAAAGAAAGTGTATCCGATCGGTAACTTGTCCAACACATTACACACCGATCGGTAACTTGTCCAACATATAACCTTCTCTTTTGATATAAACTTCTCTTATATGAGTTGTGGAAATTGCATTACCTTCATATTAACCATCTAAGTCCTTGTTTGTTCTAAATCATATTTTCTTCGGGTTGGATCACCGATCTTAGTCTCACTCTTTGACTGGCATCATACTATGTTGAGTTCAACATGACTTGCTGAAGGTAATGTTATAATTTGGCTTAACAACCTTAAAAAACTCCTTGTGTGTCATATGCGAAAACATAACTTGATGGAGATCTTGCTTTATATGGAGGTGATTAATATCCAATATCAACGTACCCAACATGTTATGATTTTTCATTTTTTAGTAGTGTCATGTTGCAACGAGTATACAAGCGTCTACGTATTAGGTTTAAATGTCCTTTGCTAGCATGTGTACCAGTAAAGCAACATTACAAATTGTAATGTTCTCAAGATATATATATATATATATATATAAGTGCACCGATTGCACTTAAGTACAACAATTCACACCAAGTATTTCTTTTGGGTGTGGTAAGTATACAAGCGCATCTAGCGATCAGACAATCATGGGTGTGTAAACAAATATGCTTTGTCGATTTAAAACTATATTAAAAATATATTGGATGTAGTTTGATTGATGAAAAAATTGTTGCAACTTACTCAAATTGTTTGTGCCATTGTAATTGTCATTGAGGTAATGTAATTTTTGGAACGAAAATTCTTTAAATAAGGGTATGATGTGACATCTGGTAATTTTTCATTACCAAAACTACGTTAGTTTCGTAAAGTCTTGTACACAAGTTACATGAGCATAAACTAGTTGTCATTGAACGTTGGTGACATAACAAATAATTAATATTGGTTTAACTAATATTAAATTGGTCAATAATTATGATTATTATTATGTGACTATGTGAATTAAAATGTTACGTGTTATTTTATGCTTACATTTCAACATGTTGTTATGTGAATTATACAAGAAGCGAGTATAATTTTTAATTGTTGGTCTATTAAACTCAAAAATTAAGAAAAAATAAATTAAAAATATTAAGTTAGTTTTTACAATTTAGAAAAATAAAGGGTAAATTAAAAAAAATTACCAAATATAAATAACCAAAATAAACCCTAATCCCCCAATTCCCCCTTGTTGCGGTCGAGGCCTCCCAACCCTCCACCCATTGATATTTTGGTTCTAGAAACACACACACAAACGTATATTCTTGCTTCAATTGACTAGTACAACGTGTTAGCAACTTCAATTGTTGATCAGTAACGCATACAAGGTAAGAATTATCAACTAATTCATCATCTTTTTCATTAATCTACTGTATGAATAAACCCTATTTCAATCTTGCAATGTAACTTTAACTTTATGAAATTAGATGATATATTTATGTGTAGTGATAATGTTTTACGTGCATTATGCAAGAATCTACTTGTTATAATTTTCGGTTTTTAACATACCTAAAGTAGAAACTTTTAGTTCCAAGAATTTGGATTTTGTGATTTGATGATATTGGTTGTGTTCTAATGACTTATTTAAACTACTTTTCCAAAGAAGAAATTTTATGAATATGTTTAATAAATTTTAATGTTTTGAGGATGCATATGATATTAGGATAATGATGCATGTGATATCAGGATCATTTTAGATTAGTTGTTGGGAACGTTAAATGGTTAGATCATATTGACGTTACTTTATAAGAAGTTAATGTTCAAGTGCACATGTAGTTGGTTCTTGATGTGATTGACGTATCTATGTTAGATTAATGCTAGAAAATTAAGGTTTTATGTCATGATGGGGATGTGCAGGATTGGTTACGGTTAATCCACACAGATTATCTCTCAAACTCACTGAGACACAAGTTGGTTCTTGATGTGATTGACGTATCTATGTTAGATTAATGCAGGATGATGATGTAGAATCTTCAAATGAGTTGATAATAATACACTAAGTTAAAGAACATAATAGATGGTTTTTTTAAGATACTTGTATATATTACTTTTCAACTCAAAGTATACAAGGCTCATACTAGCATATTATCTAAATTACAATGAGAAACTACATATACTACTATCTACAACCAGTTACACTTAGATTACCAGGTAGAACTTACTACTAGACAAATACTATATTGCTAGAAGTAAGGTATCTAAGATAAAATACTATCGTTGATTAGGTAGTCATGATATGTCCATGACTTACCTTTTGTCACCAACTAAACATGGTAATTGTACTAACTGATAAAAAATGCATAGTGGAATAAAGTAGGGTCAACTTCACGATGTGGGAAAGCGCCATCTAGTATATCAGAGGTTGCAACGGTTGTTAGACCGACAATACTTTTCTCCATTGGTTCATAGTTGGTTCTTCCGAAGGTAAATTGGCTTCGGAAGAATAAGTTGTTTTGAAGCCAATTATACTTCGATAGAATCAACTTCCTCTGATACATCTGTTGGTCTTCAAGACTTTGTTCTTCGGAAGTCTTTGTCTTGAACTTTCTAAGTGTTCAGCGTCAGAAGAGAATATACTTAGTCTTCGGAAGAATTAGTTTCTCTTTGAAAATTCTTCTTGCTTGAGCTTCGGAAGTTCTTCAACATGACTTTGGAAGTACAAATAAGCTTTGGAAGAATTTCTTCAGTTGCACCAAAAAATCTTCTAAGTGTTGTTTTGGTTACACAAGCCTTATCTGACCCAACAAATTTTCCCTACCAAAACTTCACTTTCTTCGGCTATTCAAAACTTTCGATACCAAGGAAAGAAGATATTTATCTGTTTTTGTGTTCTTTCTTGAAGGGGTGCTAAGAATTTTGTACAAGCCATTTGTAGATAATAGGTCCAATCTGTTACTCTGGATGACATGCTTCTTTTGTCGTGGCTCTCCTTAGAGAGCCATTTGTAGATAATAGGTCCAATCTGTTAACAGGAGTTGTAGTCATACTCCCATCTAATAATGGTTCCTAACTAGGGCCGTCAACCATCTAAAAGAAGGTCTTTCCTTTGGTTGACCCTTCTTTTTCTTCCGTCTCTCTCATCTTCAACTTCTCTTCAATCTTTGCCTTTGTGGTTAGTTCAACAAGATGAAGACTGCTCAGGTGATTCCTAATATGAGCAGCTACTTAAAAGTTAGTGAAGTTGGAGATGGTTTCTCTGCTAACTCTGCAATATCAAACATCATTGTAAAATCTTTCAATTTTGAAAATATGGACCCGAACCCATTTGTCAATTATATAAATCAAATACATTATTCAAACTTCTTCATTCATTATGGTGATTAAAAAATCAATAAATGTGTTAATTTTGTGATTCAATTCACATTTACTTTACCATTTAATTAATTTATAAGCTTATGAGGTTTTATTTATCATTTATGTGTTTTAATTATTATATAAAATTTATTATACTTTAAAATTTTTATAAGATTTATACATATATATAGACTATTATCAATTATAAGATTTTAACCATCTTAACAATTATATAAAAATATTTTACAAGATTTATAGGTTTTATAAAGTCCTTTTAAATAAATAATTTGGGTTATTATTTACATTTTGGAATTATAAAGTATGGGGCTCAAACTGTAATTATTGAAACCTTGTTTTATATATTTTGGCATAAAATAATAAGTATTTAAAGCTACATGGATCAAATTGTAACTCTCTAAAACCTAACCCATCACCCACCGTCGACCCCTATTCCGGCTACCTCCTCCGGCCGAGCTCCGGTGAGCCCCACACATCCAAAACGCATGATTAAAAAACACAATCAAACTATTAAACGTCTCTTGAAACCATTTCGAACCAAAGATTCATTTCAGTTCAGATAAATTGGTTGTTATATTGACAAAACTTGAAACCGAACCCACATTAACAACATTAAAACCATTGATTGGAAACATATTACATTGAGCCTTAATAATCGAGAGAAAACAATGAAATTGACCCTTAATCTATACCAACATCTAAATTCATCTGGAAATCACCCAAAGACCCCTATCGATCACCATTTGATCGACCTGCAATAGATTCGTTCGTTTCCTTTGGAGCGTCAAATATTTTAATTGAATGAGTAATTGCAACGATCATCACCATAAGAAGCTTCATAATCCTCAAATTGGATCAAATCATCCTAAATCAACTCCATCTGATAGTACCTCGATTGTGACTGTTCTTATACTGCCACTCGAAACAATATTAATCTAGGTAGTTCTACACGCACACACAATCGATTTCATGTGCAAAATAAAAGCCCTTTGTTGATTTCTATCAAAAATGTTGAATTGATGTTCAATTTTCAATCGGTTTTTAGGGTTCTTGTAATTTGGGAATTTCATATTCAAGACTTTTAGATTTTAAATTGAGATTAAACATCTTATGCATATGAAGAAGAGGTCCCTAGGTTTGACCCCGACACCTTCAAATTGTTTTTAAACCTGTTCCTTTTATAGTTAATTATAGAAATTATATTATTCTATTAAATTAAAATAAAAATTTTGTTGATATTTAAATTTATTCCAGAAATTATTAATTTAATTTCTAAAAATTTTAAACAAGATAATCTTCTATTTTTATTTAAAAAAATAGTTTATCATTATAAAAAGTATGACAAAAGTTATTTAAAGGTTATATTTTTGTTACATTATAAAATGGTTTTTAAATCAAATAAGTTATTCTAATAACTTATTTAAAGAATTGATTATTCAATTAATTATTTTAACCATGAGTTTAAATAATTATTTATTAAATGAATATTTATTTTTCACACTTTAATACTCAATTTTTATTCAACAATTATTATAAATTAAATATTTGAGTGATATTTAGTTATTCAATTTCACTAATGATTAATGTTTGTTTAGATTATTTAATTAATTTATTCCATCTTTATGGAATCAAAATATAATCAATCGCATTATTGTATTTAATGTAATCATCAAAAACCCAAATTTCAATTGAAACCCTAAATCATGATTAGTCTTTAATCATATCATTATTATAATTCTAAGACATCAAACCTTAGGTTGAATCATGAAGAAATTGTTGGAGAATCTTATTTTATTATTATTGTTCAAAAGTGCATCTTATATATCGTGTGAGTTTTCCATGTCCTTTATTACTTTATTTCACACATTTTGAGGTGAAACTTGTTAATCTTATAAACATACACTTGTAAATCATCTTGAAACTTGTAATGTACTAGCAATTCGTTTATAAACATGTCATGGTTATTCGAAATATTTGTGAGCTTTATATGATAGTCATCTTGTAAAAACAATCATTAACTACTGCTAGCATAGCGACGTCATAGATCTATGGGCTTGACAAGCCTATATGGTGCTAAAGTCGAGGTTATTGCACGCTCCTAATCATTATAACTTATTGTGGACATATTTGTCAAGGTTTGATTGTATCATTATGCTATCTATATTCTTGCATTATTTCTTAACATATGACATGAATTGCCTCTTAAAATTGTTTTATTCGTATGTACAAATCAATGGGAACTCACGAACATTATATGTTGATATTATTTTTAACATGTTTCAGGATTGCTATTTGAGGACTTCTTTTTGCTCATATAGTACTTGGACCTAGTTTGATTAAAGATTTTATTTTGTTGTTTGAATCTTGATTGTATTGTAATGATTTATTTGTATTGTATTATTCAAGGAAAAGCATTAATATTATTTCAACTTATTTAATTCCATGAGCTATGAACAATCGTTTCACATTCGTCCGCCCCGATGATTCTGCTGTCGATAGAGGTGTGAAAGATTGGTATCAAAGCCATGGTTATGAGGAATTAGGTTATTAGAAATGAAATGACCTAGACTATAACTAAGTACCCTTAAAAAGGAGTCCTCTCATGTATTTATCATGCTTAGACAGGATTTATGTGCCTAGTATGCTTATATAAGATTATGTTATTATATGCCTTACATGTTATATCCTTAACCTTGATTCTTATCAATGCACACATGATTATCCAATCATATTCTAAGGCTTTATGACTAAATCAGTGGTTTTTAAATTGAGTATTCAATCGTTATTCATGGTCTTCAAGTCTCGTCAAAGTTTGTTTCATATAACTTGAAACATGTAATGCTGGAAGAGCGTGATGCCCGTATCTTGAGGCGTTCTGTCTAGGCAAGGTATTCATATACATCCAAATCAACCGATGGATCCGCTTACCGTATCTTGGAACCTTTAGGGTGAGTGTCCGTTTATAGGTAAGCATGTCTTCATTAAGATTTTGGTTGACCTAATACTTTGATAAGTCAACGAATTTGTGTTGGTTTGTAAACTGAACACTACAACTGAAACATCTTGTAATTACTTTTGAATCGTACTTTCATTTATTTTGTTTTCTTGGATTTTAAAAATCATTATCAAATTCTCATAACGGTTCTTAATAATAATCTTTCTGAATGTCTTTCCTTCAAAACCGCACTTATTCTGAAAACCCATTACAATAATCCTTTTATTCTGAACTGTACCTTTAATCTTAACAAACATGATTCTCGTATCAACCTTAGGCTATTGAAAGTTTAAAATATCAATATTATCTAAGAACCATGCCAAATTTATCTACTTTGAGAAAGCTTCTCTGGAGTCGTATTTCATCCAAAAAGTGTCTTAAACATATTTCTCATGTTCGTCAAGCGGAGTATCGTATTGATCTAATGTTTGGTGCTTTACTCGTGTCAAAAACCTTCCTTATAATCTTGCACCATCTAAAATGCAAAAGTTTATCAACCAAAATTCCAAATGAATTGATCAATCTAACCACATTGCAAAGAAACCCATGAAATGAAGAATTATGAAATGAAACAAACACAAGCATAGCTAAATACCGAGCGTCAAAACTCATTGAGTTTGAACATTCTCAAGAGTTCATTTGAGAACAGGAAATAAAACCTAAGTTAATTTCCTCATATCCTTAAAATCAGTCTTCTCATGAGTAAATTTTGGGACAAAATTTTCTAAAGTAGGTAACATCTCCCCATTTTAAAAATATGGACCCGAACCTGTAAGGTTTCATATAAGGCTGATGCAATCCAAAAACATTCAAACAGTCTGTGCTGCATGCATGCACAAATTGAGGAAGTAGAATGCTTTGGAAGTTTCACATTTGCATTAGAAAACAATCTAAATGTGAATTTTTCTGAAGCCAAGACCAATATCTTCCAAAGACAAAAATGAAGTGTTCTGAAGCTTTAGGGACAAAGTCTTTTGAAGCCAGTTTATGAAGACAGATTTCTTTCGAAGACTTTGAGTACATGCTTTATCTGCTGTACCTTTTTACCATAAAGCTGGACCACCTTTCTGCTGCAATTCTGTTTGACTCACCAACTTTCATAAGTTGGTGAAAAGGTCCATGCTTTTGGTAAGTTGTACATTGAGGTCTTAAGTCTGTTTTTTTTAGTTTATGTACTTTTATCATTTTTGTAATATATTAGGATGTGAGCTATGGCATGCCATAGTCACTAGTCAAAAGGCAATCTGCCTTTTGACTCTACATTGATTTTGTTGTTGTCTAGATCATGTGTCCAGCTGGCCTTCAAAGTATGGCTGGCTGTAGGGTGTAGTATAAAGTATCTCTGGTCCCTTGTATCTTTATTTATGCTTTGTAACACTTGTAAGGAACTAGAGAGCAATATACAACATTCTTGAAAACCAAACACTTATGTTCTTTGTTCTTATTCTGTCTCTAAATTACTTGTGTTTCTTAGTATCATTGTAACTGGTTTCTAGTTCCTCATTTGATCTATTAAGTGTTCTAAATCAATTTCTCCTCATTATGTGTTGTGTTGTAAGTGACCAAACCCCTCAAACGGTCCTGCAATTGGTATCAGAGCATTTCAGGCTCTTGATAGTAAGATCTCACCATCTTATGATCCCTCACACACACAAAACACTCAACATCTTAAATGGATACTATCACTAAAACTGATATGTAAACTAGAACCATGACAAAGTCCCCACTGATCACTCTTGAAGATTTTGACACTTGGTGCTAAAGAATGGAAGGTTTCATCAAGTGTCAAGACTCCAGGATGTGGGAATCTGTTGTCTCAGGACCTTACATACCAAGCACCACTTCAGCTGCTGCTGGAGTTGGTATGATTCCTAAGGCTCTGGCTAACTTCTCTGATAAAGATAGAAAAAAGTAGAAATTGATAAGAAAGCCCTCATAACCCTTTAGACTGCTTTTCCAAACTCTATATATAGACGTTTCAAGAAATGCAAAACAGCTAAACAGCTGTGGGATGCATTGAAACTAATGTATGAGGCTTCTACTGAAGCCAAGGAGAACAAGAAGGATCTCCTAAAGTAGCAGTTTGAAAACTTCAGTTTTAAAATAGGTGAAACAATGACTTAACAATCCTTCAGGTATGTTAAGATGGTGGACACTCTAGTGGATGTTAGAGTGATTCTTGAAAACAGAGACATTGTAAGGAAGTTCATGTCTTCTCTTCCTAGGAACGGACACATTATTGTGTTGTTATTAAGAGGACTGAGAACCTTAAGACTCTTACTTTGACCAGTTATATGGTATTCTAAGTGGATACCTGATGGAGATGAACATGCAAGGTTCATTTGGTAACTACAACAATCAAATGAGTTCAGCCCTGCATATGACTGAAAGGGATAGCATAGAACCTCAACATCATCCTATATGCTACCCTGACAACCCACAAAAGGGTCCTTTCATCACCTTCTTGGAGACACCAAGAGATAGCTACACTCAAGGAAGCCTATTCCAAGAGATAAGTTCTTCACATGTATTTGTGTCTTCTGATGAAAGCTTAGGCAACTTTCTATTCACCATTTAAGACTTGGATTGTATCCATCCAAATGACCTGGAGTACATGGAAATAGTCCAACAGATGGCTTTTCTCACTCACAGAGCCAACAAGTTCTACAAGAGGATAGGAAGGAAGTTTCCCAGCAATACAGCCTGTGGAAATTTTAGGCTGGATAAAAGTAAGTCAAGTGTTACAACTGTAACCAAATGGGTCACTTTGCTAAGAAGTGAAAGGCACCAAGGAAAAGTGGTGGCCAAGCACAAACTAGACCAAACTACACTAAGAAAGCCACCCAGAATGAGAAGCCAAAGTAGCAAGCTACAGTTGCTATTGAAGATGGAGGCTTTGACTGGAGTTTTTAGGTGGAATATGCATCTCCAAACCAAGCACTGATGGCTGACCATGATGAAGCAAAGGTATTGGAACATCTATGTACACCTGAATGTATTGCTAAAGGTAATAGATACAGGTCCTACAACTTAGAGATGAGATCTGATCTTGAGTCCATAAATATCTTAAAATCTGATTTCAAAAGATCTGAAAAAAGACTATAAGTTAAAGATAGAGTACTTAGAGAAAACCATTTTAGTTCTTAAACATGAACACATCAACTATAGGACTCTATTCAAAGATCTCAAAACCATGTTGACTAAATGCTAGTCTGAGCTTGTGATCAAGAAAGCTAGGGCAGAAAAATGTGTTCTTGAAGAAGAGACCTTCAAGAACATTATATCCTCATCCTTGCATGTAGAAATTTGTTATCATAATAAGCAGGGACTAGAATCTAGTGAGATAGCTCCTCCACACACAATCTTGTCTGTAAGATCTCCTAGGTGTGGAACTTGTGCGGATGAGCTTCCTCTAATAGACCCATTGACTGAAGAGGATGAACAAGTGATAGTGGAGAATGCCTCTTAGAAGAGTGAAGAAGGGTATTCTAAGAAGGGTCGCTATCCTTCTGAGGAGAGTAAGAAGCATGTGATGACCAAGTCTATGAGAAAGAACTTGATCAGAAAGAGCAAGAGAAAAGCAAAGAAAGCTCAGGAGATCAAAGCCACTTTTGACTCTAAGCAGAAACAAGTTTTTATTTCTGCAAGGTTTGAAGTGGTTAAGACTAAAGACATAAACTTGAACTCTAGTACCAAGAGTTCTGGTTCATGTTCAAATCATCCTAGCATCAAGAAGAAGGCTAATCAGTTGTGTACTACTGCTACATAGCCTGAACCATCCAGCTCCAAGTGTAGTTGTCACCTTAAAAGAACTGTCTTAGCATCTACAAAGATGAAGGTGGAGAGGGAAAGTGATCAAGTTCAGCCTTGTTCTCAAAAGAAGGCTCTTAGGAAGAAGAAAATAAACTATGTTATGTGTGAGAGTACTTCTCATCTTGCTAAAGATTGTTTCTACAATCCAAGAAGCACTCTCCATATGACCAAAGAAGAGACTTCTAAGAGTTCCAAGAAGAAAAAGCTTCGGAAGGAAAAATCTATTTCCTTCGGAAGCTCCAAAATGAAGATGAAGGCAATTGGAAAATTGCCTTCGGAAGAAAATTTGGTCTTGAAAGAAGGGAATACTTCCGAAGCACTGAAGCCTGCTACAGTGATAGCAAGATCTTTCGAAGGACCGGTCATCAAAACTTCCAAAGTTAGTAATACTTTCGAAGTATTAAAGGTCCAGTCTAAACTTAAAAGGTGG
The DNA here is from genome assembly GCA_025506515.1 of Flaveria trinervia. Classification (NCBI taxonomy): domain Eukaryota; kingdom Viridiplantae; phylum Streptophyta; class Magnoliopsida; order Asterales; family Asteraceae; genus Flaveria; species Flaveria trinervia. Next base: position 36,006,263 of record CM046451.1, on the reverse strand, counting down.
CGTGGAAGTTCAAGAAAGACCAATTGACTGAAAGTTCTCCATCAACAACAGCAAAGGATCCTCAAAATATGACTATAGGTTCAATTACTATTTCATTACCTTCAACTTCTTTTGATAAACCCAAGACAAGCAAGGCTTGGGTTTCCAAATGTAACTAACCATCTCTTTTGTGCAGGAACAACTCAAGACAAACAAGAATGTCTGGATTATTAATAGTGGTTATTCCAGGCATATGACAAGCAATAGGTCACTACTTCAAAACTTTAAAAGAAGTGATGGAGGGCCAGTTGCTTTTGGAAGAGATGAGGGTGGTTAAATATTTGGAAGGGGCAAGGTCACAAATGGTAAGCTCAGCATTGAGAAGGTAAACTTTGTGAAGGATCTTAGATACAATCTTTTAAGTGTATCTCAATTTTATGATCAGAGTTATAACATGCTCTTCACTAAGCTTGAGTGCATTGTTCTCAAGTCTGGGGTAGTCATTCCTCATGAGCATATTCTGCTTAGAGCACCCAGGAAAGGGAACATATACAAGATGGATTTGCAAGAAACATCTCCCTCAGGAGAAGTTTCATGCTTTCTATCTAAAGAAAATATTGATGAGTATTTTCTCTAGCATAAAAGAATGTGTCATGTAAACTTTAAGAATATGAATAAGCTAATTAAGAATGATTTGGTATCTGGAATGCCAAAGAAAGAGTTTACAAGTAATGATCATTGTGTTGCATACCTGAAAGGGAAGCAACACAAGGTATCTCACAAGCCTAAGGAAAGAAACTCTATCACTAATCCCGTATACTTGTTACATATGACTCTCTTTGCCCCCCAGTATAGTGAGTCTTGGAAGGACCTCTTACTTCTTAGTGATCGTAGATGACTTTACAAGATTAACTTAGGTCTTCTTTATTAGAATTAAGGATGAGACTCCTAATATTCTGAAGAATTTCATCTTAAAGGTTAAGAATCAATCTGATCATAAGGTCAAAACCATAAGATGTGATTATGGAACTGAATTTTAGAATCAAATCCTTGATACATTTTGTGATAAGAAGGGTATTACAAGACAATATAGTTCTCCCAGGACTCCTCAGCAAAATGGTGTTGTTAAGAGGAGAAACATGACATTTATTGAAGCTGCAAGAACTATATTGTCTGACTCTAAACTGCCCATCACCTTCTGGGTAGAGTCAGTCAACATTGCTTGCTATGTGCAAAATAGAGTTTTAGTAGTTAAAACACATGGTAAGACTCCATATGAACTTTGGCACAAGAGGAAACCTTTCATTGGTTTTCAGGGGTCATTTGGATGTCCTTGCACCCTCTTGAATACTAAAGATCAAATTGCTAAATTTGTTGAGAAATCAGATAATGGATATTTCATTGGGTACTCTTCCCAACCTAAGGCTTATAGAGTATTCAATCTCAAAACCAGGATTGTTAAAGAATCAGCCAATATGACTTTCAATGAACACACACCCAGTATAATTGGTTCTGGTCCTAATTGGCTATTTGATCTTGATTTAGTTACTTACTATTTTAACAAATCTTATAAGAATGTTTCAGGGTCTACAGATATTCTACCAACAGGTGATCCTGATCCAAGATTTGAGGTGACAAGACCTTCAAGCTAAACAACTTCAGCTCCAGTTGTAACTAATTCTACAAATAAAGTTTCTATCAGCACAAAAATGACCAATTCAGCTGATACATCTGAGATGCCTTCAAATTCCAACTCAGAGATTCAACAACTAGACAAAGAAGCTTCAAATGTAGAAGACCATGGAGGTGGTGAAAATGATCAAGAATTTCTTGATGCTGACAACCACTCCATTGAAAACAACATCAATGATGTCACACACTCATTTGATCAAGTCTCACTTGATAAGTGTGCTGATAAGGTGGGAGAAACATCAATGCCGGATCTAAATTTTTCTAATTTAGATCTTTCTCAGCAACTTGTTATGATCACTCAGCTAAGGATCCATAAGTCTCATCCCACCTCAAACATCATTGGAGATGTTGACTCAAGGGTAAGAACAAGAGGACAAAACCATGATGCAAATGTTTGTCTTCACTCTTGTTTCTAATCCCAAATAGAGCCTAATAAAATTTATGAGGCTTTGAAGGAAGGAAGTTGGGTTGAAGCTATGCAAGAAGAGCTGCTTCAATTCAAAATCCAGAAGGTTTGGAACCTATGTTATCTTCCTCATAGGAAGACTACTATAGGAACCAAATGGGTTTTTAGGAAATAGAAGGATGATAGAGGACTTATCATCAAAAACAAAGCTAGACTAGTTGTTCAAGGGTATATACAAGAAGAAGGAATTGACTACATAGATATCTTTACTCCTGTAGCAAGACTGGATGCTGCTAGGATATTCTTGGCATTTGCTGCATCCAAGAACTTTAAGGTCTACCAACTTGACGTCAAGTGTGCTTTTCTCTATGGGGTGATTGATGAAGAGGTGTATGTCAAACAACCACCTGGCTTTACAGATCCTGACCATCCTAATTATGTATGCAGGCTTGATAAGGCTCTTTATGGGCTACACCAAGCACCAAGCACAAAGAAAGTGGTATGAGACTCTATCTCAGTATCTCTGCAAGCATGGATACAAAAAGAGGTACTATAGATGGAACTCTTTTCATCAAAGGAATAGGACACGACTTGATGCTAGTTCAAGTGTATGTAGATGACATCATCTTTGATTCAACTAATCCAAAGCTCTGCAAAGACTTTGAGAAGCTGATAAAGGATAGATTTAAAATGAGTGCCATGGGGGAACTAAATTTCTTTCTAGGAATTCAAGTGAAGCAAGTTGAAGATTGCATCTTCATAAGTCAGTCAAAGTATATTCAAGACATACTCAAGAGGTTCAACATGACTAATTGCAAGGTTTCTAAGTCACCCATAGCGAGAAACCTCTCCTTGGGCCTGACCTTCAGGGGGAGTGTGTGGATGAACATCTCTACAAGGTTATGATTGGGTCTCTTATGTACCTTACAACTAGCAAGCCTGATATTATGTTTGGCATAAATGTGTGTGCAAGATGTCAAGCCAACCCCAAGATGTCACATATATCACTATCAAAAGAGTTTTAAGATATCTCATAGGTGCCTCAACACTTGGCCTTTGGTATCCAAAGAATTCTAACTTTAATCTGTATGCATATACAGATAGTGATTTGGTGGATGCAATATGACTACAAAGTCTACATCAGGGGGATGTTAGTTTCTTGGTGGAAGGGATGTCTCCTGGCAATGCAAAAAGCAATCCTGTGTCTCCGGATCAACTATTGAAGCTGAATACATTGTTGCTACAAGGTGTTATGCTCAAGTGCTTTGGATTCAGAATTAGATGTTGGACTATAGGTTCAACATTAAAGAGACTCCCATTCACAGAGACAATAATAGTGCCATCTCTATTATAGAGAATCCTGTGCATCACTCAAGGACTAAACACATTAATATCATGTATCAGTTGATTAGTGTTGATACACTTATGTACCAAGATCCTGATCTCAATGTATTATGTGTTAAATGTCTTGCACTTATGTGATAATGGGTACTTAATGAAATGATAATGTTTGGTTGTGATGAGTTTTGTTACACATATTGACTAGATTATATAGGTTTATGAGTGTTTGAGTTGATATGCATAATGTTACAATAATGAATACATTCAAACTTGGTTAAGTGAAATTCTCATACGTCTGACTGGACCATGCACCCGAACAGTGGTCATGCGTTCAAATGGCCATGCGACTGAGTGTCCATGCGCCTAAATAGTCCATACGCCTGAACAGCTTCATGCGTCTGACTCAGTCGCACGACTGAACATTCAGTAGTGCGAATGGATCAACCGCATGGCTCAAGCGCACGAATAAACCAAGCTCATGGTTCAGTCGCCCGAATGAGCAACCCTAACCTATAAATACCACCTAATTCGTGGAAAACGTAAGCATTGAATACACTTTGACTCCAGACGTACCCTAGCCGTCCAGAAGCCTCTAAGTTCGTACTCCAAGTTCATAGAACGCTGTAGATCGGTTCCTAATCGATTCTTGACGTTAGATTCAATTCATTATTGTGTCTACGTGCGTTCTTACTGATTGGATCGCCAATCAAATAGGATTCCGCACTATTTGGTTTGGTTTAACACGTTAATCAGTTGGTGTTTTGTTCAAATACCAGATCCTAACAAGTGGTATCAGAGCTTTGGCTCTTGATTATGTGTTGAATTAATAGTTTTGATACAAAAAGTGTGTTTTTCATCAAAGACGCAATCTTTTTGTGTCTAACGGAGTCTTAGACGTTTCCTGACCTAAAAGTTTAGTTTTTCCGGCATACGGCGATTAGGGTTTGATTTTATTCGAGTTTTTATGGCCAAAACACGTTTAACCTACGAATTATCAAACTTCAGCAAGTTCAGTCGCACGATTGGCTCAATCGCACGACTGAGTTCATTCACATTCTCCAACCGAACGATTGGACTCATTCGTACGCTCATTCGTACGATTAAGAACCTCATTCGGACTGTTCAACCGCACTAGTTCATTCGGCCGACTGATTCATCCACATTTGTTCAGTCACATGATTGAACCATCCGCATTTGTTCAATCGCCCGAATAAGTTCAATCGCATACCTTCATTCGCATACATCAGCAGTTTGTTAAATAGTAAAGTTAAGTGAAATGGAGGACCAGTTTTCAGCATACACAGCAAGTAGAGATACTCGTATCCAGAATCTACTGTTGTTGAAGAATGAAGTGGGAATTCACAATAAACCCCCGAAGCTTATAACATTAGACGACTACCCACAATGGAAGCAACATTTTGAAATCTACTTAAATGGAGTAGATACAAATCTGTGGGAGGCAATAGAGTCGGGGTACAGCATGCCCGTAGGAGCAGATGGAGTTAAGCTTACTCTAAGTGGAATGTCAGATGCTCAGAAGGTCAAATACAACACTGAGAAGAAAGTATACGCTTTGCTCACTCAGTCTATTCTGAAGGATATCTTCCATCAGTATTCGGAGTATACTCAAGCAAAGAAACTATAGGATGCATTGGAGAAGAGGTATGATGGAAATGCCTCACTCAAAGCTATTAAGGCCAAAGCCTTGAAGAAAGAGTTCGAGAACTTCTCTTCATGGGAAAGGAAGGTCTGGATGATGTGATCGACATATTCTACCACTTGATGAGTGAGATGCACACTCATGGTGTATCTACGTCGATGGAGGAGAAGGTATCCGATTTGCAGATGGTCTGCTGGAGAAATGGGTTTCCTTCATTTCAAACCTCAGACAGAATGGGATGCTCTCGAAGTTAGACATAAATGACTTTATTCTTACATTGAGGGAAGAGGAGCTAAGGATGAAGTACAAAGCCTAAAAGGCCAACTACGATCAGAATCCTGCACTCTACAATGCAACTCCTCCGGTCAAGACATCTGGAGCACCACTGCAAACCGCCTTCGTCTCAAGTGCAGCAATTCCAGCACAACCGTCAACTTCAGGGTCCGAAACGTCAGGGTCGTCTATCACCCAGTATATGATACCTGAAGCCAATGCAGCAAAACTGAAAACCGACAACTTCGGGAATGTGACTGTTAAGGTGGCCAAAGAACACATGGACCTCTTAGCTGCTGTAGTCCACTCCTATGATGGACTAGTTGTAGGAAAGATAGGAAATTGTCACCTGGAAGACGAAGATTATGAACAGGTGGATGAGATGGAGTTGGAACGTATGGACATAATGTGGGCTTTGGCAAGTGCTGTCCGACGAGCTAAAAAGTTTGTCAAAATGACCGGACAGAACTTGGTTGCAACCAAAGACATAACCTTTGGCTTCGACAAGTCAAAAGTTACTTGTTTCAACTATGGTGAGAAGGGACACTTCAAGCAGGAGTGTGTAAAGCCAAAGAAAACTGGGAATGGTAATCCCTTCTCGTCATTCAATCGTCAGGACAAAACCACATCTAGCAGTTCTACTATATCAAGTAAGGACCCCAAAGCCTTGACTGCTAATAAGGATGAAGGATAGGACTGGAGCTTTCGATTCGTGTCACCGGGAGAGTCCAACATAGCTCATGTGGAGGACATTGATGGCGATTTCTGCTAGTGAAGGAGACATAGCAGTTGAGCTTGTGATGTCAAATTCTGAAGACACTACACCCGAGGTCAACTACCTACCTAAAGAAAGAAAGTCTGCATCAACGTCAGAATTACCAGAACCAGAATCAACAGATTCTGTACTCATGGCTGATTCATCTTCAACATCTCAGGTAAGTACTACTAACCAGTTATTTAATAATCATGCTTGTTTAGATTGTAATAAATTTAAAGAAAGTACAGATTTAAAATGTGCTAGGTTATTAGATCATAATGATAATTTAGTAAAGGACCTGGAACTGTGCACTGAGGCAAATAGAGTGTTACAACAAAACAAGCACAGTTATAAGGAAAAGATAGACCTATTGACTAAACAACTTAGGAAAACAAAGGTAGTCGCCTTTAACCAAACAAATGACATTAGGTACTATCTAAAATCCCTAGAGGACACTAAGAAGCAAAAGGATGTTTTAGAAGTAGAAGTCAACTCTTTAAAACAGAAACTGTACAGTTGGACAAGCTCATCAAACATTGTCCCACACTTAGTGAGAGAGAGAAATAATAGGGAGGGGCTGGGATACAAAGTGGTTCCACCACCACTTGAGACCTTTATGAACACCAAAAGTAAACCTATTAACAATAACCCCATCAAGGATCACATGGTATCCACTTCTCTTGCTAGTGATCCTGATTCTGTAAGTAAATCAAATGAATCTGACTCTAAACAAAAGGAGGCCACTTCAAAGGGAAAAGGGAAGATGCCTTGTGTTAACCTGGAAACTGAATTTGAAAAGGTTAATTTGAAGTTTGGGTCAAACCAAGTCAAATCAGAACCCAAAAAGACTATAAAACTTAATCAATCACGAACGTCATGTCAAAGTCCAGGTAACAAGAGATAAAAGATGTAAAACCAGGTAAAGCAATTATGTTTGTAAAACCAAATCCTACATCTAATAAAGAAGTGTCTCAATCCAAACATAATATGGCCAACTGTGTGACTTTTACATCTCCACCAAAACAAATAAACTGTAAAGTTGAAAGCAGATCCTGGTATAATTGTGGAGAATATGGTCACATAGCATCTCAGTGTTCTTATTATCAGACATCGAGGAGAAAAGTAGAACTTCCAGTATCTACACCTAGATCTTTTAAGAGGAACTCAGTGACGCCTCCAAAAAGGTCTAGCGAACCCAAAGTTCAATCCATCAGCCAGTCGTCTGTCTATCACAAACAGGCCTTACACAAAGCTGGTCTTTGGAAAGAAAAATCCGCCTCCGCGTCTGAAAATGAGAACAAACCGAAATATGAGCTTCCCTCAACCTCAAATGGTCAATGGGTTGAATTTATGATGTGTGATGCCTCAAGGAAACCCAAGCCAATGAAGGCTTGGGTTCCTAACATGAACTAATGTTTTCATTGAATGTGCAGCGTGTTCGTTATAGTGCTGAGACTAACACATGGATTGTAGATAACGGAGCATCCAGGCACATGACAGGGAACAAAGCTCTCTTATCAAACATCAAGCAAATCAAAGGAGGGCATGTTTCATTTGCTGGAAACAAAGGCGGGTACATCACAGCCCAAGGGGAAGTGCGAAATGAGAAGGTTCAGTTTGACAAGGTAAACTACATCCAACAACTACAAAATAACCTGCTTTCAGTCTCTCAAATTTGTGATAAAGGTTTCAAGGTATTCTTTGAGAACAAGAAGTGCTACGTTCTAAAGAAGGACTACATGATTCCGGAGGACTAAATTCTAATGTCAGGTTTAAGATATGATGATCTTTATGTTTTGGATCTCTCAAAGGCCTCCATAACGGATCATGAAGTTTAGTGCTTCTTGTCCAAAGCCACTGAGAAGGATTCCATCTCCTGGCATAGGACAATGGGACACATAAATCTGAGGAAGATGAATCACTTGGTCCAGAATGATCTAGTTAGAGGAGTAAATGTCAAAAACTTCCAACTCCCGGATTTCTGTGTTGCGTGCAAAAAGGGCAAACAACGAAGAAGTCTCATAAGGAAAAGAAAGTTCATTATATAGAACTTCCTCTTGAGCTCCTTCACATGGATCTGTTTGGTCCAGTCAGTATAAGAAGCATCGTAGGCGACTTGTATTGCTATGTAGTTACAGATGACTACTCAAGATTCTCTTGGGTAATGTTTCTAAAATCCAAATCAGAAACATTTGAATCTTTCAAGGACTTAGTAACTACACTGGAATCCCTATACAAGCTGAAGGTATGCCAGGTGCGCTCAGACAATAGAACCAAGTTCAAGAATCAATGGATGGAGGCCTATTGCAAGGAAAAGGGAATTGTGCATCAATTCACCTCTGCCTACACTCCTCAGATGAACGGGGTTGCTAAACGGAAGAATCACAGCTTGATAGAGACGGCACACACTATGAAGCATTAGCAAATGCATGTTACACGCTTAATCGAGTTCTGGTAGTGAAACGCCATGGAAAAATGTGCTATGAGTTACTACAACGACGTAAACCTAACTTCGAGTATCTCGAGCCGTGTGGTGCTCCATGCACCCTACTGAAGAAGACTCAAGAATGGAAATTTAGTGAGAAAGTTGATGTAGGGATTTTTCTAGGATACAACATACCGAACAAGAGAGTTTACAACAACTCAACAGGTCAAGTAGAGGTATGGTGTAGCCTTGACATTCAAAGATACATCACACTGCCTGCTGGAAAAGGACCTGCTTACTTCTTCGATTATGATGGATTCTTCAAATCCTTCAATATTCCTTTTCTTGCTTCAGAAGACGAGTTGGCAAACAAGATGATGTATGATGTCTTGAACACACTGTCTCAAGATTCAACACCATCCAGTTCACAATGTCCATCATCTACCAATTTAGGGGGAGCACTTGAGGTAAGTGACTCCTCCTCCAATGAAGAAAATGTGGAAGATGATAACAACCCGGATGCCCAGGTTCCTCTTACCTCAAGTCCACAAGCATCTCATAATGATGAATCTAAGATGTCAGAACCTTGGACTCCTATTGCCTCAGATTCAGAACCAAATGTTCACAATCTTGATTCTGAGGTAGTTGTTCCAACAACTCCCGGCTCACGTCTAAACGTCTATCATCATTTGGATAATATTATAGGAAATGTGAGATCAGGGGTTCAGACTAGAAATCAGCTGTACTCAGCTGATTATGCCTCTGTGATGGAAAAGGGATACCTTCACGATGGTGCCTACAGCTGCTTTGTGTCTCAGTTTGAGCCAAAGTATGTGAGTGAAGCACTGAATGATGAGGCTTGGGTGAGTGCTATGCAGGATGAACTTCTTCAGTTTAAGAAGTTAGGTGTATGGACTCTAGTAGATAGACCTAAAGGTGCTAAAGTCATTGGTACCAAATGGGTCTTGAAATGCAAGAAAGATGATCAGGGAGTGATCATCAGAAACAAAGCTCGGCTTGTCGTTCAGGGTTTTCGACAAGTTGAGGGTATCAACTACAATGAAGTGTTTGCACCAGTGGCATGGATGGAAGCAATCTGCATCTTCCTTGCCTATGCATCTTATATGAAAATCAAAGTTTATTAACTAGATGTGAAGAATACGTTCCTTCATGGTGAGATTTGAGAGACAGTGTATGTCAGTCAACCCGAGGGATTTGAGGATCCATATCATTAGGACAGAGTGTACAAACTTGACAATGCACTATATGGGCTTCATCATGCTTTGAGGGCCTGGTATGAGAAACTCTCAACTCATCTTATGAAACACGGTTTTGGTAGGGGAGTCATTGACTGTACATTGTTTATCAAAGAAAAGGATGGAGATTTACTGCTGGTCCAAATCTATGTCGATGACATAATCTTCAATTCAAAGGACGAAGAATTATGCAAAGTGTTTGAAGCAGTAATGAAGGCTGAGTTTGAGATGAGTGCAATGGGGGAGATGAAGTTCTTTCTCCGGTTACAGGTGGATCAGACACCAAATGGGATCTTCCTACATCAGACCAAGTATGTAGGGGATATTCTCAGTCGGTTTGACATGGAGAATGCGTCTACGGCTGGCACTCCACTTGCTACAAACCATGATGTAGCACCCGATGAGAATGGTGATCTGGTAGATGCCACTATGCACCGAGGGATGATCGGATCTCTCATGTACCTCACCGCCTCCCGACCTGATATCATGTATGCTACATGTTTATGCTCACGATATCAAGCAAAGCCTAAGGTGAACCATCTAATTGGGGTCAAAAGGATTTTTCGTTATCTGAAGGACACACCTACACTTGGGTTGTGGTACCCTCATGATGATGACTTTGAGCTTACAGCGCATAGCGAGTTGGACTATGGCGGCTGGAAGATGAACTACAAATCTACATCAGTAGGATGTTAGTTCTTTGGAAGAAGATTAGTAACCTGGAAATGCAAGAAGCAGACCTCGGTTGCATTGTCAACCTGTGAAGCTGAATACATTGCCGCTGCAAGCTGTTGCTCTCAAATCATATGGATTCAAAAGCAAATGCGGGATTACGGTTTGCACTTCTCTTCTACTCCAATATTGGTTGATAACTCTGCTGCAATTGCATTTACTAAGAACCCGATCCAACATCCTAAGACCAAACACATCGGTATTAAATATCACTTTATACGTGATTGCTTTAAAAAGAACTTAATCGATGTGATAAAAATAAATACGGATTTTCAACGCGCTGACCTCTATCCAAAGGCATTTGGCAAACCACGTTTCTTATATTTGTTAGAGGTCAATGGCATTAGAAAGAAAAGTGAGGTCATTCCTGAAGATGACCATGTATAGTCCGATATGTCGTGTCTAGTTTCTTTTATTTTTTACATTTTTAATTTTATTTTATTTTAATATCTTGTCTTTGTTTAATGTTACATCCGTTTCATTACAATTGGTTTATTTCCTTACCTATTAAAATCCTAAAACGCTACTCCGTGGTGGTTTTATAATTTTAGGGGGAGAATAGGTTTAGGCAATATAAAAAAAGACGAGGAAAAAGAAGAGGCAAGCTGATAATAATAAGATCGTATGTGTGATACCGATTCAATGTTTGGAATATGATAGTACATAGGTACAAATCATTTGTGACTTTAAAAAAATTCAAAATTGAAAAAGATGCAAAGCTCATGTATAAGTCTATGTAGTTTGAGCAATATAAAAGGAAATATGATATATAAGCTAGCTACCACTAAGGTAATACAAAGAAAGTAGACCTAGAGGTTGCTAGACCACAAATGATATGTCGGTAGATTCAACACAATAGATGACTAGACCTTTTTGGTGATTTCAAGACTAAACTAAGATGTTTGACTAGCTGTGGGTAACACCTTATCCCTGGTTAACACAATCAACAAGATTCCAATAAGGGGTGACGAGCAAAAGAAACGCCATAAATGTGTGCGTAAGACCAAAGCATGAGCAAAAGCACATAAAACAATGCAATCAAACTGATAATTTATGTTGTCGTGAGATCTGTGTAAAAAGAATGAAAATGCTCAAACAAAAAGATGGGTTATGTGCCTCTATGCTGTGCGGTGGCACTGACATGAGGATAAGCATAATCTATATATTCTAGAACTCATTGTTGTTTGCCGCCTCTCTGTTGTGCGGTGGCATTGACCTGAGGATTGGCTTCTCTTTGAAAATTCTAAGAATAGTCTCTTCCTGAACACTACCCTTAGACCACTCAAAAAATCTCCTGAGGAATGTTGATTACTATATAAGTGTGGGATCCACAAATGCTAGTTGAAATAAACAAACCTTAAACCATCACCAATCTGTGTTGAAAGTCTGTGTATGGATTTAAGAGGACAAATATACTAATAATCATTGTGGCTACAATTCTTAAAAGTTTAAATCAGTGTGGGGACCTAAAGGTACTAGTATGATTTTATAAATTTGCTAAATGACTCTAGATGAAAAACAAGAATAAAGCATCAAAAGTTTTAGATAACCTATCCCGAATGATTTGAATATCCTGTATGATTCCAAACTGACTTGGTCCATGTATGATTTAGATGAATTGAAGATGTCTTTTCTAGATAAATAATTTCTTAGATTTATATCTGAGGACTTAACCCTCACAAAAACACAAAAACGTGTCTTAATTTTAAATTTTCAGTATTATTTCTTTTATTTTTGTACAAAGTTTGTATCGGACTATGTCATCGAAGTTGATAGGGAATCTTATCATCTAAACGGTCACGTCTAAAGTGACCACATGTGCTTTCAAATAAAATTGGGTCACGTCTGAGGTGACAAAATGTTTTAAAAGGATCACGTCTGAGGTGACAAAATGTTTTAAAAGGATCACATCTGAGGTGATCAATGGTTTTTCAAGATTAAAATGATCATGTCTGAGATGATCAAGTGCACATAACGTTTATTCACAAGTTAAAAGGGTGTAAGTTGTAAAATGGTCATAAAGTCAAATTCATGAGTCTGACCCATTCACACAAATGGACCATGAGTATGGACCAATCTTGCGAATGGACCATACTCATGCATTAAATAGCCGAATGGACCATGAGTATGGACCAATCATGCGAATGGACCATACTCATGCGTTAAACAGCCGAATGGACATGAGTATGAACCATTCACTCGAATGGCTTATCCAATGACCCATTCGACCGAATGAGAGTGTGCGAATGAGTCAGTCGACCGACTGAGCTCCAGTTGGCCGACTGCAAGTGCACGACTAAGCCAATCGCCCGACTGAGCTCCATTCGCCCGAATGAACTGAGCGAATGAGTCCAGTCGGCCGATTGTGCTCAGATTCAGTATAAAAAAGGGCCACAGTCGATCGCATTCAACTCATCACCTCCAATCGCCCTTATATCGCACATCCTACCGTTACGCTGCCAAAATTTCTTTAGACCTCGATTATACTTTCCTATTGATCTACTGACGTGTGTGTGCATTTATACAGGTATAATATGTTGAAATCTCACAGAAATCAGAAGATATGGTGCCCTAATTAGTGATTCATGACTAAAACAAGAACCGAACCACTCAATGGACTAATGACCTACTGAAACCATGTAAAATGTTAAAAATAATGTTATTAGGTTATTAGTTAAGTGATTGCGAGTCTAAATAACCTATACACAATGTCTGATTTCATGAATTGCTCAAGATTCAAACCTAAGTCGACCGAACAGTAGGTCATGCGACTGGTCATCTGGATGAACTCCAATCACACGATTGAGCTGGCCGAATAGCTCAATTGGCCGAATGAATCATACGAATGAGCTTACTCGGCCGACTGAACCAATCGCAACATCAGTCAACCGATTGAACTCAGTCCCCTGTTCATTTACCTGAATGAGTCCAGCCACATGATAATACAACCGACTGAACACAGTCGAATAATACATTTGCATGAATGAATCATAATGAATTCTATCAAGTTACTTGGAATTGATTTGTGTTATGTGAGTATCTAACATTTATGTATCTTGTGTTACAACTCGATGGCGGATAGATGGTCTATCAATCCCAGGCATAATATCTGTGCTCATTTAGACCACACAACTTGGAATGGTGCCGAGTTTGTTGAGATCATCGCTTTTCTCAAGCGGTCGAGGATACACAAAGCCATCTCTACTCCATGCACTCCCTATAGGTCTCTACACCAGGCCTTTTGGGAGAATGCATCTGTGGATAGATCACGAGAGCCATACAGCATTAGGAGCTGCATCTTAGGTATGGACATAGAGATTACAGCTGAAGACATTCAGCGTGTACTTGGGTTGGGAGATGATGCTGGATACCCCACCAAGCTACACCCGCTGACAGTGAAAGGATGCTTTCTGAGGATTAAGTACGCCGGGGACATTAACTCAATTGTCCTCAACAAGAGCACCCTGTGCTGTTGCACCTTGAAAGGATCATACATGCCAACTCAATGGGTGAATTGATGATTGCTTAGCTGAAATCCCACAAGTCCAAGAACCAATGCGGATGAAGATCTGCAAGGAAAATAACAAGTGTTATCTTCTGCATTAGTTATGCGGAAGACATAACTCTGATGCGGACAAGTGTTTACTCTTCCGCATTGACTAATGCGGAAGACATAATACTAATGCTGAACAAGTTGCTCTTCCGCATTGACCAATGCGGAAGAACAAAAGAAGATACGGACAAGACTTTGCTCATCCGCATGACAAATGCGGATGACCGACCAAATGCGCACAAGTATTTGTTCATCCGCATTAACCAATGCGGATGACCAACTTACTAATGCGGATGATCAAGCGGAAATGCTGATCAATATTATCTCATCTGCATTTGTCAATGCGGATGAACAAGCAGAGATGCAGATCAAGACTTAGACTAGTTTCTGATGTAATAAGTCATGGATAGTTTAGTTATTTTGTAAAGACATCTTGTCTGCCTATAAATAAAATAGTTATCCTCGTACTGAGGTGACGGCTAATAGATAGAGACTTTTTGTTGTAATTGTTGGATTCTATATGCCTAAGACACATAGAACATTGATGTGGTTAGTATGTCATGATCCAAGTCGGGTTATACCCAATAACAAGCTTTGCAAACACAAACAATTATTTAATTGACGATATAATCATGCAATTAAATAATCACACCAAATTTAGAAAATAGGTTTTCTAAATAAGTTGCATATGAGATGGAACAACTTATTAGGATATTTTGTTCATGAGTATTATTTGTAATGTTATTTAAGTAGGCTAGATAACATCAAATAATAAAAGGGGTTTATAACTTATACAATTAAATGGTTGATTGTATAATTTATTAAATGACTAGTTTTATATATGTGTGTGTGTTTGTTTAAGAGGGAATTTTTTTTTAAAACCATTTTCGGCCGCCCCCCCTTGAAGGGGATTGGCCCTTTTTCTCTCTTGAGAACACATAAAGTAAAGCATGTCATACACTCCTATTTTGGACCTCTCTCATTACATGCAATATTGAACCAAAAACACTCTCCTCTCTCTCTCAAGATCCTCGGCACTAGCAGCAATTTTTGGGGTTTTCTTTTGGTTTGATTTGGTGTTCATCTCCCTAACAAGAAGAGTGTTTGCACATTAGCTTGGGGTATACAAGCTTGAGGGTCCTTCCTTGGAGCCTTGGCCGAATCTTAAGCATCTTACAACTCCTTCTTGATCGACATTGAGCTGCTGAAAGGTAGTTATTCACAGCTCCATGTAGCTGTGATTTTATGTTCATTTACATATTGTTCATAGCTTGCTTATTCACATATATGATCCTTTTGTTTTGGGTTTGTTTCATTTATATATATATGTCACCATAAAACATGAAGTTCCAGCTTTATAATCATGTTTTAAAATATATATATTTGCTGCCCCACAATGGCATCAAGAGCCGGTTATGTGGATAGCTTGCTTGTTCTTGTCCTTTATAATTGTTTTTTGTGGGACTTTATAACCCTTTTAAGGGCTGCTATATTCTGTTTTGTTGAATCCCCAAACTTTCAAGGTTATATTACACATGCTTGTGATTAAACCTTGAAAGATATGTATGTTGATATGTATGTTGTTTGGACAATATTTAAAACCCAAAATTTTAGTTTATGTTGGCTGAAAAATCGTGGGTTTTGAGGGGATTCATTGTTATATTTTGGATGATATGATGAATGTTTATTTTGGTGCATAACCTAGCCTTTAGCCTTGTGTTGTTTGGATGATTGCAATGGTTGTATTTGTTTATTCAATGGGGTTGTATATATTTATTTATTTGTGCTTTGTTTAAAATGTAATTTATTTATTATTGGGTTGTAATAAATAGATTAGGTGCATTTTCATTTTACTAGATATCTTGTATTAGGACTTTATATCTTGTAATGTGACGACGTATGGATTGGAAGCACAAAGGAGAAACATGGAGCATTTTGGATGCAGTTTCAAGTGGGAGGCTTTTAGAAGCTTTCTATGTGTTTTGTTGTGACCCTTAGGAATGCCTATGGACCACACTTGTGATGGCAAACAAGTGTGGACCATTTTAGATGCTATGGTTATGAACATATGCTATGTGTTTTGTTTATATTATTGTGGTTGATAGCATGTATATGGTATTTGCTTTAACAAACCTTCCTATGAACTTAACAATCTAATTAAATGGTTCTTAATCATTAAAAAGGTAATAAAAGGTTATTAAAACGATTTAATGATTTAAAGATTAAAATGGGTTTTAATCAAAGAACCATAGTGTTAGGATCAGTGATCTATGTTTGATTGATTGACGAGTATAGCAGCGGAATTCAAACAATGAATTAGTCGATTCACAAGAACAAAACGATATTCAATGAAGAACAAAGACGGTTATAGAGAGAGAATATCTGCAAATATATTTCATTCAATATTCGCTTTCGTGGTAACAGAATGTCACAATTACAATTAGGTCGACACCTCTTATATAAGAGATGTGACGTCTGCTGATGTCACTTGATAGTGACATCTAACAGATTTATTACAACTGAAACACAACTACTGAAGATGTCAAAACAGCTGACATCTTCTTACAAAAAAATGCTAAGTGTTATCAGTTGTTATAACTACTGAAAAACATAAAACTATTGAAACTATAACGACTGAAGAACAAGCTCTTCAGTCGTTTTACAAAACTACTGAAACTAAAAATATAAAACTACTGATATCACAACTACTGAAGAAGTACTCTTCAGCTGTTGTGACAAACTACTGAAACTTCAGTAGTTGGTCTTCAGACTTGAACTTTAGATGTTTCATCAGCTGATGACTTCAGTAGATATCATCAGCTGATGTCTTCAGTCTTTGTACATCAGTTGTTGATCTTCAGCACTTGTAAACTCTTCAGCTGTTGTACTTCAGTACTTTGGTCTTTCAGCTTCAGCACTTGTGTTCTTCAGCTGTTGTACTTCAGCACTTTAGTTCTTCAGCTGTTGAAGTCTTCAGCACTTGATCTTCAGCTGTTGAAGTCTTCAGCACTTGTCAAACTGCTGATGAAGCTTTCAGCAGTTGTTGTGATACCATGTGGGACTTAGAGGTTTTCTGATCTTGGCTCATTGGTTCTTTTGTTCCAACAAACTCCCCCTGAACCAATGCAGCCAAAACCTCTAATTTATTTATTATCCCACTTATTGTTGGCAAAAGGTTGGTCTTTTTCCTTCTTGATCAGTAGAGAAGATGACCCATATATGATCCGGCCTGGGAAGAAGTCTCTGATATTTGTTTGGCAAGATATGAATGGGAACTCTGTTTTGGGGAACTGGACACAGAGTTGTTATCCCATTCATGAGATCTACTTCCCGTGTATGAGCCTGTAGGATTCTCTGGTGTAGGCTCTGAGAATCATGATTTGTTCTTCCATGGTCAGGTTCTCGGCTTCACCATCAAATAATCCTTCTCGCCCATACAGCTCTGAGATGTACTTGGCCTGTTTGCCGTTTTTAAGCTCAACAGTTGTAATTTGTCTATATGCAAACTCATCAGGATGATTCCCTTCGAGTAGCAGACTTAGCTCATTCTGTTTGAAGTTCTCAAGCCTCTTGTAGACTAACCCCTTTTTGATAATTCGGTTCTCTAGCATTTTCTGGGGTGGTTGTTTAGTCTCGTAGGCCTTCTTGAAATCTTCGACAATCTCCCAGGGTGATACTACAAGGGCCACTGTGATCTCTTCATCTACGATCCTCTTGACTTGACCCTTGTATCTCGAAGGAATGTCTTTCTTTACAATCCTGTGAGCCACCCTCGGATCAGGCCATACTCTCACCCTTTCTTTTAGATATTGAAATGTGTTGGCGAGAGTGTACAATCTCAGAGCTTCTTTCTTCATGCTGATAATTGATGAGGAGGCAGCATAGGTTTTGTCAATGCTTTTCTGCATTTCATCATCATGAAGCTTTTGCTGCTCCTCTTCTTCAATTTTTACTCTCACAACATCCATCTGTGAGGTGGGAGTGATGGGCATAGGTTTGGCTTTCGCCAGTGTTAGGACTGCAGACAGAGGCATCCTATCTTCTTCCACATCATCCTCTTCTTCTTCTTCTTCTAGCCTCAGCACCCTTCTCTTCTTCTTCTTAGGTGCATCATCGGCTGTTGGTTTAGATGGTGAGGGAGTTGGTTTTGTGGGTTGTGATTTTGGTTGTTTGTATTTGGGCTTAGAGATTGGTTATTACTCTCACCATCAGATTCTACCTCTGCTCTTGGAGTAAAATCTGTAGGTGGAGCAGTGTGATTGTAACCAATGCCAAACTTCACATTGGAAGCATATTGCTTACTAAGAAGCATTTCAAAACCTTTGCATGATTGTACCCATCTATCACACTCTACCTGGATAACTGCAAGGGTTTCTTTGAGATCTTTATACTTCTCTAGAAGTATCTCTTCGCTAGCCTTATCATCAGTTATTTGGCATTTCAGTTTGTAAATCTCATCATTTTTATCATTAGCACTGACTCAAATTCAGCTTTGTTTTTGGAAATTATTTGTTCTAGCTCAATGTTCTTGTTGATTAAAGCTACATTTGCTTCTCTAATAGATGCAAATGCTGCTATGCATGTGTCAAAACATAATTTGGCTTTTGCCTCAGAAGATACCTGTGATACCTTTGGTGTAGAGGCATTAGAGGATGAAGTATCAACAGAATCCAAAGCCATAAGAGCTAGATTTCCAAATGGACTTTCACCACCATGTTGACCAGCACCTGAGAACAGTTGTTCATGACCAGACAAGTCATCTGGTAAACTGCTCCAGTCAACAACTCCTGGGGTGAAGAAGCTGTGTTATTGAGGTTGAGTTTGTTGATGAGATTAGGAAGGTTGTGGTTCAGGCAACGCTTGTGGTTGTTGTGCAATTGGAGCTTGAACAGGATTTGGTTGAGGCACATAATAGCAGGGATAAGGGTATGACATTTGACCCTGGGGAACAAAGTATGCAGGAGATCTAGGATGTGAATAATGACCAGAACCAGCAGGATGTTGCCCTCTGTTTTGTGGACTAGTACTAGGAAAAGTCACAAAGGGTGTAGAGGAGTTAGATCCAGTTGATCTACACTCTCTTGCAAAGTGTCCTAGCCTTTGGCATTTGTGACACCTCAACTTACTCTTGTCAAAACCAACTTTGGTTTTGCCAGAGAGTCCAGGAAATTTCTTGCCAGTTCTCCTATAGAACTTCTGAGATTTGATATTAATCAGTGCCATTTGGCTCAAAATATCCATCTCTTCTAGATCATCATCAGCTATTCCTTTCAGATCATCCATGATAAAGCATAAATTGTCACTATTACTGCCAGAATGACTCTCAATACCAACAAATGCATGATCAGAACTATTTGAAGAGAAATCTATATGCTCATCATAATTGCTCTCAGATGCGGCATATTCTGACTCATGACCAACCAAGGCAGTATTCCCTGGTACAAAGTCATTAGTGAGCTTTCCTGATGAGGACAGTTTCCTCTTCTGCTCTATCTCTCTTTCAAATGTAAGCAGTTTCCCATGAAGTTGGGTGAGAGATAGACCATCCAGATTTGCACTGGAGCGTAGAACAATAGTGTATGTGTCCCATCTCTCAGGCAGTGATCTGAGGAATCTGTTGTTCATCTGGCTATTGGTGTATTCCTGTTTCACCATTTTCAGCTCAGATATCAAGCAGGAAAAGCGCTCAAACTGTTGAGTCAGTGTCTCACCCTTTCTATGAGAGAATGTCTCATATTGTTGGGCAAGGATTTCTCTATTGTTTGCTAAGACCTCATCTGTGCCACCGAATTTTTCCTTCAGGGCATTCCAGAGATCATGAGCAGTTTCATAATGCATAAGCCCTGAATAGATTTCATTAGGCAGTTCCATGGCCAGAATTCCATGGGCTTTAGCATCAATCTCAAATAGTTTCCGATCTTCATCAGAGTATTGTTCCTTCTTCTTCGAAACCATTTGATTGGTTTCCGGATTGTTCACCATAGGCTTGTGTGGTCCATGTACCACAGATGTCCAACAACCTGAACTATTAACAGACAGGTGATGAAGCATTCTTCGTTGCCATATGTTATACTCGGTCCTAACCAGCATCGGAGGCTTGGTTGAGGAACCGGTATTATGAGGATCATTAGAAGGAGTCGTCATCTCATATTCAATCAAATTCAGTTAAGCTAAAACAGATTTAGAACACAACGCAACAACCAATTGAACCAGAAGATCTCAAAATAAATGAACGAAAGCGACAAAAATTCAATAATCTATAACCAGTTCTTGCTAATATGCTAATTCAATCAAACACCGAAATCAATTAGCAGTTTCAATGATCAATTGTTAGATCGATCAATGATTAACCATGCTCTGATACCACTTGTTAGGATCAGTGATCTATGTTTGATTGATTGACGAGTATAGCAGCGGATTTCAAACAATGAATTAGTCGATTCATAAGAACAAAACGATATTCAATGAAGAACAAAGACGGTTATAGAGAGAGAATATCTGCAAATATATTTCATTCAATATTCGCTTTCGTGGTAACAGAATGTCACAATTACAATTAGGTCGACACCTCTTATATAAGAGATGTGACGTCTGCTGATGTCACTTGATAGTGACATCTAACAGATTTATTACAACTGAAACACAACTACTGAAGATGTCAAAACAGCTGACATCTTCTTACAAAAAAATGCTAAGTGTTATCAGTTGTTATAACTACTGAAAAACATAAAACTACTGAAACTATAACGACTGAAGAACAAGCTCTTCAGTCGTTTTACAAAACTACTGAAACTAAAAATATAAAACTACTGATATCACAACTACTGAAGAAGTACTCTTCAGTTGTTGTGACAAACTACTGAAACTTCAGTAGTTGGTCTTCAGACTTGAACTACAGATGTTTCATCAGCTGATGACTTCAGTAGATATCATCAGCTGATGTCTTCAGTCTTTGTCTTCAGACTTCGTACATCAGTTGTTGATCTTCAGCACTTGTAAACTCTTCAGCTGTTGTACTTCAGTACTTTGGTCTTTCAGCTTCAGCACTTGTGTTCTTCAGCTGTTGTACTTCAGCACTTTAGTTCTTCAGCTGTTGAAGTCTTCAGCACTTGATCTTCAGCTGTTGAAGTCTTCAGCACTTGTCAACTGCTGATGAAGCTTTCAGCAGTTGTTGTGATACCATGTGGGACTTAGAGGTTTTCTGATCTTGGCTCATTGGTTCTTTTGGTTCAACACATAGGGTATCTTGTATTTGAAAGCATGCAAGTACAAGTATATAGAGTTTCTAAACTAGAACTATGAAATCTCTAAATATTTTCAAACAAGTTTAACACCGTCCTTTTGCACAACACTTGAATCATTTGGAAACTCTTAATGGGATAAAGGTCACCTAACCATTTAGAGGGAACTTGTGACTTAAGGTGGGGATACCACATTTGTGGGATAAAGGTCACCTAACCACTTATGTTGGTAAACTCACATGTGTGTGCAAGTAGGATAACTTGATTTGCAAACATGTTAAATGGATCACCTACAATATGGTTTCCAAATGGTGTTGATGGGATTAACATGCCGACTTTACATATGATGTTTAAAGTCGATCCCATACCTCTAGAAGTTGCAAATGGTTGCAACCATCAATCGTTGACCACCTTATTAATTTAAATCATGGGATAAACGTCACCTAACCATAATTTAAATGTAATGTTGGGTTCTAGATTTTAATATAAAAATGACCTTAAAAGGTATTAATTATTTAAAATAGAAATATCAAAAATACTAAAATAGATCTTTGTTAAATTTTGTAGATGGCCACCAATAATGATAATCATGATAATTCATCTGCGTCCGCCCAATCATTACGAGCGAATCTCCAAAAGGAACGTCTAAATCATAATAATTTTATTGATTGGTATCGAAACTTGAGAATCGTTCTCAAGCAAGAGAGACGATCATATATTTTAGATGACCCTATCCCCGATCAACCTTCTGAGGATGATGAGGAGGCCTATAATGATTGGCTAAAGTACACTGAGGACTCCGTCCAAGTGTCTTGTCTCATGGTAGCAAGCATGACTCCGGATCTCCAAAAGGAGTATGAATATCACGGAGCTTATGACATGATAACCCAACTGAAGGAAACGTTCCAATAGCAAGCGATGGTTGAGCGCTTCGAAACGGTTCGAGCACTCCATGCATGTCGTATAGACGACAACTAATCGGTTTCATCTTATGTACTTAAGATGAAAAGCCATATTGACCACCTCGAAAGACTTAATCGTCCTGTTTCGAAGGAATTGGCCACGAATTTGATCCTCAATGGCCTTACCAAGAAGTTCGAGACATTCGTGTTGAATTACCACATGAATGCTTGGGACAAAAGCATTGGTGAGCTTCACTCAATGCTCAAAACGGCCGAGGCGGCCATGGGTAAAACGGTTTTACCCATTCTCACCATCAATGAAGGTGGGAACAGGAAAAGGCCTCATCCCACACCCAAGGCAAAGGTTACCAAGGTAAGGACCCGTATGGGGAAAAGGGAAAGGGGTGGTAAGGGTGCCCCCCAAACCACAAGAGAAGAAGCAAAAGGTTGCTACTAATGACCCATGCTTCAAGTGTGGGAGATTGGACATTAGGCAAGAAATTTTCCTGTCCATCTCCAAGAGTTGAAAGCAAAGAGGGATGCTGGACAAACCTCAGGTACAATATACATGATCCATATTGATTTAAACATGATATCCTCTAACACATGGTATTAGATACTGGATGTGGAACTCACATTTGCAATTTGTTGCAGGGGTTCAGAAGAAGTAGTGACTTCAAGAAAGGGGATGTTAGCCTCTACATGGGCAATGGGGCTAAAGTTCAAGTTGAAGCCCGTGGTGACTACATCTTGAAACTTCCAAATGGTTGGAAGTAATTTTGAACAATCTTTTGTATGCTCCTAGTTTGACTAGGAATATTATTTCTGTAGCCCTATTAAAACAATTTGGATATGTATTATCATTTGTTGAAAAAGATATTCATGTTTCTTTGAATGATATGTTCTACTTTAAAGCTATTGCCATTAATGGTATTTATGAATTGGTTCATGAAAATACTTTAAATAGTTCATTGTACCAAACTAGCACCAAGAAACTCAAGTTGGATTTGAGTGATACCTATCTTTGGCACTGTCGTCTTGGTCATATAAACAAAAAACATATACAAACACTTCAAAAGAATGGTCTTTTAAAAAATGAATGTGATTCATTTGATGTATGTGAATCTTGTTTACAAGGAAAAATGACTAAGGCACCCTTTAGTGGAACTAACGAAATGGCAAAAGATTTATTAGGAATCATACATTCGGATGTATGTGGTCCTTTTAAGCTAATGACTAGGAATGGTGAAAGATACTTCATTACCTTTACCTACGATTATAGTCTCTATGGGTATGTGTACTTATTAAGGCACAAAGATGAAGCTTTTGAAATGTTCAAAATATTCAAGAATGAAGTAGAAAATCAACTCAACAAGTCCATTAAAGTTCTCTGCACCGATAGAGGAGGTGAATACCTAAATGATGCTTTTCAAGATCATCTTAGGAGTTGTGGGATTGTCTCACAACTCACTCCACCTGGAACACCACAACATAATGGTGTGTCTGAGAGGAGGAATCGAACCTTATTGGATATGGTCCGATCTATGATGGCTAGAAGCACATTACCTCTATCATTTTGGGGTTTCGCTTTGCTCTCCGTGGCCCGTATTCTGATATGGCCCCAACCAAAAGGTGGAAAGGACACTCTTTGAAATATGGCATGGAAGAGTTCCATCCCTATCATATTTAAGGGTCTGGGGTTGTGAGGCTTATGTTAAGACTCCCACCCGAAACAAATTGGAAGTCCGATCCACCAAGTGCATCTTTATTGGATATCCTAGAGACTCTATGGGATATTATTTCTAAGATCCACTGGAACAAAAGGTGTTTGTTGCCAGAAAGGGTGAGTTCTTAGAAGCAAAGTTCCTTATGGAAGAAACTAGCAGTAGAACAGTGGATCTTGAGGAGGAGCAAGAACCACAACCCGATGCACGTTTGGTTGAAACTAGCACTCAACATGAGGATGTTGAGGATGATCAAGTAGTTGATCAATGTACACAAAACATTCGCAGATCTGGTAGAATTAGTAATCCACCTAAAAGATATGGGTTTTTCGTAGATGGATGCTATGTGGCAGATTCCGATGAACCAACCACCTATCATGATGCAGTGTCTTGATAGGATCAAATGAATAATCTGTGATGATTTGTAACACAATTCAATGATTTCACACAAAGTAATCAAATCAAAACAAGATATCAATAAAATTCAGTTTTCATTCATATCAAGCTAAGACAATTACAGGTATGAAAAGCAGATTCGAATAACTTGTGTATTCGTTTCTACATACCTGCAAATCTAAGCTACTTATACTGAAAACAAAAGTAAAGGAACTAACAAATTACAGAAATAGTCCCTATACTATTACAAAATATCAAAAGACAAATAAAAACAACATGTTAATCTTTTAGAGAACTTAACAATACTCCCCCTAAGATTTACATGGTCTTTAGTCTTCAAAATCTTCAAGCTTGACTGCTGACTCTATCTTCAATTCTATCTTCAGCCTTGACTTCATCATTCAAAGAAATCTGCTGATTCTTCTTTGACTTTTAACATAGGCTTCTGTTTGTACGTTTCTAACTCTTTCAAAGCTTTTGATATAGCAGACTTGGATTTACTTGCAAGAATGCCTTGTTCTGGTTTAGCTTAATTTGTTTTAATCCCCATCTTGTCCATTCTTTCCAATGTATCTTTTGAAAGACATGAAATATCAATGTTTGCATATAACTCAATAGGTTTATTACTGTCCTTTGAGTACACTTCTAATACCCCTTTTCTTGATATTCTCATAAATTCATTATCTTTAATATCTTTCTTAACAATGTTGGCATACGCAAGTGCTTTTCTCAAAGAAATCCTTTCCATGGCAGCGTTCATCACATTGATAATAGAAATAAAATTTCTTGTCTTGCTCAGCCACTTCAGGAGAAACCTTCTCAAAATTTTGTACTGACAAAAATGAGATATAACTTGGATGTAACAGTTTTAGCTCAAAAACTCCAATAAGTAATTATGTCCTCATCCCATCTTTCTAGATTTCAGACTAACTTTAGCTTAAATGTCTCAGTGTTGTAAAACCATCTGAGAATTGGCTTTGAGTTTTGATTACCGTCAATCACTTTAAGTCCTGGAGTTGTAACTTTTTCAAAGTATTTATCACAAAATTCTATCAACGAATGTTCTTCTTCTGATTGAACTCCCTTAAGTTTCTTGTTTTTCTTCAAAGTAACAAAATACTCCTTGTCTTCTTGATCACATCTTGTGTTAAGGAAATACTTGATCTATCCAATCCACGTCTTAATAATTCTACAAACATCTTCCCACGTTTTGCATCAGTAGGATTGATCAGAGGTAGTCTATTGAGCTCTTTTAAGTCTTGCACCGGAAGTTTTATGATACTAGAGTAAAAATGATAAACGTCACATACAACATTTACTCTCTTTATCAAGAAGGCATCAAACACTTCGTCATACTTCCATGCAATTATCTTTACTTGGTTTGTAAAATTTGGAGCAATCATTGCATTCAACAATTCAGCAACTGATTGTCCTTTCTGCAATATATTTCTTACTAAATCTCCCGTTGTTCTTGAACTATCGAGAATATGCCTTTGATCAGTTGATGCTTTATAAGTTTGTATTTCAGGATCAGCAAACATTTCCATCAATTCTTTTCTATGAGTGTGAGCATCATCAAGTCTTGACATTTGTTTTATTTCCCATGATGAAGTCTTGGGGGCAAGGCAGACATTTACCAGGTGAAAGATGAGACGTTCGGCATCCTGGAAATGTTTCTTCAATATGGCAGATGCACTTAGGTTACCCTGGTATCCATGCTGGGCAAATGATTGATCGATTGTGCCCTTTGGATAACCAGTTGGGAAAGTGGCATCATCCAGATTGAGGGTTTGGCGAAGAATGTCTGGAGTAATGACCACTTTTTGATGATGGACAAACGATTGAAGAGACTCTGTGTCTTTCTCCTCAGAGACAAGAGTGACGTTTATCCAGAATTGGTTAAGAGATTCAGCATATATGGTGGGATTTAACAGAAAATCCGTTTTGTAAGGTGACTGAACCATTAAATCAATGACGTTGTGAAACTTGGTCCAGTATGGCGATTTTGTGAGATGTGTGACACAGTTGTGTCGAGGTTTTAGTTGCATGGTCGCCATTGATGAAGAGAGGTTACAGAGTTTTTTTTGAACGTTAGGTTTGAGAAGAGAAGAAAGTAAAAACTCTGAAGGTGGGATAAGGTATGTAAAGGGTAGGGTTAGAAAACGACTGAAGGTTTTGGTGTTAGTCATCAGTTGTTGGAACTACTGATGACGTGGTATTAACGTTCAGAGGTTTGAAATGACTGACCGTATTGGTGTGATGAGCAGTTGTTATAAAACAACTGAAGACTTGGTTTTAACCGTCAGACGTTGAAACAGCTGAAGTCTCTGATTTAGTCATCAGTAGTTATAAAACTACTGAAGATTTAGTCATCAATAGTTATAAAACTACTGAAGACAGTTTTGACTTCAGGTGGTGAAACAACTGAGGACTTGGTATTAGTCATCAGTAGTTATGAAACTACTGAAGACTTTGGTTTTACCATCAGTTGTTGTAAACAACTGAAGACTTGGTGTTAGTCATCAGTAGTTGTGAAACTAGTGAAGACATGGTATTGCTTCAGTTGTTTAGAAGGAAACAACAGTTGGGAAACTACTGAAGAGAAAAAGGCTCATCAGTAGTTGTCATCAATTCATTGCTTTTCAGCTGTTTCAGTCTGACCTCCACTCTTACTCATCAGACTTAGATCTGAGTTTCAGACGTTTCATTGGTCATCAGTACTTATCTGCATTTCTGACATCAGTAGTTGTGGCTACAACAACTGTTGTGACTACATCAGCTGTTGTAACTACATCAGCTGTTTCAACAAATAAAGTACTTGAGTGCTGAGAAGTTAATCTTTAGTAGTTTTAAAAACTTTTGAGGGAGGATAACTTCAGTACTTATATATGACAATAATAAACTAATGATCATCAGTACTTATGAGCTGAGATCACCAGTAGTTGTCACTTATTCTAGCTGCAGCTTAACACTAGGTTTTGGAAAGTTGTGCTATCCAAGGGCTTAGTGAAAATGTCTGCAAGCTCATTAGCACTAGGAACAAATTTTGGATCAATCAGACCTTTTTCAAAACAATATCTAATAAAATGGTGTCTGATTTCAATATGTTTAGTCCTATAGTGCTGGACAGATTCTTGACAATGCAAAGAGCTGAAGAGCTGTCCATTAACAATGCGGTCTTAGTCTCTGTTATGCCATAATCCAATAATTGGTTTTGAAGCCAGAGTACCTGAGATGTACAGCTTGTAGCAACAATGTACTCTGCTTCAGCAGTTGATGTAGCAACTGAGGTCTGCTTCTTACTCTGCCAAGAAATCAAGCAGTTGCCTAAGAATTGGCATCCTCCAGAAGTGGACTTTCTTGTCAAGTTACACCGTGCATAGTCACTTTCAGAAAAAGCAACTAATTTACCATAATGTCTAGTAGAATACCATAAACCTAGAGATAGAGTGCCTTGCAAATATCTAAAGATCCTCTTGACTGCAATCAAATGAGACTCCTTAGGTGCAGCCTGA
Source organism: Flaveria trinervia (assembly GCA_025506515.1). Taxonomy (NCBI): domain Eukaryota; kingdom Viridiplantae; phylum Streptophyta; class Magnoliopsida; order Asterales; family Asteraceae; genus Flaveria; species Flaveria trinervia. The sequence continues at coordinate 35,978,411 of CM046451.1, read as the reverse complement.
AATCTAGCACAAACACATGTAGCAAACATAATATCTGGTCTAGAAGCTGTTAAGTACATCAAGGACCCAATCATACATCTGTAAAGTGTTTCATCAACCACTTTACCTTTCTGATCTGTATCCAGTTGTGTGGTGTTGCACATGGGAGTAGAACAGGGCTTACCTTTTGTAAATCAAACTTTTCCAAAAGATCTTTTGTGTATTTAGACTGATGAATGAAAATTCCATCAGCCTTTTGTTTGATTTGCAAACCCAGAAAGAACTGTAATTCTCCCATGGCACTCATTTTAAACTTCTGTTTCATCAACTTTGTAAAGGCATCACACAACTGTGGATCAGAGGATGCAAAAATAATATCATCTACATAAATTTGAACAAGTAGATTATGCTGCCCAGCTTTCTTAATGAATAAAGTCTTATCTATGGAGCCTCTAGTGAAATTATTTCCAGATGAAAGTTTGATAATGTCTCATACCAGGCTCTAGGAGCTTGTTTCAACCCATAGAGAGCCTTATCAAGCTTATACACCCAATTAGGATGTTTATTGTCCTCAAAACCTGGTGGTTGACATACATAAACCTCTTCTTTAATTTTCCCATACAAAAATGCACTTTTGACATCCATTTGAAAAACTTTAAGGTTGTGATAAGCAGCATAAGCTAAAAACAATCGAATTGCTTCCAGTCTGGCTACAGGGGCAAAGGTTTCAGTGTAATCAATACCTTCCTCTTGTGAAAACCCCTGTACAACCAGTCTGGCCTTGTTCTTAACAATAAGCCCATTTTCATCAGTTTTGTTCCTAAACACCCATTTAGTGCCTATTGCACACTTACCTGGAGGTAGAGGAACTAGTTCCCACACTTGTTGTTTCTTGAACTGAAGAAGCTCAAGCTGCATGGCTTCAACCCATCCATTGTCCCTTAAAGCAATGTGAAAGTTCTTTGGCTCTTGCTGACTAATCAAGAGAGCATAGAAGCAGAAATTTGACAATTGACTTCTTGTTGAACCGCCAGCATTGATATCACCAATGATTTGAGACATAGGGTGATTCTTCAGATCTTGGTACACAATAAATCTGTGCAAGTGTTTGTAGCAGGCTCAGCAGCAACAGATGGTGATGGTGAAGCATTTCCTTGAAACCAATCAGTAGATGGTAATTCAAAGGAAGTTCAAGTTGTAGAAATCTCATCAGCATTTGTTGTGGATTGTGCTACTGAAGCTACAGGAACGTCAGGTCTAGCTGAATCAGGCAGTTGATCACTAAACTTGAAAAGGTGATTACTGATATCATCATCATCATCAGTAACACCAGATGGATGACTAGCTACAGAAGATGATGGTTTCATATGATCTGCAATAGCAGGTGGTTGATAAGGAACATATTGCAGAATGTCCAGATCAAACAACTCCGCAGGGTTTTGTGGAATTGTATCCTTAGGGGATTCATTGAACTTCACATGCAAGGTTTCTTCAACTATCTTTGTCCGACAGTTGAATACTCTATAAGCCTTGCAAGTGGATGAATACCCAACAAAATACCCTGCATCCACCTTAGAATCAAACTTTTGGAGTTGATCCTTTGTGTTGAGAATGTAACAGGGACACCCAAATGCTCTAAAGAATGAAATCAAAGGGGCTAAATGATGTAAAACTTCATAAGGAGTTTTCATCAACCTCTAATTTAATAAGGCTCTATTCTGTACATAGCAGGCTGTATTGACAGCTTTAGCCCAAAAGGTCAGTGGCAGACCAGAATCAGCCAACATGGACCTTGCAGCTTCAATGAGGGTCCTGTTCTTTCTCTTCACTACTCCATTTTGCTCTGGAGTCCTTGGGATGCTATACTGCCTCTTGATTCCCTTTGACAAGTAAAACTCAACAAGGGTGTGGTTTCTGAATTCAGTACCATTGTCACTCCTCACGCACTTAACTTGTAGGGAATACTGCTTCTCAACGTATAAACAAAGTTCATAATGGACTGAGCAGCCTCATCCTTTGAATGCAAGAAGAAGGTCCATACATATCTAGAGTAATCATCCACAATTACCAGACAATATTCTTCTTTGCCATACTCATTACCTTCACAGGACCAAAAAGATCCATGTGCAGTAGTTGTAAGCAGGCATTAGACTTGGACTCTTTTATGGTTGGGAATGAAACTTTATGTTGTTTCCCTTTTAAGCATGCAGTGCAGATTTCATCACAATTGAACTCCTTTATTGGAAGACCTCTCACTAAACTCTTGTGGATCAGCTGATTCATGTTTTGAGATTAACATGACCCAGCCTTCTATGCCACAGTTTAGATTCTTGGAGAGAGGCCTTGGAGAACAAGCATGGATGGCCTCTCAAATCAATTTTCTTTGACAGATCCAAGGCATATACTCTTCCAATCCTGTTAGCCTTCAGGAGAGTATTATCATCCAGTACTTTGTCAATCAGGCTCAGAACCTTGGAAGATAGAATCCTACAGTTCTGGCTTGTGAAAAGAGCAACATGTCCCTTGTCACACATCTGACTGACACTCAACAAATTGTATTTGAGATTCTCCATATGGTTGACATCATCAAATCTAATATCTCCATTAGACACAAATCCCTTTCCAATGATGTAACCTTTAGCATCATTTCCAAATGAGACAAATCCCTTCTTTCCCTGAGAGTAATCATGAAGAAGAGAGCTTCTCCCAGTCATGTGCATGGATCCTCCACTGTCCACATACCAGATGCTTCTTTGGCATGCTGAAGTACCCTGCACAATCATAAGAAACTAGTTAGCTTTGGAGACCCAAGCCTTTTTGGTTTTAGGACTTACTTTATCAACAGATTTAACCATAGCTGGTTTCTTATGATTAACAGCTGATGAAGATGGAGATGGTGCTGAAATGGATTTGGGCTTGAAATTCCTCTCCAGTGGTTTGATCACATGGGTTCAAGTTGGTTAACTCTCCCCAACAATGCTGAACCATCATAACAAGCTGTGTCTGATTTGAAGCTCGAGCTTTCAGTTCATTTGACACTCCAGAGCTTGTTTTTGATGAGTTCCTGTGACCCACCATTTCCTCCTTCTTAGACTTCACAGACTTAGTCTTATGTTTATCATGAGGAACAATATCACCTGTCTTCTGATAAACCGCATCCTTCTTAGTGGATTTGGGTAAGGCCTTGGGTTTATCAGGTTGAGATGATTGTGGTACAAACTTGGTCTTAAACTCAGTTTCAATTTTATTTATTTCTAGTTTAATGAGCTCATCCCTTTGGAGCTTTAAACCCTTTTTGTACCAACATTCATTAGATAGATGATTGAATTTACCACAAATTTCACATGGTTTATTCTTCATCTTGGACATCTTTACTGCTGAAGTGGAAACTACTGAATGTGTGATCTTCAGTACTTTCCTCCTATCAGTACTAGGTACTAAGGATTTGTAACAGCTGAAGACTGGTAATTCAACTGTTTTCCATCCGTCCTAATAGACTGTTTGATGGACTCCTCAGCAGTTGTTAGTCCTTGTATTTCAACTGATTTGAAATGCTTTTCAGATGTTGGGTCTCTTTCAGTACTTGAGGTACATTGAGGAACAACATCTGAAGTACTCAGCTTCATATGAGTCTCAGTAGTTAGACCATCAGTCAATTTATTTGTTGAGATCTTAACACTGGTTTCATTCTCTGATCTTAGATTATCATTGGAGAATGACTCACACGATAATGTGGTTTGGAGATTGCTTTCACTTTCAGACTTAACTATGGAGTTAGGAGTAAAGTCTGTTGGTGGAGCAGTATGGTTGTAACCAATACCAAACTTCACATTTGAAGCAGTTTGCTTGCTAAGAAGCATTTCAAATCCCTTGCATGATTAGACCAAGCGTTCACACTTAACTTGGGTCACTTCAAGTTTTTATTTGAGACTCCTGTGGTCTTCAAGAATAACCTCTAGCTTGGCCTTTTCATCATTTAATTGGCATTTAAGCTTATAATCTCATCACTTTTACTGTTAAGAGCAGACTCATACTCAGCTTTTCTTTTGAAAATGATTTTCTCAAGCTCAAGTTTTTGATTTATTAATGCTACATTTGCCTCTCTAATAGAGACAAAGGCAGCTATGCATGATTCAGAACATAACTTGGCTTCCTCTGAAGATACCTGAGTTACCTGTGAAGATGATGCATTTGAACAGGAACCCTCAGTAGACTCCAGGGCCATGAGAGCAAGATTTCCAAAAGGGTGTTTACCACCATGTTGACTAGCACCAGCATAGTATTGCTCAGTGACCAGACAGGTTATCAGGTAAGCTACTCCAGTCAACGACTCTAGTGTGAAGAAGCTATGATGAGGTTGTGATTGAGATGAAGATGGTTGAGGTTCTGGTAGTGCATGAGGTTGTGGTACTATAGGAGCTTGAACTTGATTTGACTGTGGCATATAATAGCAGGGATAAAGATATGGCATTTGACCCTGAGGAACAAAATATGGAGGAGAATGAGGGTGTGATGAATGACTAGAACCGGCAGAATGTTGCCCTTTTGATTGTGAATTGTTATTTTGAAAAGTCAAAAAGGGTGCAGAAGAGTTTGGTTCAGTTGATCTACACTCTCTTGCAAAGTGTCCAAGCCTGTGGCATTTGTGACACTTCAACTTGCTCTTGTCAAAACCGACTTTGGTTTTGTCAGAGAGTCCAGGAAATTTCCTGCCAGTTCTCTTGTAGAATTTATGAGATTTGATATTGATCAAGGCCATTTGGCTCAAAATATCCATCTCTTCAAGATCATCATCAGCAATGCCCTTCAAATCATCCATGATAAAGCATAGATTGTCACTATTATTACCAGGATGACCATCAACACTCACAATGGCATGATTAGAATTGTTTGAGGTGAAATCAATATGCTCATCATAGTGGCATTCTGATCCAGCATACTCTGACTCATGACTTACCAAGGCAGTGTTTCCTGGTACAAAATCATCAGTGAGCTTTCGATGATGACAGTTTTCGTTTCTGTTCTATCTCTCTCTCAAATGTGAGCAATTTCCCATGGAGTTGGGTGAGAGATAGTTTGTCCAAATTTGCACCGGAGCGTAGGACAATAGTATATGTGTCCCATCTTTCAGGCAGTGATCTGAGGAATCTGTTATTCATCTGGCTATTTGTGTACTCATGTTTGACCATTTTTAATTCAGAGATCAAACAAGAGAACCGCTCAAACTGTTGAGTCAGTGTCTCACCCTTCCTATGAGAGAATTTCTCATATTGTTGGGCAAGGATTTCTCTATTATTTGCCAAGACCTCATCTGTTCCTCCAAATTGTTCTTTCAAGGCATTCCAGAGGTCATGGGCAGTTTCATAATGCATTAGCCCAGAATAGATTTCATTGGGCAGAGCCATGGCCAGAATTCCATGGGCTTTTGCATCAATCTCAAACAATTTCTTATCCTCATCTGAGTATTGCTCCCTCCTCTTCGGAACCATTTGATTGGTTTCCGGGTTATTCACCATAGGCTTGTGTGGACCATGTACCACTGATGTCCAACAACCTGAGCTGTTAACAGACAGATGATGGAGCATTTGTCGTTGCCATATGTTATACTCATTCCTAACCAGCATCGGAGGCTTGGTTGAGGAACCAGTATTGTGAGGATCATTGGAAGGAGTAGTCATTTTAGGTCCAAATACAATTTAATTCAAGCTTTTTAAAAGATTTTACACAGACCAGAACAGACTCAATGAAAACCAAGAATAAATCTCAGGATGAATGACCAAAAACACAGAAAATTCAATCTCTATAACCGTTTCTTGCAAAAATGCTAATTCAATCAAACTTGGATCTTGGATAGCAGTTTCAGAGGTCAATTATTAGATCGATCAATGATTAACCTTGCTCTAATACCATTTGACAGGATCAGAGATCTCAAGTTTGATGGATTAGAGTGTAACGCAGCGGAATAGAACAAGAATTAGACAAATTATAGCAAGAATTTGATATACGTATGCATTAAGAAAATACGGTTGTAAAGAGAGAATATATTTCTGTGAAAATGAATGTTTCAATAATATCAAATGTTTCTGCTCAATCATTCACAGATTACAATTGGGTTGACACTCCTTTTATAGAGTGCAATCACTGCTGATATCAGGGATAGTGACATCTGGCAGATTTGTTACAAAAATAACTAAAACTTAACAAACTACTGAAATGTTCACAACTACTGAGAACATATAAGAGTGCTAAGTATAAAACATAAAACTACTGATACAAACTACTGAAACTACAACGACTGAAGAACAAGTTCTTCAGTCGTTTTACAAAACTACTAAAAACAAAAATAAAACTACTGAAAGAAAACCGTCACAACTACTGAAGAAGACCTCTTCAGCTGTTGTGACAACGTCTGATACTTGGTCTTCAGCACTTGTGTCTTAAGACTTGTCTTCAGCACTTGTGTCTTCAGACTTTGTCTTCAATACTTGTGTTCAGACTTTATCTTCAGCACTTGTGTCTTCAGACTTTGTCTTCAGCACTTGTGTCTTCAAACTTTGTCTTCAGCACTTGTGTTCAGACTTTGTCTTCAGCACTTGTCTTCAGACTTGTGTTCAGACTTTGTCTTCAGCACTTGTCTTCAGACTTTGTCTTCAGCACTTGTGTTAGACTTGTGTCAGCACTTGTCTTCAGACTTTGTCTTCAGCACTTGTCTTCAGACTTTGTCTTCAGCACTTGTGTTAGACTTGTCTTCAGCACTTGTGTTCAGCTTTGTTTCAGCACTTGTCTTCAGACTTTGTCTTCAGACTTTGTCTTCAGCTGTTGTGGACTTCAGCAGTTGTTGTGACTCTGTGGGACTTAAGGTTTTTCTGATCCAGCTCATTGGTTCTTTTGGTCCAACAAACTCCCCCTGAACCAATGCAGCCAAAACCTTAACTTTATGAGGTCCCACTTATTGTTGGCAGTTCTTCTTGATCAACTTAGAAGATGACCAATTAAGCACTGGCCTAGGAATAGATTTCTGAAATTTGGTTGGCATAGTATGGATAGGAGCCCTGACTTTGGGGAACTGGACACAGGGCTGTGGTCCTATCCATGAAATCTACTTCCCATGTATTAGCCTGTAGGATTCTCTGGTGTATGCTCTGAGAAAAATAATTTGTTCTTCCATGGTAAGATTTTTAGCTCCACCAACAAACAATCCTTCACACCCATACAGCTCTGAAATGTACTTAGCCTGTTTGCCATTTTTGAGCTCAACTGTTGTGATCTGTCTGTATGCATACTCATCTAGGTGAGTCCCTTCAAGTAACAGACTGAGCTCATTTTGTTTGAAGTTCTCAAGCCTCTTGTAGACTAACCCTTTTTTAATCACTCTGTTCTCTAACATATTTTGGGGTGGCTGTTTAGTTTCATAGGCCTTCTCGAAATCTTCAACAATTTCCCAGGGTGATACTACAAGGACCACTGTGATCTCTTCATCTACGATCTTTTTTACTTGGCCCTTGTATCTCGAAGGAATGTCTTTCTTCACAATTCTGTGAGCCACCCTAGGATCAGGCCATATTCTCACCTTTTCCTTTTGATATTGAAATGTGTTAGCAAGGGTGTACAATCTCAGAGCTTCTTTCTTCATGCTGATTATTGAGGAAGAAGCAACATAAGTTTTGTCTATGCTTTTCAGCATCTCATCATCATGAAGCTTTTGCTGCTGTTTTTCTTCTATCTTTATTCTCAAGCTTCCATTTATGAGGTGGGAGTGACGGGCATAGGTTTGGCTTTAGGCAAAGTTAGGACTGCAGAAAGAGGCATCCTATATTCTTCCTCATCATCCTCTTCTTCTTCTTCTTCTAGCCTCAACACCCTTCTCTTCTTCTTCTTGGGAGCATTATCTGCTGTTGGTTTTGAGGGTAAAGGAGTTGGTTTAGTGGGTTGTGGTAGTGGTGATTTTGAAGTGGGAGGTTTTGCAGGTTGTTCTAGCATTCTTGTAGTGAGTAAGGCTTTTGAGTGTTTTGCTAGTTCCTTTCTGTTCCCAGCACCTGCCTCATTTAGTGCTTCAATCACCAATCCCTTAGTGTATGCTTCAGACGAACAGATCTTGGTGGTTATTGCCAAGATACTGTCCCTGGTCCATGACTTAATCTCGATCAATGATCTCCCAAGGTATTTTGCAATGAATCTGATCATGATCTCTAGTCTTTCTCTTTCCAATGCATCATAACTTGCCCATCTTGAGTTAATTTCTTCAACTTCAAGTCTCCTAATCTCTGTGTCAAGCTGTGCAGTATCGAACCCCTGTCTATACAGTTGATCAATAATGGAGTCCATTGATTTATTGTGTGTAGCATCCGCCATTTTGATCATCTCATCGAGTTTGAGTTCTTTTTCTTTTCCTTCAACCTTCCTCTTCTTATATGTGACATGAAAGTCTTTGTGACTTTCACCCACTTGATCAATGTAAGCTCCCTTCACAAACTCCTCTTCCTTCTCAGTCTCCTTATCTTTCTTCCCCTCTATGATCTTCCTCTTTGCTTTCACTGACTGACTCTCCCCCTTTTTGGTTGCATTGGTTTGAGTAGCAGAAAGCCTTGTGCTCATAATCTCCTCCACCAGGGGTTGTATGATTGAGGGAAGCCTCTCATCCATGTTTTGATCACAATGTCTGTGATCATTGGGTGATGAGAGATAGGGATTGCTGAAAGATAGCAGCTGTTTGCTCAGAGGGGTTCTCTCCCTGAGAAGCAGTGCCAGAAATAGAAGCTGGTGGCTCGGAAGTTTTGAGTGGCTGAGTGTGTGGGATACCTTCAGGTGAAGGTGCCATCTGTGGGTTTATGTTGGTGGCAGATGGACTTGCTGTGTGAGAGAATTGGTCATGTAGTCTTTGTAGTCTACTGACTTCTTCCAAGAATTGTGTTCTGAGCCAGAACATCATAAAAGAAGCCCAGGTCATCATCAGCAGATGCTGAATCACCTGACCTCCTGCTTGTAGCAGGATGTACATGCACTGGGTGTGAGACCAGTTTTAGCATGTGCCCCTTTTTTTGGAACTGGGGACTTCCAGCCTCAGGATAATGTCCCTCATCAGCTTTTGCCTTGGTGAGGTCTGAGCTATGTTACCAGCCTCAGTCTGATCATGTGCTGATTTAGAAGAGGTGGAAGCCTCACCAGATGTTCTGGTCTCCATATCCACACCAGGAGATAGAACAGTTAAATCCTTGTGCTGTGGGCTGTCAGAAGCATGTTGATCCTCTTCCTCAATTGCTGTGGTCTTCCCCATTGTTGGTGTTTGTTGGGGAGGAGGAGAGGCATGCAGCTGAGTCAGCACGTTTGCAATGATGAGAGTACGACTTTGTGGGGCGGTTGCAGTGGGAGATGGGGTAAAAGCAGTATGCACCTGGGGAGAATGGTGCTCTTCAATGGCAATCTCCTTAAATGAGAAAGATCCCAGATTAGTGGGTACCCCTTCTTTGGTTGCTGCAGGCTCCTTTTGAGAGGAATCCTGAGCGGCTGTGGCTGGTGAAGTCTTTGTATCCACTAGGGGGTTATAACCATGGATATAGCCTGCTTTTGTGGTGAAGGGGCATCCTCAGGGGACTCATTTCCCTGAGTAGCCTTTTTTGTCTTCTTTTTAGTGGGTTTGGTGGGGACTTTGGATTTGGAGGTGGTGGCTATGGGTTCCAGCTGCGTGGTTTGCGCAGCTTGGCAGCCAATTTTAGTGATTGGTCAGAGTTGTGCCGGGAGTATACTTCAGGCAATACAGCCGTAGCAGGGACTCCCAGGCCAACAAGTCCCTCAGCTTGAAGCTGGTTTTCAATTATGGCCATTATGAACCGAGGATATAATATCCAACGGTTAGCAAGTTGTTTTTGGGCCATATCCTTAAGCTCTAAAAATAGTATTTCAGAAAAATTTAACGGTTGTTGCTCAAGGATGGAGTACATTACCTGTTGCCACCTTGTGGACATTTGATCCCATGATGAAGTCTTGGGGGCAAGGTAGACATTTACCAGGTGAAAGATGAGACGTTCGGCATCCTGAAACGTTTCTTCAATATCGTAGATGCACTCAGGTTACCCTGGAATCCATGCTGGGCAAATGATTGATCGATTATGCCCTTTGGATAACCAGTTGGGAAAGTGGCATCATCCAGATTGAGGGTTTGGCGAAGAATGTCTGGAGTAATGACCACTTTTTGATGATGGACAAACGATTGAAGAGACTCTGTGTCATTCTCCTCAGAGACAAGAGTGACGTTTGTCCAGAATTGGTTAAGAGATTCGGCATATATGGTGGGATTTAACAGAAAAGCCGTTTTGTAAGGTGACTGAACCATTAAATCAATGACGTTGTGAAACTTGGTCCAGTATGGCGATTTTGTGAGATGTGCGACACAGTTGTTTCGAGGTTTAGTTGCATGGTCGCCATTGATGAAGAGAGGTTACAGAGTTTTTTTTGAACGTTAGGTTTGAGAAGAGAAGAATAAAAACTCTGAAGTTGGATAAGGTATGTAAAGGGTAGGGTAGAAAACGACTGAAGGTTTTGGTGTTAGTCATCAGTTGTTGAAACTACTGATGATGTGGTATTAACGTTCAGAGGTTGAAATGACTGACCGTATTGGTGTGATCAGCAGTTGTTATAAAACAATTGAAGACTTGGTTTTAACCGTTAGACGTTGAAACAACTGAAGTCTCTGATTTAGTCATCAGTAGTTATAAAACTACTGAAGATTTAGTCATCAGTAGTTATAAAACTACTGAAGACAGTTTTGACTTCAGGTGGTGAAACAACTGAGGACTTGGTATTAGTCATCAGTAGTTGTGAAACTACTGAAGGCTTTGGTTTTACCATCAGTTGTTGTAAACAACTTGGTGTTAGTCATCAGTAGTTGTGAAACTACTGAAGACATGGTATTGCTTCAGTTGTTTAGAAGGAAACAGCTTGGGAAACTACTGAAGAGAAAAAGGCTCATCAGTAGTTGTCGTCAATTCATTGCTTTTCAGCTGTTTCAGTCTGACCTCCACTCTTACTCATCAGACTTAGATCTGAGTTTCAGACGTTTCATTGGTCATCAGTACTTATCTGCATTTCTGACATCAGTAGTTGTGGCTACAACAGCTGTTGTGACTACATCAGCTGTTGTAACTACATCAGCTGTTTCAACAAATAAGTACTTGAGTGCTGAGAAGTTATCTTTAGTAGTTTTAAAAACTTTTGAGGGAGGATAACTTCAGTACTTATATATGACAATAATAAACTAATGATCATCAATACTTGTGAGTTGAGATCACCAGTAGTTGTCACTTATTCTAGCTGCAGCATACCAAGCCTTAACACTAGGTTTTGGAAAGTTGTGCTATCCAAGGGCTTAGTGAAAATGTCTGCAAGCTCATCAGCACTAGGAACAAATTTTGGATCAATCAGACCTTTTTCAAAACAATCTCTAATAAAATGGTGTCTGATTTCATTATGTTTAGTCCTAGAGTGCTGGACAGGATTCTTGACAATGCAAAGAGCTGAAGAGCTGTCCATTAACAATGGGGTCTTAGTCTCTGTTATGCCATAATCCAATAATTGGTTTTGAAGCCAGAGTACCTGAGATGTACAGCTTGCAGCAGCAATGTACTCTGCTTCAGCAGTTGATGTAGCAACTGAGGTCTGCTTCTTACTCTGCCAAGAAATCAAGCAGTTGCCTAAGAATTGGCATCCTCCAGAAGTGGACTTTCTTGTCAACTTACACCCTGCATAGTCACTGTCAGAAAAAGCAACTAATTTACCAGAATGTCTAGTAGAATACCATAACCTAGAGATGGAGTGCCTTGCAAATATCTAAAGATCCTCTTGACTGCAATCAAATGAGACTCCTTAGGTGCAGCCTGAAATCTAGCACAAACACATGTAGCAAACATAATATCTGGTTTAGAAGCTGTTAAGTACATCAAGGACCCAATTATACAACTGTAAAGTGTTTCATCAACCACTTTACCTTTCTGATTTGTATCCAGTTGTGTGGTGTTGCACATGGGAGTAGAACAGGGCTTACACTTTTGTAAATCAAACTTTTCCAAAAGATCTTTTGTGTATTTGGACTGATGAATGAAAATTCCATCAGCCTTTTGTTTGATTTGCAAACCCAGAAAGAACTGTAATTCTCCCATGGCACTCATTTCAAACTTCTGTTTCATCAACTTTGTAAAGGCATCACACAACTGTGGATCAGAGGATGCAAAAATAATATCATCTACATAAATTTGAACAAGTAGATTATGCTGCCCAGCTTTCTTAATGAATAAGTCTTATCTATGGAGCCTTTAGTGAAATTATTTTCTAGAAGAAAGTTTGATAATGTCTCATACCAGGCTCTAGGAGCTTGTTTCAATCCATAGAGAGCCTTATCAAGCTTATACACCCAATTAGGATGTTTATTGTCCTCAAAACCTGGTGGTTGACATACATAAACCTCTTCTTTAATTTTCCCATACAAAAATGCACTTTTGACATCCATTTGAAAAACTTTAAGGTTGTGATAAGCAGCATAAGCTAAAAACAATCGAATTGCTTCCAGTCTGGCTACATGGGCAAAGGTTCCATTGTAATCAATACTTTCCTCTTGTGAAAACCCCTGTACAACCAGTCTGGCCTTGTTCTTAACAATAAGCCCATTTTCATCAGTTTTGTTCCTAAACACCCATTTAGTGCCTATTGCACACTTACCTGGAGGTAGAGGAACTAGTTCCCACACTTGCTGTTTCTTGAACTGAAGAAGCTCAAGCTGCATGGCTTCAACCCATCCATTGTCCCTTAAAGCATTGTGATAGTTCTTTGGCTCTTGCTGACTAATGAAGAGAGCATAGAAGCAGAAATTTGACAATTGACTTCTTGTTGAAACGCCAGCATTGATATCACCAATGATTTGAGACATAGGGTGATTCTTCAGATCTTGGTACACAATAAGATCTGTGCAAGTGTTTGTAGCAGGCTCAGCAGCAACAGATGGTGATGGTGAAGCATTTCCTTGAAACCAATCAGTAGATGGTAATTCAAAGGAAGTTGAAGTTGTAGAAATCTCATCAGCATTTGTTGTGGATTGTGCTAGTGAAGCTACAGGAACGTCAGGTCTAGCTGAATCAGGCAGTTGATCACTAAATTTGAAAAGGTGATTACTGATATCATCATCGTCATCAGTAACACCAGATGGATGACTAGCTACAGAAGATGATGATTTCATATGATCTGCAACAGCAGGTGGTTGATAAGGAACATATTCAGAATGTCCAGATCAAACAACTCCACAGGGTTTTGTGGAATTGTATCCTTAGGGGATTCATTGAACTTCACATGCAAGGTTTATTCAACTATCTTTGTCCGACAGTTGAATACTCTATAAGCCTTGCAAGTGGATGAATACCCAACAAAATACCCTGCATCCACCTTAGAATCAAACTTTTGGAGTTGATCCTTTGTGTTGAGAATGTAACAGGGACACCCAAATGCTCTAAAGAATGAAATCAAAGGGCTAAATGATGTTAAACTTCATAAGGATTTTCATCAACCTCTGATTTAATAAGGCTCTATTCCGTACATAGCAGGCTATAGGAGTTTTCATCAACCTCTGATTTACTAAGGCTCTATTCTGTACATAGCAGGCTGTATGACAGCTTCACCCCAAAAGGTCAGTGGCAGACCAGAATCAGCCAACATGGACCTTGCAGCTTCAATGAGGGTCCTGTTCTTTCTCTCCACAACTCCATTTTGCTCTGGAGTCCTTGGGATGCTATACTGCCTCTTGATTCACTTTGACAAGTAAAACTCATCAAGAGTGTGGTTTCTGAATTCAGTACCATTGTCACTCTTCACACACTTAACTTGTAGGGAATACTGCTTCTCAACGTATACACAAAGTTCATAATGGACTGAGCAGCCTCATCCTTTGAATGCAAGAAGAAGGTCCATACATATCTAGAGTAATCATCCACAATTACCAGACAGTATTTCTTCTTTGCCATACTCATTACCTTCACAGGACCAAAAAGATCCATGTGCAGTAGTTGTAAGCAGGCATTAGACTTGGACTCTTCTATGGTTAGGAATGAAACTTTATGTTGTTTCCCTTTTAAGCATGCAGTGTAGATTTCATCACAATTGAACTCCTTTATTGGAAGACCTCTCACTAAACTCTTGTGGATCAGCTGATTCATGTTTTGAGATTAACATGACCCAGCCTTCTATGCCACAGTTTAGATTCTTGGAGAGAGGCCTTGGAGAACAAGCATGGATGGCCTCTCAAATCAATTTTCTTTGACAGATCCAAGGCATATACTCTTCCTATCCTGTTAGCCTTCAGGAGAGTATTATCATCCAGTACTTTGTCAATCAGGCTCAGAACCTTGGAAGACAGAATCCTACAGTTCTGGCTTGTGAAAAGAGCAACATGTCCTTTGTCACACATCTGACTGACACTCAACAGATTGTATTTGAGATTCTCCACATGGTTGACATCATCAAATCTAATATCTCCATTAGACACAAATCCCTTTCCAATGATGTAACCTTTAGCATCATTCCAAATGAGACAAATCCCTTGTTTCCCTGAGCGTAATCATGAAGAAGAGAGCTTCTCCCAGTCATGTGCATGGATCCTCCACTATCCACATACCAGATGCTTCTTTGGCATGCTGAAGAACCCTGCACAATCATAAGAAACTAGTTAGCTTTAGAGACCCAAACCTTTTTGGTTTTGGGACTTACTTTATCAACAGATTTAACCATAGCTGGTTTCTTATGATTAACAGCTGATAAAGATGGAGATGGTGCTGAAATGGATTTGGGCCTGGAATTCCTCTCCAGTGGTTTGATCACATGGGTTTCAAGTTGGTTAACTCTCCCCAACAGATGCTGAACCATCATAACAAGCTATGTCTGATTTAAAGCTCGAGCTTTCAGTTCATTTGACACTCCAGAGCTTGTTTTTGATGAGTTCCTGTGACCCACCATTTCCTCCTTCTTAGACTTCACAGACTTAGTCTTATGTTTATCATGAGGAATAATATCAACTGTCTTCTGATAAACTGCATCCTTCTTAGTGGATTTGGGTAAGGCTGGGTTTATCAGGTTGAGATGATTGTGGTACAAACTTGGTCTTAAACTCAGTTTCCATTTTATTTATTTCTAGTTTAATGAGCTCATCCCTTTGGAGCTTTAAACCCTTTTTGTACCAACATTCATCAGATAGATGATTGAATTTACCACAAATTTCACATGGTTTATTCTTCATCTTGGACATCTTTACTGTTGAAGTGGAAACTACTGAAGGTGTGATCTCAGTACTTTCCTCCTATCGGTACTAGGTACTAAAGGATTTGTAACAACTGAAGACTGGTAATTCAACTGTTTTCCATCCATCCTAATAGACTGTTTGATGGATTCCTCAGTAGTTGTTAGTCCTTGTATTTCAACTGATTTGAAATGCTTTTCAGATGTTGGGTCTCTTTCAGTACTTGAGGTACATTGAGGAACAACATCTGAAGTACTCAGCTTCATATGAGTCTCAGTAGTTAGACCATCAGTCAATTTATTTGTTGAGATCTTAACACTGGTTTCATTCTCTGATCTTAGATTATCATTAGAGAACGACTCACACGATAATGTGGTTTGGAGATTGCTTTCACTTTCAGACTTAACTATGGAGTTAGGAGTAAAGTCTGTTGGTGGAGCAGTATGGTTGTAACCAATACCAAACTTCACATTTGAAGCAGTTTGCTTGCTAAGAAGCATTTCAAATCCCTTGCATGATGAGACCCAGCGTTCACACTCAACTTGGGTCACTACAAGTTTTTCTTTGAGACTCCTGTGGTCTTCAGAATAACCTCTAGCTTGGCCTTTTCATCATTTAATTGGCATTTAAGCTTATAAATCTCATCACTTTTACTGTTAAGAGCAGACTCATACTCAGCTTTTCTTTTGAAAATGATTTTCTCAAGCTCAAGTTTTTGATTTATTAATGCTACATTTGCCTCTCTAATAGAGACAAAGGCAGCTATGCATGATTCAGAACATAACTTGGCTTCCTCTAAAGATACCTGAGTTACCTGTGAAGATGATGCATTTGAACAGGAACCCTCAGTAGACTCCAGGGCCATGAGAGCAAGATTTCCAAAAGGGTGTTTACCACCATGTTGACTAGCACCAGCATAGTATTGCTCAGCGTGACCAGACAGGTTATCAGGTAAGCTACTCCAGTCAACGACTCTAGGTGTGAAGAAGCTGTGATGAGGTTGTGATTGAGATGAGATGGTTGAGGTTCTGGTAGTGCATGAGGTTGTGGTACTATAGGAGCTTGAACATGATTTGACTGTGGCATATAATAGCAGGGATAAGGATATGGCATTTGACCCTGAGGACAAAATATGGAGGAGAATGAGGGTGTGATGAATGACTAGAACCGGCAGAATGTTGCCCTTTTGATTGTGAATTGTTATTTTGAAAAGTCAAAAAGGGTGCAGAAGTTTGGTCAGTTGATCTACACTCTCTTGCAAAGTGTCCAAGCCTGTGGCATTTGTGACATTTCAACTTGCTCTTGTCAAAACCGACTTTGGTTTTGTCAGCGAGTCCAGGAAATTTCCTGCCAGTTCTCTTGTAGAATTTATGAGATTTGATATTGATCAAGGCCATTTGGCTCAAAATATCCATCTCTTCTAGATCATCATCAGCAATGCCCTTCAAATCATCCATGATAAAGCATAGATTGTCACTATTATTACCAGGATGACCATCAACACTCACAAAGGCATGATTAGAATTGTTTGAGGTGACATCAATATGCTCATCATAGTGGCATTCTGATCCAGCATACTCTGACTCATGACTTACCAAGGCAGTGTTTCCTGGTACAAAATCATCAGTGAGCTTTCCAGATGATGACCGTTTTCGTTTCTGTTCTATCTCTCTCTCAAATGTGAGCAAATTCCCATGGAGTTGGGTGAGAGATAGTTTGTCCAAATTTGCACTGGAGCGTAGGACAATAGTATATGTGTCCCATCTCTCAAGCAGTGATCTGAGGAATCTGTTATTCATCTGGCTATTTGTGTACTCATGTTTGACCATTTTTAATTCAGAGATCAAACAAGAGAACCGTTCAAACTATTGAGTCAGTGTCTCACCCTTCTTGTGAGAGAATGTCTCATATTGTTGGCAAGGATTTCTCTATTATTTGCCAAGACCTCATCTGTTCCTCCAAATTGTTCTTTCAAGGCATTCCAGAGGTCATGGGCAGCTTCATAATGCATTAGCCCAGAATAGATTTCATTGGGCAGAGCCATGGCCAGAATTCCATTGGCTTTTGCATCAATCTCAAACAATTTCTTATCCTCATCTGAGTATTGCACCCTCCTCTTCGGAACCATTTGATTGGTTTTCGGGTTATTCACCATAGGCTTGTGTGGACCATGTACCACTGATGTCCAACAACCTGAGCTGTTAACAGACAGGTGATGGAGCATTCGTCGTTGCCATATGTTATACTCAATCCTAACCAGCATCGGAGGCTTGGTTGAGGAACCAGTATTGTGAGGATCATTGGAAGGAGTAGTCATTTTAGGTCCAAATACAATTTAATTCAATCTTTTAAAAGATTTTACATAGACCACAACAGACTCAATGAAAACCAAGAATAAATCTCAGGATGAATGACCAAAAACACAAAAATTCAATCTCTATAACCGTTTCTTGCAAAAATGCTAATTCAATCAAACTTGGATCTTGGATAGCAGTTTCAGAGATCAATTATTAGATCGATCAATGATTAACCTTGCTCTGATACCATTTGACAGGATCAGAGATCTCAAGTTTGATGGATTAGAGTGTAACGCAGCGGAATAGAACAAGAATTAGACAAATTATAGCAAGAATTTGATATACGTATGCATTAAGAACAAATACGGTTGTAAAGAGAGAATATATTTTTGTGAAAATGAATGTTTCAATAATATCAAATGTTTCTGCTCAATCATTCACAGATTACAATTGGGTTGACACTCCTTATATAGAGTGCAATCACTGCTGATATCACGGGATAGTGACATCTGGCAGATTTGTTACAAAAATAACTAAAACTTAACAAACTACTGAAATGTTCACAACTACTGAGAACATATCAGAGTGCTAAGTATAAAACATAAAACTACTGATACCAAACTACTGAAACTACAACGACTGAAGAACAAGTTCTTCAGTCGTTTTACAAAACTACTGAAAACAAAAACATAAAACTACTGAAAGAAAACCGTCACAACTATTGAAGAAGACCTCTTCAGCTGTTGTGACAACGTCTGATACTTGGTCTTCAGCACTTGTGTCTTCAGACTTTGTCTTCAGCACTTGTGTCTTCAGACTTTGTCTTTATTACTTGTGTTCAGACTTTGTCTTCAGCACTTGTGTCTTCAGACTTTGTCTTCAGCACTTGTGTCTTCAGACTTTGTCTTCAGCACTTGTGTCTTCAGACTTTGTCTTCAGCACTTGTGTTCAGACTTTGTCTTCAGCACTTGTCTTCAAACTTTGTCTTCAGCACTTGTGTTCAGACTTTGTCTTCAGCACTTGTCTTCAGACTTTGTCTTCAGCACTTTTCTTCAGACTTTGTTTTTAGCACTTGTATTCAGACTTTGTCTTCAGCACTTGTCTTCAGACTTTGTCTTCAGCTGTTGTGGACTTCAGCAGTTGTTGTGACGTCTGTGGGACTTAAGGTTTTTCTGATCCGGCTCATTGGTTCTTTTGGTCCAACAAATGTGACACAAATTTAGCTTCATCATTGTCTTCATTCTCAAGAACTTCATCATACCAATCATCATTATATACTTCTTCAATATCATCTAGAGCATCAATCTATTCTTGAACATTTTTCTCTTCAACCAATTCTTCAGTTCTTTGAATTTTAGAAGAAGATTCAGTCCGATCAACTTCTTCTAATTCATTTACTTTCCGTTTGCCTTTTCTTTGTTCAAGATTCTTAAATTTGCACCTCAGTACTAATTACATGTACTGGAGATATAGCTTCTGAGCTTCTCTTTCCTTTATCAATTCAGCTTTAAGATTTTCATTTTCTTCAAATAGCTTCTTGAATTTCTCCTCAAGACTATCATAATCTTTAATCATGACTTCAAAGTTCTTTATCACATCTTCTTTATCTTGGGCAAAACTAACAATCTTTTCATCTTTGAACACAATTTCTTCAGACAACTTCAAATTTTCATCTTTGAGCTTTTGAAATTCTTTTTCACAAGCATTGATTATCTCTTTCATTCTTTCATTTTCAACTTTCAACTTTTCAATCTCCTTTCTTGTTTACATTTTTTCTTTCAATTTTTTAATCACATCAACTTCAACTAGTTCCTCTGTTTTTAGACACATTGTGTGACATACTAACAGGAATTTCTTCTGCTCCTTCATTTTCATCAATTTCAAATACTGGATTGAATGAAATATCATTGATAAAATTAGAATCAAATGTTTGATTTTGAGAATTCCTTCTGTTACAGCTTCCTCAACATTTTCTTCAATCATAGCCTGTGTCTCATTTTCAGTATTTTCAACATTCCCTTCTTCGTTTCCTTCTTGAATTACTTCAGTGACATTATTTTCATCATCATCATCATCACTTTCTTCACATGATGAACTTTCAGACATATCCTCATCACTTTCTTCATCAACTTCTACATCTTCAATCAGATCATTTGGATCTATTGGTTCTTCTTCAGTTAGATGAAAGTGTGGCTGAGTAATATAAACTTCATCCATAGATACATTTCTGATATAATCAAAAATGGAATGTTTTGAGCACCCGTTATCATTGCCAGTCTTTTGTACACACTCTCTGACATGTGCTCTAACTGAATTCTATCACCAATAACTTCAGCAGCATACAAATCTGGATTTGCATCATTAATGAGAACTTGAAGAAATCTTGGGTACATCAGATACTTATGCCTTACTCTTCTTCCAGATTAAAAATAAATCCATTCATTATCCACTTAGCCATATTGAATCTTCTGTTAGTGGATAAGGCTACAATTGGAGATGCAATGTCAACAGGGAATGAATCCCACCCGCACTTATTTTTGACATGCAATGTTGAAATATGTAGCATAAAAGCTTCCAATGTTTGAATACACGAGCTCTGAAAAACTGTTTCTTCGGGAAATGATCTGGATGACCCATCTGTAGAAAAACTTCTCTACATTCATTAAATGTATATCAGATAAATCTTCAGGATCATTATCTCCCAGTCTTAGAGCTTGTCTAATTGCTTCTTCAGAAACTTCAATCATTCTTTCTGAAGTAATGAAGGCTCTTAAAACTTTGTTTCCTTGATCATCTCCTTCAACTTTTGCAGTTCTCCAGAATTTTTTAATCATTCTTCATTAATCATGGGCCTTGCACACATAGCATAAACATATTTTGTTCTTAGTAAGAATCTGATAATATCTTCATATCCTGTAGCTTCTCTGTTTTCATCATTTAAGAAAGCAGCTACATTGTGTTTTGGCATAAATTTTAATTCTGCCATCTGCAAAACACAACAAAAGAATTATGAAAACATTAAATATTGATTTAATAAAATTTATTTCCACATATGACTTTTGATTTTGACTTTTGAATTTGACCTTTTTATTTTTACTTTTGAATTGAGATTTCAAGTTGTAAAACATTTGAATTTGTACTATTTGACTTTTGAAATTTATCTTAATTCATTTTGTATTAATTATTTAACATTTCAATTTTGATTTAATTTTAAGTTTTTTTTATATTATTTTTGTTCAAAAATTGATTGTCTGTTCATCTTCTTCTTCTTCGACTATGCAAAGTCAACAAATTTCATCATCCACAAAAATTTTCACTTTAAGATCGAAACAATACATCAATAGACTTGAAAATGTGTTCTTATGAATAATCCAGTATCAATTTTTGATATGATACTCATTTGATCAGATTAAACTTGGATTATATTGGTTGAACGCCCAAATAGCATTCAACTGTCTATTGACAAAACACTGATCTAACCCAAATTTTATATTTGAATCACAAACTTACATTATATATGAAATACAATGTATACTCAAAGGATTTGATTCGATTTCTGATGAAATAAGGATATGTTGGTGCTCGACAGTCGCAGTTCTAGGGTTTTGGTTTTGAAATTTTGAAGTGTGAATGAAAAATACGCATAAGTGTTCAATATATATAAGTGAAATTTTAGGCGTATGAGCCGTGTTCGGACGTATGGTCCCTGTTTGAGCATATGAAAACCTAGAATTCACTTATTTTGTTAGACGTATGAGCACTGTTGGTGCGTTTTAAGTCAGACACATGAGAACTGTTCAACGCATAAGCATTGTTTAGGCGCTTTTGCACTGTTCAGTCGCATGGACTTTGTAAAACGTCTAACACTTGAAATTTTGAAACTATTTAGACGTATGAGACATGAAACGTCTAACACACTATTTAGATGCATAGATTATCACAAACGCCCAATACTTGAAATTTTCAGATGTATTACAACTGTTTAGACGCATGGGAATGAATCAAACGTCCAACACTTGTAATTTTCATAGATGTATTACAACTGTTTAGACGCATGGAAAACGTCCAACACTTGTATAATCCTGAAAATTTCATCATGCTCTTATTGAGACGCATGTGCACTGTTTATGTACATACACTTGTGATTCCCAATTTTTTCACTTGCACACTTTTTACCATTTAGATCCCTAAATTTTGAACTTTTTGCATTTTGCACTTTCAATTTATAAAATTTTTTTATTTTATTTCTTCTTAAATTTCTTTTGTCCCTTCATTTTAGTCTTAACATAAAATCAAATATCATCTGATTTTCAACTTAAAAATCATTTATTTGCAAGATTATGTATATTCATATTGTAATTTTCAAACACATTCTATTTTCAGATTACACAAATACTTTGAACATATAGCATCATCCTTTCAATTCAACATTTCAAATTTTGATTATGATTATTGAATATTTTCTGAGAACAACTCTTTCAAATATTACTCCCCCTAAACTTTTAAGTTTGAAAAAACTTATAAGTTTCTTATGAAAGAGAATAAGATCACACATCACATTGAGACATTGCCTTCACACACAAAGACATGCATAAAAATTGAAAATAGAATTAAACTTTAATATTAAACAAAGAATAAATGTCTACAGAGGATCATATTAATGAAGATCAACACATTAAAATAAAATGAATGTGGATAGTCATAAACAATGAATAAATCCTGATCAAGTATGTTCCAGGTCTGTGATATCACAGCAAAGAAGATACAAGATCTAATGACAGACAATGAGTGTTTTTGACACAACTATCAACTCATTTACTTTTCAATTCTTGGATTGATTAGTATTGATTTAGATATGACATGATGTAAAGCATACAGAGACTAAGAGAATTCAACTATCATCATGAAATGTAAGAAAGAACACATGCTCAACTTATTACCTGAAACATAGATATCACCAGAGTTCATGTTACTTAGTTAATAGAGGATGATCATGGATAACCATTTGATCAGCTTTGACTATTCTTTTGAATAGGTTGTGCACATTGGCATCTTTTTGCATCAAAAAGAGAATCCAGGTCTGTAATGACTTACAACAGAGGATATCTCAGTACTTCAGGTCTATGATGACTCATAACAGAGAAGTGAAATGATGCATTGTAATAGATCTCATGATTTCACATAGTTTCAACAGGTGTGAGAGATGTATCTTAACAAACATTCATTCTCATAAGCTAAAGCTACTCAAAAGTACTCAGTTGAATACACACAAGCATGTATGTTTAGTTTGATCACAAGAATTTACTTTTCAGCGTAATAGTCAGATATTAGCTACACATCATATCTGATCATGTCTAGACTTTATGAATGAGTGAAGTATGCACTGATCTCACTAATGTACTATCATTTCTCACATATTGCAAAACATAATCCTTTCTAAAAAAATATATTTGAATTTTTAATATATATTTTTGTATTTGATTTTTCTATGAAAAACATAAAATCACACACACACACAAATATAAACAGGCAATTCACAATGAGAGTATCACTTATTATGATCTTTTGATTTAGGGAGATCACATATGATTTATAAGACCAATTGATTCTACTAAGTACTCAAAACGTCCTGGTAGGAAGGCTTTAGTAAATAGATCTGCCAATTGCTTTTCTGTTGCAATTTGAATCAATATGATTAATCCTTTTTCAGAGTTATCTCTAAGAAAATGATATCAAATTTCGAATGTTTTGTTTTTAAGTGTTGAACAGGATTAGCTGTTATGAACAAAGCAGCTGTGTTATCAATATAGATTGGTGTTTTAAGAAAGTTGAATCCATAATCTAGTAATTGATTTTGCAACCAAAGAATTAAGAACATCCTGCTGAGCAGCAATGTACTCAGCTTCTGCAGTTGAAAAGAGACATTTGTTTGTTTCTTGCATTGCCATGAGACTAATCTGGGACCAAGAAATTGACACCCACCCAAAGTAGATTTTCTATCTTGACAACATCCACCATAATCACTATCAGTATATCCATATAGTTTAAAGTTACCCTCATAAGAATACCAAAGCCCTAAGGCTGGTTTACCTTTGAGATACCTGAATATTCTTTTGACAGCAATTAAGTGAGATTCTTTCGGGTCTGATTGATACCTGGCACATACACAAACATCATACATAATGTCTGGTCTAGATGCAGTAAGATACATCAAAGAACCAATCATTGATTTGTATAACATTTGGTCAATAGATTTTCCTTTTGGATTAGGTTCAATCTTGGTGTTAACATCTGCTGGAGTTCGTATGGACTGACAGTCTTGCAACTTAAATTTCTTTAAGAGCTTTTCAACAAACTTTTCTTGATTGATGAAAATTCCATCTGCAGTTTGCTTGACTTGAAGTCTATGAAAGAAGTTAATCTCTCCCATAGAACTCATTTGAAATCGAGATTTCATTATTTCTTCAAATTCATTGCACAATTTTGGACATGTAGAACGAAATATGATATCATCAACATACACTTGTACATATAAAAGATCACTATTGTCCTTCTTTATGATAAAGTAGGATCAATTTTCCCTCATGTGTATCCATGTTGGATTAAGTGTTGTGATAACGTCTCATACCAAATTCTAGGGGCTTGATGAAGTCCATATAAAGCTTTACTCAGTTTATATACTCAATGTTGAAATTGTGCATCCTCAAAGCCTGGAGGTTGCTTCACAAATACATCATCAGTAATTGGACCATATAAAAATGCACCCTTTACATCCATTTGATACACCTTAATTTTAGGAATGAAGCATAAGCCAGAAAAACTTGAATAGATTCAAGTCTTGCAACTGGTGCAAACACTTCATCATAATCTATACCTTCTTCCTGTGTGTATCCTTGTGCAACAAGTCTTGCTTTGTTCCTTATTACTACACCACGATCAAAAGTCTTATTTCTAAATAACCATTTCGTGCCAATTACATTTTCTCCTTCAGGTAGATCCACCAAATTCCACACTTCTTGTTTGCGGAATTGAAGTAATTCTTCTTGCATGGATTCTATCCAACCATTGTCCTTTAATGCTTCGGTAACATTTTTAGGAACAATTTGAGAAAGAAAACAAGAGTATAAGCATACGTTTGCTTGTTCTACTTTACTCCTTGTTGTTCTCTCATTCAATGAACCAATAATCTGAGAAATTGGATGATTCTTGTGAATACGAGATGTAGTGATCTCATCACATTGAACATTAACATCCAAATTTGTTTGATTCAAGTTGGACAACTCATGTATTAACGTAGAAGAATGTGGATTGAAGTTTGGAACTTGAGTAGGTGAGTTGACAAAGTAATCAAAGTTACCTGTATCAACTACATCACCTGAAATAGATGATGTTCCAGACTCAGGTATCACAAACTCATTACCATCATTAGGAATATTTTGTGATTCTTCCTGATTAATTGACTCGGAATGATCTAAAACTGTATTATCATGATTTTGTATTGTTAAATCCTTAACAAATGATAAAAATGGGTAGTCTGAGCTTGAATCATCTGGATCATCAGAATGTGAATCTTCACTGAAAGATCCAAGATCTCCTCTTGAGTTCTTCTTATCTGTAGAATTTAAACAATTTGATTGATCAAACAAATTAGATTGAAAATAGTTTGATAATGAATCTAGATCAAATAACCATGCAGGACCATTTGAAACTGATGGAAAAGAATTTTCCGTAAATTTAACGTTGAATGTTTCAATGATTACATTTGTCCTAGAGTTGTAGACTCGATAGGCTTTTGAAACTGATGAATATCCAACGAAAAATCCATTATCAGATTTTGCATCAAATTTTCCTAATTGGTCACTTGAATTAAGAATCATAACAGGACAACCAAATGATTTAAAAAAATTTATGTTCGGTTTTCTGCCAATCATTAACTCATATGGAGTTTTCAGTTTATCTTTGACAATTAAGATTCGATTCTGAACAAAACACGCAGTTGATATTGCTTTATCTCAAAACGTGATAGGAATTTTTGCATCAGCTAACATAGAACGAGCAGCTTCAATCAGTGTTCTTCTTCTTCCTTTCAACAACTCCATTTTGTTGAGGAGTTCTGGGAGCACTGAACTGATGAGCTATCCCTTTCTATGCACAAAACATTTCAATGTTAGCATTTTTGAATTCTGTTCCATTATCACTTCTTATTATTTTCACTTTGTTTTCTAATTGATTTTCAACTTTAATGATAAATTCTTTTAGTAATTCAGCTGTTTTAGATTTGGCATAAAGAAATAAAACCCATGAAAATCTTGTGAAGTCATCAATGATAACTAAACAATATGATTTTCGTCCAATACTCTTGACGTTTGTTGGTCCAAAAAGGTCCATATGTAACATCTGGAGAGGTTTGGATGTTGAGTTTATTGGCTTGGACTTATAAGACGCTCTATGTTGCTTTCCCTTCAAACATGCTGAGCAGTGATCATTAGTTGCAAACTTCTTGGATGGAAGTCCAATGACATGATTTCCTGCTACAAGCTTGTTCATATTCTTGAAATTTGAATGACTGAGACGTCTATGCCAAAGCTGGCTTTCATCATTTGATGCCTTTGCAATTAGGCATGTTGTTTCAGTTGAAGGATCAACTTGAGACATATCCAATTTGTATACATCTCTGTCTTTCTCAGCTGTAACAATAAACCAATCTTTACTTATCTTGAAACCTGGCTTCAAAACATAACATAATGAATTATCAAACAGAACAGAATAAGATTTTTCACAAATTTGAGATACGCTTAAAAGATTAAAGTTCAACTGTGAACAAAAGTTGACTTTATCAAAGCTTATTATCCCATTGGATACTGTTCCTTCTCCAGTTATTTTTCCTCCAGCATCACCACCAAAGGCGACGTGAGTTTCATCTTTTGACTTAAAATCTTGTAACAAGGCAGTATTGCCTATCATGTGCCGACTACACCCACTATCCACATACCATGTATTGATTGGTCTTTTTGGGCATACCTGCACTACAAGAAAGTTAAGTTGAAATATCTACCCAAGCTGAAATGGTCTTGGGCTTTCCAAATTTGTCAACAATTGTAAATTGTTTATAATGGAGATTATTCAAATCAGGTTTATTTTTGATGAATTTTCCAATTTTATTCTGAAAATTGTTTGATTTATTTTTATGAACATTTATACCATTTGATTTATCATCTTTTGAAATGTATTGATGTCTAACATTTTTATTAGTCATCCTTACAGATCTTGGTATAAAGTGTTCTTGCATGTTGTGTTTTGAGCTCATGTAATTGTTCTTAGGAAAAAATCTCAAACCTACATTAGGTTGATTAATGTCTCTTTGAAATCCATTAGTTTGATCTCTCAAATACTGTGGATTAGCAAATCCTTTGCTCATGTTTGATTTTGCAAAGTTTCTAGTGAGAGATCTATTTCTAAAGTAACAATCTGCAGTGTGTGAGTCTTTTCATCACAATAAGTACAATATTTGTTATAATAACAATCTGCTGTCGAATGATTTCTAAAATGTCACATATGTAACAATACTTGTTAAAGTAGCACTCAGCAGTATTGTGATTTTTCATATCACAAATTTCACAGTACTTTTGTGGCATTAAAAACAACTTTTTATTAACTTTTGACAATGACATAATGTTTGATTTTGGTTTCATATAGTTAAACTGTTGTCTTTCATTTTTCACAGTTTGATTTTGTGTCAGATTATTGTTCATTTGTTTAACATGAATTTCCTTCTTTGATGTATTAGAAACAATCTTTTTACTATAGCGGAAGTCTTTGAATCTGAACTAGATTTCAGATCTGAGTTTGATTTGTTCATAACATTTGATTTATTATTTGAAAGAGAATTCATATTTAACATACCTGCTGACACAAATTAATTGGTTTTAGTTTTGATGTTTGATTTGTTGCTTTAATCATTTTTTTTGAACTTTTGTTTTGTTCAGATGTTACTTTTACAGATTTCTTTCTTCTTTTTGATTCTTTGATTTAGAAGAGCTTGGTTTATTTTCAGATTGAACATCATCAGAAGAAGATTCCTTTTCTGATTGAAATTGTTTCATATTGATGGTGTTTGAATCTTCTGATGTTCCTATCTGTTGTTTTCCTTGTTTTGAACTCTGACTTCTTCTATTACATTGTGAATTTGATCAGAAGAGATATTCTGTTTTGGTTGTTTTGGTTCATATGATTTTATCTTGATTGGATGTCCATTTTTGATTTTTTCTTGATCTTTTTCAACAAACACTTGAACATTTTCTTTTTCCTCTTCTGCATTCTTGGTTTTGATCTGAAAGGCTTTAAGCTTTGCTTTGTTTTCACTATGAATAATCATGAGTATTGAAATTCTCTAGTAGTGTGTTTGTGATAGATTCAAGCATAGGTTCATGAGTGAAACCTAATCCTGCTTTTTGTTTATCTTTCCTTTCACTGATTAGTTTTTCTACTATCATTTTTGAACTCTTAACTTTTGCTAGATCAACTTGAGTAGCAGCATATGCTATTTTCTCTTGTTCTAGATTCTTGGTCATCTCTTCTAGTTGTTTTGTAACAATTTCTAAATCTTTGATTGTTTTGTTCCATGATTTTTGAAGAGAGATAATCTTTTGATCTGCAGTTTTATGATCAGATTTAAGTTGGTTATGCATAGATTCCTCTTGTTTTAGCTTTTGATAGATTTTGAATGAATTGTTTCTGTAGTGTTGAACATTTTTAAAACATGATTTGGTGTAAAGCTTTTCTCTTACTTCTGATGGTATTTCAGGAAATTTTGGAACCGTGGTTTCAGATGATGAAGTAGAAGATTTAACCTTTGGTTGATCAGACTGAACCATTAGAGCTACTTCCTCTGTATCCTTTTTAGGATCAGACTTGTCACTCCAATCATAGTTATCTTCCTCTTCATCACTTTCCCCTTTTGGGTCATTGTTTTCTGACCATCTTCCTCCTCTTGAATTTCTGCAATAAGAGATAAACTTGATGTTAATTCATTTGTAAATTGACCTGCATATGTACTCCAATCATATCCATCGTTTATGTTGACTACTAGTGCTTTTTGTTGTTCATCAGATGGTTTGGTTTCATCTTAAGCTCTGGCATGGGAAGACTTTGATATGGCTTTTGAAAAGTCTTCTGAGCTTGTTGAAACCTTTGATTATTTGAGCTTGAATGAGCACTTCGTCCATTATTCCTTGGAGCTTTACATTCTCTTGAGAAGTGTCCATAACTATTGCAGTTGAAACATCTGGATTTTGACTTGTCAAATCCAATAGTCTTGTTTGCAGTAGGCTTGTATTTCTTGGACATAAGAATGTTTTTGAGTCCTGTAGGCAATCATCACCATCTGCCAGTTCAGGTCCATCTCTTCAACATCTTCAGGATCCATCTCAAATAATCCTGTAAAACAAAATCTAGTTGAGTTAAATGGCTACCTTGATATGCTTGAAAGCTGGCCATAAAAGCAGTAAATGCAGTTTTGGACTCTTCATCCTCTAATAGGATGTTAATCACATCTTTAACTTTCCTAGATTTAGCAGAGTTAGATGATGAAGAAGTCTCTGTCTGAATATTTGATGATTGTGACTGTGTTTTAGGAGGAGATTGAGAATGAGATTGAGTTGTATATGCAGGTGCACTGGTAAATGAGAGTCAGTGAAAAATCCTGCTCCTACAAACAGATCTCCTTCTTCTTCAGGACTTTTCTCACTCTTTTCCATGAATGCATTTTCTATGGTGGTTGCAGGAGAAGCAACAAACTAATATTGAGACATTGATGCTGCTCTATCATTGTTCCTTGAGCTTTCATCAATCTCCACTGATTCTATTTTTGCAATAAGAAGATCTAGATCCATTGGAAACTTCTTAGTATGCTTTAGTAAAGTTACAGTTTGTTTCCATGATGATGGTAAAGCATTGAGTAGTCTGAGATTTAAATCTTCAAGATCAGGTTTGATACCAGCTGTTGACATCTCAATAATGAGTTGAACAAATCTGTTCATCATTTGATTAATTGTCTCTCCAGACAAATGTTGAAACAATTCTAATTGTCATTTCAGATTTTGTTTCTTTAAATTTTGAATCTCTTTACCTCCTTCACAAATGATCTTCAATGCTTTATATAGTGTATATCCAGTTTGATATGCATCTAGCATTGTAAGAACTTCCAAAGGTAGTCCTTTACACATTAATGAATAGGCTTTAATATCATTCTTAACTCTTTTCAGATCATCTCCTAGAAGATCATCTTCTGGATAAGGTTCTGGAGAATCTTTAGTATAAACAAATCCTCTGTCTGGTCCATCAGTTATTATAGGAATGTATGGTCCTTTTTCTATAGATTTCCAGAGATCAGTGTCAATAGAATTAAAATGCTGTTTTAGTTTAAGAGACCAATTTTTGAAATCAGCTCTATTTTTAAGCTTTGGAACTCTGTTTTCAGAATCTTCTGATTTTACCATTCTTATAGTTTTAAAAAAAATCTAAGTATCAAGGTTAAAACATCTGAACAGTATTCAAACGTCTCAACAGTTGATGCGTCTAAGTTGAGAAACGTCTAAGGGAATGCCTTAGAATAATTTTCAAAATGTCTAAGTATTAATGCGTCTGGAAGGGTTCAAGCACCTAAACAGTTGTCAAACGCCTGAATAGTTGTCAAACGCCTAAACAGTGTCAAACGCCTGAATAGTTATCAACTTAACACAGGTGATACGTCTGGGATTCTATTCAACAGTACTCAAACGACTGACTAAAAACGTCTACACAGTGTTAATGCGTCTAACACTTAGACAAATTCAGTCAATCTCAGCTCATGCGACACATTCATCATCTTCAAATGAATGTAACGAACTCAATATTCTGAATTCTTCAAATGTTGATGAATTCGATTGAAACTTTTCAATTAGATGAGTTTTATGCCGATAAACATTTTTCTTAATATCAATTTCTTCAATTTCAACAACAAATCAATCAATTTTTGAATTTCAGTTCGAAACTTCAAGCTATTTTCGAACAACAAATTCAACAGTTTACTTGAATTTGATGAACTGATCTGCTAATTGTGATTCAAATCATGTTTCTGATGATGAAACACAACTAAAATTCACAAATTTTCAATTGAATTGTATCTCAATCACAGATTCAGTGAGATTTTTAGGTTTTCAAATTCGATGAACTTAAAACGAAAATCAATCACTAACAGCTTACCAACAGCTATGATACCATTTGATAGGATCAAATGAATAAATCTGTGATGATTTGTAACACAATTCAATGAATTTCACTCAAAGTAATCAAATCAAAACAAGATATCAATAAAATTCAGTTTTCATTCATATCAAGCTAAGACAATTACAGGTATGAAAAGCAGATTCGAATAACTTGTGTATTCGTTTCTACATACCTGCAAATCTAAGCTATTTATACTGAAAACAAAAGTAAAGGAACTAAAAAATTACAGAAATAGTCCCTATACTATTACAAAATATCAAAAGACAAATAAAGACAGCATGTTAATCTTTTAGAGCACTTAACATGTCCAATTCGGATTGTGACAAATGGCTCGAGGCCATGAGCGTTGAGATGCAATCCATGCATGACAATCAAGTATGGGACTTGGTTGTACCACCTCTTAACTCCAAAGTAGTTGGAAGCAAGTGGGTTTTCAAGAAGAAACCGATATGCATGGAAACTTGGATACTTATAAGGCTAGACTTGTAGCAAAGGGTTTCACTCAAACTCAAGGGGTTGATTATGATGAAACCTTCTCACCTGTTGCGATGCTAAAGTCTATAAGGATATTGTTTGCCATAGCTGCTCATTATGATTATGAGATTTGGCAAATGGATGTCAAAACCACTTTCCTAAATGGATATCTTGAGGAAGATGTCTATATGGATCAGCCTGAAGGTTTTGTCGATCCAAAACACCCTGATAAAGAATGCAAGTTAAAGAAATCAATCTATGGATTGAAACAAGCATCGAAAAGTTGGAATCACCATTTTGATGAAGAAATAATTAAATTTGGATTCATCAAGAACGCTGACGAAGCTTGTGTATATAAGAAAGCTAGTGGGAGCATCATCACTTTCCTAGTATTGTATGTTGATGACATACTACTATTTGGAAACGACATTCCAACCTTGGAAGGTGTAAAAACCTGGCTTGGAAGTTGTTTTTCCATCAAGGATCTTGGTGAGGCCGCCTATATTCTGGAATAAAGATCTATAGGGATAGATCAAGGTGGTTGATTGGTTTAAATCAAAGTGCATACATTGATAAAATCTTGAAAATGTTCAAGATGGAGAACTCTAAGAAAGGTATGGTACCTATTCAAGAGGAACGATATTGAGTACGACTCAATGTCCTAGCTTAAAGGATGAGCAAGATAAAATGAAGGCAATCCCATACGCATCTGCTATTGGATCCATCATGTATGCAATGATATGCACTCGACCGGACGTGTCATGCACCTTAAGCATGACAAGCTGATACCAGCAAAATCCTGGAAACAGTCATTGATGTGGCTGTAAAGAACATACTTAAGTACCTAAGGAGGACAAAAGATAGTTCCTAATCTATGGATCTGGTGATGAGGAACTCGTTGTAAAAGGTTACACGGATGCGAGTTTCCAAACAGATCGTGATGATTCACGGTCACAGTCGGGATATATTTTCATTCTGAATGGAGGAGCGGTCTCTTGGAAGAGCTCCAAACAGGATGTGGTGGCTCTATCAACTACAGAATCAGAATACGTCGCCGCCTCATTGGCAGCTCAAGAAGCTGCATGATTGAAGAAATTCATTGCAGATCTGGGGTTGTCCCTTCCATTCAGGACCCCCTAGAGATCTTTTGTGATAACGAGGGTGCGATTGCCCAGATCAAGAACCTCGTGCTCATCAAAAGACTAGGCACATTGAACGGAGATTCAACTGCATACGAGATGAAGTTGAAAATGGAAAGATATGTATTCGCAAAGTTCACACGGATCAGAACATTGCGGATCCTCTCACGAAGCTCCTTGAGAAGGCAAAGCATGAAGGTCATACTTGTGCCATGGGACTTCGATATTCTAGTGATTGGATTTGATCTGTAAATTTTGTATTTGGATATGTGGAACTCTTTATTATTTAAATAAAAATATTTGGTTATAATGTTTCAATTAATATTCCAATTTAGCATGTTTAATCCATGAGTAAATTGCTTACTCTAAATGTCTGTAGTCGTTCAGACTTGTGGGAACCAGTGTGAGGGTAAGATTATTATGAAGTTGGATTGGTTGATATTCATAAGGATGAATATAGAGCAATGGTTGCTACCAAGGTTCATAGATATTTGTGGGATACAAATACTGGACAAACCCGTAACTCAAACTTTACTACATACATGAATCTTATTGATTGATCAAAGTAAATTTGAGTAAGGCGAATATCATTTGGTATCCTTAGACCTGAGATACATATTGGGTTTTGATATTCACCAAGTGTCATGCCTTGATCTGGTTATCCGCTGTTCTGAAATAATGGGCATACATGAGACTATGTTCAGGTGTGACACAAGGTGATTGTGAGGAACTTATGTAGTCAAGATGGGATTTGTTCCTCTTATTCGTTGAGAGTTAGATATCTAAGGCCTGGATAAGTTAAATCAACAAGGAATGATCACTCTGTGTCCTTGGATTTGACATGACATCTGTAACAAAAGGATAGATGATTAATTCACCTAAATCATTTCAAGTAGGATACTTGAAAGGGATGATGTTATTGAATGGCTATAATTTATGCGTATTAAGTGTAGTAAACCGTTGTTAGGCGATATTTACTGCGTGCATCAATCTTCTATGAATCTTGTGCAAGTGGGAGATTGTTGGATTCTATATGCCCAAGACACATAGAACATTGATGCGGTTAGTATGTCATGATCCAAGTCGGGTTATACCCAATAACAAGCTTTGCAAACACAAACAATTATTTAATTGACGATATGATCATGCAATTAAATAACCACACCAAATTTAGAAAATAGGTTTTCTAAATAAGTTACATAGAGATGGAACAACTTATTAGGATATTTTGTTCATGAGTATTATTTGTAATGTTATTTAAGTAGGTTAGATAACATCAAATAATAAAAGGGGTTTATAACTTATACAATTAAATGGTTAATTGTATAATTTATTAAATGACTAGTTTTATATATGTGTGTGTGTTTGTTTAAGAGGGGAAATTTTTTTTAAAACCATTTTCGGCCGCCCCCCCTTGAAGGGGATTGGCCCTTTTTCTCTCTTGAGAACAAATAAAGTAAAGCATGTCATACACTCCTATTTTGGACCTCTCTCATTACATGCAATATTGAACCAAAAACACTCTCCTCTCTCTCTCAAGATCCTCAGCACTAGCAGCAGTTTTTAGGTTTCTTTTGGTTTGCTTTGGTGTTCATCTCCCTAAAAAGAAGAGTGTTTGCACATTAGCTTGGGGTATGCAAGCTTGAGGGGTCCTTCCTTGGAGCCTTGGCCGAATCTTAAGCATCTTACAACTCCTTCTTGATCGACATTGAGCTGCTAAAAGGTAGTTGTTCACAGCTCCATGTAGCTGTGATTTTATGTTCATTTACATATTGTTCATAGCTTGCTTATTCACATATATGATCCTTTTGTTTTGGGTTTGTTTCATTTATATATATGTCACCATAAAACATGAAATTTCAGCTTTATAATCATGTTATAAAATATATATATATCCGCTGCGTTTTCTGAAAGTTTAAGAGGTTAAACTCGGTTTTATCTTCTAACAAACCCCACAATAATTATTCTCTGTAACTTATCAACTTTCATATATCAATACAAGCAGTATTTATGAGTAATTTTCTTGCTTTGAATGTTCTTTGATTGTTTGTTTCCGCCACTCAATCATTGACTTGATTATCATATTCGATTCTCAGTAAGAATGTCACTCTTACTCAAACACAGTCAATTGGTATCAGAGCTTTGGCTCTCGATTCTCTTATAGATCTGCGCACAGACTGAATAGAACTCGATTGATCTGATAATCATGTTGCTAGTAGTGAATATCACCATCTCTACTTAGCAAACAGCAAGAAAATCAGTACAGAACTCATTCTGAACCTCGAAAGAACTGCTTGAACAGTTGGACTCCTCAAACATAATTAATCTTAAATCACTAAATCTAAATCTATACTTACACAAATTAACATGGATTCTAACAGTTACTCTGAACTAGGTCATACACCTAAACCTCCCATGCTTAAACACAAATCTGAGTTTAAACAATGGCAAATAAGTTTAGAAATTATATCACAGTGTAGATCCTGATTTTTGGATCTCAATATGTAAGGGTCCACATATTCCTGTTACTCTATCAACTGCTCAACCTACACTTTACAAGACCACTAGAATACCAATTGAAGACTTAACTTTGGATGAAGATGACTACAAGAAAATTAAAATTCATCTCAAAGCATACTTAATTTTGACTCAAGCACTCAAGATGGATGTGGTGAAAAGACTGGAAAAGTAATGAACTGCTAAAGCTGTTTGGGATGCCCTCAAAATTATGTGTGAAGGAAGCAGTGAGGTTGCTGAAATTAACAAAGACAAGCTGGTCAATCAGTATGAAACCTTCCATCACACCAGGAGAATCCATATCAAACACCTACACAGATTTGTACAGTTGGTTAATGACTTGGAAATTATGGGTGTTTCATACAACATTAAGAACTTAACAAGAAAATGCTTCATAGTCTACCTGAAAGCTGGAAGCAAAATGTTACAATGCTGAAAAATACTCTTGATCTTGAGAGTACCACTCTAGACATTATGATAGCCAAGATTGAAGCTTTGTGTCAGGATCAGTGATCCAAGTTTGATGTAATGGAGCGTTGCACAGCGGAATAAGAACAAGAATTAGACAAATTGTAGCAAGAGTTTGATACTTGTATGCATTAAGAACAAATATGGTTATAACGAGAGAATATATTTCTGTAACAAGGAATGTTTCAATAATATCGAATATTTATGATCAAATCATTCATTTATTACATTAGGTTGACACTCCTTATATAGAGTGCAATCGCTGCTGTTATCACGGGTAAGTGACAACTGGCAGATCTATTACAAAAATCTAACTCTTAACAAACTACTGAAATGTTCACAACTACTGAGAACATATCGAGTGTTAGTACGAAATAAGAACTACTGATAAGAAACTACTGAAACTACAACGACTGAAGAACAAGCTCTTCAGTCATTTTACAAAACTACTGATAAATATAAAACTACTGATGAGCACAACAACTGAAGAAGTATTCTTTAGCTGTTGTGTCAAACTACTGAAAAGATAAAACATAAAACTACTGAAAGGTAAACCGTCACAACTACTGAAGAAGACCTCTTCAGCTGTTGTGACAACGTCTGATACTTTGGTCTTCAACACTTGTGTCTTCAGACTTTGTCTTCAGCACTTGTCTTCAGGCTTTGTCTTCAGCACTTGTGTCTTCAGACTTTGTCTTCAGCACTTGTCTTTAGACTTTGTCTTCAGCACTTGTGTCTTCAGACTTTGTCTTCAGCACTTGTGTCTTCAGACTTTGTAATCAACTGTTGTCTTCAGCTGTTGTGGTCTTCAGTAGTTGTTGTGACGTCTGTGGGACTTAAAGGTTTTTTTGATCCAGCTCATTGGTTCTTTTGGTCCAACAAACTCCCCCTGAACCAATGCAGCCAAAACCTTTAACTTTATTGAGGTCACACTTATTGTTGGCAGAATGGTTGGTCTTTTTCCTTCTTGATCAGTTGAGAAGATGACCCATATAAGCACTTGCCTGGAAATGAGTCTCTGATGATTTGGTTGGCAATGTATGGATGGGAGCTCTGTATTGGGAATTGGACACTGAGCTGTTCCCCCATCCATGAGACTCACTTCCCATGTATAAGCCTGTAGGATTCTCTGGTGTATGCTCTGAGAAACATAATTTGTTCTTCCATGGTCAGGTTCTCGGCTTCACCATCAAACAATCCTTCACGCCCATACAGCTCTGAGATGTACTTGGCCTGTTTACCATTTTTTAGCTCAACTGTTGTAATCTGTCTGTATGCAAACTCATCAGGATGAGTTCCTTCAAGTAACAGACTGAGCTCATTTTGTTTGAAGTTCTCAAGCCTCTTGTAGACTAACCCCTTTTTAATAATTCTATTCTCTAACATCTTTTGGGGTGGTTGTTTAGTCTCATAGGCCTTCTTGAAATCTTCTACAATCTCCCAGGGTGATACTACAAGGACCACTGTGATCTCTTCATCTACGATCCTTTTTACTTGGCCCTTGTATATCGAAGGAATGTCTTTCTTTACAATCCTGTGAGCCACCCTAGGATCAGGCCATACTCTCACCTTTTCCTTCTGATATTGAAATGTGTGGCAAGGGTGTACAACCTCAGAGCTTCTTTCTTCATACTTATTATTGATGACGAAGCATAAGTTTTGTCGATGCTTTTCAACATTTCATCATCATGAAGCCTTTGCTGCTGTTCTTCTTCAATATTTACTCTCACAGCTTCCATCTGTGAGGTGGGAGTGATGGGCATAGGTTTGGCTATAGCCAATGTTAGGACTGCAGACAGAGGCAGCCTATCTTCTTCCACATCATCCTTGTAACATCTCGTATTTTCATTTAACTAAAAGTTAACTTCGTTACTCTTACAAAGGGTTATTATTGTTAATTTTGAAACTCATGTGTTGTTTGTGCTTATTCATTATTGTCTTTAGGTTAAAATAAATATTAAATAAAAATAATAATGTTAATATAAAAAAAAAAGTAATAATAATTATAATTTTAATCATATAATAATTTTTGTAATAATAATTGAATAATAATAACTACAATAATGTTACTAATGATAATAAAAAAATAAATGGTATAGTTATTAAATTTAACAATGTTTAATACTTTAAGTAGTTAAAGTTTAGGGGGTCTTAATGTCAATTTATAAACTTTATAATGAAGTTTCTGCTTAAAATAAAAAGAAACTTAATGTTGAGGGACCTAATGTGTAATTAATCAAAACTCTTTTCTCTCTCCCCGATTTTCCGGCCGCCGGCCGGCGAAGCTCCGGCGCGGCGCCGGCAACAACCAAAAGCCATTAAAACGCATAAAAATGAACCCCAAAACGCTCCTAACCGGTTCGTGGAGTCGATTCGAACTTAATCACGAACTAAATTGTGTTAAAACATCGGTTACAACCCTTAAAACGATCGTATAACCGATACCTTTAATTCCATAGCCGTTCGGGCATTAAAATCTAATAATAATCCGATTAAATGAACCCACACAATCATCTACCTTTTCCTAATAGATTACAACAGTCAATTTCACCTAAAACACACATAATCATTGAGTTCGATCACCACAAACACCGAGACCTGCAACCAACGGGTTCATCACCTTCTGAGCTTAAATTGTTGAAATTGACATAGGGCTTTGAGTCAAGACCAACTCTCGTAGCTTCCCACAAGTTTAATTTGATTATCGTGGAAGTTTGCCTATCCATCAAGACTCCCACGTCCGCAAAGTCTCTTCGGGTGTTCAAACACCAATTCTATAACAATTCGGGTAATTAACACCATATGTATACTCGATTTCACATGGGCAAGCAAAGCCCTATGATTGATTTCATTATCAATATCAATTCGATGTTCGATTGGAATCAAATCGATTCTAGGGTTCTTATGAAATTGGGGGTTTTACTTATATGGGTTTTTCATGTTTTAAAACCAAGATCTACCGCGGCTGGATGCCTTGGTTCACTGGTTAAACACTCTCATCACCACTTAGAGGTCCCGGGTTCGAACCCGGGCACCCTCAAACATTTTTTTTAAGGCTTTTCAACCCTTAAATAAATTATAGAAAATTTTTAATAAATATAAAAAGGGTTTTTGTAAACTCTAAATATTTTTCAAAGACATCAAATTATTTTCTATAATTTTCTAAAGTTAATTAACTATTTTTTTATATATAAAGAATTTTAACAAAGGATGT
Source organism: Flaveria trinervia (assembly GCA_025506515.1). Classification (NCBI taxonomy): domain Eukaryota; kingdom Viridiplantae; phylum Streptophyta; class Magnoliopsida; order Asterales; family Asteraceae; genus Flaveria; species Flaveria trinervia. The sequence goes on along the minus strand of CM046451.1, from coordinate 35,939,789 downwards.
TCTTGGTTAAGGTCTATTAAAATGGACTTTGAATGATGAATTAATAAATTATTATTGGTCCAAATATTACTATTAAGTTACTATCGTTAAAATCTTGATTATTTCAAATATTTATTCAAGTTTATATTTAAACTTCACTAGCTATTAACGATGAGCTAATGTTATTTTTTTATAATAATTTACACAAATGGTATGTTTCTTTGTACATTTTTTTTGACGACTACAAAGATCCCCAAACTCCACTCGAAATTTTAACTCTTGTTAAATCAATAATTCAATTATTAAACTTAAATCTTGTAATTACATATGCTTAGGTGCCTTGTGACGTTCATCTTGGAACGACGTTTGCTATTCTTAAATAATCTCCATTATATACATATTATCACGTGAGTTTTCCTTGCCCCATTTTATTTTGTTTCACACTACTTTGGGGTGAAACATGATTATCTATACATTGTACACTTATTAACGTTTGAGACTTGTAAGCACATGCAATTCATCTTATTATTATGTCATGGTTATTTGTGTATTGTAAGTGTTTATATGAGATACATAGTTTTGTTTACAATCATTAACTATGCTAGCCTGGCGACGTCTTAGATCTTTGGGCCTGACAAGCCTATTTGGTGCTAAAGTCGATGTATTGCCGACTCCTAGGAGCCGTATGCTTGTGCACTAGGGAACCAAATACACTTAGCCAATCTTTTATACTTGTAATCAAGTCGAGGTTTGATTGTAACGTTATGTGTTCTATAACCTTACTAGCTTATAACCTATGACATGAATTGCTACTCATAACCTTTTTCTTATTATGTATGAAAACCTTGGAAACTCACCAACTATTTATAGTTGACCCCTCTTATTTTCATCATGTTTCAGGAAATCCCCAAGTTTAAAGTGGACTCTTGAAGCTTGGAAATAAAACTAGGACTTGGACCTAGTTAAATAAATAAATGTTATGCTACGTTTTGTTTTTTTTGGGATTATTTCATGTTTTGTGGCTTATGTTTGTAATGACCTTTGAAACTTATAATTTTAATATTTACACTTAAATATAGCGTTATGTGGCTGTGAACAATCTTAACCCTCACATCTCGACGATTCCGCCGTCAAGGTTGGGTGTGACAGATTGGTATCAGAGCCCATAACTATAGGGATTTAGGTTATTAGTAATGGTGACCTAGACTATAGCTTATGCATGAACCTCATAGGATAATATTTATATTCTTGGAATATATATATTGTTACATGCTACATAATGCTATACTTTATGTACAACTTGATGCCTTAGCATAGGATGCCTTGTAATTGTCTAAATTTGTTACTTGTCTCCCAAACTTAACTTTGACTCATTGACTCTCCCCGACAAATGAAACTTCTTAATCTTATTCTCGTCAACACGTGGAATCGTATACTTATGCTTAAGAATTGAATCTTTAGACTTATGTCTAATCTATTTAAATCTCATCATGGTTTTGATTTCATAACCTAAGAAATTTGTGTGACACATGGACACCTGTATTCTGGATTTCCTGGCAAAAGGCCCTCGGGCCAAGGCAAGTATATCGCATAAATCCTACGGGACTAGTTATGCTTACCTGGGGATTTCTGGGATGAGTGATAAACCATGGTCAACATACACAAATTTCTAAGGCGAATGGGTCAACTTACCTTGACGTGTCAACGTTTCCAAATGGTAATGCGTTACCCAATGGAACCATTCCATGTGCCTTACAACTTTTTGCCTTATCCTTGTTGAACATTAATCCTTGTTATTCCAATTCTCATATCTAACTCATTTGTATATTCCAGCATGTCTCGTCATCATGGAAAGCGTGGAAGTTCCGATCGTAAGTTAGCCGCCATGATTGCTCGACAAATGGCTGCTGTCATTCCGACCATGGTTGCTGAACTTAATAGCACCTTAATGACCAACGCTAGCAACAATGGAAATGGTCATGGAGAGAATAGCAACAATCAAAACGGGAACAATCAACACGGGAATAATCAAACTTGCACCTTCAAACACTTCAGCTCTTGCAAGCCCACTAGTTTTAGTGGCAAGGAAGGAGCCACTGGCCTTCTTGAGTGGTTCGAAAGCATGGAGAATACCTTTATCAATTGTGAGTGTCCCGATGCACTCAAGGTTCGTTATGCCACTAGTATGTTCCAACAAAGGCCTTACCTGGTGGAATAGCGAGAAGAGGAATCGTGGACCCGATGCCATTCTAGCACTTACATGGGAAGAGTTCAAGAACATCGCCATTGCGAAGTTCTGCCCAAGAAGTGAATTGCAAAAGTTGGAAGAAGAGTTTTGGAATTTGAAACAAAATGATGGTGATCATTTGGCCTACTCAACTAGGCATCATGAGTTGAGTATACTGCTACCCCATATGGTCGACACTGTTCCCCGCAACATCGAGAAGTTCATTAAGGTGTACCACCCCAAATTCAAGATGCTGTGGTGGGTAGCCGACCCACAACCTTGGAAGAAGCCATTACAATCACCGCTCAACTCACCGAGAACCATATAAGAGCGGCACCATGTCTGTGAAGGGTGCAAAGAAGGTGGAGAAGACGGCTACCGAGGCGGTTAAGGAGACCAAAGCTGAACCGTCTAACAGCCACAACAACAACAAGAAGCGCAAGTTCACACCGACGCGTAACTATGCCGTGGCTGCACCTAAACAACCCCAAAGGCAACCTGTACCTGCGGCTACATCTGTGGCACAAGTGCCTGGGGCTAGGGCTTATGCTGGACCTCAACCGATGTGTAACACGTGTAGGTATCATCACCCGGGGAATCAACCATGCCGCATTTGCACCTTATGCGGTAAATATGGTCATTTGGTGGCAACTTGCCACCGTGCACCTAATAATGCCGCTGTGGTCACAAACCGTGTTTGCTACAACTGTGGGGAACCTGGTCATTTTCGCCCACAATGCCCTCGTCTTGTGGGTAATGTTCCACAAGCCCGAGGACGTGCTTTCAACATCAACGCTAACCAAGCACAAGCAAACAACGATGTCGTGAATGGTACGTTAAATCATCCTTAAATTTTGTGATCGAATTCATTTCATATTCTACCTGTATTGTTAATACCTTAAAAATTGAACAGGTATGTTCCTTATTAACAAAACTTATGCCTATGTCCTATTTGATTCTGGAGCCGATAAAAGTTTTGTTTCATTAGAGTTTGAACCCATACTTGCTAAGCCACATACGAAACTAGAAAGACCTCTTACTGTTGAAGTTGCCGATGGAACCAATTACCGTTGACGTTATCGTTCGTGATTGCATCTTAAGTCTTGACACGCATGACTTTCTTATCGATCTTATCCCTATGAAACTTGGAAGTTTTGACGTCATCATTGGTATGGATTGGTTAGCCAAACACCATGCTGAGATCATTTGTTTCGAGAAGTGCATTCGTATACCGTTACCCTCTGGGGATACGTCGAAGGTGTTCGGTGAAAAATCTTCTAAAGGGCTTAAACTCATGTCTTGCACTCAAGCCCGAAAGTGCTTAAACAAGAAGTATATGCCTTCTTGGCTTATGTGGTCAACACGAAAGTCAAAGGGAAAGAACTTAAGGATGTCCCTATCGTACGAGACTTTCCTGAAGTATTTCCCGATGACCTTAGTGGTTTACCTCCCGTGCGTGAAGTCGAGTTTAAAATTGACTTGATACCGGGAGCAAACCCCGTGGCCAAGTCACCGTATCGGCTTGCACCATCGGAATGCAAGAACTCTCTTGTCAACTGCAAGAGCTGTCCGAAGGGCTTCATCCGTCCTAGTTCTTCGCCTTGGGGTGCACCTGTTCTTTTCGTGAAGAAGAAGATGGATCGTTTCGTATGTGCATCGATTATCGCGAGCTTAACAAACTTACCATCAAGAATCGTTATCCTCTTCCTCGCATCGATGACTTTTTGATCAACTTCAAGGAGCTGCCATATTCTCGAAAATTGATCTACGTTCTGGATATCATCAATTACGAGTTCATGAGGATGACATTCCAAAGACTGCTTTTCGTACTCGTTATGGACACTATGATTTAGGGTGATGCCTTTTGGTTTAACCAATGCTCCTGCTGTCTTCATGGATCTCATGAACCGAGTATGCAAGCCTTATCTAGACAAGTTTGTGATTGTTTTTATTGATGACATACTTATCTACTCCAATCCAACACCGATCATGAGCTGCATTTGAGATTGGTTCTTGAGTTGTTAAAGAAGAGCAATTGTACGCAAAGTTCTCGAAGTGTGATTTCTGGCTCGAGGAAGTTCAATTTCTAGGACACGTGGTGAATAGCCAGGAATTCACGTTGATCCTGCAAAGGTGGAAGCTGTGAAGAATTGGTGTTCCTATAACTCCTACCGAAGTTCGTTCTTTTCTTGGTCTTGCTGGTTATTATCGGCGTTTCATTGCCAATTTCTCGAGGATCGCGAAACCGCTCACCACTTTGACACAAAAGAATAAACCCTTCGAGTGGGGTTCCGAGCAAGAAGAAGCTTTTGAAACGCTAAAGCATAAGTTGTGCAATGCTCCTATATTGACCCTACCCGATGGAAACGACGATTTCACCGTGTATTGTGATGCATCTAAGCAAGGCCTTGGTTGTGTTCTTATGCAACGAGGGAAGGTCATAGCTTACGCATCGAGGCAATTGAAGGTTCACGAGGTGAATTACACAACTCATGATCTCGAGCTTGGTGCTGTTGTATTTGCTTTGAAGATTTGGAGGCACTACCTGTATGGTACGCAATGTATAGTCTACACCGATCACAAAAGCCTTCAACACGTTTTCAATCAAAAAGATCTCAACATGAGACAACGTCGTTGGGTGGAGTTGATTAGTGACTATGATTGTGACATTCGTTACCATCCTGTTAAGGCAAACATTGTGGCCGATGCACTGAGCCGAAAGATTCACAACAAGATATCTCATTTCAAGAAATTCGAGATCAACGTCAATGGTTTGACACCTTGGGTGAGTTCGATACTGAAATTCGACTAGATGTCAATGAGACCACCGTACTACTACAAAACCTGAGAATAGATAGTGGCATCGAGTCGAGCATCTTGGAGGCACAACAAATGGTTCAACGAGAAGGGAGAATGAAGGATGAGTTGGAGCATAATCTTCTAACCCAATTGGAAACGAAATCCAATGGATTGATGTACTTCGCCAATCGTATTTGGGTTCCAATCGCGATAACATTCGTACCTTTATTATGAACGAAGCTCATCAAACTCGTTATTCTATTCATCCTGGTTCCGATAAGGTACATGGACCTACGGGGTCAATATTGGTGGCCTGGAATGAAGAAGACATAGCGACTTGTAGCTAAGTGCCTCACATGTACGAAAGTTAAAGCCGAACATCAACGTCCAAGTAGATTACTTGAGCAACCCGAGATCCCTATGTGAAATGGGAACACATATCCATGGACTTCATAACAAAGCTACCCCGAACCTCTCGAGGACATGATAGCATATGGTGATCGTTGACCGATTGACCAAGTCGGCACATTTTATACCCATACGTGACACTTAAAGACATCAAAGTTAGCTCGTATATACGTTGATGAGATTGTAAGTCGTCATGGGGTACCTCTGCACATCATATCCGACCGTGACGCTCGTTCACTTCGCATTTTTGGTCGTCTATGCAAGAACTCTTGGGTACTCAATTGGACTTAGCACGGCTTACCATCCTCAAACTGATGGCAAACCGAGCGAACGATCCAAACCTTGGAGGATTTACTACGCCTGTGTGTTCTTGACTTTGGTGGCGATTGGGATACGCATCTACCGCTCGCGGAATTTTCGTATAACAATAGTTATCACTCAAGTATCAAGATGGCACCGTTTGAAGCACTTTATGGTCGAAAATGTCGTTCACACGATCTGTTGGACTGACATTGGTGAAAACTTCATCACTGGTCCTGAACTTATACAAGAGACGACCGATAAAGTTTCTATCATTCGCAAGAACCTCGAAGTGGCGAGAAGTCGTCAAAAGAGCTATGCTGACAAGCGACGTAAGCCATTGGAATTCCAAGCTGGGGAGTTGGTTCTTCTCAAGGTCTCACCGTGGAAAGGTGTGGTTCGCTTTGGAAAGAAGGGAAAACTGGCTCCAAGGTTTGTAGGACCTTTCAAAATCCTGAAAAGGATTGGGAAAGTGGCTTATAAACTAGAGTTACCTTCCGACCTTAGTGGAATTCATCCTGTGTTCCACGTCTCAAATTTGAGAAGATGTTTGGCCGACGAAAGTCTGTATGTTCCGCTGGAAGACATCAGATCGACGAGTCATTACATTTTGTCGAGAAACCTGTAGAGATCATGGATCGTATAATGAAGAAGACTAGAACCACAACAACCCCAATCGTCAAGGTTCGTTGGGAAATAAACGTGGCGCTGAATTTACTTGGGAACGAGAGGAGCACATGAAGAAGAAATACCGTTCTTATTTGTATAGTTTCATTTTTTTCTTAATTTCGGGACGAAATTCTTTCAAGTTGGGGAGACTGTAACATCTCGTATTTTCATTTAACTAAAAGTTAACTTCGTTACTCTTACAAAGGGTTATTATTGTTAATTTTGAAACTCATGTGTTGTTTGTGCTTATTCATTATTGTCTTTAGTTAAAAAAATATTAATAAAATAATAATGTTAATATAAAAAAAAGTAATAATAATAATAATTTTAATCATAATAATAATTTTTGTAATAATAATTGAATAATAATAACTACAATAATGTTACTAATGATAATAAAAAAATAATGGTATAGTTATTAAATTTAACAATGTTTAATACTTTAAGTAGTTAAAGTTTAGGGGGTCTTAATGTCAATTTATAAACTTTATAATGAAGTTTCTGCTTAAAATAAAAAGAAACTTAATGTTGAGGGACCAAATGTGTAATTAATCAAACTCTTTTCTCTCTCCCCGATTTTCCGGCCGCCGGCCGGCGAAGCTCCGGCGCGGCACCGGCAACAACCAAAAGCCATTAAACGCATAAAATGAACCCCAAAACGCTCCTAACCGGTTCGTGGAGTCGATTCGAACTTAATCACGAACTAATTTGTGTAAAAATCGTAAAAACATCGTTACAAACCTTAAAACGATCGATAACGATACCTTTAATTCATTCATAGCCATTCAGGCATTAAATCTAATAATAATCCGATTAATGAACCCACACATCATCTACCTTTTCCTAATAGATTACAACAGTCAATTTCACCTAAAACACACATAATCATTGAGTTCGATCACCACAAACACCGAGACCTGCAACCAACGTTTTCATCACCTCCGAGCTTAATTTGTTGAAATTGACATAGGGCTTTGAGTCAAGACCAACTCTCGTAGCTCCCACAAGTTTAATTTGATTATCGTGGAAGTTTGCCTATCCATCAAGACTCCCACGTCCGCAAAGTCTCTTCGGGTGTTCAAACACCAATTCTATAACAATTCGGGTAATTAACACCATATGTATACTCGATTTCACATGGGCAAGCAAAGCGCTATGATTGATTTCATTATCAATATCAATTCGATGTTCGATTGGAATCAAATCGATTCTAGGGTTCTTATGAAATTGGGGTTTTACTTATATGGGTTTTTCATGTTTTAAAACCAAGATCTACCGCGGCTGGATGCCTTGGTTCACTGGTTAAACACTCTCATCACCACTTAAAGGTCCCGGGTTCGAACCCGGGCACCCTCAAACATTTTTTTTAAGGCTTTTCAACCCTTAAATAAATTATAGAAATTTTTAATAAATATAAAAAGTTTTTGTAAACTCTAAATATTTTTCAAAGACATCAAATTATTTTCTATAATTTTCTAAAGTTAATTAACTATTTTTTTATATATAAAGAATTTTAACAAAGGATGTTCTTGGTTAAGGTCTATTAAAATGGACTTTGAATGATGATTAATAAATTATTATTGGTCCAAATATTACTATTAAGTTACTATCGTTAAAATCTTGATTATTTCAAATATTTATTCAAGTTTATATTTAAACTTCACTAGCTATTAACGATGAGCTAATGTTATTTTTTATAATAATTTACACAAATGGTATGTTTCTTTGTACATTTTTTTTGACGACTACAAGATCCCCAAACTCCACTCGAAATTTTAACTCTTGTTAAATCAATAATTCAATTATTAACTTAAATCTTGTAATTACATATGCTTAGGTGCCTTGTGACGTCATCTTGGAACGACGTTGCTATTCTTAAATAATCTCCATTATATACATATATCACGTGAGTTTTCCTTGCCCCATTTATTTTGTTTCACACTACTTTGGGGTGAAATGATTATCTATACATTGTACACTTATTAACGTTTGAGACTTGTAAGCACATGCAATTCATCTTATTATTATGTCATGGTTATTTGTGTATTGTAAGTGTTTATATGAGATACATAGTTTTGTTACAATCATTAACTATTGCTAGCCTGGCGACGTCTTAGATCTTTGGGCCTGACAAGCCTATTTGGTGCTAAAGTCGATGTATTGCCGACTCCTAGGAGCCGTATGCTTGTGCACTAGGGAACCAAATACACTTAGCCAATCTTTTATACTTGTAATCAAGTCGAGTTTGATTGTAACGTTATGTGTTCTATAACCTTACTAGCTTATAACCTATGACAGAATTGCTACTCATAACCTTTTTCTTATTATGTATGAAAACCTTGGAAACTCACCAACTATTTATAGTTGACCCCTCTTATTTTCATCATGTTTCAGAAATCCCCAAGTTTAAAGTGGACTCTTGAAGCTTGGAAATAAAACTAGGACTTGGACCTAGTTAAATAAATAATGTTATGCTACGTTTTGTTTTTTTTTTGGATTATTTCATGTTTTGTGGCTTATGTTTGTAATGACCTTTGAAACTTATAATTTTAATATTTACACTTAAATATAGCGTTATGTGGCTGTGAACAATCTTAACCTCACATCTCGACGATTCCGCCGTCAAGGTTGGGGTGTGACAATCCCTTCTTCTTCTTCTTCTAGCCTCACACCCTTCCTCTTCTTCTTCTTAGGTGCATCATCGGTTGTTGTTTAGAGTAAGGGAGTTGGTTTTGTGGGTTTTGATTGTGGTTGTTTTGGAGAGGGAATGTTGACAGGCTGAGTTAGCATTTTGGAGGTGAGTGTTGCTTTTGAGTATTTGGCTAGCTCAGTCCTGCTCCCTGCTCCTGCTTCATTCAAAGCTTCGACTACTAACCCCTTAGTGTATGCCTCAGACGAACAGATCTTGGAGGTTATGGCCAAGATGCTGTCCCTGGTCCATGATTTTACTTCGATCAATGATCTCCCAAGGTATTTGCTTATAATCTGATCATGATCTCAAGTCTCTCTCTATCCATAGTGTTGTAGCTGCCCATCTTTGTTGGATCTCTTCGATCTCTAATCTTCTTATTTCAGAATCCAGCTTTTCAGTGTCGAAACCTTGCCTAAACAGCTGATCAATGATATTGTCCATTGATCTGCTGTGTTCAGCATCAGCCTCTTTAACCATTTCGTTCAAGTTCTTCTCTTTCTCAGCACTCTTCTTTTTCTTGTATGTGACATGAAAATCTTTTTGACTTTCATGTACTTTTTCATTTCAGCTCCCTTCTCAATCACATTCTCCTTCTCTTTTTCGGCCTCATACATACAATCCTTCTCTTTTTCCACCTCTTTATCCTTCTCTTTCTCTCTCTCCTTCTCCATCCTCTTTCTTTTAGCTTTCACTGCTGAACTCTCCCCCTTTTTAGGTGCATTGGTTGCAAGGGATTGAGTAGCAGAAAGTTGTTGGCTCAGTACATCCTCCACCAGAGGTTGTAAGACAGTAGAAAGTCTCTCATCAACAGTTTTAATAACAAATTCGGTTAGCTGCGGTGTGATGAGAGATATGGGATTTTGAGGGATAGCATCCATTTGCTCAGGGGGGTTTTGGTCCTGAGAAATGGTGCCAAAAATAGAGGCAGGTGGCTGAGAATTTTGTAGTGGCTGTGTGTTTAAGGGACCTTCAGAGGAAGGTGCCATCTGTTGGTTTAATGTGGTGGCAGATGGTCTTTCTCCTTGAGAGAGTTGGTCAAGTAGCTTTTGCAGCCTACTGACTTCCTCCTCTAGGATTGTGTTCTGGCAAGAACATCATAAAGAAGCCCAGGTCATCATCAGCAGATGCTGAATCACCTGACCTCCTGCTTGTAGCTGGATGTACATGCACTGGGTGTAGACCAGTTGTAGCATGTGCCCCTTTGTCTTGGAACTGGGGACTTCCAGCCTCAGGACTTTGTCCTTCATCAGTTGTTGCCTCTGGTGAGATCTTAGGAATGTTACCAGCCTCATTCTGATCATGTGCTGATTCAGAAGAGTGGCAGCCTCACTGGATGTTCTAATCTCCATATCCACACCAGGAGATAGAACGTGTAAACCCCGGTGCTGTGGGTTGTCAGAAGCATGGTGATCCTCGTCCTCAATAGCTGTGGTTCTCCCCTTTGTTGGTGGTTGTTGGGGAGGAGGAGAGGCATGCAGCTGAGTCAGCACGTTTGCAATGATAAGGGTGGGACTTTGGGGGCCGGTTGCATGGGGAGATGGGGTAAAAGCAGGGTGCACCTGGGGAGAATGGTGCTCTTCAATGGCAATCTCCTCAAATGAGGAAGATCCCAGATTTGTGGGTACCTCTTCTGTGGTTGCCGCAGGCTCCTTTTGAGAGGAATCCTGAGCGGCTGTGGCTGGGAGAGTCCTTATATCCACTAGGGGGTTATAACCAGTGGATATAGCCTATGTTTGTGTTGCAGGGGCATCCTTAGGGGACTCATTTCCCTGAGTAGCCTTTTTGGTCTTCGTTTTAGTGGGTTTGGTGGGGACTTTTGATTTGGAGGTGGTGGCTGTGGGTTCCAGCTGCGTGGATTTGCGCAGCTTGGCAGCCATTTTGAGTGATTGGTCAGAGTTTGCCGGAGTATACTTCAGGCAATACAGCCATAGCAGGGACTCCCAGGCCAACAAGTCCCTCAGCTTGAAGCTGGTTTTCAATTATGGCCATTATGAACGAGGATATATACCCAACGGTTAGCAGTTTGTTTTTGAGCCATATCCTGGAGCTCTAAAATAGTATTTCAGAAAAATTTAAAGGTTGTTGCTCAAGGATGGAGTACATTACCTGTTGCTACCTTGTGGACATTTGATCCCATGATGAGGTCTTGGAGGCAAGGCATACATTTACCATATGAAATATGAGACATTCGGCATCTGGGAAATGTTTCTTCAGTAAGGTAGATGCACTCAAGTCACCCTGGTATCCATGGTGGGCAAATGATTAATCTGTTGTGCCCTTTGGATAACCAGTTGGGAAAGTGGCATCATCCAGATTAAGGGTTTGACGAAGAGTGTCTGGAGTGATGACCACTTTTTGGCCATGGACAAACGATTGAAGAGACTCTGGTGTTCTCCTCAGAGACCAAAGTGACGTTTGTCCAGAATTGGTTAAGGGATGCAGCATATATGGTGGGATTTACCAGAAACGCTGTTTTGTAGGGTGATTGAACCATTAAATCAATGGCGTGTGTGAAACTTGGTCCAGTATGGCGATTTGGTGAGATGTGCAACACAGTTGTGTCGTGGTTTTAGTTGCATGGTCGCCATTGATGAAGAGAGGGTAGAGAGTTTTTTGAACGTTAGGTTTGAGAAGAGAAGATAAAACTCTGAAGGTGGGATAAGGATTTAAAGGGTCGAGTTATAAAACGACTGAAGGTATTGGTGTGAGTCATCAGTGTTGAAACTACTGATGACGTGGTATGACCGTCAGACGTTTGAAACAGCTGAAGTCTCTGATTTAGTCATCAGTAATTATAAAAACTGCTGAAGACAGTTTCGACTTCAGGTGATGAAAAAGCTGAAGACTTGGTATTAGTCATCAGTAGTTGTAAACTACTGAAGACAGTGGTTTTGTCAACAGTTGTTGTAAACAGCTGAAGACTTTAGTCTTCAGTAGTTGTAAACTACTGAAGACATGGTTTTGGCTTCAGTTGTTTGAAACAGCAGTTGTAGAAAAAACTGAAGAGAAATTACTCATCAGCTGTTTTCATCAATTCTTAGCTTTTCAGCTGTTTCATACTGTCCTCAACACTTACTCATCAGACTTTGCATCTGCTTTTCAGGTGTTTCATAGGACATCAGTACTTTCTGTTTGTACTGATTTAGTAGTTGTAACTACATCAATAGTTTAGAACAGATAAAGTACTTCAGTACTTGTGAGGCATTTAGCCTTCAGTAGTTATAAAAACTATGAGGGTGAAAGAACTCATCAGTACTTATATGTGACATGGTTACCAATGACCACCAGTACTTATTACTGAGATCATCAGTAGTTGTCACTTATTCTACTAGGTTTTGGCTTGCCCCTTTCTTCTTATTAGGAAGATAGGTTTGGAACCCTATACAAGGGGCTGCTTGCTGCTCACCCCTATCTCTAAAGGGGCACACACTCGTTACCACTAAACGACGAAGTCGGGGAGCGGAAGGAGGGACTTGAACCCTCAACCTCAGCCTTGGCAAGGCTATGCTCTACCAATTAAGCTATTTCCGCCAGCTACGGTAGTGGCGAAGCACTACTGAGCAATCACGTATCACTTGATACGGATGACGTCTGTTTTTTCCGCCGGAACACAGTCTTGACTCCGATCGAGCTACGAACACGAGTAGGTAGGCGGCTAGGGGGGCGGCATACCAAGCCTTAACACCAGGTTGTGGAAAGTTGAACTATCCAAAGGCTTAGTAAAAATGTCTGCAAGCTCATCAGCACTAGGCACAAACATAGGATTAATTAGACCCTTTCAAAACAATCTCTTATAAAATGATGTCTAATTTCTATATGTTTGGTCCTAGAGTGCTGGACTGGATTTTTGACAATGCAAAGAGCTGAGAACTATCCATTAATAACGGATCTTAGTCTCTGTAATGCCATAGTCCAAAAGTTGATTCTGAAGCCAGAGTACTTGGGATGTACAACTTGCAGCAGCAATGTACTCGGCTTCAGCAGTGGATGTAGCAACAGATGTTTGTTTCTTACTCTGCCAAGAAATCAACAGTTGCCTAGGAATTGACATCCACCAGAAGTTGATTTCCTGGTCAACTTACATCCTGCATAGTCACTATCGAGAAAGCAACTATTTACAAGAGTGCCAGTGGAATACCATAAACCTAGAGATTGTGTACCTTGCAAATATCTAAAGATCCTCTTGACTGCAATCAGATGAGACTCTTTAGGTGCAGCCTGAAATCTAGCACAAACACATGTAGCAAACATAATATCTGGTCTAGAAGCTGTTAAATACATCAAGGACCCATCATACATCTTTTAAAGTGTTTCATCAACCACTTTACCTTTCTGATTTGTATCCAGTTGTGTGGTGCTACAACATGGGGGTAGAACAAGGGCTTACAGTTTTGTAAATCAAACTTTCCAAAAGATCTTTTGTGTATTTGGACTGATGAATGAAAATTCCATTAGACTTTATTTTGATTGCAAACCCAGAAAGAACTGTAATTCTCCCATGGCACTCATTTCAAACTTCTGTTGCATCAACTTTGTAAAGGCATCACACAACTGGGATCAGAGGATGCAAAAATAATTCATCAACATAAATTGAACAAGTAGATTATGCTGCCCAACTTTCTTAATGAATAAAGTCTATCAATGGAGCCTCTAGTGAAATCATTTTCCAGAAGAAAGTTTGATAATGTCTCATACCAGGCTCTAGGAGCTTGTTTCAACCCATAAAGACCTTATCAAGCTTATACACCCAATTAGGATGTTTATTGTCCTTAAAGCCTGGTGGTTGACATACATAAACCTCTTCTTTAATTTTCCCATACAAAATGCACTTTTGACATCCATTTGAAAAACTTTAAGTTTTTTGATAAGCAGCATAAGCTAAAAACAATCGAATTGCTTCCAGTCTGGCTACAGGGGCAAAGGTTTCATCATAATCAATACCTTCTTCTGTGCAAACCCTGAACAACCAGTCTGGCCTTGTTCTTAACAATAAGCCCATTTTCATCAGTTTTGTTCCTAAACACCCATTTAGTGCCTATTGCACACTTACCTGGAGGTAGAGGAACCAGTTCCCACACTTGCTGTTTCTTGAACTGAAGAAGCTCAAGCTGCATGGCATCAACCAATCCATTGTCCTTTAAAGCAATGTGATAATTCTTTGGCTCTTGCTGACTGATGAAGAGAGCATAGAAGCAGAAATTTGACAATTGACTTCTTGTTGATACGCCAGCAGTGATATCCCAATGATTTGAGACATAGGGTGATTCTTCAGATCTTGATACACAATGAGATGTGTGCAAGTGTTTGCAGCAGGTTCAGCAGCAACAGATGGTGATGGTGAATCATTTCCTTGAAACCAATCAGTGGATGGTAATTCAAAGGAGGTTGAATTTGAAGAAATCTCATCAGCATTTGTTGTGGATGGTGCTACTGGAGCTGCGGAACATCAGGTCTAGCTGAATCAGGCAGTTGATCACTAACCTGAAGAGGTGAGTACTGCTATCATCATCATCAGCAGCACCAGCAAGTACCACCAGGTGGTGAACTGTTGACAGGAGCAACAGCAGGAGTTTGATAAGGAACATATTGCAGTATGTCCAAATCAAATAGCTCCACAGGGCTTTGTGGAATCTTGTCCTTAGGAGATTCATTAAACTTAACATGTAGAGTCTCTTCAACCATCTTTGTTCTGCAGTTGAAGACTCTGTATGCTTTGCAAGTTGATGAATAACCAACAAAGTACCCTGCATCCACCTTAGGATCAAATTTTGGAGTTGATCCCGTGTGAAATGAACAAGGACACCCAAATGCTCTGAAGAATGAAATTAGAGGGGCCAAATGATGAACTTTCATATGTAGTCTTCATCAACCTCTGATTTACTAGAACTCTATTCTGTACATAGCAAGCTGTTTTGATAGCTTCAGCCCAAAAAGTCATTGGCAGCCCAGAGTCAGCCAACATGGACCTTGCAGCTTCAATAAGGGTCCTGTTCTTTCTCTCCACTACTCCATTTTGCTCAGGAGTTCTTGGGATGCTATACTGCCTCTTAATTCCCTTTGATAAGTAAAACTCATCAAGTGTGTGGTTTCTAAATTCAGTACCATTATCACTCCTCACACACTTAACGGTAGGGAATACTGCTTCTCAACGTGTAACACAAAGTTCATAATGGACTGTGCAGCCTCATCCTTTGAATGCAAGAAGAAAGTCCATACAAATCTGGAGTAATCATCCACAATTACCAGACAGTATTTCTTCTTAACCATACTCATCACTTCACAGGACCAAAGAGATCCATGTGAAGAAGCTGTAAGCATGCAGTGGACTTAGGTTCTTCTATGGAGGGAAATGAAGCTTTGTGCTATTTTCCTTTTAGACAAGCAGTGCAATTATCTTCACACCTGAACTCTTCATAGGCAGTCCCCTTACTAAACCATGGTTTATCAGCTGATTCTGTTTTTGAGATTAACATGACCCAGCCTTCTATGCTAGAATAGATTCTTGGGGGGAAGCCTTGGAAAATAGGCAAGGATGGCCTTTGAGATCTATTTTCTTGGAAAGATCTTAGGCATACACTCTTCCTGTCCTGTTGGCCTTTAGAAGAGTGTGTTCATCCACACCTTATCAATCAAATTTAAAACTTTGGATGATGACAGAATCTGACAGTTCTGACTGGTGAAAAGAGCAACATGGCCTTTGTCACACATTTGACTGACACTCAAGAGGTTGTACTTGAGATTTTCCACATGGTTAACATCATAAAACTTTATTTCCCCATTGGAAACAAAGCCTTTGCCAATGATGTAACCCTTTGCATCATTGCCAAATGACACAAACCCCTTCCTTCCTTGAGAGTAGTCATTAAGAAGTGATCTGTTTCCTGTCATATGCATGGATCCTCCACTGTCTACATACCAGATGCCTCTGAGGTATGTTGAAGAACCCTGCAAGATACAACAAATTAGTTAGATTTTGAGACCCAAACCTTGTGGTCTTGCCTGTCTCATCAATAGATGTTAAACTAACATGTTTGTTGGAAACAATAGCCTGAGAGGAAGAAGCTGGTGAAGAAAAGGAATCCTTTGGCTGGACCCCATTTTCTTGGTTTCAACATAGGAACATCTAATTGTTTAACTCTTCCCAATAGATGTTGAACCATCATAACCAGCTGTGTCTGATTTTGGGATAAGGCTTTCAGCTCTTCAGACACATTGGCATTGGAGTTTGATAAGTTCCTATGTTGCACCTTCTTCTTTTGAGCAATCTCAACTGTTACTTGTTTAACCCCTCCTTTTTGGATTTCTGTTTGGACTTGAGGGTTACAGGATTTGATGTTGCTGGTACAAATGTGGCTCCAAACTCATTTTCATTTTAGCCATTTTCTCTTGATTTCTTCTTTATGTTTGAGTTTGGATCCCCTGTTGTACCAAATCATCTGTAAGATGATTGAACAAACCACATACTTCACATGGTTTCTTCTTCATCTTGATGATCATCAACTAAAGAGGATAAACTACAGAAGACTTGCTCTTCAGTACTTTAGAAGCATTATTGCTTTCTTGACTTCCTCTTTAGTAGTCTTCAAACTCTTTCTACTGATAGTTTTCTTCTCTTCAGTGTTGTCATAGTTGGAGTTTGAACTTCAGGTGTTAAATCTTGCTCTCCAGTCCTTTCAGGACTTTCAGAAATAACTCCTGAGTTGATCATCTCTTTTATCTGTGAGTGTCAGCAGTAGAACCATCAATATCAGCTGATGGGTTCTGAGAGGGCTTAGTGCTGACTTCAACTTTTGATGATGCTCTATAAAAAGTGAATCACATGATGAGATGGATTGGTTATTGCTTTCTCCATCAGATTTCACTTCTGCTCTTGAAGCAAAATCTGTAGGAGGAGCAGTGTGATTGTAACCAATACCAAACTTCACATTGGAAGCAGATTGCTTCTAAGAAGCATTTCCAAACCTTTGCATGATGTACCCATCGATCACACTCTACCTGGGTGACTGCCAGGTTCTTTTAGACTTCTCTTCTCGGTCATCCAGAATAACCTCTAGCTTAGCCTTTTCATCATTTAGTTGGCATTTAAGCTTATAAATCTCATCATTTTTACAATTAAGAGTAGACTCAAACTCAGCTTTTCTTTTGGAAATGGTTTTCTCAAGCTCAAGTTTTACTTTATTATGCTACATTTGCCTCTCTAATGAGACAAAGGCAGCAATGCATGATTCAGAACATAACTTGGCTTTAGCCTCTGAAGATACCTGAGTTACCTGTGAAGATGATGCATTTGAGCGGAACCCTCAGTAGACTCCAGGGCCATGAGAGCCAGATCCCAAAAGGACTGTCACCACCATGTTGACCAGCACCTGTGAACAGTTGTTCATGACCAGACATGTCATCCGTAAACTGCTCCAGTCAACACCTCCAGGGTGAAGAAGCTGTGTTATGAGGTGGAGGAGGTTGATGAGATTGAGATGGTTGAGGTTCTGGTAGTGCATGAGGTTGTGGTACTATAGGAACTTGAACTTGATTTGATTGTGGCATGTAATAACAAGGGTAAGGATATGGCATTTGACCCTGAGGAACAAAATATGCAGGAGATTGTGGTTGAGAATGATGACTAGAATTGACAGGATGTTGCCCTCTATGTTGTTGACTATTGCCAGGGAAAGTCACAAAAGGTGCGAGAATTAGATCCAGATGATCTGCATTCTCTAGCAAAGTGTCCAAGCTGTGGCATTTGTGACACTTCAACTTACTCTTGTCAAAACCAACTTTGGTTTTGCCAGAGAATCCTGGGAACTTTCTTCCAGTTCTTTTGTAGAACTTCTGAGATCTGATATTTCTCAAGGCATTTGGCTCAAAATATCCATCTCTTCTAAGTCATCATCAGCAATCCCCTTGAGATCATCCATGATGAAGCATAGATTGTCATTATTACATCCAGTAAACTGACTATCAACACTCACAATGCAGAATCAGAAGTGTTTGAAGAGAAGTCAATATGCTCATCATACTGCATTCAGATGAAGCATATTCTAACTCATGACCAACCAAGGCAGTGTTGCCTGGTACAAAGTCTTCAGTGAGCTTCCAGATGAAGACAGTTTTCGTTTCTGTTCTATCTCTCTCAAATGTGAGCAATTTCCCATGGAGTTGGGTGAGAGATAGTTTGTCCAAATTTGCACTGGAGCGTAGGACAATAGTGTATGTGTCCCTCAATCTCTCAGCAGTGATCTGAGAAATCTGTTATTCATCTGGCTATTGGTGTACTCATGTTTGACCATTTTTAATTCAGAGATCAAACAGAGAACCGCTCGAACTGTTGAGTCAGTGTCTCACCCTTCTATGAGAGAATGTCTCATATTGTTGGGCAAGGATTTCTCTATTATTTGCCAAGACCTCATCTGTTCCTCCAAATTGTTCTTTCAAGGCATTCCAGAGGTCATGGGCAGTTTCATGATGCATTAGCCCAGAATAGATTTCATTAGGCAGTGCCATGGCCAGAATTCCATGGGCTTTTGCATCAATCTCAAACAACTTCTTATCCTCATCTGAGTATTGCTCACTCCTCTTCGGAACCCTTTGATTGGTTTCCGGTTATTCACCATAGGCTTGTGTGGACCATGTACCACTGATGTCCAACAACCTGCGCTGTTAACAGACAGGTGATGGAGCATTCGTCGTTGCCATATGTTATACTCATTCCTAACCATTGGCATTGGCTTGGTTGAGGAACCAGTATTATGAGGATCATTGGAAGGAGTAGTCATTTTGAGTGCAAATACATTTAATTCAAGCTTTTAAACGTTTTTATAAGACCACAACAGACTCAATGAAAACCAAGAGAAAATCTCAGGATGATTGACCAGAAAACACAGAAAATTCAATCTCTATAACCGTTTCTTGCAAAACACAAAAATGCTAATTCAATCAAACTTGGATCTTGAATAGCAGTTTCAATGATCAATTATTAGATCGATCAATGATTAACTGGCTCTGATACCATTTGTCAGGATCAGTGATCACAAGTTTGATGTAATGGAGCGTAGCACAGCGGATTAGAACAAGAATTAGACAAATTGTAGCAAGGGTTTGATACTTGTATGCATTAAGAACAAATACGGTTATAAGGAGAGAATATATTTCTGTAACAAGGAATGTTTCAATAATATCGAATATTTCTGATCAAATCATTCATTATTACATTAGGTTGACACTCCTTATATAGAGTGCAATCGCTGTTGTTATCATGGTAAGTGACAACTGGCAGATCTATTACAAAAATAACTAACTCTTAACAAACTACTGAAATGTTCACAACTACTGAGAACATATCAGAGTGTTAAGTACAAAATAAGAAACTACTGATAAGAAATACTGAAACTACAACGGCTGAAGAACAAGCTCTTCAGTCGTTTTACAAAACTACTAATAAATATAAACTACTGATGAGCACAACAACTGAAGAAGTATTCTTCAGCTGTTGTGTCAAACTACTGAAAAGATAAAACATAAAACTACTGAAAGGTAAACCGTCACAACTACTGAAGAAGACCTCTTCAGCTGTTGTGACAACGTCTGATACTTTGGTCTTCAGCACTTGTGTCTTCAGACTTGTCTTTTCAGCACTTGTCTTCAGACTTTGTCTTCAGCACTTGTGTCTTCAGACTTTGTCTTCAGCACTTGTCTTCAGAGTTTGTCTTCAGCACTTGTCTTTAGACTTTGTCTTCAGCACTTGTGTCTTCAGACTTTGTCTTCAGCAGTTGTGTCTTCAGACTTTGTAATCAGCTGTTGTCTTCAGTTGTTGTGGTCTTTAGTAGTTGTTGTGACGTCTGTGGGAGTTAAAGGTTTTTCTGATCCGGATTATTGGTTCTTTTGGTCCAACACTTTGGCTAACATGATGACAAAGCAGAAACCTGAGTGGACCAAGAGTGATTGAGGCCTACAAATTCCCTTCAGAATCACATTCTTTTGAAAATGCTTTCATCACAGAGGAAGATGACTTCATCCTCATCAAGAGATCAAATGAACAATACTGGGTTCATTGCATCTCCACCATTCAATCACCCTTCTCACTTCAGCTCTGCACCCAAAGTCTCCATTGCTCCTCAAACCTGTCCAGAAGACTTAAATCAAAAGAGCAAAAGGCAACTTACAATGCCTTTGTTGCAAGTTTTGAAGCATATCTAGGCGGAAGAAAGTTAAGCCTGAATGAGAACACAAAACTTGGATATGACAAGTGGCACATGGCAATGATTGCTATGAGAGCAAAGAAATTCTTCAGAAAAGGAAGAAAGTTGAGCCTGAATGAGAATACAAAACTTGGATATGACAAATCCAAGGTGAAATGCTTCAACTGTGGCATGACTGGCCATTTCTCAAGAGAGTGCAATGCTCCCAAAAGAAACAACTATTCAAGACTCTCCCGTCAATCATCATACGGCCTAATTCAAGCTATCACTCAAACAATCAAAACATAGTACCATCATTCCATTATCAACAAACATACGAGAATCAACCACAGCTGACAAATCAAGCCCATGCAAGCAGTCAGCCTTCTGCAGTGTCCTTCTGATTAAACAAGATGGATATGTGACTGGAGTGTGTATGGTGAGGAAGTCAAGCCTCAATTCTAGAATCATGCTCTTATGGCTCACATCAATTATGGACCATCTTCAATGCCTACTGAGGTAAAAACTAACCTTTGTAGTGAAAAATGCATAAATTAATATTACAAGAGTATAGAGAACACAACCATAAACTAGCAGATAAATTAAAGAAGAAAAAGTGAAGTCAGAAATGATGAAGAGAGACCTAAAAATTTTGAAATCAAAATCAAATCTCTCATTTCTGACATAGAAAAATTGCATGGTGAGAAATACAATCTTGCAGCTGAATATGAGCTACTTACTGAAAAGTTAGCTCAAGCTAAAGCTCAACAATCTATGACTGAAGTGAAACTTGAAAAGTTTCAAATGTCTTCAGTCAAGCTGCAAGAGATGCTGGATTCACAAAAGGATCCAAAGGACATGCAAGGATTGGGTATAATTCATGTCCTCCACCATACAATGACAATTACACTGTCATGGCATACTCTGTCTCACTCTCTGAATCAATCAACCTAAAACTATGGAACCTAAATCAGTAGTGAAAAAGTGACAAATCCTCAAAACAAACCTGATGTTTATTTTGAAACCAATGAGGATAAAATCAAGTTAGGACACCCAATCAAAATCAAAGAGTGCTCAGACAAGACAGTGAGTGTCATGAAACCATCAAGCCCTGTAAAAGCAATTGTACCTTTTATAAAATTCATACCATCTGTTTTACAAGGCAAAAAAATATGTCAAATAGTGAAACCCACTACTGAGAGTAGTTCTGATAATGAGATTGTATCTCACAAATTCAAGCAAATCAGAAAAGGTTTCACTGAAAAAGAAACCAACTGTAAAACTGAGTTAAACACATAAAACTTCATCAGACCCTCAGTCATCAAGTTAAGGCAGGGAGTTGGTTTGATATCTGTAACAAGAACATGTTGACCAGTTTGAGAAAGAGGTGAGAAGTAGGTTAAAGAAACAGAAACAACCCAGACAACTGAACAAAAGTAGTGTTGTGAAACAATCTACTAAAGGGCTGATTCTGATTCATCACCTAAAGAAAAGAAAGTGACTCATCAAAAGAAAGTATCAGTTGAGTCACACAAGAAAAATCTGATTCAAGAAACAAACAAATGTATTGTGATATTTGTGACATGTTCAATCACAAGACAGATAAATGCTTCTTCAATCAATATTGTTCTATCTGTGATATGAACAATCACTCCACCAAAAATTGCTATTTCACAAGTATTGTTCAATCTGTGACATGAACAATCACAATACATCTGATTGTTACTTTAATCAGAAGGGTTGAGAATTCCACAACACAAGCCATCTCAAACATCTACTGTGATGCATTCTGTCAGACCTCATCTTCATAATACTCAATCTAGGACACCTAGATCAACAAATGACAGAAAAAACTTGAAGGATTTGAGGAAGGGTCAAAGAAATCATCTCACAATGAAACACAAACTTGACCTTCCTAAGCAAAAACCAACTTTTGATAATGAAACTCGGGCTAAATTTTTACAAAGAAATAGAGACCAACGATTTCATTATTCATCTGAATCCTCAGTAGATGTTGATGAGATGACTCAACCAATTCATTATCAAAAGTCTCCGAACCCCTCCATCCAAATCAATTCAGAGGGAAATACCAGGAGGTGACTATCATGAATAGGAACGGGAAACCCAAGACCATCATGGCTTGGGTTCCTTATTCTAATTAGTTCTTTTTGTTTGTAGGTTCATCCACACAGGTCTAATAGCCTATGGTACGTAGACAGTGGATGCTCCCGACACATGACTGGAGATCGTTCCCTCCTTCATGATTTCAAGTACATACAAGGAACTACTGTGGCATTCGGTGGAGATTCAGAAGGTGGTAGAATTACAGGAGAAGGATCTGTGACAAATGGATGCTGAGCTTTGACAGAGTGAATTACTGTGAACAACTGAATTTCAATCTGCTAAGCGTGTCTCAGATCTGCGACAAAAATATTCCACTCACTTTACAGACACTCACTGCTACATTCTGAACCTGGATTTCAGATTCCTGAAGAATGGGTTGTCTTAAAGACTCCAAGGAAGAATAATACATATGTCTTAAACCTGTGTTCTGCATCACCTAAGGAAGAAACATGTCTTTTGTCTAAAGCATCATTTGATGAGTCACAGCTTTGGCATAGACGTTTGGGGCACACTAACTTTAAAAATATGAACAAGTTAGTCAAAGGAAACCATGTCATTGGTCTTCCTCAAAAAGAATTCAATTTTATTGATCAATGTTCAGCGTGCCTCAAAGGAAAACAACACAAATCGTCTCACAAAACCAAGCTGGTGAACACTAACAATACTCCATTGAAGTTACTTCACATGGATCTTTTTGGACCAACTCATGTAATGAGTATGGGAAAGAAACAGTATTGTTTAGTGATCATTGATGACTTTTCTCGATTCACATGGGTGTTCTTCCTACTTCATAAAAACAAAGCATCCAAATCATTCAAGAATTTATCACTAAAATTGAAAATCAACTTGATCTTAAGGTCAAAATAATAAGAAGTGATAATGGTACAGAGTTCAAAAATGAAAATATGAGTTCCTTTTTGCAACCAAAGGCATTGCTCATCAATTCAGTGCAGCTAGAACTCCTCAACAAAATGGGGTAGCTGAAAGGCGAAATAGAACACTAATTGAAGCAGCAAGAACGATGCTAGCCGATGCTAAACTGCCAATCACCTTCTGGGCAGAAGCAGTTAACACATCGTGCTTTGTGCAAAATCAAACTCTGATTGTTAAAGAAAGTAACATGACACCTTATGAACTGATCTTTCATAGGAAACCATTTATTGGATTCCTCAAATCATTTGGTTGTCCAGTCTCAATATTAAACACACGTGATCATTTGGGAAAATTTTCATCTAAGTCTGATGAAGGATTCTTTGTAGGTTATTCTTCTGTCTCAAAGGCTTATAGAGTGTTCATCCTAGACTGAACATTATTGATGAATCTACAAATGTTCAATTCAAAGAACATTCGTTTCCCAATCTACAAATGGTCCTGATTGGTTGTTTGATATTGACACTTTTACTAAATCATTTGACCAATTTCACTTGTCTGATGCAGGAAATATACATTCAGGTGATACTTCATCAACTGTAGAAGAAGAGATAATTATCCATTGATTCCACCTACATCTGATGAACATATGAATGAAGATGTTCCTCTTCAAGCTGATCCCATCAGACTCTGTCACAAAACCTTAGTGTTTCTTCTGAAGAAGGTCCCAGCCTGGTACCATCTCACTCAGATGACTTGTCAAATGAGAATAAATCAAAAAAGGCTTCTCATCCAGTAGAACTCAAGGTACATCAAATGATGCAAGCAACCTCAGTGCTGCTGAAGATGTAGCAGTTACTGAAACAGAAGTTGTTCTTCATAATTCAACAACAATACAAGATGAATGTGCCTCTGACCATAATGAACTGAATGTCTCCAATCTTGATGTAACTATTGCTGGTGACACCATTCCAACCACAAGAATACACAAGAATCATCCAGTTGAACCATTATTGGTGATCTTAATGAGAGGGTGACAAGAAGCAAGTCCAGTATTGCAAACATCTGTTTGTTCTCCTGCTTTCTATGTCAAACAGTACCCAAAAACATCAAAGAGGCACTTCAAGACAATAGTTGGATTGAAGCAATGCAGGAAGAATTGCTCCAATTCAAGAAGCAAGAAGTATGGCAGCTGGTAGATCTTCCCGAAGGACAATACCCTATCGGTACAGATGGCTGTACAGGAACAAGACTGATGATAGAGGTAGTCATCAGAAATAAAGCAAGACTAGTGGCACAGGGATACACTCAGGAAGAAGGAATCGACTACGACGAAGTGTTTGCTCCTGTTGCCAGACTAGAAGCAATCAGAATCTTTCTTGCATATTCTGCGTCCATGAAATTTACTGTTTATCAAATGGATGTAAAGTGTGCCTTCCTGTATGGAAAGATTGCTGAAGAAGTCTATGTGAGTCAACCACCTGGCTTTGAAGATCCAGATTTCCCTCACAGAGTTTACAAGCTTGACAAAGCTCTGTATGGTCTTCATCAAGCACCAAGAAGTGGTATGAGACTCTATCATCCTTTCTTCTTGAACATGGGTATGAAAGAGGAAAGATTGATCAGACTCTCTTCAGAAGAATAAGAGGAAAGACATGCTGTTAGTCCAGATCTACGTGGATGACATTATATTTGGCTCGACAAACAAGCAACTCTGCAAAGAATTTGAAGATCTTATGCATTCAAAGTTCCAAATGAGTGCTATGGGGGAACTCACCTTCTTCTAGGGGTGCAAGTCCAACAAACAGCAGATGGAATCTTCATCACCAATCAAAATATGTAGAAACCATGTTGAAGAAATTCCACTTTGCTGACTGTCAGTCTATCAGAACTCCTGTGGATACTAAAGTGAAGATTGGACCTGACCCTGAAGGCAAATCAGTGGATCAGACTCACTATCGATCAATGATAGGTTCACTTATGTATCTAAGCCAGTAGGCCTGACATTATGTTTGGTGTTTGTGTGTGTGCCAGATATCAAGCTGATCCAAAGAATCACATGTGAACGCAGTCAAGAGGATATTCAGATATCTGAAGGGCAAGCCAGCTCTTGGATTATGGTATCCAAAGGAAGGAGAATTTAATCTCTATGCCTACACAGACAGTGATTATGGAGGATGCAACTTTCAACAGAAAATCCACTTCTGGCGGTTGTCAATTTCTTGGTCCCAGACTAGTATCCGGCAATGCAAGAAGCAGACAAATGTGTCTGTGTCCACAGCAGAAGCTGAGTATATTGCTGCATCAGCATGTTGCTCTCAAGTTCTCTGGATTCAAAACCAGATGCTTGATTATGGTTTTAACTTCTTGCACACACCAATTTCTATTGACAACACACTGTTGTCTTTATAACTAATAATCCAGTTCAGCACTCAAAAACAAAACATATTGAGATTAGATATCATTTTTTGAGAGACTGTGCTGAAAAGGTTTAATCAAATTGATTCAAGTACCAACTGAAAATCAATTAGCTGATTTGTTTACCAAGGCATTTGAACCTAGTAGTTTGAATTTCTGGTTCAGTCAATTGGCATGATTAACCTTGAGTAAAAACTATGAAAAACATCAAAACATTTAAAACATCAGAAAACCACAAAAGAAATCAAGTTTTATGAAGAAAAGAATTCTTTGGAAATGATATAATTACAGTCGTTATATCATTCACTGTGCTTAATTTCAAAATGTAAAAGACTGAAATGACTTACCAGATATGTTGGTAGGCTCAACTTGGAAGAAAGATACATGCAGTGATGAATTAAAGACATATTCAATTGTGAAACACTCATCACAAAGTACAGTATGTATTGGCTTATCTGAATGCATGTGTGTAGTAGCCTAAAACACCAGGTAATGATACTTTATGAATCTCTTTCACCACATCATGTTTCATCTTTGTTTTGCTGAGCAAAGACCTGATGAAACTTGCACATAGTGCAGATGTCATGATCCAAAAGATTCCCAATGTGGAACACATCCAAAATTGGATGAATCAACAAAGTAATACATTCCAAGTGAATGAACAAAAGAATCCTATCATGGATCACCTTCCAAAGTGAGTGAAAAGAATCCTAATGTGGATCAACATGAAAAAGGATCAAATTAAAAGAATCCCAATGAGGATCAGTGAAAATGAGATTTCATGACTTAAGTAACCTGGTAAGAAAAGTTGTGAAAAAGTTCTACCATGCATTGTATAGGAGGGTTGATCATTTCATGCTTATGTGTGTGAGGTACACATTGAATAATAAATCAACCAAAACATGATAAAATCATTTGCATCAAAATATCAACAAGGTATGGGTTTAAAAGGACAAACATACTTTAATCTTCAAGTTCATAATCATGTCCATTTAACATAAAGGATACACATGTGTAATGTAAGATTGATATGATCCCAACAAAGATTCTTTCTCTTCTTATAAATATTAATCAAAATAATATTCAAAAACTTTTAAATCTTTAAGTTTCTCTCCAAATATGGACAAAACTTTAGGGGAGTAATTTAAATTTTTGGTTAGTCTAAATTTTGTTTATTATTAATTTTGAAAAACAAAACAAAAGAGTTTTAGTTGGTATTGTTGCAATAAGTTATACCATATATCTCTGCTTTACAGATTCTTAGAAGCATGATAAGCCCAAGATCTGTCAAAAATTGGAACTTGTATTAGTTGTGACATACAAGTCAATCCAAGCAAGAATTGATAACTTCAACAGCCAACTTCATAAGAAAAATCACTCAAGACACCTCTTCATAAGATGAATAATCAATTCAATCACATTACACTTTGATTAAGTTCAAAGATAATGCAGGTAAGTGCATTAGTTAATGCGGGTGAAGGTAACCCTGCATGTAACTAATGCGGGTAACAATTTTTTGAAGTGCAACTAATACGGACAATGATTTTACTCTACCGCGTTAGTGTGTGAAGTGAATGTGAAATTTACTCTACCACATTTGATACAGTTAACAAATGCATATGAACAGGTCTCTATCGCATTTGCTACAGAGCTATGTGTGACATTGTCAACCGCATTTGATATAGTTGCACAAATGGTGATTGACTTTGTTCTATCGCATTTGCTACTGTGTACAAACATGGATAATAAAACAAGCAACTCAACCGCATTTGTTACATGCTCGGCAATGGTGTTCTTCCGCATTTACTACAACACAAATGCGGATAGCCAAAGATTTCAAGTTTACTTTCGCATTTGGCAACAGTCAAAAATACGGATAGAATAAAAAATAAGAAACAAACTTCCGCATTTTACAACAGTAGTGGAATGCGGACAGTCAGTCAAAATTAAACCTTCCGCATTTGCTACAGTCACAAATGCGGTCGACCAAAATACCAAAGCGAACTCTAAATGTCAAAGTTTTGTCTTCCGCATTTGCTACAGTCAACAAATGCGGATGACCAAAAATCAAACAAATTAACCTTCAGCATTTGCTACATGTGACTGTATCTGCTTGTAAACTTATAAATTTTTGAAATTGTATTATCTGACTATTTAAAGGACTTCAACCGGGTCATTTAATACTTTTCAATTTGAGAGACTTTATAGTAGACGACACAAACCTACAGTACACCACCTTCAATCATCATCATCATCATAAACATTCATAGATTTTGTTGTTTTTCTTCTCAAAACATTCTTGTCGTCGATTCAGAACCATAGTTATTTCGAAGATAAGGTATAACTTCAATAATTTTGAAACCAAGACCTAAGTCTGGACTGTTAACTTAAATCAAACAATGAACCAGATAATAATGAAGAACACCAAAATCAAACTTATTAATGTGATGCAATACACATTTTCGACTTCAATAAACATATAAATTGATAGGAATTCAACTGATATTGAAAACCTTGATAATCATGTTTACTTGCGAAAAACAGAGCAAAATGAAAAAGAAAAAAATTTGTAACAAATCAATCATATCATCTATTGAATGATTCAAACATTGAAACTGTGATTGTTAAATGACAAACTCAGCATTTGCCATTACAGTAAATCAACAGAAATAACAGCAGTCTTCCTTGTTATTTAAAGTCAAAACTAATAACTACCACATGTCTCTTGTGCAGATCACATGGCAAATCTTACATGGAGCAAGCTCCATAAATTTAGCGGTTATTTAAACCCTGATGTCCCAGAAGCAGAATGGCTGAGAGACATCATTAGATTCATCAATACCACAAGGGTAGCATATGCCATCACAGTCAGACCAACTATTTATGAGAATCTCATAAGGTCTTCTGGAACACTACTAAGGTTGTTGAAGCTGATGGGATTAAAACACTTACTGGGAGAATTAACAATGAACACACACTGATCATTAGTGAAGAGTCAGTTAGAAGACGTCTAAGGTTTGGTGATGATGCCAATGCTTCTTTGGAACTGAGTGATGAAGACATAACCACTTTTTTTGCTGAAATTGGTTATGAGGGAGGTTATGAAGCCAAGCAGATTGTTAAGGGATTGGTTGACTTACCATGGAGATTCATTATTCATATGTTTCAGCATTGCTTATCAAAGAGAAAGACAGGATGGAATGACATTCCAGTCCTCACATGATCAACTATTTGTGCTCTATGCACCAACAGGCCATTCAATATGTCTGCATATGTATTCAATGGCCTGGTTTCAAACATTAGAGAAGGATTAAGATACAAGTTTCTCATGTATCCCAGATTCATTCAATGTTTAATCAATGAATCATTTCCTAACATTGCAACTGAAGGACCAGTGCTTGACATTCCATATTATGATGCAAGATCATATAAGTATATAAAGAAGAGAGACCCTAGAAACTTTTATAGTGGGGCTCACACTCCTCTTCTGCCTTGGATGTTGCAACAGATAAATCAAGAAGCACAACCATCTCCACAACCTGCAGCTCAACCATCACCAATACCATCACCACAATCACCACCACTTTCAACTCCACAACCAACACCACCAACAACCACTCAACCTACACCTATATCACCTCATCATCACTCTCCAATATCACCACCACAACAAGCACTATATCCCCTTTTCAACCTGTGTCATCATAAGATTACCCTATTGATGTAGGAGGATCAACCAGTGTTTCTAAAGCTTCCAAATCATCTTTTGATGAGGAGGATCATCACACTCATATGCCTGCACAAACAACAACTTCTGAGCATGCTCCTCAGACAGTTTTGCTGATTCAAATGTTAACAGACCAGATGAGAAGGATGAATTGATAACTGAATTGATGCATAAGATTGAAATAATGAGAGAATTCTAAACAGAAGGGCAAGAATCATAGATGATAGAATTCTGGAACTCGATGAGAAGGAACAAGAGATGAAAGATCTTACAGATAAACATAAGGCTGAATTGACTGGGAAAGATAAAGAAATTGAAGTTGTAAAGGCTGCCCTTAAGCACTCAAGAGAAGAAGTCAATGGACATATAGACACTCTTGAAATTCAAACAATAGCAATGGAGGAACAAGAAAATATCATAGAAGAACAAGATGATATCATCTCAAAACTTGAAAATGAAATTGACAGCAAGAACAAAAGGATATCCGAGCTTGAAATGATGATTAAGCTCCAAAGAACTAAAGTGTATAATGATAATGAGAAAGAAGAACAAGAAAAGGAAGATGTAGATGAAGAAAAAGGAGATGATGAAAGTCAAACTGAGTTTAATGATCAAAGTCTAGATATGGTATTGTATTCTGGAAACACTGGTTACTCTAACTATGAAAAAGGTGAAGTTGAAGAAGTTGTATTCCCTGAACTTAAAGTCAAACCTACTGAAGCCTTGAAAAGAAAAATGGTAGCTGGTACACATACCTCAATTCCAATTTCAAATGTGTTTTATGATAACAAGACATATGAGTTAGTGATTGAGAGGAAATGGTGAGGAAAAGAGGGTGCTGAGATTAGATTTTTAGTGGTTATGAAGGAGATTACTGGATCAATCATACATTCAATACATCTATACAAGACACTTCAGAGAGAAGAGACAAACTAGGTGAAGAAGATCTACATTCTTCTGAAATGTATCAAATTACTAAAAGTGCCTATGATCAGATAAGTGCAAAAAGAGAGAAAAGAAGAAGAAAAAGACACCTCTTCAATTGGGCAACATTGTCAAGCTTGAAGTTGATGTAGATGGTTCCCTATTAATCACAGAGATGGACTTTCTACAGTTTCTCTTTGGAACCTATTCTTTTGAAGAAGCTACCACTTGAAGCAATCCATGATATGAGCAAAATGAAGATTCATGTACTAAGCAAGAATAAAATGTCTGAGGCTCAAGAATTTGTAAACATGATCAGAGCAATTCTAGATCCAAGACAAGCTTCAAATGGCTGCTCAGAGCCAAGAGATTTCCTAACTCAAGGAGCAAAATGTGTTATCTAGTAGGAAGATTGAGGAGTTGGAGGATGCTAAGAGGACCATCCTGCTCAAACTTAAGGGCACAAAGGTTGAGCCTCTAAAGATCAGAGAGGGAGACGGTGATGATGGTGATGATAGTGATGATGATGAGAGTGATGATGAAGATGATGATGGTGATGATGAGGTGATGATGAGGATGGAGGATACATTGAAGGATGAGAAAAGTCTTCTGCTTCGGGTGCACAAGAAGCAGTGAGAGGCAGACCAAGAAGACTCAAGATATAGGTGCCTCGACATCAGCCTCGATAGCAGAAGGACAAAGGATCCAAGACAAGAGTAATATTTAGATGTTTATTGTTATTTAAACTCATTTGTATTTGGATCATGTATAATATTTATGTAATGAATGTCATGTAATGTGAAATGGTTATGTCTTGATTATTAATTATTGATTGCTGTGTTACATGTTTTAAATCAAGCAGATCCAAACTTTCTGAGAGATGAACATGACATTGCTCCCCTACAAAAGATCAAGACTCAGCTCACGATGATTCTTGATCTGCAGGTCATTGTTAGGAGATCTGTAATGTACACTCCTGAAGAAGGAGAGATCATTCACAATCTCACTGATGAGCAAATTGAAGAAATGTTCAAGCTTAATCCCAATGAGATTATAAAGGACGCTCCAACCTGTGTAGAAACCAGTGAAGACGAGCTGAACGACATTGATGAAATAGAGATAGAGGACGTCACTGCAGAACACTATCCCGAGTACGCTGACAAAGAAGGAAATGTGGTTCCTAATTTGGGTGACTCCCTCGTCGGTGATACATTTGAGATACTAGATAAGATGGGGCAAGAGTTCGAGAAGGTTGAAGGGCAAGCCCAACCCTCAAACCCTAATGTTGATATCAGAAAGCTGAATGGGCCACTTGTTTTGAGGAGATCCGAGCCCAAAGTGCTGCTCCTAAACATAATGTCTACACCAGGCTCTACAATGTGAAGAAACATCACAAGTGTCAAGCAAAATTATTGCATGGGCATATTTTGATGATCTTAATGTTTATGCAGTGAATAGAGAGAAAGGTACTGAGTATTTTAGATTCCCACATGATCTAAAGACTCTACCTGGTTTTGAGCTCAACCAGTTGGCTAAATTAAAGCTGTTATACGCTGACCCGAGAAGGATGTCAGGCTGGTTTGAGGCTACCCTGAAGAAAGAGTATCACACCAGGTGGGTCAACTTCAAACCTCAACAACCTACGAGGTATATCAGACGTTCTGAAGTTGATCCCATAACTAGAAAGCCAAAGATAGTGTTGAAGTGGAGTCCTCCACGAACATTGTCAAAGATCCCTCTACAGGAAATGCCACAGGACTTCACTCCTTACTCAGATGGTGGTGGTACAATGATTGGAGAACAGGGGAAGCTGTCATAGTTCTGAACAAAGAGGGCAAATTGATACTATCAGGGTATTTGACACGATGTGGCTTACCAACTTTGGAACTCTGTTTTCAGAATTCTGATTTTACCATTCTATTATTTTAAAAAAAATCTAAGTATCAAGGTTAAAACATCTGAACAGTATTCAAACGTCTCAACAGTTGATGCGTCTAAGGGAACGCCTTAGAAAAATTTTCAAAATGTCTAAGTATTAATGCGTCTGGAAGGTTTCAAGCACCTAAACAGTTGTCAAACGCCTGAATAGTTGTCAAACACCTAAACAGTTGTCAAACGCCTGAACAGTTATCAACTTAACACAGGTGATACGTCCGGGATTCTCTTCAACAGTACTCAAACGATTGACTAAAAACCTCTACACAGTGTTAATGCGTCTAACACTTAGACAAATTCAGTCAATCTCAGCTCATGCGACACATTCATCATCTTCAAATGAATGTAACGAACTCAAATCTTCTGAATTCTTCAAATGTTGATGAATTTGATTGAAACTTTTCAATTAGATGTGTTTTATGCGATAAACATTTTTCTTAATATCAATTTCTTGAATTTCAACAACAAATCAATCAATTTTGAAATTTCAGTTTGAAACTTCAAGCTATTTTCGAACAACAAATTCAACAGTTTATTTGAATTTGATGAATTGATCTGCTAATTGTGATTCAAATCATGTTTCTGATGATGAAACACAACTAAAATTCACAAATTTCCAATTGAATTGTATCTCAATCACAGATTCAGTGAGATTTTTAGGTTTTCAAGTTCGATGAACTTAAACGAAAATCAATCACTAACAGCTTACCAACAGCTATGATACCATTTGATAGGATCAAATGAATAAATCTGTGATGATTTGTAACACAATTCAATGAATTTCACAAAAAGTAATCAAACGAAAAAAAGATATCAATACAATTCAGTTTTCATTCATATCAAGCTAAGACAATTACAGGTATGAAAAGCAGATTCGAATAACTTGTGTATTCGTTTCTACATACCTGCAAATCTAAGCTATTTATACTGAAAACAAAAGTAAAGGAACTAACAAATTATAGAAATAGTCCCTATACTATTACAAAATATCAAAAGACAAATAAAGACAACATGTTAATCTTTTAGAGCACTTAACATGTCCAATTCGGATTGTGACAAATGGCTCGAGGCCATGAGCGTTGAGATGCAATCCATGCATGACAATCAAGTATGGGACTTGGTTGTACAACCTCTTAACTCCAAAGTAGTTGGAAGCAAGTGGGTTTTCAAGAAAAAAACCGATATGCATGGAAACTTGGATACTTATAAGGCTAGACTTGTAGCAAAGGGTTTCACTCAAACTCAAGGGGTTGATTATGATGAAACCTTCTCACCTGTTACGATGCTAAAGTCTATAAGGATATTGTTTGCCATAGCTGCTCATTATGATTATGAGATTTGGCAAATGGATGTCAAAACCGCTTTCCTAAATGGATATCTTGAGGAAGATGTCTATATGGATCAGCCTGAAGGTTTTGTCGATCCAAAACACCCTGATAAAGAATGCAAGTTAAAGAAATCAATCTATGGATTGAAACAAGCATCGAGAAGTTGGAATCACCATTTTGATGAAGAAATAATTAAATTCGGATTCATCAAGAACGCTGATGAAGCTTGTGTATATAAGAAAGCTAGTGGGAGCATCATCACTTTCCTAGTATTGTATGTTGATGAACTACTACTATTTGGAACGACATTCCAACCTTGGAAGGTGTAAAAACCTGGCGTGGAAGTTGTTTTTCCATCAAGGATCTTGGTGAGGCCGCCTATATTCTGGGAATAAAGATCTATAGGGATAGATCAAGGTGGTTGATTGTTTAAATCAAAGTGCATACATTGATAAAATCTTGAAAATGTTCAAGATGGAGAACTCTAAGAAGGTACGATACCTATTCAAAGAGGAAAGATATTGAGTACGACTCAATGTCCTAGCTCAAAGGATGAGAAGATAAAATGAAGGCAATCCCATACGCATCTGTTATTGGATCCATCATGTATGCAATGATATGCACTCGACCGGACGTGTCATGCACCTTAAGCATGACAAGCTGATACCAGCAAAATCCTGGAAACAGTCATTGGATGGCTGTAAAGAACATACTTAAGTACCTAAGGAGGACAAAAGATATGTTCCTAATCTATGGATCTGGTGATGAGGAACTCGTTGTAAAAGGTTACACGGATGCGAGTTTCCAAACAGATCGTGATGATTCACGGTCATAGTCGGGATATATTTTCATTCGGAATGGAGGAGCGGTATCTTGGAAGAGCTCCAAACAGGATGTGGTGGTTCTATCAACTACAGAATCAGAATACATCGCCGCCTCATTGGCAGCTCAAGAAGCTGCATGATTGAAGAAATTCATTGCAGATCTGGGGGTTGTCCCTTCCATTCAGGACCCCCTAGAGATCTTTTGTGATAACGAGGGTGCGATTGCCCAGATCAAGGAACATCGTGCTCAAAAAGACTAGGCACATTGAACGGAGATTCAACTACATACGAGATGAAGTTGAAAAGGGAAAGATATGTATTTGCAAAGTTCACACGAATCAGAACATTGCGGATCCTCTCACGAAGCTCATTGAAAAGGCAAAGCATGAAGGTCATACTTGTGCCATGGGACTTCGATATTCTAGTGATTGGATTTGATCTATAAATTTTGTATTTGGATATGTGGAACTCTTTATTATTTAAATAAAAATATTTGGTTATAATGTTTCAATTAATATTCCAATTTAGCATGTTTAATCCATGAGTAAATTGCTTACTCTAAATGTCCGTAGTCGTTCAGACTTGTGGGAACAAGTGTGAGGGTAAGATTATTATGAACATGGATTGGTTGATATTCATAAGGATGAATATAGAGCAATGGGTTGCTACCAAGGTTCATAGATATTTGTGGGATACAAATATTGGACTAACCCGTAACTCAAACTTTACTACATGGAATCTTATTGATTGATCATAAGTAAATTTGAGTAAAGGCGAATATCATTTGGTATCCTTAGACCTGAGATACATATTGGGTTTTGATAATCACCAAGTGTCATGCCTTGATCTGGTTATCCGCTGTTCTGAAATAATGGGCAGTACATGAGACTATGTTCAGGTGTGACACAAGGTGATTGTGAGGAACATATGTAGTCAAGATGGGATTTATTCCTCTTATTCATTGAGAGTTAGATATCTAAGGCCTGGATAAGTTAAATCAACAAGGAATGATCACTCTGTGTCCTTGGATTTGACATGACATCTGTAACAAAAGGATAGATGATTAATTCACCTAAATCATTTCAAGTAGGATACTTGAAAGGGATGATGTTATTGAATGGCTATATAATTCATGCGTATTAAGTGTAGTAAACCGTTGTTAGGCGATATTTACTGCTTGCATCAATCTTCTATGAATCTTGTGCAAGTGGGAGATTGTTGGATTCTATATGCCCAAGACACATAGAACATTGATGCGGTTAGTATGTCATGATCCAAGTCGTGTTATACCCAATAACAAGCTTTGCAAACACAAACAATATTTAATTGATGATATGATCATGCAATTAAATAACCACACCAAATTTAGAAAATAGGTTTTCTAAATAAGTTGCATATGAGATGGAACAACTTATTAGGATATTTTGTTCATGAGTATTATTTGTAATGTTATTTAAGTAGGTAGATAACATCAAATAATAAAAGGGGTTTATAACTTATACAATAAATGGTTGATTGTATAATTTATTAAATGACTAGTTTTATATATGTGTGTGTGTTTGTTTAAGAGGGGAAAATTTTTTTAAAACCATTTTCGGCCACCCCCCCTTGAAGGGGATTGGCCCTTTTTCTCTCTTGAGAACACATAAAGTAAAGCATGTCATACACTCCTATTTTGGACCTCTCTCATTACATGCAATATTGACCAAAAAACTCTCCTCTCTCTCTCAAGATCCTCAGCACTAGCAGCAGTTTTTAGGTTTTCTTTTGGTTTGCTTTGGTGTTCATCTTCCTAACAAGAAGAGTTTTGCACATTAGCTTGGGGTATACAAGCTTGAGGGGTCCTTCCTTGGAGCCTTGGCCGAATCTTAAGCATCTTACAACTCCTTCTTGATCGACATTGAGCTGCTGAAAGTAGGTTCACAGCTCCATGTAGCTGTGATTTTATGTTCATTTACATATTGTTCATAGCTTGCTTATTCACATATATGATCCTTTTGTTTTGGGTTTGTTTCATTTATATATATGTCACCATAAAACATGAAATTTCAGCTTTATAATCATGTTTTGAAATATATATATATCCGCTGCGTTTTCTGAAAGTTTAAGAGGTTAAACTCGGTTTTATCTTCTAACAAACCCCACAGTAATTATTCTCTGTAACTTATCAACTTTCATATATCAATACAAACAGTATTTATGAGCAATTTTCTTGCTTTGAATGTTCTTTGATTATTGTTTCCGCCACTCAATCATTGACTTGATTATCATATTCGATTCTCAGTAAGAATATCACTCTTACTCAAACACAGTCAATTGGTATCAGAGCTTTGGCTCTCGATTCTCTTATAGATCTGCGCACAGACTGAATAGAACTCGATTGATCTGATAATCATGTTGCTAGTAGTGAATATCACCATCTCTACTTAGCAAACAACAAGAAAATCAATACAGAACTCATTCTGAACCTCGAAAGAACTGCTTGAACAAGTTGGACTCCTCAAACATAATTAATCTTAAAATCAACTAAAGCTAAATCTATACTTACACAAATTAACATGGATTCTAACAGTTACTCTGAACTAGGTCATACACCTAAACCTCCCATGCTTAAACACAAATCTGAGTTTAAACAATGGCAAATAAGGTTTAGAAATTATATCATAGGTGTAGATCCTGATTTTTGGATCTCAATATGTAAGGGTCCACATATTCCTGTTACTCTATCAACTGCTCAACCTACACTTTACAAGACTACTAGAATACAAATTGAAGACTTAACTCTGGATGAAGATGACTACAAGAAAATTAAAATTGATCTCAAAGCATACTTAATTTTTACTCAAGCACTCAAGATGGATGTGTTGAAAAGACTGGAAAAGTATGGAACTGCTAAAGCTGTTTGGGATGCCTTCAAAATTATGTGTGAAGGAAGCAGTGAGGTTGCTGAAATTAACAAAGACAAGCTGGTCAATCAGTATGAAACCTTCCATCACACCAAAGGAGAATCCATATCAAAACAACTACAGAGATTTGTACAGTTGGTTAATGACTTGGAAATTATGGGTGTTTCATACAACATTAAAGAACTTAACAAGAAAATGCTTCATAGTCTACCTGAAAGCTGGAAGCAAAATGTCACAATGCTGAAAAATACTCTTGATCTTGAGAGTACCACTCTAGACATTATGATAGCCAAGATTGAAGCTCTGGAACATGATGAACAAAGCAGAAACCTGAGTGGACCAAGAGTGATTGAGGCCTACAAATTCCCTTTAGAATCACATTCTCTTGAAAATGCTTTCATCATAGAGGAAGATGACTTCATCTCATCAAGAGATCAAATGAACAATACTGGGTTCATTGCATCTCCACCATTCAATCACCCTTCAACTTCAGCTCAAGCACCTAAAGTCTCCACTGCTCCTCAAACCTCTCCAGAAGACTTAAAATCAAAAGAGCAAAAGGCAACTTACAATGCCTTTGTTGCAAGTTTTGAAGCATATCTAGGCGGAAGAAAGTTAAGCCTGAATGAGAACACAAAACTTGGATATGACAAGTGGCAAATGGCAATGATTGCTATGAGAGCAAAGAAATTCTTCAGAAAAGGAAGAAAGTTAAGCCTGAATGAGAACACAAAAATTGGATATGACAAATCCAAGGTGAAATGCTTCAACTGTGGCATGACTGGCCATTTCTCAAGAGAGTGCAATGCTCCCAAAAGAAACAACTATTCAAGGAACTCTCCAGGTCAATCATCATCACGGCCTAATTCAAGCTATCACTCAAACAATCAACAACAATAGTACCATCATTCTCATTATCAACAAACATACGAGAATCAACCACACCTGACAAATCAAGCCCATGCAAGCAGTCAGCCTTCTGCCAGTGCCCTTGTGATTAAACAAGATGGGATATGTGACTGGAGTGTGTATGGTGAGGAAGTCAAGCCTCAATTCTAGAATCATGCTCTTATGGCTCACATCAATGAGGACCATCTTTAATGCCTACTGAGGTACAAACTAACCTTTGTAATGAAAAATTCATAAATAAATTACAAGAGTATACAGAACACAACCATAAACTAGCAGATAAAATGAAGAAGAAAAAGTGAAGTCAGAAATGATGAGAGAGAACTAAAATATTTTGAAATCAAAATCAAATCTCTCATTTCTGACATAGAAAAATTGCAATTGTACCTTTTATAAAATTCATACCATCTGTTTTACAAGGCAAAAAGAAATATGTCAAAATAGTGAAACCACTACTGAGAGTAGTTCTTATAATGAGATTGTATCTCCATAAAATTCAAGCAAATCAGAAAAGGTTTCACTGAAAAAGAAACCACCTGTAAAATTGAGTTAAACACATAAAACTTCATCAGACCCTCAGTCATCAAGGTTAAGGCAGGGAGTTGGGTTTGATATGTGTAACAAAGAACATGTTGACCAGTTGAGAAAGAGGTGAGAAGTAGGTTAAAGAAACAGAAACAGCCCAGCCAACTGAACAAAAGTAGTTTTGTGAAACAATCTACTAAAAGGGCTGATTTTGATTCATTCACCTAAAGAAAAGAAAGTGACTCATCAAAAGAAAGTATCAGTTGAGTCACACAAGGAAAAATCCAATTCAAGAAACAAACAAATGTATTGTGATATTTGTGACATGTTCAATCACAAGACAGATAAATGCTTCTTCAATCAATATTGTTCTATCTGTGATATGAACAATCACTCCACCAAAAATTGCTATTTGAACAAGTATTGTTCAATCTGTGACATGAACAATCACAATACATCTGATTGTTACTTTAATTAGAAGGGGTTGAGAATTCCACAACACAAGCCCATCTCAAAAACATCTACCGTGATGCATTCTGTTAGACCTCATCTTCATAATACTCAATCTGGGACACCTAGATCAACAAATGACAGAAATAACTTGAAGGATTTGAGGAAGGGTCAAAGAAATCATCTCACAATGAAGCACAAACTTGACCTTTCTAAGCAAAAACCAACTTTTGATAATGAAAATTGGGCTAAAGTTTTACAAAGAAATAGAGACCAAGGATTTCATTATTCATCTAAATCCTCAGTAGATGTTGATGAGATGACTCGACCAATCCATTATCAAAAGTCTCCTAGAACACCTCCATCCAAATCACTATTCAGAGGGAAATACCAGGAGGTGACTATAATGAATAGGAACGGGAAACCAAGACCATCATGGCTTAGGTTCCTTATTCTAATTAGTTCTTTTTGTTTGTAGGTTCATCCACACAGGTCTAATCGCCTATGGTACGTAGACAGTGGATGCTCCGATACATGACTAGAGATTGTTCCCTCCTTCATGATTTCAAGTACATATAAGGAACTACTGTGGCATATGGTGGAGATTTAGAAGGTGGTAGAATTACAGGAGAAGGATCTGTGACAAATGGGATGCTGAGCTTTGACAGAGTGAATTACCGTGAACAACTAAATTTCAATCTGCTAAGCGTGTCTCAGATCTGCGACAAAAAATATTCCACTCACTTTACAGACACTCACTGCTACATTCTGAAACCTGGATTTCAGATTCCTGAAAAATGGTTCGTCTTAAAGACTCCAAGGAAGAATAATACATATGTCTTAAACCTGTGTTCTGCATCACCTAAGGAAGAAACATGTCTTTTATCTAAAGCATCATTTGATGAGTCACAGCTTTGGCATAAAAGTTTGGGGCACACTAACTTTAAAAATATGAACAAGTTAGTCAAAGGAAACCATGTCATCCACAAAAAGAATTCAATTTTATTGATCAATGTTCAGCGTGCCTCAAAGGAAAACAACACAAATCGTCTCACAAAAATTCACATGGGTGTTCTTCCTACTTCATAAAAACAAAGCATCCCAAATCATTCAAGAATTTATCACTAAAATTGAAAATCAACTTGATCTTAAGGTCAAAATAATAAGAAATGATAATGGTATAGAGTTCAAAAATGAAAATATGAGTTCCTTTTTTGCAACCAAAGGCATTGCTCATTAATTAAGTGCAGCTAGAACTCCACAACAAAATGGGGTAGCTGAAAGGCGAAATAGAACACTGATTGAAATAGCAAGAACGATGCTAGCTGATGCTAAACTGCCAATCACCTTCTGGGCAGAAGCAGTTAACACATCGTGCTTTGTGCAAAATTGAACTCTGATTGTTAAAGAAAGTAACATGACACCTTATGAACTGATCTTTCATAGGTAACCATTTATTGGATTCCTCAAATCATTTGGTTGTCCAGTTTTAATATTAAACACACGTGATCATTTGGGAAAATTTTCATCTAAGTCTGATGAAGGATTCTTTGTAGGTTATTCTTCTATCTCAAAGGCTTATAGAGTGTTCAATCCTAGACTAAAGATTATTGATGAATCTACAAATGTTTAATTCAAAGAACATTCGTTTCCCAAATCTACAAATGGTCCTAATTGGTTGTTTGATATTGACACTTTTACTAAATCATTTGACCAATTTCACTTGTCTGATGCAGGAAATATACATTCAGGTGATACTTCATCAACTGTAGAAAGAAGAGATAATTATCCATTGATTCCACCTACATCTGATGAACATATGAATGAAGATGTTCCTCTTCAAGCTGATCCCATCATACATCTGTCATAAAACCTTAGTGTTTCTTCGGAAGAAGGTCCCAGCCTGGTACCATCTCACTCAGATGACTTGTCAAATGAGAAAAGAAATCAAAAACAGGCTTCTCATCCATTAGAAACGCAAGGTACATCAAATGATGCAAGCAACATCAGTGCTACTGAAGATGTAGCAGTTACTGAAACAGAAGTTGTTCATAATTCAACAACAATACAAGATGAATGTGCCTATGACCATAATGAACTGAATGTCTCCAATCTTGATGTAACTATTGCTGGTTGCACCATTCCAACCACAAGAATACACAAGAATCATCCTGTTGAAACCATTATTGGCGATCTTAATGAGATGGTGACAAGAAGAAAGTCCAGTATTGCAAACATCTGCTTGTTCTCCTGCTTTCTATGTCAAACAATACCCAAAAACATCAAAGAGGCACTTCAAGACAATAGTTCGATTGAAGCAATGCAGGAAGAATTGCTCCGATTAAAGAAGCAAGAAGTATGGCAGCTGGTAGATCTTCCCGAAGGACAATACCCTATCGGTACCAGATGGCTGTACAGGAACAAGACTAATGATAGAGGGATAGTCATCAGAAATAAAGCAAGACTAGTGGCACAAGGATACACTTAGGCAGAAGGAATCGACTACGACGAAGTGTTTGCTCCTGTTGCCATACTAGAAGCAATCAAAATCTTTCTTGCATATTCTACGTCCATGAAATTTACTATTTATCAAATGGATGTAAAGTGTGCCTTCCTATATGGAAAGATTGCTGAAGAAGTCTATGTGAGTCAACCACCTAGCTTTGAAGATCCAAATTTCCCTCATAGCGTTTACAAGCTTGACAAAGCTCTGTATGGTCTTCATCAAGCACCAAGAAAGTGGTATGAAAATCTATCATCCTTTCTTCTTGAACATGGGTATGAAAGAGGAAAGATTGATCAGACTCTCTTCAGAAGAATAAGAGGGAAA
The DNA here is from genome assembly GCA_025506515.1 of Flaveria trinervia. Lineage (NCBI taxonomy): Eukaryota > Viridiplantae > Streptophyta > Magnoliopsida > Asterales > Asteraceae > Flaveria > Flaveria trinervia. The sequence continues at coordinate 35,897,771 of CM046451.1, read as the reverse complement.
GACATGCTATTAGTCCAGGTCTACGTGGATGACATTATATTTGGCTTGACAAACAAGCAACTCTGCAAAGAATTTGAAGATCTTATGCATTCAAAGTTCCAAATAAGTGCTATGGGGGAACTCACCTTCTTTCTAGGGGTGCAAGTCTAACAAACAGCAGATGGAATCTTCATCAACCAATCCAAATATGTAGAAACCATGTTGAAGAAATTCCACTTTGCTGACTGTCAGTCTATCAGAACTCCTGTGGATACTAAATTGAAGATTGGACCTGACCCTGAAGGTAAATCAGTGGACCAGACTCACTATCGATCAATGATTGGTTCACTTATGTATCTAACAGCCAGTAGGCCTGACATAATGTTTGGTGTTTGTGTGTGTGCCAGATATCAAGCTGATCTAAAAGAATCACATGTGAACGCAGTCAAGAGGATATTCAGATATCTGAAGGGCAAGCCAGCTCTTGGATTATGGTATCCAAAGGAAGGAGAATTTAATCTCTATGCCTACACAGATAGTGATTATGGAGGATGCAATTTCAACAGAAAATCCACTTCTGGCGGTTGTCAATTTCTTGGTCCCAGACTAGTATCCTGGCAACGCAAGAAGCAGACAAATGTGTCTGTGTCCACAGCAGAAGCTAAGTATATTGCTGCATCAGCATGTTGCTCTCAAGTTCTTTGGATTCAAAACCAGATGCTTGATTATGGTTTTAACTTCTTGCATATACCAATTTCTATTGACAACACATCTGTTGTCTTTATAACTAATAATCCAGTTAAGCACTCAAAAACAAAACATATTGAGATTAGATATCATTTTTTGAGAGACTGTGCTGAAAAGGGTTTAATCAAATTGATTCAAGTACCAACTGAAAATCAATTAGCTGATTTGTTTACCAAGGCATTTGAACCTAGTAGGTTTGAATTTCTGGTTCAGTCAATTGGCATGATTAACCATCAGTAGAAACTATGAAAAACATCAAAAACAATTTAAAACATCAAAAAAAACCACAAAAAGAAATCAAGTTTTATGAAGAAAAGAATTCGTTGCGAAATTGTATAATTACAGACGTTATATTATTCACTGTGCTTAATTTCAAAATGTAAAAGACTGAAATGACTTACCAGATATGTTGATAGACTCAACTTGGAAGAAAAGATACATGAAGTAATGAATTAAAGACATATTCAATTATGAAACACTCATCACAAAGTATAGGTCTGTATTGGCTTATCTGAATGAATGTGTGTGTAGTAGCCTAAATACACCAGGTAATGATACTTTATGAATCTCTTTCACCACATCATGTTTCATCTTTGTTTTGCTGAGCAAAGACCTGATGAAACTTGCACATAGTGCAGATGTCATGATCCAAAAGATTCCCAATGTGGAACACATCCAAAATTGGATGAATCAACAAGTAATACATTCCAAGTGAATGAACAAAAGAATCCTATCATGGATCACCTTCCAAAGTGAAGTGAAAAGAATCCTAATGTGGATCAACATGAAAAAGGATCAAATTAAAAGAATCTGTTGGACCAAAAGAACCAATGAGCCAAGATCAGAAAACCTCTAAGTCCCACATGATATCACAACAACTGCTGAAAGCTTCATCAGCAGTTTGACAAGTACTGAAGACTTCAACAGCTGAAGATCAAGTGCTGAAGACTTCAACAGCTGAAGAACTAAAGTGCTGAAGTACAACAGCTGAAGAACACAAGTGCTGAAGCTGAAGACCAAGTACTGAAGTACAACAGCTGAAGAATTTACAAGTGCTGAAGATCAACAGCTGATGTACAAAGTCTGAAGACAAAGATTGAAGACATCAGCTGATGATATCTACTGAAATCATCAGCTGATGAAACATCTGAAGTTCAAGTCTGAAGACCAAGTATTGAAGTTTCAGTAATTTGTCACAACAGCTGAAGAGTACTTCTTCAGTAGTTGTGATATCAGTAGTTTTATATTTTTACTTTCAGTAGTTTTGTAAAACGACTGAAGAGCTTGTTCTTCAGTCGTTGTAGTTTCAGTAGTTTTATGTGTTTCAGTAGTTATAACAACTGATAACACTTAGCATTTTTGTAAGGAGATACCAGCTGTTTTGACATCTTCAGTAGTTGTGTTTCAGTTGGAATAATTCTGTTAGATGTCACTATCAAGTGACATCAGCAGACGTCACATCTCTTATAGAAGAGGTGTCGACCTAATTGTAAGTGTGACATTCTGTTACCACGAAAGCAAATATTGAAAGAAATATATTTGCAGAAATTCTCTCTCTATAACCGTCTTTGTTCTTCATTGAATATCGTTTCGTTCTTGTGAATTGGCTAATTCATTGTTCGATTTCCGCTGCTATACTCTCTAATCAATCAAACATAGATCACTGATCCTAACAAGTGGTATCAGAGCTAGTTAATCATTGATCGATCTAACAATTGATCATTGAAACTGCTAATGATATCTGTGTTTGATTGAATTAGCGTATTCGCAAGAACTGGTTATAGATTATTGAATTTCTGTCGCTTTCGTTCATTTACTTTGAGATCTCTTTTGGTTCAATTGGTTGTTGTGTTTTGTTCTAAATCTATTTTAGCTTAAACGAATTTGATTGAATCTAAGATGACTACTCCTTCTAATGATCCTCACAATACCGGTTCCTTAACCAAGCCTCCGATGCTGGTTAGGACCGAGTATAACATATGGCAACGAAGAATGCTTCATCACCTGTCTGTTAACAATTCAGGTTGTTGGACATCTGTGGTACATGGAGCACATAAGCCTATGGTGAACAATCCGGAAACCAATCAAATGGTTCCGAAGAAGAAGGAACAATACTCTGATGAAGATCGGAAACTATTTGAGATTGATGCTAAAGCCCATGGAATTCTGGCCATGGCACTGCCTAATGAAATCTATTAAGGGCTTATGCATCATGAAACTGCTCATGATCTCTGGAATGCCCTGAAGGAACAATTCGGTGGCACAGATGAGGTCTTAGCAAACAATAGAGAAATCCTTGCCCAACAATATGAGACATTCTCTCATAGAAAGGGTGAGACACTGACTCAACAGTTTGAGCACTTTTCCTGCTTGATATCTGAGCTTAAAATGGTGAAACAGGAATACACCAATAGCCAGATGAACAACAGATTCCTCATATCACTGCCTGAGAGATGGGACACATACACTATTTTCCTACGCTCCAGTGCAAATCTGGATGGCCTATCTCTCACCCAACTTCATGGGAAACTGCTTACATTTGAAAGAGAGATAGAGCAGAAGAGGAAACTGTCCTCATCAGGAAAGCTCACTGATGACTTTGTACCAGGGAATACTGCCTTGGTTGGTCATGAGTCAGAATATGCTGCATCTGAAAGCAATTATGATGAGCATATTGATTTCTCTTCAAATAGTTCTAATCATGCATTTGTTGGTATTGAGAGTCATTCTGGCAGTAATAGTGACAATCTATGCTTCATTATGGATGATCTGAAAGGAATAGCTAATGATGATCTAGAAGAGATGGATATTTTGAGCCAAATGGCATTGATTAATATCAGATCTCAGAAGTTCTATAAGAGAACTAGCAGGAAATTTCCTGGACTCTCTGGCAAAACCAAAGTTGGTTTTGACAAGAGTAAGTTGAGGTGTCACAAATGCCAAAGGCTAGGACACTTTGCAAGAGAGTGTAGATCAACTGGATCTAACTCTTCTGCACCCTTTGTGACTTTTCCTAGTACTAGTCCACAAAACAGAGGGCAACATCCTGCTGGTTCTGGTCATCATTCACATCCTAGATCTCCTGCATACTTTGTTCCCCAGGGTCAAATGTCATATCCTTATCCCTGCTATTATATGCCTCAACCAAATCCTGTTCAAGCTCCAATTGCACAACAACCACAAGCATTGCCTGAACCACAACCTTCCCAATCTCATCAACAAACTCAACCTCAACAACACAGCTTCTTCACCCCAGGAGTTGTTGACTGGAGCAGTTTACTAGATGACTTGTCTGGTCATGAACAACTGTTCTCAGGTACTAGTCAACATGGTGGTGAAAGTCCCTTTGGAAATCTAGCTCTTATGGCTTTGGATTTTGCTGATACTTCATCCACTAATGCCTCTACACCAAAGGTATCACAGGTATCCTCTGAGGCAAAAGCCAAATTATGTTCTGAAACATGCATAGCAGCATTTGCATCTATTAGAGAAGCAAATGTAGCTTTAATCAACAAGAACATTGAGCTAGAACAAATAATTTCCAAAAGCAAAGCTGAATTTAAGTCTGTGCTTAATGATAAGAATGATGAGATTTACAAACTTAAATGCCAAATAACTGATGATAAGGCTAGGGAAGAGATACTTCTAGAGAAGTATAAAGATCTCCAAGAAACCCTTGCAGTTACCCAGGTAGAGTGTGATAGATGGGTACAATCATGCAAAGGTTTTGAAATGCTTCTTAGTAAGCAATCTGCTTCCAATGTGAAGTTTGGCATTGGTTACAATCACACTGCTCCACCTACAGATTTTACTCCCAGAGCAGAGGTAGAATCTGATGGTGAGAGTAATAACCAATCCATCTCATCATGTGATCTACTTTCTGATACAGCACAATCAGAAGTAGAAGTCAGCACCAAGCCCTCTCAGAACCTATCAGCTGATGTTGATGGTTCCACTGCTGACACTCACATGATCCATGAGTTGATCAACTCAGGAGTTAATCCTGAAAGTCCTGAAAGGACTAGAGAGCAGGATTTAACACCTGAAGTTCAAACTCCAACTACTGCCAGTACTGAAAAGAAGAAAACTGTCAGTAGAAAGAGTTTGAAGACTAATAAAGAGGAAGTCAAGAAAGCAAACATTGCTTCGAAAGCACTGAAGAACAAGTCTTAAGTTGCTTCACCCTCTTTAGTTGATGATCAACCTAAGATGAAGAAGAAACCATGTGAAGTATGTGGTTTGTTCAATCATCTTACAGATGATTGCTGGTACAAAAGAGGTTCCAAACTCAAACATAAAGAAGAAATTAAAGAGAAAATGGTAAAAATGAAAACTGAGTTTGAGACCACATTTGTATTAGCAACATCAAATCCTGTAACCCTTAAGTCCTCAAAGAAACCCAAAACGGCTACTCAGGGAAATGAGTCCCCTGAGGATGCCCCTGCAACACAAACGCAGGCCATATCCACTAGTTATAACCCCCTAGTGGATATACGGACTCTTCCAGCCATAGCCGCTCAGGATTCCTCTCAACAGGAGCCTGCAGCAACCACACAAGGGGTACCCACACATCTGGGATCTTCCTCACTTGAGGGGATTGCCATTGAAGAGCACCATCCTCCCCAGGTGCACCCTGCTTCTATCCCTTCACCCCATGCAACCGCCCCCCAAAGCCCTACATTGCTTGTTGCACAAGTGCTGACTCAATTCCACTCCTCACCCCCTCCCCAGATACCAATTACTACTGGGAACACCTCTACCATTGAGGGGGAGGACCAAAGTGCAGGTGAGAACCCACAGCATAGGGGTTTACAACTTCTATCTCTTGGTGTAGATAGGGAGATTAGAATATCTAGTGAGGCTGCCACCTCTTCTGCATGAGCACATGATCAGAATGAGGCTGGTAACATTGCTAAGACCTCACTAGAGGCAACAGCTGATGATGGACATCGTCCTGAGGCTGGAAGTCCCCAGTTCCAAGGCAAAGGGGCACATGCTACAACTGGTCTACACCCAGTGCATGTACATCCTGCTCCAAGCAGGAGGTCAGGTGATTCAGCTTCTGCTGATGATGACCTGGGCTTTTTCTACGATGTTCTTGCCCAGAACACAATCCTTGAGGAGGAAGTCAGTAGGCTGCAAAACCTACTTGACCAACTCTCTCAAGGAGAAAGACCATCTGCCTCCACCAACCCACAGATGGCACCTTTAGTTGAAGGTTCCCCAAACACTTTCCCTTCTCACTCCAATGAGCCTCCAGCTTCTGCTTTTGGCACTATCTCTCCGGGACAGAACCCCCTAGAGCAGATGGTTGCTGTATTCCAACAATGCATACCTCTCATCACTCCCATCATCAATGAAATTGTTACTAAAGCCATTGATGAGAGGATTTCCTCAACTCTACAACCACTGATTGATGCTGCTGTGCAAAAGACACTTTCTGCGGTACAAACCCCTACCACCAATGCATCCAAAAAGGGGGAGAGTACTGCAGTGAAAGAAAAGAAGAGGAAAAGATCAGAGGATGAGAAGGCAAAACAACAAATCCAGGAGTTGGAAAAAGAAAAGCAATAACTGATCACCTATAAAAGAAAGAAAAGTGCTGATGATCAACCTACTGCTGAAGAAAAATCCTTGGAAGAGCTGGTAAAAGATGCTGATGATACACACAGTCGATCCATGGATAAAATTATTGAGCAACTCTTCAAGCAAGGTTTTGATACAACTACATTAGATAGTGAGATCAGGAAGTTGGAAGTGGAGGAGATTCAAACCCGATGGGCTGGGTATGATGTACTGGAGAAGGAGAGATTGGAGATCATGATCCGTTTCATTGCCAAATACTTAGGAAGATCTTTGATGGAGATTCGTGGGTGGACCAGAGACAGTATTCTGGCTATAGCCACCAGAATCTGTCTGTCTGAGCAATTCCACAAGGGGATTATCATTGAAGCCCTTGATGAGGCTGGGGCTGGAAAAAGGTTTGAAATGGCAAGACTTACAAAAGCTAAACTCACAACCAAAATGCTGGAACAACCTTCCCTTCCACCCACTCAAAAACAGCCTACCCCTCAAATCTTCAAACCAATCTCAAAGCCCAAATCCAAACAACCACAATCACAACCCACAAAACCAACTCCCTTACCATCTAAACCAACAGCCGATGATGCACCTAAGAAGAAGAAGAGAAGGGTGTGAGGCTAGAGAAGAAGAAGAAGAGGATGATGTGGAAGAAGATAGGTTGCCTCTGTCTGTAGTTCTAACATTGGCGAAAGCCAAACCTATGCCCATCACTCCCACCTCACAGATGGATGTTGTGAGAGTAAAGATTGAAAAAGAGGAGCAGCAAAAGCTTCATGATGATGAAATGCTGAAAAGCATTGACAAAACTTATGTTGCTTCATCATCAATTATTAGCATGAAGAAAGAAGCTCTGAGGTTGTACACTCTCGCCAACACATTTCAATATCAGAAGGAAAGGGTGAAAGTATGGCCTGATCCTAGGGTGGCTCACAGGATTGTAAAGAAAGACATTCCTTCGAGATACAAGGGTCAAGTCAGGAGGATCGTAGATGAAGAGATCACAGTGGCCCTTGTAGTATCACCCTGGGAGATTGTCGAAGATTTCAAGAAGGCCTACGAGACTAAAAAACCACCCCAGAAGATGCTAGAGAACAGAATTATTAAAAAGGGGTTAGTCTACAAGAGGCTTGAGAACTTCAAACAAAATGAGCTCAGTCTGTTACTCGAAGGGAATCACCCTGATGAGTTTGCATATAGACAGATTACAACAGTTGAGCTCAAAAATGGCAAACAGGCCAAGTACATCTCAGAGCTGTATGGGCGAGAAGATTGTTTGATGGTGAAGCCGAGAACCTGACCATGGAAGAACAAATCATGTTTCTCAGAGCCTACACCAGAGAATCCTACAGGCTCATACACGGGAAGTAGATCTCATGAATGGGATAACAACTCTGTGTCCAGTTCCCCAAAACAAAGTTCATTCATATCTTGCCAAACAAATATCTGAGATTTCTTCCCAGGCCGGAGCTTATATGGGTCATCTTCTCTACTGATCAAGAAGGAAAAAGACCAACCTTTCTGCCAACAATAAGTGGGAAAATAAATAAATTAGAGGTTTTGGCTGCATTGGTTCAGGGGGAGTTTGTTGGACCAAAAGAACCAATGAGCCAAGATCAGAAAACCTCTAAGTCCCACATGATATCACAACAACTGCTGAAAGCTTCATCAGCAGTTTGACAAGTACTGAAGACTTCAACAGCTGAAGATCAAGTGCTGAAGACTTCAACAGCTGAAGAACTAAAGTGCTGAAGTACAACAGCCGAAGAACACAAGTGCTGAAGCTGAAGACCAAGTACTGAAGTACAACAGCTGAAGAGTTTACAAGTGCTGAAGATCAACAGCTGATGTACAAAGTCTGAAGACAAAGACTGAAGACATCAGCTGACGATATCTACTAAAATCATCAACTGATGAAACATCTGAAGTTCAAGTCTGAAGACCAAGTACTGAAGTTTTAGTAGTTTGTCACAACAGCTGAAGAGTACTTCTTCAGTAGTTGTGATATCAGTAGTTTTATATTTTTACATTCAGTAGTTTTGTAAAACGACTGAAGAGCTTGTTCTTCAGTCGTTGTAGTTTCAGTAGTTTTATGTTTTTCAGTAGTTATAACAACTGATAACACTTAGCATTTTTGTAAGGAGATGTCACCTGTTTTGACATCTTCAGTAGTTGTGTTTCAGTTGGAATAATTCTGTTAGATGTCACTATTAAGTGACATCAGCAGACGTCACATCTCTTATATAAGAGGTGTCGACCTAATTGTAAGTGTGACATTCTGTTACCACGAAAGCAAATATTGAATGAAATATATTTGCAGAAATTCTCTCTCTATAACCGTCTTTGTTCTTCATTGAATATCGTTTCGTTCTTGTGAATTGGCTAATTCATTGTTCGATTTCCGCTGCTATACTCTCTAATCAATCAAACATAGATCACTGATCCTAACAGAATCCTAATGAGGATCAGTGAAAATGAGATTTCATGACTTAAGTAACCTGGTAAGAAAAGTTGTGAAAAAGTTCTACTATGCATTGTATAAGGAAGGTTGATCATTTCATGCTTATGTGTGTGAGGTACACATGAATAATAAATCAACCAAAACATGATAAAAGTCATTTGCATCAAAATATCAACAAGGTATGGGTATAAGAGGACAAACATACCTTCAATCTTCAAGTTCATAATCATGTCCATTTAACAATAAAGGATACATATGTGTAATTTAAGATTGATATGATCCCAACAAAGAGATCTTTCTCTTCATTATTAATATTAATCAAAATAATATTCAAAAAGTTTTAAACCTTTAAAGTCTAAATTTTTGTTTATTAACTTAATTTTGAAAAACAAAACAAAAAGAGTTTTAGTTGGTATTGTTGCAATAAGTTATACCATTATATCTCTGCTTATGCAGATTCTTAGAAGCATGATAAGCCCAAGATCTGTCAAAAATTAGGAAACTTGTATTAGTTGTGACATACAAGTCAATCCAAGCAAGAATTGATAACTTCAACAACCAACTTCATAAGAAAAATCAATCAAGGACACCTCTTCATAAGATGAATAATCAATTCAATCACATTAACTTTTGATTAAGTTCAAAAGATAATGCAGGTAAGTGCATTAGTTAATGCGGGTGAAGGTAACCCATGCATGTAACTAATGCGGGTAACAATATTTTTTGAAGTGCAACTAATACGGACAATGATTTTACTCTACCGCGTTAGTGTGTGAAGTGAATGTGAAATTTACTCTACCACATTTGATACAGTTAACAAATGCATATGAACAGGTCTCTATCGCATTTGCTACAGTGCTGTGTTGACTTGTCAACCGCATTTGATATAGTTGCACAAATGCTGATTGACTTTGTTCTATCGCATTTGCTACTGTGTACAAACATGGATAAAATAAAACAAGCAACTCAACCGCATTGGTTACAATGCTCATGCAATGTTGTTCTTCCGCATTTACTACAACACAAATGCGGATAGCCAAAGATTTCAAGTTTAACTTTCGCATTTGCTACAGTCAAAAAATGCGGATAGAACAAAAATTAAGAAACAAAACTTTCGCATTTGCAACAGTAGTGGAATGCGGACAGTCAGTCAAATATTAAACCTTCCGCATTTGCTACAGTCAACAAATACCAAAAGTAACCAAATACGAACTCTAAATGTCAAAAGTTTGTCTTCCGCATTTGCTACAGTCAACAAATGCGGATGACCAAAAATCAAACAAATTAACCTTTAGCATTTGCTACAGTGTGACTGTATCTGCTTGTAAACTTATAAAATTTTTGAAATTGTATTATTTGACTATTTAAAGGAATTCAAACGGGTCATTTAATACTTTTCAAATTTGAGAGACTTTATAGTAAGACGAGCACAAACCTACAGTACACCACCTTCAATCATCATGATCATCATAAACATTCATAGATTTTGTTGTGTTTCTTCTCAAAACATTCTTGTCATCGATTTAGAACCATAGTTATTTCGAAGATATGGTATAACTTCAATAAATTTTGAAACCAAGACCTAAGTCTTGGACTGTTAACTTAAATCAAACAATGAACTAGATAATACTGAAGAACACCAAAATCAAACTTATTAATGTGATGCAATACACATTTTCGACTTCAATAAACATATAAATTGATAGGAATTCAACTGATATTGAAAACCTTGATAATCATGTTTACTGCGAAAAACAGAGCAAAATGAAAAAGAAAAAAATGTGTAACAAATCAAAGTCATATCATCTATTGAATGATTCAAACATTGAAACTGTGATTGTTAAATGACAAACTCAGCATTTGCCATTACAAAAAATCAACAGAAATAACAAGCAGTCTTCCTTGTTAATTTAAAGTCAAAACTAATAACTAACACACATGTCTCTTGTGCAGATCACATGGCAAATCTTACATGGAGCAAGCTCCATAAATTTAGCGGTTATTTAAACCCTGATGTCCCAGAAGCATAATGGCTGAGAGACATCATCAGATTCATCAATACCACAAGGATAGCATATGCCATCACAGTCAGACCAACTATTTATGAGAATCTCATAAGGTCTTTCTGGAACACTACTGAGGTTGTTGAAGCTGATGGGATTAAAACACTTACTAGGAGAATTAACAATGAACACACACTGATCATCAGTGAAGAGTCAGTTAGAAGACGTCTAAGGTTTGGTGATGATCCCAATGCTTCTTTGGAACTGAGTGACGAAGACATAACCACTTTTTTTTGCTGAAATAGGTTATGAAGGAGGTTATGAAGCCAAGCAGATTGTTAAGGGATTGGTTGACTTACCATGGAGATTCATTATTCATATGTTTCAGCATTACTTATCAAAGAGAAAGACAGGATGGAATGACATTCCAGTCCTCACATGATCAACTATTTGTGCTCTATGCACCAACAGGCCATTCAATATGTCTGCATATGTATTCAATAGCCTGGTTTCAAACATTAGAGAAGGATTAAGATACAAGTTTCTCATGTATCCCAGATTCATTCATGTTTAATCAATGAATCATTTCCTAACATTGCAACTGAAGGACCAGTGCTTGACATTCCATATTATGATGCAAGATCATATAAGTATATAAAGAAGAGAGACCCTAGAAACTTTTATAGTGGGGCTCACACTCCTCTTCTGCCTTGGATGTTGCAACAGATAAATCAAGAAGCACAACCATCTCCACAACCTGCAGCTCAACCATCACTAATACCATCACCAATACCATCACCACAATCACCACCACTTTAACTCCACAACCAACACCACCAACAACCACTCAACCTACACCTATATCACCTCATCATCACTCTCCAATATCCCCACCACAACAAGCACCTATATCCCCTTTTCAACCTGTGTCATCATAAGATTACCCTATTGATGTAGGAGGATCAACCAGTGTTTCTAAAGCTTCCAAATCATCTTTTGATGAGGAGGATCATCACAGTCATATGCCTGCAAAAACAACAACTTCTGAGCCTGCTCCCTCAGACAGTTTTGCTGATTCAAATGTTAACAGACCAGATGAGAATGATGAATTGATCACTAAATTAATGCATAAGATTGAAAGAATGGAGATAATTCTAAACAGAAGGGCAAGAATCATAGATGATAGAATTCTGGAACTCGATGAGAAGGAATAGGAGATGAAAGATCTTACAGATAAACATAAGGCTGAATTGACTGAGAAAGATAAAGAAATTGAAGTTGTAAAGGCTGCCCTTAAGCACTCAAGAGAAGAAGTCAATGGACATATAGACACTCTTGAAATTCAAACAATAGCAATGGAGGAACAAGAAAATATCATAGAAGAACAAGATGATATCATCTCAAAACTTGAAAATGAAATTGACAGCGAGAACAAAAGGATATCCAAGCTTGAAATGATGATTAAGATCCAAAGAACTCAAGTGTATAATGATAATGAGAAAGAAGAACAAGAAAAGGAAGATGTAGATGAAGAAAAAGGAGATGATGAAAGTCAAACTGAGTTTAATGATCAAAGTCTAGATATGGTATTGTATTCTGGAAACACTGGTTACTCTAACTATGAAAAAGGTGAAGTTGAAGAACTCTTCAGTGCATTGGATAGTTTTTCATCTGAACAATTCAGCATTGATGATGACTTTTGGGAATTCATAAACAACCAAAGAACTGAGTCAGAGCCTATTGCTTTTATCCCCAAATCACCAGTGCCTTTAGAAAAAGAATAAACTCTGCAAATTGTCCCTGCTATCTCATTATCTGAAGAACAAAAAGAAGAACTCAAAGAAAAGTATGAAAAAGAAAGGAAAGAAGAAACGGAACCAGAACATAAAGAGAATGAGAAAAGTAAAATGAAGGATCAAGAGCCAAGCACACCTGAAAAGGTACCTGAACCAGAAGAACAAGCTGAAACCTCTAGCCCTCAACTTCAAACTTACTCATGAAAGAGGAAGTACTTAGCTGAAACAAAAAGACCAATAGTTGAAGAAGAACCAGCAAAGAAACAAAAAAGATGACCCAAGAAGTCTAGCAGCAATTGCTAAATTTTTGAAAGAACATAAGCAGGCAGAAGCTCAGTTGAAGAAATTGGCTGGTGCAATTGATTTAGAAGAAGGTGAAATTGCTGGTGGATATGAAGTTGAAAAGGATGTTCTCATGGACAGTCCTATTAAAGCAGAACAGGCAGTGGAAGACATGGTAACCAAAGCACAAATTGATGACTTGATGATTAAAGCCATGTTTCTGATCAATCAAGGCTATGATCCTAATGAAGTGTTTGGAATGACTTATGAGAGAATGAAGGAGGAGGAAGAGAAAGTAAAAATGTTTCTTGATCAAACAATAGACAATGAATATGAGAAAACAATGACAAATGATACTCAAAAGCATAACGATTAATCTTTGAAGAAATCAACAGGGTCTGAAATACCATTGCTAAGAAGAGGTCCCCTACACAAGCTGTCTCAAATGAAGAAATCATCTTCATCCCATGAATCATTATTTCCTGATCCTTATAAGATGTCTGATAAGGAAATGAAGGAATACCTCACAAAACAAGGCTTCACCAAAAGAAAGTTGACTAACATGAAGACAAATTCTTTAAGAGCTGCTACTCTCAAGATGATAAATAAGAAGAAAGAAAAATTAAAGCACTTAGAAGAAGAGGTGCTTAACAAGAAGCCAAGAGCAAGAGTGTCTGCACATGACATGAGTCTTACTCACAAAGATCAAGATTATCTTGCACTGTCATTCATAAATATCCAGAATGGTTTGCTGAACCCTCTCAAATGAAGCTTCAAGAAGGGTTGACCACTGCTGAGATGATCAGAGGAATATCTACTCCAAAAGGCCAAACAGATCAAAAAATTATTGCCTGGAAGTATGATATTGCATGGAACATGTTTATGGTCAAAAGGATCTCTGGCTTAGTGTAATTCTTTACTGAGTACTCTGCTTTGGTAAATGCACTTGAGATTCATGACGTGAAAGAACTTGCCAACCTAGAGCTGATCAACCATAATGCCATGTACAGAGGCTATGAATTTGAAGGAATACTCAAAATGTTTAAAAGAACAAACAACTTCAACACATTGAAAACGACATGCATGAAGAAAGACAGAACATTCAAGAATCCACTGGAAAAGAATCAAACAAAACCAGCTGAAGAAGTTGTATTCCCTGAACTTAAAGTCAAACCTACTGAAGCCTTGAAAAGAAAAATAGTAGCTGGTACACATACCTCAATTCCAATTTCAAATGTGTTTTATGATAACAAGACATATGAGTTAGTGATTGAGAGGAAATGGTGAGGAAAAGAGGGTGCTGAGATAAGATTATTTAGTGGTTATGAAGTGAGATTACTGGATCAATCATACATTCAATACATCTATACAAGACACTTCAGAGAGATATCAAACAAACTAGGTGAAGAAGATCTACATTTCTTTCTGAAATGTATCAAATTACTAAAATGGCCTATGATCAGATCAGTGCAAAAAGAGAGAAAAGAAAGAAGAAAAAGACACCTCTTCAATTGGGCAACATTGTCAAGCTTGAAGTTGATGTAGATGGTTCCCTATTAATTCACAGAGATGGACTTTCAACAGTTTCCCTTTGGGAACCTATTTCTTTGAAGAAGCTACCACTTGAAGCAATCCATGATATGAGCAAAATGAAGATTCATGTACTGAGCAAGAATAATATGTCTAAGGCTCGAGATTTTGTAAACATGATCAGAGCAATTCTAGATCCAACACAAGCTGCACCTTTTGTATCATCAAAAGACCAACCTGAATCATCACAACACCAATCACCTCCCAAACATTGAGGAAAACTAGGTTGTATAATCCTTAGGGGGAGTAGTGTTGCACCCTGAAAGGATCATACATGCCAACTCAATGGTTGAATTGATGATTGCTCAGCTGAAATCCCACCTGTCCAAGAACCAATGCGAATGAAGATCTGCAAGGAAAATAACAAGTGTTATCTTCCGCATTAGTTAATGGGGAAGACATAACTCTGATGCGGACAAGTGTTTACTTTTTTGCATTGACTAATGCGGAAGACATAATACTAATGTTGAACAAGTTACTCTTCCGCATTGAATAATGCCGAAGAACAAAAGAAGATGCGGACAAGACTTTGCTCATCCGCATTGACAAATGTGGATGACCGACCAAATGCGCACAAGTATTTGTTCATCCGCATTAACCAATGCGGATGACCAACTTACTAATGCGGATGATCAAGTGGAAATGCTGATCAAGATTATCTCATCTGCATTTGTCAATGCGGATGAACAAGCAGAGATGCAGATCAAGACTTAGACTAGTTTCTGATGTAATAAGTCGGTGGTAGTTTAGTCATTTTGTAAAGGCATCTTGTGTGCCTATAAATAGAATAGTTATCCTCGTACTGAGGTGACGGCTGATAGACAGATAATTTTTGCTATAGTTGTTCTCTGTAACTTATCAAGTTTCATATATCAATACAAACAACATTTATGAGTAATTTTCTTGCTTTGAATGTTCTTTGATTGTTTGTTTCCGCCACTCAATCATTGACTTGATTATCATATTCAATTCTCAGTAAGAATATCACTCTTACTCAAATACACTCATGTGCCCCCATTATAAGTACTTAGCACATGTTATTCTAAAGTGCATAGCTTCCAGAAGGGGTGGGTTCGACGACCTATCAGACCAGATACAAAATGCCTATGTGGCACTGGTGCTGAACTACCCCTTCAACTTCTCTAACATGATCATCTCTTACCTCGTGGAGAATCTGGAGGCTAAGGGAAAAGAGGGTTTCTGTATGTACCCCAGGTTCTTGCAGCTGATTTTTGATGAGAAGCTTCCCTCGCTTCCAAAGGAGCGCCACGATGCAGTGGCTTTGGAGATCATGTACGATACGACTCTGGGTCGTACGAGAGTCTACCAGGGTAAGCAGGTCAAGCCCTAGGTAAAGAGGCTTATCGGCCATCTGGCCAAGGAGAACTACATGGCGCCAGGCAGGCGTAAGTGGCGTCACGTAGACAGCAACTCAGATGATGAGCAGCTACAGCTCCTAGAGCACGACTCTGATGATGATGATAGCGGGGATGCTAGAGATGAAGGGCCCACTCAATCAAAGGGCCCCACTACTGCAAGTGTATCTCTAGGATCTACCCCCACTGGAGATGTAGCAGATACTGCTGGATCCCACCGGGAATTCATACCTGGTGAGGTGGAGGAGGAGTCGGATGAGGAGCCACTGACCCGTACTGTGGACAGCAAAGTAGTTGCCACAGAACGGGGGCTCAGGGCTGTTGGTGAACGCTCCGGTGGGTCGGGAAAGGATGATACTGATCCCACGTATGCTCCCGACCAGTCGAGTAGTGCCCTAGGGGGAGCATCCTCCTCGACTGGTTCGAGGAAGAAGAGGATGGCTCAGCCCCATGGTATGAAGAAGAAGAAAAGAAGGCTTACTTTCATTACTACCTCCACCATCATTACTTTTGCCACCACTACCACCACCACAGCTACCACCACTACCATACCACCCACTTTCTCCACTACACCTCCGCCCTCCACTACTACAATTTCACCTCCACCAGTAATTCTACCCCCAACCCACATCACATCCACCACCACTTCAGCTTACCCATCACCACCCACTCACAAACAACCTCTCATATTCACCACTACCACCACTACCACCTCTAACCACCAGGCAGGACCATCATATTCCCCATCCTTTCCCTCAGCATCATCTCTACCTCCAAGTGGGGTAGAGGAATAGCTTTCAACACTAAATTGTATGGTGCTGAAACTGTTAGCAGCCGATGATGAAAAGACTGCTCAACTCAGACAGTTAGTGGAGCTTACAGGTGCATAACCATAGCAGATATCTCAACAGGCATGCTAGATTGAAGAGCAGGCTCTACAAATGGCTGCTCAGAGCCAAGAGATTTCCCAACTCAAGGAGCAAAATGTGTTATCTATTAGGAAGATTGAGGAGTTAGAGGATGCTAAGAGGACCATCCTGCTCAAACTTAAGGGCACAAAGGATGAGCCTCTAAAGATCAGAGAGGGAGACGGTGATGATGGTGATGATAGTGATGATGATGAGAGTGATGATGAAGATGATGATGGTGATGATGAAGTGATGATGAGGATGGAGGATACATTGAAGGATGAGAAAAGTCTTATGCTTCGGGTGCACAAGAAGCAGTGAGAGGCGGACCAAGAAGACTCAAGATACAGGTGCCTCGACATCAGCCTCGATAGCAGAAGGACAAAGGATCCAAGACAAGAGTAATATTTAGATGTTTTATTGTTATTTAAACTCATTTGTATTTGGATCAGGTATAATATTATGTAATGAATGTTTATATGTAATGTAAATGGTTAGGTCTTGATTATTAATTATTGATTGTTGTGTTACATGTTTTAAATCAAGCAGATCCAAACTTTCGGAGAGATGAACATGACATTGCTCCCCTACAACAGATCAAGACTCAGCTCACGATGATTCTTGATCTGCAGGGCATTGTTAGGAGATCTGTAATGTACACTCCTGAAGAAGGAGAGATCATTCACAATCTCACTAATGAGCAAATTGAAGAAATGTTCAAGCTTAATCCCAATGAGATCATAAAGGATGCTCCAACCTGTGTAGAAACCAGTGAAGACGAGCTGAACGACATGATGAAATAGAGATAGAGGACGTCACTGCAGAACACTATCCCGAGTACGCTGACAAAGAAGGAAATGTGGTTCCCAATTTGGGTGACTCCCTCGTCGGTGATACATTTAAGATACTAGATAAGATGGGGCAAGAGTTCAAGAAGGTTGAAGGACAAGCCCAAGCCTCAAACCCTGATGTTGATATCAGAAAGGCTGAATGGGCCACTTGTTTTGAGGAGATCCGAGCCCGAAGTGTTGCTCCTAAACATAATGTCTACACCAAGTTCTACAATGTGAAAAAACATCACAAGGTGTCAAGCAAAATTATTGCATGGGCATATTTTGATGATCTTAATATTTGTGCAGTGAAGAGAGAGAAAGGTATTGAGTATTTTAGATTCCCACATGATCTAAAGACTCTACCTGGTTTTGAGCTCAACCAGCTGGCTAAATTAAAGCTGTTATACGCTGACCCGAGAAAGATGTCAGGCTGGTTTGAGGCTACCCTGAAGAAAGAGTATCACACCAGGTGGGTCAACTTCAAACCTCAACAACCTACGAGGTGTATCAAACATTCTGAAGTTGATCCCATAACTAGAAAGCCAAAGATAATGCTGAAGTGGAGTCCTCCACGAACAATGTCAAAGATCCCTCTACAGGAAATGCCACAGGACTTCACTCCTTACTTCAGATGGTGGTATAATGATTGGAGAACAGGGGAAGCTGTCATAGTTCTGAACAAAGAGGGCAAAATGGATACTATCAGGTATTTGACCCGATGTGGCTTACCAACTTGTCAACTGACGACGTCTACACTCTATACAAGTGGCCACTGTTCTACGACACGCAGGATATTGTACAAGCCCTCCAATTCTAAATTGTGATACGACTGTGCTTTGCATTTGAAATACGTGCAGGAGTCACAAGAGAGGAAAAGTACAAGAAGTATGAGGAGGTTATGAAGAAGGTAAGATGATAGATAGATCTAGGTCCAAAGGGGAGTTTGTTGATACACTTATGTACCTAGATCCTGATCTCAATGTATTATGTGTTAAATGTCTTGCACTTATGTAATAATGGGTACTTAATGAAATGATAATATTTGGTTGTGATTTATAATGTCTAATATTTCATTAATGAGTTTTGTCATGCATATTGACTAGATTATATAGGTTTATGAGTGATTGAATTGATGTGCATAATGTTATAATAATGAATACATTCAAACTTGGTTAAGTGAAATTCTCATGCGTCCGACTGGACCATGCACCCAAACAGTGGTCATGCGTCCGAATGGCTATGCGACTGAGTGTCCATGCGCCTAAATAGTCCATACGCCTGAACAACTTCATGCATCTGAATCAGTCGCACAACTAAACATTCAGTAGTGCGAATGGATCAACAGCATGACTCAATCGCATGAATGAACCAAGCTCATGGTTCAGTCACCTGAATGAGCAACCCTAACCTATAAATACCACCAAATTTGTGGAAAAACGTAAACATTGAATACACTTCTACTCCAGACATACCCTAGCCGTCCAGAATCCTCTAAGTTCATACTCCAAGTTCATAGAACGCTGTAGATCAATTCCTAATCGATTCTTGACGTTAGATTCAATTCATTATTGTGTCTACGTGCGTTATCACTAATTGGATCTCCAATCAAATAGGATTCCGCATTATTTGGTTTGGTTTAACACGTTAATCAGTTGGTGTTTTGTTCAAATACTACTAACAATTAGAGATAACTTTTAAAAAGGCTTGATCAAACTAGTCAAGGTTAACACAAATGAACAATATGCTGATTTGTTCACTAAAGATTTTGATGTGCAGATATTTAAATCTCTCATATCAGCTATTAGGATGATTAACCTGGAGTAGCTTTTTCTTAAAAGCTAATTAATATTATTTCTAAAATTTGTGTCTTAAGTTTTCTATTTCATCGACTTCATAAGCTCTTATTTTCGTTGGAAGAAAATCCTTTAAGAAGATTTTCCTTAATTTTTGAAAATCTTGATCTTTTCTGTCCTTTGGAAGATATGATTTTATCTTCAGAAGAAACTTATGCCCTTAAAACAAACAACTTCTTAAGAAAATTTGACTTCGGAAGAAATTTCTAAAATATCACCCGAATGTTAATATTTGTTAAGTACGTAAATGCTTTCAATGAAAGTTTTCTTCCGAAGCAAATTAACTTTCAGAAGCTTTATTCTTAATTGAATAAAGTATCCAAGACTTAATTCTCTTCCGAAGCGAAATTCTCAAAACTCTCAAGAATCTCTTCCGAAATCATTTTGGCTTCAGAAGCTTTTTATCAAAACTTCCAAAGACAAATTACCTTTAGAATATTTTTGACTTTCAAGAAAACTATTGCAAGGATTCCAATAAATCTAAGGCAGTCAAAACATTCAAAGCATCCAAAGTCTCTCTGCATGTATGCACTAAAGTACTAAAGTAGAAATATTTTTGAAGTTTTACATCTTACATAAGAAATATCTTCCAAAGCCAAATATGAAGTCTCCCGAAGCTTCAAAGCCAAAGTCTTCCAAAGCCAGTTTATGAAGACAAATTTCTTTCGAAGACTTTTATGTACATGCTATTATATGATGTACTTTTCCATAAAGTTGGACCACCTTTCCGCGACAACTCTGTTTGACTCACCAACTCTCACAAGTTAGTGAAAAGGTCCATGCTTTTGGTAACTGTACATTGAGGTCTTGAGTCTAAGCTTTCTACTTTATGTACTTTATCTTTTTATAATATATTAGAATGTGAGCTATGGCATGTCATAGTCACATGTTGTTAGGATCGTGTATTGAACGAAATACTAACTGATTAACGTCTATACCAAATCAAATAGTGCGGAATCCTATTTCATTGGCGATCCAATTAGTGAGAACGCACGAAGAAAAAATTATGTATTGAATCTAAATGTTAAGAACGATTAGGAATCGATCTACTGCGATCTATGAACTTGGAGTAGGTTCTTGGAGGTCTCTGGACGGCTAGGGTACGTCTGGAGTCGAAGTGTATGCAATGCTTACATTTTTCCACGAATTAGGTGGTATTTATAGGTTAGGGTTGCTCACTCGGGCGACTGAACCATTAGCATGGTTCAGTCGTGTGATTGAGTCATGCGTTTGATCCATTCGCACGACTGAGTCAATCTCATGTTACAATCACATGACTGATACAGTCTCCTGGTTCAGTCGTGCGACTAAGTCATTCGCATGAAGTTTTTCATGCGTATGGTCCATTAGCATGGGCCATTCGCATGATAACTTCATATTACTAAGTTTGAATGTATTCATTATCATTACATTATTTATATTAGTTCAAACAACCACAACCAAACATTAATTAAACAATTCATTAATTAAATATTAAACATTATAAACACAACCAACATTTACATTTCATTAACTACCCAACTGTTACATAAGTGTAAGACACTAAAGACATATTACATTGAGTTTAGAAACTAGGGACACATGTACCTACAAACTCCCCCTTGAACCTAGTTTCATCTAATGTCTTACCATCTTCATAACCTCTTCATACTTCTTGTACTTCTCTTCTCTTGTGACTCCTACATGTATCTCAAAAGCAAAGCAGAGTTGTATCACGTTATGAAATTGTAGAGCCTGTACAATATCTTGAGAGTCATAGAACAGTGGCCACTTGTATAATGTGTAGACAGCATCTACAGACAACTTTGTAAGCCACATCGGGTCAAACACCCTGATGGTTTCTATTACACCATTCTTATTCAAAACTATGACTGGCTCTCTTGTCCTCCAATCATAGTACCACCATTTGAAGTATCGAGTGAAGTCCTGTGGCATTTCTCGTAGTGGGATCTTAGACATGGTGCGCGGTGGACTCCACTTCAGCACTATTTTCGGTTTTCAAGTTATGGCATCAAACTTAGACCATCTGGTATTCCTGGTTGGTTGTTGAGGTTTGAAGTTGACCCATCTGGTGTGGTACTCTTTCTTTAGAGCTACTTCAAACCAGCCCGACATTTTACGTGGATTAGCGTATAGCAATTTTAGCTTCACTAACTAGTTAAGCTCAAATCTAGGAAGAGTCTTCAGGTCGTGTGGGAACCTGAAGTACTCGATCCCTTTCTCACATTTAACTGCATAAACATTGAGATCTTCAAAATATGCCCACGCGATGATTTTGCCCGACACCTTGTGATGTTTCTTCACTTTATACAACTTGGTGTAGACAGATGACTTTGAAGCACTGCGTTGGGCTCTTATTTCTTCAAAGCATGCAACCCACTCAGCCTTTTTGATATTGACTTCAGCTTTTGAGGCTTGGGCCTTATCTTCAGTCTTGTCAGACTCTTGTTCCAGTTTATCCAGAGTCTCAAAGGTTTCACTGACTAGATTGTCTATCAGATTAGGAATGACATTACCCTTAATGTCAGTGTACTCTGGATAATACTGGTCAGTGACATCTTCAATCTCGATCTCATCAACGTCATTGAGCTTGTCGTCACTTTCCACATGGACTGTTGTAGCATCCTTGAAAATCTCATCGGGATTGAGCTTGAACATTTCTGCAATTTGCTCTTCAGTGAGATTGTGAATTATCTCTCCTTCTTCAGGAGTGTACATCACCGATCTCCTGACTATTCCCTGCAGATCAAAAATCATCGTGAGCTAAGTCTTGATCTGTCAAAGGGGAGCAACATCATATTCATCCTTCTGAAAATTTGGATCTACTTGATTTAGACATGTAACACATCAATCATTAGTTAATAATCAAAGTGGAAACATCAACATTGAATATAAATATTCATTACATTAATTTGATACAAGATTCAAATACAAATGATTTAAAGAGCATAAACAACTAAGTATTACTCTTGTCTTGGATCATATGCTCCTCTGCTGACAGGGTGGATATGAAGGCACCTTGGTCTTGTGCTTTCTTTGTCCTCCTCTCATTTGTAGATGTGGCACCCACAGCAGATGTATCATCATCATCATCAATAACATCATCAGTAGCATCATCACCAACATCATCACCAACTTCACTATCATCCCCATGGTCATCACCATCATTATCATCATCACTGTCATCATCATCACCATCATCTCCATCTCCTTCTTTAATCTTTAAGGGCTCATCCTTTGATCCTTTGAGCCTCAGCATGATGGTTTTGTTGGTTGCCTCCAACTCCTCTATCCGTTTTGCTGATTGGGCATGGTGCTCCCGGAGTTAGGACATCTCTGAGCTCTGAGCAGCCATCTGTTGTGCCTGCTGCTCTATCAGCTGTGCCTGTTGAGATATCTACAAAAATTGGGCAGCGGTAAGTTCTACTAGCTGATGAATCGGAGCAATCTTCTCATCATCGGCAACCAACAGCTTCAACACCATACGGTTAAGTGCCGAGAGCTGTTCCTCTACCCCACTAGGAGGTAGAGAGGATCCACATGGATAGGAAGGGTATGACGATGGTCCGACATGGTGGCTAGTGGTGGTGGTGGTGGCAGTGGTGAAGATTGGGGGTGGTATAGATGAAGGTGGTGGTGGATGAGTGAAGATTGGGGGTGGTATAGATGGAGGTGGTGGTGGAGTGGGAGTGGTAGATATGGTAGTAGATGGGATGGCGGTAGTGGTGGTAGGTGGAGTGGTGGAAGTGGTGGTAGTAGTGCTGGTGGTGATGAAGATCATCCTCCTCCTCTTCTTATTTAACCTGTGGGGCTGAGCCATCCTTTTCTTCCTCGAGCCCTTCGAGGTGGATGCTCCCCTATGGATAATGGGCAGATCTAGGGTGTAAGTTGGATCGGTCATAGAATCCCCAGACCCTCTCAGGTGTTCACCAACCACCCTGAGCCCTTGCTCGGTGGCAACCACCTTGCTGCCCACCGTTCGAGTCAGAGACTCCTCGTCCGACTCCTCGTCCTCATCAGGTCAGAAGTCCTGATAGAAACCAGCAGTCTTTATCTCCCCCTGGCTGGTTGTTGGAGATGCTATATCAGCAGTGGGGGCCCTTATTTGGGTGGGCCCTGCATCTCCACCATCCCCGCTGTCGTCGTCATCGGAGTCATCTTCCGGGAGCTCTAACTGCTCAACATCTGAATCACTGTCCACGTGGCACCATTTACGCCTCCCCGGCGCCACGTAATCCTCCTGGGCCAGATGCCCGAACAATCTCCTCACAGGGGTTTTACTTGCTTCCCCTTGCAAACCTTCATCCTGCCAAGGTGGTATCATCGATCACCTCGAGCACTACTGCATCCTCCTTCTCCTTTGGCAATGAGGACAACTTCTCATCAAAGATCATTTGTAAAAACCTAGGGTACATGCAGAAACCCTCTTTGCCCTTCGCCTCCCTGTTCTCTATCAATAGGAGAAGATCATGCTAGAAAAAGGGTGGTTCAGCACCAGTGCCACATAGGCATTTTGGATCTGGTCTGAAAGGTCATCAAACCCACCCCTTCATGAAGCCAAGCACTTGAGGATGAGATGTGCCAAGTACTTGTATTGGGGACA
Organism: Flaveria trinervia; assembly: GCA_025506515.1. Classification (NCBI taxonomy): domain Eukaryota; kingdom Viridiplantae; phylum Streptophyta; class Magnoliopsida; order Asterales; family Asteraceae; genus Flaveria; species Flaveria trinervia. The sequence continues at coordinate 35,873,760 of CM046451.1, read as the reverse complement.
CATGTTGCTCTTGTTGAGCACCCCTGCGTTGATATCCCCAGCGTACTTCATCCTTAAGAAGCACCCTCTCACCGTCAGTGGGTGAAGTCTGGTGGGGTGGTCTGCATCATCACCCAATCCGAGTACTCTCCTGATATCCTCGGCCGTGATCTCAATATCCATCCCAAAAATCAAGCTCCTGATGTTGTAAGGCTCATAACAGTAGTCAACCGATGCTCCCTCCCAGAAGGCCTGCTGAATAGACCTATAGGGATTGCATGGTGTAGATATCGCCTTGTGGATCCTGGATCGCTTGAGGAAAGCGATGATCCCTACAAAGTCGACACCATTCTGAGTTGTGGAATCTAGGTTAGCACAAATATTGTGCTTGGGGTTGATGGACCACCTATCAGCCATCAATCTATAACATAAGACATGTAGACATTGGATAACCACACGACACAAATCAGTCTTAATTAACTTGGTTGAATTCATTCTGGTTGATTCATGCGATTGAACCATGCGACTGTGTTCAGTCGGTTGACTTGGCATGCAACTGGATTCAGTTGGGTGACTGAGTAGGCGACTGAGTTCAATCGGTTGACTGAGCCTGCGATTGGTTCAGTCGGCCAACTACGCTCAATCGTATGATCCATTCGGCCGATTGAGCCTTTCGACCAGCTCAATCATGTGATTAGAGGTCATCCTGGCGTCCAGTCGCATGACCTACTATTCGGTCGACTGAGATTCGAATTTTAACCAATTCTTGAAATTAGACGTCATGTAATAGTTCTTTAGACTCGTAATCACTTAACTAATAACCGAATAACTTTAATTTCCACATTTTACTTAGTTTAGTTAGGTTATTAGTTCATTTAAAGTCTTGGGTCTTGTTAGATTCACATTCTTGATTTTGGAGTCTAATCGATGGAGTTTTTGGCATGTTCACACCGTATATTACCTATATAATCAGTCACTAAGGTCAGACGATGAGAATAGGTAAGGAATTTGGGTCAGATGAATATTTGGCAGAGTAACGATACAATGTGCAATTTTAGGGCGATTGGGGGTGATGAGTTGAATGCGATCGACTGTGGCCCTATTTATACTGAATCTGATTTCAGTCGGCCGACTGGACCCATTCGCTCTGTTCAGTCAGGCGATTGGACCTCAGTCATGTGATTGGCTCAGTCGATCACATTCAGTCAGCCGACTGGGGTTCAGTCGGGCGTCTAACTCATTCGCATAGCTCCATTCGGTCGACTAGCTCATTCTGATAAGCCATTCGGGTGAATGGTTCATACTCATGTCCATTCGGCTGTTTAGTGCATGAGTATAGTCCATTCGTACGGTTGGTCCGTACTCATGGTCCAGTCGTGCGATTGGAACATATTCATGATTTTGACTTTATGACCATTTTTGACTTAAACCCTTTTTAACTTTTGATTTAACTTTATGAGTGTTTGATCATCTCAGACATGATCATTTTAACTTGAAAAACTTTTGATCACCTCAGACGTGACTGATTTACGTTTGAAAACACGTGTGGTCACCTCAGACGTGACTCTTTTAGAATGATTAAATTCCCTATTGAATCCCATGACGTAGTCCGATATCAAACAAACTGAATTTGAATAAATTTCAACAAATTAAAAATTTAAGAAATTAAACAGAATTACAAAACTAAAACTTGTTTTTGACGTTTTTGTGTGAGGTGTAAATCCTAAGATAGAAATCTAATGGATTAAGTTCTAGAATAGGCAGCTTCAATTAATTTTGACCATAACTAGACCAAATCAATTTGGAATCAGACAGGCAAGTCAAATCATTTGGGACATTTTATCAACACCTTTTGATACTCAATTCTTGTTTTTCATCTAGAGTCGTTAGCAAGCTTAGGAAATCATACTAGTACTATTAGATTCCCATATTGATTTGGACTTTCATGAATTGTAGCCATGATGATTGTCAGTATACTGATCCTCTTAAATCCATACACAAACTTTTGACACAGATTGGTGATAGTTTAAGGTTTAATTATTTCAACCAACATTTGTGGATTCCACGCTTATGTGGTAATCAACATTCCCCAGGAGATTTTTGAGCGGTCTACGGGTATTTTGACAAGAAGAAACTATTCTTAGAGCTTTCAAAGAGAAGGCAAGCCTCAGGTAAGTGCCATCGCATAGCAGAGAGGCGGCAAACAACAATGAATTCTAGAATATCTAGGTTATGCTTATCCTCAGGTCAGTGCAATCGCATAGTAGAGAGGCACACAACCTATCTTCTTGTTAGAGCATCTTTAATTTTTTTCGTTTGCACATAACGCACCAACAACATAAGTTATTAGCTTGATAGCATTTACTTTTCATTTTTTCGTGCTTTGCTCTATTATAGTCATCCGCACACATTTGTGGCGTTTATTTGCTCGTCACCCTTATTGGAATTTTGTTGATTGTGTTAACCAGTGATAAGAAGGGAACCCATAGTTAGTTGAACAACTTAGTTTGATCTTGAGATCACCAACAAGGTATAATCATCTATTGTGTTGAATCTACCGACATATCATCTTTGGTCTATCAACCTCTAGGTCTACTTTCTTTGTGTTACCTTAGTAGTAACCAGTTTTACTATCATTTTTCCTTTATATTGCTCAGACTACACAGAGTTATAATTTGAATTTGGCATCTTATTCAATTAATATTTTTAAAGTCCCAATTGAGTTGTTCCTGTGTACTATCATTTTTCAAAGTCATTAAATCGGTATCACAGATACGATCTATTTTCTATCAGCTAGCCCTCCTCCTAAAATTCTAAAACCGTAACCGATTACGCTTTTTAGGATTTTAATAGGCAACAAAATAACGTTAATTTAATTTGACTACTTAAAATAAAATAGATAAATAAATAAAAAAGAATGAAAAAAGAAAATTGACTATACTCATCGGACTACACATGGCCATCATCGGGAATTACATCACTTTTCTTTTTAACGCCGTTGACCTCTAACAAATATAGAAAACGTGGTTTGTCAAAAGCCTTTGTATAGATGTCAACGCGTTGAAAATCAGTGTTTATTTTAACCACATCGATTAGGTTTTTTTCAAAGCAATCATGTATAAAGTGATATTTTATGCCCATGTGTTTGGTCTTAGGGTGTTGGACCGGATTTTTAGTTACTGCAATTGCAGCTGAGTTATCAACAAAAATAGGAGTAGAAGAGAAATTCAAACCTTAGTCCCGCATTTGCTATTGAATCCAAATGATTTGTGAACAGTAACTTGCAGTAGCAACGTATTTGGCTTCACAGGTTGACAACGCAACCGAGGTCTGCTTCTTACACTGCCAGGTCACCAATCTCATCCCAAAGAATTGACATCCCGCTGATGTAGACTTGTAGTTCATCTTGCAGCCACTGTAATCCGAGTCATTATACGCTGTAAGCTCAAAATCATCGTCATGAGGATACCACGACCCAAGTGTTGGAGTACCCTTCAGATAACGAAAGATCCTTTTGACCCCTATCAGATGGTTGACTTTTGACTTTGCCTGATATCTTGAACATAAACATGTAGCGTACATGATATCAGGTCATGAGGCAGTGAGGTACATCAAAGTACCAATCATTCTGCGGTACATGGTGGCGTCGACCAGATCACCATTCTCGCCTGGTGCGACATCATGGTTTGTAGCAAGTGGAGTTCCAGCTGCAGAAGCATTCTCCATGTCAAACTGACTGAGAATATCTCTTACATACTTGGTGTGATGTAGGAAGATCCCTTTTGGTGTCTGTTCCACCTGTAACCCAAGAAAGAATTTCATCTCTCCCATTGCACCCACTTCAAACTCAGCCTTCATTACTGCTTCAAACTCTTTACATTGATCTTCGTTCTTTGAACCAAAGATTATGTCATCTACATAGATTTGAACAAGTAGTAAATCTCCATCATTTTCTCTTATGAATATTGTATAGTCAATAACACCTCTGCGAAAGCCGTGTTTCACAAGGTGAGTCGAGAGTTTCTCATACCAGGATCTGGGAGCTTGATGAAGCCCATATAACACCTTGTCGAGTTTGTAAACTCTGTCCCGATGATATGGATCCTCAAATCCCTCGGGTTGACTGACATACACTGTTTCTCGGATTTCACCATGAAGGAATGCACTCTTCACATCAAGTTGATAAACTTTAATCTTCATGTATGATGCATAGGCGAGGAAGATACGGATTGCTTTCGTTCTTGCCACAGGCGCAAACACTTCATTGTAGTCTATCCCCTCGACTTGTCGAAATCCTTGAACAACAAGTCGAGCCTTGTTTCTGATGATCACACCATGATCATCTTTCTTGCATTTCAAGACCCATTTTATGCCAATGACCTTAGCACCTTTAGGTCTATCCAACAGACTCCATACACATAACTTCTTGCACTGAAGAAGTTCTTCTTGCATGGTACTCACCCATGCGTCATCATTTAGGGCTTCACTAACATACTTTGGCTCAAACTGAGACACAAAGCAATGATATGCACCATCGTGATGGTACCCCTTTTCCATCATCGAGGCATAATCAATTGAGTACAGCTGATTTCTGGTCTGAAGTCCTGACCTCACATCGCCAATGACATTATTCAAATGATGATAGACATTTAGGCGTCATCCAAGAGTGGTTGGAACAACTACCTCAGAATCAAGATTATGAACATTTGGTTCAGTATCTGAGGCAGTAGGAGTCTGAGGTTCTGAAGATGCAGAGACATCAATGTCAGACGCTTGTGGACTTGCACGAATAGGAACCTGTTCCTCCTGGTTGTTCTGATCAGTCTCCAGAGCTTCTTCATCAGAGGAGGAGTCACTATCGTCAAGTGCTCCCCCTAAGTTGTTAGATGAGCTACCTTGTGAACCAGATGATGTTGAATTTGGAGCCGGTGGGTTCAGGACATCATACATCATCTTGGTTGCTAACTCGTCGTCAAAAGTGGAGAGTGGGATGTTGAAGTATTTGAAGAATCCATCATAGTCGAAAAATAAGGGAGGTCCTTTCCTAGCAGTTGGTGTGGTGTATCTCTAATCTACGTTACACCACACTTCTACTTGACCCATTGAGTTGTTGTAAACTCTCTTGTTCGGTATGTTGTATCCTAGAAATATACCTTCATCAGCCTTCTCGCTGAATTTTCCCTCCTTAGTCTTCTTCAGTAGGGTGCACGGGGCGCCAAATGGCTCGAGATACTCTAGATTTGGTTTACGTCGCTGTAGTAACTTGTAACGTGTCTTGCCATGGCGTTTAACTATCAGAACTCGATTCAATGTGTAACATGCATTTGCAACTGCCTCGTTCCAGAATTGGATAGGCAGTTTCGAGTCTGCTAGCATTGTCCGTGTCGTCTCTATCAAGCTACGATTTTTCCTTTCAGCAACGCCTTTCATCTGAGGAGTGTAGGCAGAGGTGAACTGATGCACAATTCCCTTTTCCTTGCAGTAAGCCTCCATGCATTGATTCTTAAACTCGGTTATGTTGTCTGAGCGCACTTGACAAACCTTCAGCTTGTAGAGGGACTCCAATATAGTTACTAATTCTTTGAATGACTCAAACGTTTCTGATTTGGATTTCAAAAACATCACCTAAGAGAATCTTGAGTAGTCATCTGTAACTACATAGCAGTACAAGTCGCCTGCAATGCTTCTTGTACTGACTGGACCAAACAGATCCAGGTGAAGAAGTTCAAGAGGAAGTTCAATTGAAGAACTTTTTTTTCCTTATGAGACTTCTTCGTCTGTTTGCCCTTCTTGCAAGCCATACAGAAATCCGGAAGTTGGAAGTTTTTGACGTTAACTCATCTCACTAGATCATTCTGGATCAAGTGATTCATCTCCCATGGATTAATATGTCCCATTCTCATATGCCAAGAGATGGATCACATAGTCCTTTTTAGGACATAGCACTTCTTGTTGTCAAAGACTACTTTAAAGCCTTTATCACATATTTGGGAAACATAAAGCAAGTTATTTTGAAGTTGTTGAATGTAATTTACCTTGTCAAACTTCACTTTCTGATTACCCACATCCCCTTGAGCTGTGATATACCCACCTTTGTTTCCAGCAAATGAAACATGGCCTCCTTTGATTTGTTTGACATTTGATAAAAGAGCCCTGTTCCCTGTCATGTGCCTAGATGCTCCGCTATCGACAATCCACGTGTTGGTTTCAGCACTATAGCGAACACCCTGGACATTCAATTGTAAACTTTAGTTCATGTTAGGGACCCAAGCCTTTACTGGCTTGGGTTTCCCAGAGGCATCAAACATCATAAACTCAACCCATTGACCTATAGATGGTGAGGGAAGTTCAGATGTCTTATTATTCTCATTATCAGACAGAGGGATTGATTTCTCTTTCTATAGGCCAGCTTTGTGTAAGGCTTGTTTGTGATAAACAAATGACTGGCTAATGGTTGAACATTAGGTTCACTAGTCCTTCTAGGTGGTGTCACTGAGTTCCTCTTAGAAGAGCTAGGTGTTAGGTCCTGAAGTTCAACTTTTCTCCTCGGTGTCTGATAGTAAGGATAGTTAGACACAATGTGTCCATATTCTCCACAGTTGTAGCATGAACTGCTTTCGACTTTACGATTTAACTGTTTTTGTGGAGAAGTGTATGTCACACATGTGACCTTACTCTGTTTGGACTTAGACACTTCTTGGTTAGATGTATAGTCTGGTTTTACAAATTTAATTGATTTACCTTGTTTTACATCTTTTCCATTTTGTTTACCTGGACTTTGACATAATGTACGTGATTGGTTAACATTAATGTTCTTTTTAGATTCAGATTTGACTTTGTTTGAACCAGACAAAATATTAACCTTTTCAAACTCTTTTTCTAGGTTAACACAAGGCATTTTATCTTTTGCCTTTGAAGTGGAGTCCTTTTGTTTAGTACTAGATTCATTTGTTTTACTTGTGGAATCTAGATCACTTACAAGAGGAGTGGACACCACATGATCCTTGATTGGATTATTATTGATTGGTTTACATTTTGCGTTCATCAAGATCTCATGTGGTGGTGGAACCACTTTATAACTGTTGGACCAAAAGAACCAATGAGCCAAGATCAGAAAACCTCTAAGTCCCACATGGTATCACAACAACTGCTGAAAGCCTCATCAGCTGTTTGACAAGTGCTGAAGACTTCAACAGCTGAAGATCAAGTGCTGAAGACTTCAACAGCTGAAGAACTAAAGTGCTGAAGTACAACAGCTGAAGAACACAAGTGCTGAAGCTGAAAGACCAAAGTACTGAAGTACAACAGCTGAAGAGTTTACAAGTGCTGAAGATCAACAACTGATGTACAAAGTCTGAAGACAAAGACTGAAGACATCAGCTCATGATATCTACTGAAGTCATCAGCTGATGAAACATCTGAAGGTCAAAGCCTGAAGATCAAGTACTGAAGCCTTAGTAGTTTGTCACAACTGCTGAAGAGTACTTCTTCAGTAGTTGTGATATCAGTAGTTTTATATTTCTAGTTTCAGTAGTTTTATGTTTCAGTAGTTTTGTAAAACGACTGAAGAGCTTGTTCTTCAGTCGTTGTACTTTCAGTAGTTTTATATTCTGTACTTAACACTCTGATATGTTCTCAGTAGTTGTGAACATTTCAGTAGTTTGTTAAGAGTTAGTTATTTTTGTATTAGATCTGCCAGTTGTCACTTTCCCGTGATAACAGCAGCGATTGCACTCTATATAAGGAGTGTCAACCTATTGTAATAATGGAGTGAATGACGGGAATGATATGAATGATTGATTAGAAATATTCTATATCTATAAACATTCCTTGAATCAGAAATATATATTCTCTCACTATAACCGTATGTGATCTTATTGTATACAAGTTTCGATCTCTTGCTACAATTTGTCTAATTCCTGTTCGTATTCCGCTGCCTTGAATTCTAATACATCAAACTTGTGATCGATGATCCTGTCAAATGGTATCAGAGCAGGTTAATCATTGCTCGATCTAATAATTGATCATTGAAACTGCTATTCAAGATCTAAGTTTGATTGAATTAGCTTTTGTTTTTGCAAGAAACGGTTATAGAGATTGAATTTTCTGTATTTCTGGTCATTCATCCTGAGATCTTTTCTTGGTTTTCATTGAGTTTGTTGTGGTCTGTGTAAATCTTTTAAAAGCTTGAATTAAATTGTTTCTGAACTGAAAATGACTACTCCCTCCAATGATCCTCACAATACTGGTTCGTCAACCAAGCCACCAATGCTGGTTAGGAATGAGTATAACATATGGCAACGACGAATGCTCCATCACCTGTCTGTTAACAACGCAGGTTGTTGGACATCAGTGGTACATGGTCCACACAAGCCTATGGTGAATAACCCGGAAACCAATCAAATGGTTCCGAAGAGGAGGGAGCAATACTCAGATGAGGATAAGAAGTTGCTTGAAATTGATACAAAAGCCCATGGAATTCTGGCCATGGCACTGCCAAATGAAATCTATTCTGGGCTAATGCATCATGAAACTACCCATGACCTCTGGAATGCCTTGAAAGAACAATTTGGAGGAACAGATGAGGTCTTGGCAAATAATAGAGAAATCCTCGCCCAACAATATGAGACATTTTCTCATAGAAAGGGTGAGACACTGACTCAACAATATGAGCGGTTCTCTTGTTTGATCTCTGAATTAAAAATGGTCAAACTTGAGTACACAAATATCCAGATGAATAACAGATTTCTCAGATCACTGCCTGAGAGATGGGACACATATACTATTGTCCTACGCTCCAGTGCAAGTTTGGACAAACTATCTCTCACCCAACTCCATGGGAAACTGCTCACGTTTGAGAGAGAGATAGAACAGAAGAGAAAGCTGTCTTCATCTGGAAAGCTCACTGAAGACTTTGTACCAGGCAACACTGCCTTGGTCGGTCATGAGTCAGAATATGCTTCATCTGAATGCTAGTATGATGAGCATATTAACTTCTCTTCAAGCACTTCTGATTCTGCATTTGTGAGTGTTGATGGTCAGTTTACTGGGTGTAATAATGACAATTTATGCTTCATTATGGATGATCTCAAGGGGATTGCTGATGACGACTTAGAAGAGATGGATATTTTGAGCCAAATGGCCCTGATAAATATCAGATCTCAGAAGTTCTATAAAAGAACTGGAAGAAAATTCCCAGGACTCTCTGGCAAAACCAAAGTTGGTTTTGACAAGAGCAAGTTGAGGTGTCACAAATGCCAAAGGCTTGGACACTTTGCAAGAGAGTGTAGATCAACTGGATCTAACTCCACTGCACCCTTTGTGACTTTTCCTGGCAATAGTCAACAACACAGAGGGCAACATCCTGTCACTTCTAGTCATCATCCTCAACAACAATCTCCGGCATATTTTGTTCCTCAGGGTCAAATGCCATATCTGTACCCTTGTTATTACATGCCACAGTCAAATCAAGTTCAAGTTCCTATGGCACCACAACCTCATGCACTACCAGAACCTCAGCCATCCCAATCTCATCAACAAACTCAACCTCAACAACACAGCTTCTTCATCCCAGGAGTTGTTGACTGGAGCAGTTTACCAGATGACATGTCTGGTCATGACCAACTGTTCTCAGGTGCTGGTCAACATGGTGGTGACAGTCCTTTTGGGAATCTAGCTCTTATGGCTTTGGAGTCTGCTGATACTTCATTTTCTAATGCCTCTACACCTAAGGTATCACAGGTATCCTCTGAGGCAAAAGCCAAATTATGTTCTGAACCATGCATAGCAGCATTTTCTTCCATTAGAGAAGCAAATGTAGCTTTAATTAATAAGAACATTGAGCTAGAACAAATAATTTCCAAAAACAAAGCTGAATTTGAGTCTGTACTTAAAGATAAAAATGATGAGATGTACAAACTGAAATGCCAAATAATTGATGATAAGGCTAGAGAAGAGGTACTTCTAGAGAAGTACAAAGATCTCAAAGAAACCCTTGCAGTTACCCAGGTAGAGTGTGATAGATGGGTACAATCATGCAAAGGTTTTGAAATGCTTCTTAGTAAGCAATCTGCTTCCAATGTGAAGTTTGGAATTGGTTACAATCACACTGCTCCACCTACAGATTTTACCCCAAGAGCAGAGGTAGAATCTGATGGTGAGAGTGATAACCAATCCATCACATCATGTGATCTACTTTCTGATGCAGCACAATCAGAAGTAGCAGTCAGCATCAAGCCCTCTTTGAACCTATCAGCTGATGTTGATGGTTCAAATGCTGACACTCACATGATCAATGAGTTGATCAACTTAGGAGTTAATTCTGAAGGTCCTGAAAGGACTAGAGAGCAGGATTAACACCTGAAGTTCAAACTTCAACTGCTGACAGTACTGAAGAGAAGAAAACTGCCAGTAGAAAGAGTTTGAAGACTACTAAAGAGGCAGTCAAGAAAGCAAACAATGCTTCCAAAGCATTGAAGAACAAGTCTTCTGTTGCTTCACCCTCTTTAGTCGATGATCAACCTAAGATGAAGAAGAAACCATGTGAAGTATGTGGTTTGTTCAATCATCTTACAGATGATTGTTGGTACAAAAGAGGTTCCAAACTCAAACAAAAAGAAGAAATTAAAGAGAAAATGGTAAAAATGAAAACTGAGTTTGAGACCACATTTGTATCAGCAACATCAAATCCTGTAACCCTTAAGTCCTCAAAGAAATCCAAAAAGGAAAAGAACAGAGGAAAAGAAGGAAGAGAAGCAAGTCCAAGAGGAGGAGAAAGAAAAGCAACCTCTGCTCACTTACAAGCGAAAGAAAAGTGCTGATGATCATACTGCTGAAGACAAATCCTTGGAAGAGCTGGTAAAAGAAGCTGACACTACACACAGCCGATCCATGGATAAAATAATTGAACAACTCTTTAGGCAGGGGTTGATACAGCCACATTGGATAGTGAGATCAGAAGGTTGGAAGTCTAAGAGATTCAGACCCGATGGGCTGAGTATGATGCTCTGGAAAAAGAGAGATTGGAAATAATGATCCGCTTTATTGCAAAATACTTAGGAAGATCGTTAATGGAGATTCGCGCGTGGACCAGGGACAGTATTCTGGCTATAGCCACTAGAATCTGTCTGTCTGAGCAATTCAACAAAGGGATTATTGTGGAAGCCCTTGATGAGGCTGGGGCTGGTAAAAGGTTAGAGATGGCTAACCTCACAAAGGGGAAACTAACTACAAAGATGCTGGATCAACCTTCCCTTCCACCCACTCAAACAGAGCCTATCCCTCGAATCTCCCAACCAATCTCTAAGCCAAAATCCAAACATCTTCATTCTCCAAAACCAATTCCTTCACCAACCCAACCATCATCCAGTGATGCACCTAGAAGGAGGAGAAGGGTGCTGAGGATGGAAGAAGAAGAAGAAGAGGAGGATGAAGATGATAGTCTGCCACTCTCTGCTGTTCTAAAGCTACCAAAACCCCGAAGTCAACTAATGATCACACCTGACTCTCAAAGGGAAATAGTCAGAGTTAAGATAGAAGAAGAAGAACAGCAGAAACAGCACGATGAGCAACTGTTGAAGATGGTTGACAAGGAATTTCCTCAGTCATCATCTATTCAAGCCATGAAAGGGCATGCTCAAAGGCTGTACACTCTCAGGCACACTTTTCAGTATCAGAAGAAGAGAGTGAGAGTATGGCCAGACCCCAGGGTGAGTTCTAGAATCCATAAAAGAACTATTCCACACAGATACAATGGCCAGGTACGAAAAACAATAGATTCTACCATCATGTTGGCCATTGTAGTCTCACCTTGGGAAATCATTGATGAATTCAAGAAAGCTCACCAAGCAAAGAAGACCCCTCAAGCTTTACTAGAAAACAAGATGATTAAGAAGGGGTTGTTATATAAAAAGCTTGAAGACATCCAGAAGAATGAGCTCCAGTTACTCCTTGAAGGCAACCATCCTGATGAATTTGTATATAGGGAGGTAACTACGGTGGAGCTGAAAAATGGCAGGACCATGAAGTACTTATCAGAGTACTATGGTCTAGAGTTCTTCTTCGAAGGAGGAGTAGAAGAACTCTCTCAGGAGGAACAAGTTGTTCTCCCTGAGGCCTATGTTCGAGAGTCATACAGACTCGTTATGGGGAAGTAAATCTCATGAATGGGATAACAACTCTGTGTCCAGTTCCCCAAAACAGAGTTCCCATTCATACCCTGCCAAACAAATATCTGAGATTTCTTCCCAGGCCTGAGCTTACATGGGTCATCTTCTCTACTGATCAAGAAGGAAAAAGACCAACACTTTGCTAACAATAAGTGGGATAATGAATAATTTAGAGGTTTTGGCTGCATTGGTTCAGGGGGAGTTTGTTGGACCAAAAGAACCAATGAGCCAAGATCAAAAAACCTCTAAGTCCCACATGGTATCACAACAACTGCTGAAAGCCTCATCAGCTGTTTGACAAGTGCTGAAGACTTCAACAGCTGAAGATCAAGTGCTGAAGACTTCAACAGCTGAAGAACTAAAGTGCTGAAGTACAACAGCTGAAGAACACAAGTGCTGAAGCTGAAAGACCAAAGTACTGAAGTACAACAGCTGAAGAGTTTACAAGTGCTGAAGATCAACAACTGATGTACAAAGTATGAAGACAAAGACTGAAGACATCAGCTGATGATATCTACTGAAGTCATCAGCTGATGAAACATCTGAAGGTCAAAGTCTGAAGATCAAGTACTGAAGCCTCAGTAGTTTGTCATAATGCTGAAGAGTACTTCTTCAGTAGTTGTGATATCAGTAGTTTTATATTTCTAGTTTCAGTAGTTTTATGTTTCAGTAGTTTTGTAAAACGACTGAAGAGCTTGTTCTTCAGTCGTTGTAGTTTCAGTAGTTTTATATTCTGTACTTAACACTCTGATATGTTCTCAGTAGTTGTGAACATTTCAGTAGTTTGTTAAGAGTTAGTTATTTTTGTATTAGATCTGCCAGTTGTCACTTTCCCGTGATAACAGCAGCGATTGCACTCTATATAAGGAGTGTCAACCTATTGTAATGATGGAGTGAATGACGGGAATGATATGAATGATTTGATTAGAAATATTCTATATCTATAAACATTCCTTGAATCAGAAATATATATTCTCTCACTATAACCGTATGTGATCTTAATGTATACAAGTTTCGATCTCTTGCTACAATTTGTCTAATTCCTGTTCGTATTCCGCTGCCTTGAATTCTAATACATCAAACTTGTGATCGCTGATCCTGTCAATAACCCAATCCTCCCTCTTGTTTCTCTCTCTCACTAAGTTTTGGACAATATGGGTTGAACTTGTCCAACTGTGCAGTTTTTGTTTTAAGGAATTGACTTCTACTTCTAGAACTACCTTTTGCTTCTTAGTCTCCTCTAGGGAGTTAAGATAGTACCTAATGTCATTAGCTTGGTTAAAGGCAACAACTTCTGTTCCCCTAAGCTGTTTGTTCAAAAGGTTTATCTTTTCCTTGTAACTGTGCTCATTTTGTTTTAAAACCCTATTAGCTTCAGTGCACAGTTGCAAGTTCTTTACTAGGCTATCATTATGATCTAATAACCTAGCAAATTTTAAATCTATGCTTTTCCTAAATTTATTACCATCAGAACAAGCATGATCATTAAATAGTTGGTCAGTAGTACTTACCTGAGGAGGTGCAGATGAATCAGCCATTAGAGCAGAGTCTTGTGTTTCTGGTTCTGGTGATTCTGACGTTGTTGTCGTTATTCCTTCTTCAGGCAAGTAGTTGACCACTATTGCAGTTTTATCAGTACTGGACATCGCAAGGTCCACTGCAATATCTCCTTCACTCGCTAAATCGTCATCTATATCCTCCACACTAGCGATATTTGATTCTCCCGGTGAGACAAACCTAAAGCTGTAGTCCTTTCCTTCATCCTCATTAGCAGTCAAGGCTTTAGGATCCTTGCTTGATGAAGTAGGGCTGCTAGTGGGTTTCTCCTGACGATTGAAGGAGGATTCAGGATTCCCATTTCCAGTCTTCTTTGGCTTCACGCACTCCCTTTTGAAGTGCCCTTTCACACCACAGTTGAAACAGGTCACCTTTGACTTATCGAAGCCTAAGGTTGTGTCTTTAGTTGCAACCAAGTTTTGTCCGGTCCTCTTGACAAACTTCTTAGCACGTCAGACAGCACTTGCTAAGGCCCACATGATATCCATCTGTTCCAGCTCCGTCTCGTCCACCTGCTCGTAGTCCTCATCAGCTAGGTGGCAGTTCCCTATCTTTCTAGCAATTAGTCCATCATAAGAGTGGACTACTACAGCTAAAAGATCCATGTGCTATTTAGCCACCTCAACTGTCACATTACCGAAGTGTTAAGTCTTCAGCTTTGTTGCATTGGCTTCAGGTATTATATATTGGGTACCAGACAACCTTGACATTCTGACCCTGAAGTAGATGCTTGAGTAGGACCAGCTGAGCTTGACACAAAGGCAGTCTACAGTGGTGCACCAGATGTCTTTGCCAGAGGAGTCGTGTTGTAGAGCGCCGGATTCTGATCATAGTTTGACTTTTGGGCTTTATACTTTATCCTTAACTCTTCCTCTCTTAGTTTTAGAATGAAGTCATTTATATCTAACTTTGTTAGCATACCATTCTGTCTGATATTGGAGACAAAGGAAGCCCATTTCTCTGGCAATCCATCAGCAAAGTTAGACACTTTGTCTTCCATTGACGTCGTTACTCCGTGAGTGTGCATCTCACTCATCAAGTGGTAGAATCTATCAATAACGTCATCCAGGCTTTCTTTACCCAGTAAAGAGAAGTTGTCAAACTCCTTCAAAGCCTTAGCCTTTATGGCCTTGAGTGATGCATTCCCGTCATACCTCTTTTCCAATGCATCCCATAATTTATTTGCTTGCGTATACTTCGAGTATTGATGGAAGATATCCTTCAGAATAGACTGTGTAAGCAAAGCATAGACATTCGTTTCAGCATTGTGTTTGGCCTTTTGTCCATCAGTCATGCCACTTAGTGTAAGTTTGACACCATCAGCTCCTACTAGCATGTTGTACCCCGTCTTTATAGCTTCCCACAGTTTAGTATCTACTCCATTTAAATAGATTTCGAAACGTTGCTTCCATTGTGGGTATTCGTCTAACGTGATAAGCTTTGGGGGTTTATTATGATTCCCCACTTCATTCTCCAGTAGGAGTAGGTTCTGTATACGTGAGTCTCTCCCTGCTGTAAATGTTGAATATTGGTCCTCCATTGCTACAAACTTTAAGTTTTAAACAAATGTTTTATTAGTGCAAATGAAGGTGTGCGATTGGGCTATTCGAGCGATTGAACAATGCGGTTGGTTCAATCGTGCGGCTGAACTAAGGTGGATGGCTTAGTCGGGCGAATGAACAAGTGCGGTTGAACAATGCATATAGACTGCTCAGTCGTACGAATGAAGGTACGAATGAGTCCAATCGTGCGTATGGAGAATGCGAATGAGTTTAGTCATTCAATAGAGTCAATCGTGCGACTGAAGCTGCTGGATTTCAAAATTTTCTAGGTTTAACGTGTTTTGGCCGCAAAAACTAGAATTTTCACTAACCCTAATTGTCGTATGCCGGAAAAACTAAACTTTATGACTAAGAGACGTCTAAGAAACCGTTTGATAGAAAAAGATTGCGTTTTTAGTGAAAAAACAAAACTTTTGTATAAAAAATGATTGAATCACACGTAATCAAGAGCCAAAGCTCTGATACCACTTGTTAGGATGGTGTATTGAGTGGAATATTAACTGATTAACGTGTATACCGAATCAAATAGTGCGGAATCCTATTTGATTGGCTATCCAATCAGTGGGAACGCACGTAGAAACAATTATGTATTGAATCTAAATGTTAAGAACGATTAAGAATCGATCTACTGCGATCTATGAACTTGGAGTAGGTTCTTAGAGGTCTCTGGACTGCTAGGGTACGTCTGGAGTCAAAGTGTATTCAATGCTTATGTTTTTCCACGAATTAGGTGGTATTTATAGGTTACGGTTGCTCATTCGGGTGACTGAACCGCTAGCATGGTTCAGTCGTGCGATTGAGCCATGCGGTTGATCCATTCACATGACTAAGTGTTCAGTCGTGCGACTGAGCCAATCTCATGTTACAATCATACGATTGATCTAGTCTCCTGGTGTGAAGTCGGTTTTTCGGGATCGATAAACATCCGAGCATGTTCTTGACGGAAGGATGAACAACCAAAACCAAAAGTCAAATCAATAACACAAACTATCAAATATTGGTTTCATTGATAAAAACCTAACAATTAGAAGCTCGTTACAACATAAGAATCAAGACTCTTGGCAATGGGAAGATCGAGCATGATCTCCCCTCTCATCCGGCAGCCCTAGGCTCCGGGCAGACTTCCTCTCAATCCTCTGTCTCTGCACACATTGAAACTGGTATATATAGGCCTCAGCCCATATTAGATGCGATTGGGCCCATTCGTGCGATTGGACCATGCGTATAGTTCAATCGTACGACTGGACCATGCGTATGGTTCAATCATACGACTAGACCATACTTATGATTCAGTCTTATGAATGTCCCAATCGCATCTCTCAGTTGCACGGCTGGTCCATTAGCATGGCTCAGTCGTACGACTGAGTCTTATTCGCATATGCTCCTGCGAATGACCCAGTTTCATGTGTTTACAACATATCAAGTGTATAACATTAAGCCTAGACTATTCGACAAGCGAAAATTCCCCCTTGGATGTTGCTTGCGAATAGTAGATAACACCTCTTACAATCTTCAGTCAATCTTTGCTCTGGTTGCCAATAGAATCAAACGAAAACCATATTAGCCAACGTTGCCGATCCGTCAGGTTACTACCACATCCCTGAAAATGAATTTAGGCACAATAGCTTTCGTTTACTTTGCAGAACACCATCATAGCAGCAAGATTCCCCATATAACTGATTTTTCCAGATAATGATACGAACAATTTTCCATTGCTTCAATCTTCACACAGGCTAACTTGATTAACATCACCACCTGCAGAAATTCCCCCTCACATTCAGCATATCCCAATATATAGACATTGTTCTCTCCTTGCGTCTTGACACGGTGTATTGGGCAAAAGGTTGAAGGTTCCAATCCACAGATGACAATATCAACCAAATCAGCATGCACGAAGATTCATCATCGGAAACCGGTTCACATCATCACTTTCTGATTGCGTCTTCACTTTCTATATACTAGGATTCCCCCTAAGAAGCAGAATCCCTTCTGTGCGGATAAATATAACTTTATTGGCCCATAAGTAGTCAGATGCTCCTGACTACCCCACAAAATCAGCACCAACTGCTGACATCTTCTCTTCTCTCTTTCGTGTTCCAATTACATTCACCTATTCTGGAAATCCGACGAATAATGGGGTACACATCGAACTTATTTAACAAACGAACCTCTGGGTGAATATGCTTTGCTCATCTTCAAATCCGTGCAAGAAGCTGTTCCAGACTCTTTTTTTTGGTCTGGAACAAATGCGGATGAGTCAATGCGGATGGCTCATTCGTGCGATTGAACATACGACTTGTCCAGTCGCACGACTGAACATACGACTGGTCCAGTCGTACGAATGGCTCATTCGCATGGTCCAGTCGTACGAATGGTCCATTCGCATGGCCCAGTCGTACGAATGGTCCATTCGCATGGCCCAGTCGCATGAACAGGTCTGCACGCAGATTTTCAGATCTGCAGCCGCCAGGGCTGCCCAAAACCCTAATCTGACGAATTCAACATGAACCGAAACAAAGTAGACATCATCAGATTCGAAAGGGTGAAAGGGTGACAGGAACGTGGTTTCGAGTTCGATTTCAACATAGGAGCAACACATGTAACAAGATCTGAGCAAAACACGAAGAACACGAAAGTGGGTTTAACATCAAGATCTGAAATTGAATCCAGAGATCAAGAGCTTGGGTTGCTAGAATGATTGTTAGATCATTCCAACAGTAACCGGCTCTGATACCAATTATGAAGTCGGTTTTTCGGGATTGATAAACATCCGAGCATGTTCTTGACGGAAGGATGAACAACCAAAACAAAAAGTCAAATCAATAACACGAACTATCAAATATTGGTTTCATTGATAAAAACCTAACGATTACAAGCTTGTTACAACATAAGATTCAAGACTCTTGGCAAGGGGAAGATGGAGCATGATCTCCCCTCTCATCTGGCAGCCCTAGGCTCCAGGTAGACTTCCTCTCAATCCTCTGTCTCTCTACACATTGAAACTGGTATATATATAGGCCTCGACCCATATTTGATGCGACTGGGCCCATTCGTGCGATTGGACCATGCGTATGGTTCAATCGTACGAGTGGACCATGCGTATGGTTCAATCATACGACTGGACCATACTTATGGTTCAGTCTTACGAATGTCCCAATCGCATCTCTCAGTCGCACGGTTGGTCCATTAGCATGGCTCAGTCATACGACTGAGTCTCATTCGCATATGCTCCTGCGAATGACCCAGTTTCATGTGTTTACAACATATCAGGTGTATAACATTAAGCCTAGACTATTTGACAAGCGGCGGACACACTATATATGACTATATATGCTCCAACACCTGGTTCAGCTGTGCGACTGAGTCATTCGCATGAAGTTTTTCATGCGTATGGTCCATTAGCATGGGCCATTCGCATGATAATTTCATATTACTAAGTTTGAATGTATTCATTATCATTACATTATTTATATTAGTTGAAACAACCACAAACCTATATAATCAATTCAATATGCGTTAAACAACTCATTAATGAAATATTAAACATTATAATCACAACCAAAAATTTACATTTCATTAAGTACCCAACTGTTACATAAGTGTAAGACACTAAAGACATATTACATTAAGTTCAGAAACTAGGGACACATGTACTTACACAAGTCAAATGGCAATATGCCTTTTGACTCTACATTTGATTTTGTTGTCTAGTCTTATGTATCCAGCTAGCCTTCAAAGTATGGCCGGCTATAGGATGTAGTATATGTATTTCACGTTCTTCTAACTTTCCATTATGCTTTGTAACACTTTGTAATAGAACTTGAGAAGCAATATACAACATTCTTGAAAACCAAATACTTGTGTTGTTTGCTATCTTATTCTGCCTCTTATTTACTTGTGTTCTTAGCATCTCCTACTTTAGTTAACGAGTTCCCTATTTGATCTATTAAGTGTCCTAAAGAACTCTTCTCAATTGTGTTGTTGTGTTGTAAAGTGCATCATCCCTTCTAACGGTCCTGCATTTGGTTTCAGAGCCAGTAAAGCTCTTGATATACAATCTCACCATCTTAAGATCCCTCACACACACAAAACACTTAACAACTCAAATGGAAGCTATCACTAAGGCTGATATGGAAACTAGAACTATGACAAAGTCTCCACTAATCACTTCTGAAGACTTTGATACTTGGTGTCAAAGAATGGAAGGCTTTATGATGTACTCAAATTATACATAAGAATCCTATCAAAAGCACGTTAATTAATTCTCAATATCTCCCTTAAAATGATGAGTATGTACTTAAAAAGGTTAAATTGTGTTTGTAGGTGTTTAAAAGGGAAAGTTGGACAAAAGAAGCATATTTGACAAGAATTTGAATTAATCCGAGCTTTGGAGTCCAAGCACGGGGTCTTGCCTCATTAAGCACGACCCTATGCCTTGCCTGAAACACACCCTAGTGCTAAATTGGCACACCCCCATATTTTGACATCTGACATGACAAAAAGTAGTGTCTCCTAAAAGTAAGCATGGGGCCATGCCCCCTAAGGCACAGGGTCGTGCCCCACATCCAACACGGGGTCGTGCCTGACACCTTCTACACGTACAAGCGAACCAACTTTCGTACACATTTTACTAGCATGGGGCCGTGCTTAAACACTCCAGAAATCCTATAAATAGACGCCTAAGTTCAATATTTTGGCAAGCTTTGGTGGGAGAGTTACTCTAAAGAATTCTCTTGGGAATCAAGTGATTAAGACTATTTGGAGGCTCGGGAGTTGCATAAAACATGGAAGAAGCTCGGGATTGGCCAAACACCATCCATTGTGGATCACTAGTTTGATTGTTCCATTTCACCGATGATTTCATATCTATTGTTATCTGTTGTTATGGACAAGCTCATTATGAGCTAAACTCTTAATTTCATCCTAATTGGATGAAACTTATGTAATTTGTGATGAACTAATGGTGTGATATATATTATTTTATTGTTATGGTGGTCTTGGAGAACTTTTGATGGGTAGTACCTACTTTGAATGGGAAATTATAATTTATGGTTTGTTATTTCGATTACCATACACGATTGAAAAACATATGATCAACTTTTATTCACGAAACCGGTCTTCATAATAAATTCGTGGCTAATGAACTAGAGATGGTTATTAGAAATCATATCCCCTTAACTTTCTGATTATTTGCGGGTTCCCTTTTATTAGTCTGAGAAATCTACAGTAATGTTATGGTTTTATAAAATTAATGGTATGTTAGGAAGGAACTTGATCAACTCTCTTTTAACATTAAGTTATGTTTTTAGAAATCGTATGTCAAAAAGGTCATAAAAGATTTACCAACATTATAGGGCTTTAATCTAAGCAGTAACTCAGCCTGACATGATCCTAGTCACTATGACAGTAGGATAGACGAGAAATCACGCTAGCTCATCTTTATAAACATTAACATTACTACATTAATCAATATCTTTAAATCACACCACTAATTCATCACAGTTACGTAAGTGTAATTCAATTAGGATGATAACCTTTATTCCGTGGTTTTAAATCCAAACGCTTCAATCTGAGTTTACTATAATTTTAATATTGTTTTAAAACGCTAAAAACTCATCAATACAATTCATCATTTTCTCAAACCAAAACCAAATCTGATAGTCAAATCTTAAAGATTGTTGAGTAGGCTAGGTGTGTCCATGGGTTGATACTCGGTTCTTACCAACACTATATTACCACACGACAGGTACACTTGCATTTTGTGTGTGTGGTTTTGTATTTGTAATAACCAATTAAAACTAAATCATCGCAAAAACCCTTATCAAAATATATACATTCCGCATTGCATCATGTTTTTGGCGCCGCTGTCGGGGACACATGGCAAGTTGAAAAACAATATAAATTTTTGACTCTCTTGTGTATGCCGGGGACACACGGCAAGTTGAAAAACAATCTAAATTTTTGGCTATCTTGTGTATATGTTGTTAATATATTTTGTTAAATTTTAATTTAATTTTGGTAGATAGTTTGCCTTATCTAGTTTAGTTACTATTACCTAATTCATTCTAAGCCTTAGTTAGTTTACGCTTCCTTAAGTTAGTGTACGTTTGACTCATCTAGCCCTGAACTTGTTTCGCTACTCTCGGAACCCGAGTGACTTTTTCGTCAAAGGTTACGCAAAAGACCACAAGAAGAAGCTCCAATCATGAAGAAGACATTTTGGAAGGTACACCATCCAAAGAAGACATGGCTAACCAAGACGTGGAAATGAAGATGTACTATGCCACACCGTCAATTGATGGTTATGAGTCTAGTGTTGTCCAACCAACAATAGCAGGCAACAATTTTAAGATTAAATCTAGTATCATTCAACTCGTTGAAACTCTATTCAGTTCCATGGATTGCAAGACGAAGATCCTAATGCTCACTTCTCACGATTCCTTTGTAATTGTGTGACCTTCAAATCAATAACTGTTCAGACGACGCCGTTTGACTAAAACTTTTTCCATTTTCACTTCGAGCCCGAGCCATTGACTGGCTTGATTCGCTTCTGCTGGTTCCATCACCACATGGGTGGAAATGGCTGAACAATTCCTTATGAAATACTTTCCACCCGATCGCACTGCCAAACTGAGAAAACAACATCACAGCTTTCCCCAAGATGATGATGAATCATTACATGCAGCATGGGAAAGATACCAAAGTCACCTTCGCACATGCCCACATCACGGACTTGACTTGTGGCTGTAGTCTCAAACTTTTTATGATGCAATCAGTGGAGAACACAAACAAGCTGTAGACCAAAGTGCGGGAGAGGATTTCAGAAGTGCCACACCAACAGAGGCATACCAATACTAAGAAAGAGTAGCTAAGTAGAGCTTTGCTTACAATCCCTTAAGAACCAAACCCAGTTCTAAAGGCATTCATCAAGTAGACTCTGAAACCTAATTGCATCCCAATTAGAAGATCTAACAAAATGATTCAAACAATTGCAAGTAGAGCTAAAGAAAACTCCAAAACGATACAAAACATGCGGAAATTTACATAAGAGTGGAGAATGCCCAAAAGGCATCATGATGGTTGAAGATGTTGACTATATAGGAGGCCCAAGTAACTCATATAACAACAACTCAAATTGGAGAAGCAAGTCGAATTACAGAGATATGGTAACAACCAATAATCATCAGGATTTAACCGAAGGCCACCTTACCAACAACAAAAACCATCATACCAAGGTCCAAGTAGTAGTAATGAGGACCATGGAATATTATCGATGGAAGACTTAATGCAGCAATTGTTGTTAACACACAAGCCACATATGAGTACATCCAGAAATCTGATCGAAGAAATAAGGAGAGATTCCAAAGAAACGAGGCTGATATTAAAAGCAACAAAGCATCATTACAAACCATAGAGCACCAAGTAGGTCAGATAGCAAAACAACTATCTGAAAGACACCAAGGTACTCTGCCTAGAAATATTGTGACCAACCCTAATGCTCAAGTCAAAGCCATCACCACCAGGACTAGCAAAACCACTCAAGGTGATGCACCTGCTTTGCAACCCATCCTTGACAAAGTAGAAGCCGAAACTCCAAGCAATGCAAGTGATAAGCAACCTATTATTGTAGAACTAGCCAAGAAATACATACCACCACCATCTTATGCTCCACCACCTTCATATCTAGGTCGTTTAAAAAAACAACGAATAGAGGCACAATATGGCAAATTTCTGGGGTTGTTCAAACAACTCCATCAATCTGCCTTGGTGGAAGCCTTAGCTCAAATGCCAAATTATGTTATGTTTTTTAAGGGTGTTTTGTCAAACAAAGAGAAACTGGAAAACTTTTCATACGTAGTTTTGAACGAGGAATGATACGTAGTTTTGAACGAGGAATGCTCTGCAGTTCTTCAAAACAAACTACCTTAAAAGATGACTGATCCAGGAAGCTTTACTATACCTTGCCTAATAGGAAATCTTTCTGTTAGCAACACGTTAGTTGATTTAGGTTCTAGCATTAACCTTATGCTTTATGTGGTTTTTGAAAAGCTAACTTAGGTGAACCTAGACCTACTTGCATGAGTATCAAGTTAGCTGACCGTTCTATCAAATATCCGAGGGGCATTGTTGAAATCTCTTAGTTAAAATTGACAAATTTGTATGTCCCGTTGATTTTGTTATCCTTAACATGAATGAGGATAAGAATGTTCCTCTTATCCTAGGTCGACCTTTCTTATCGACTGCTTGAGCCCTCATTGATGTTTGCACCCGCAAACTCGCGCTTTGAGTGGACGAGGAGGAAGTAACTTCTGATATAAGACAATCCATGAAACACCCTCAACATCATGATGACTCACTCTATTACATTGATGTCTGCGTTCAATCATAAGCTATCATTTAAAGGGAACTCTTCAAAGTGAGGCATGCAACACTCGATTAGTAGAGGTCCTAATCACAAACCCATCTATGAAGATCAAATCATTTGAGAACTAGAAGTTGATGAAACATTGTCTCATAAAGAAGCATTTGAGATCCTTGAACAAGAGCTAGAACCTAAAGCCAAACCTTCTATTGAAGACCCTCCATGTGACATTCTGTGTTGCAGGTCAATATCCGTACGTTAACAAAATGAGATAAAATAATTAAATACATCATAAGACTTAATTTTATGATAATTATGGTCATTCAAGGTCTAGCAAAGCCCATTTGTGAGTAAAGTTTATAACTGGTAATTTTGAAAATTACCGGGTCGCGTAGTGATAAAACGTTTAACGAATGTTGGTGATAATTCGGTAATTAAATTTGGTCATTATATTTTGAATTTTATAATAATGAATATTACGTAAAAATATACTAGTCACGAAAAATAATTATTAATATTATTTACCTTGATCGCATAAAATTAAGACTTTTTAGAAGTTGCCTTGATGCAACGTTCAGTCGGATGCTTGCTATGTTAAACCGTGTGTTATTATTTTGACTTTTAGTCACTATTATTAAATGTTATGAACCCTTGAAAAGTCTCAAATTAATACTTTTATCTTATAGAAATTTTTTCGTGTAAAAACCCGAACGTTTAAGATTTTTACAAAAAAAAATTAACGAGACCGACACCCGCTTTATACCGGGTGGCATCTCGCTTGGAGATCCACCAGCCATATAATTAATCTAATCACACAATTAACTTACCTTAACCACACTTACTCATTTATATAAACAACCATACACTCCTCTCCTACACACACTCACCCTCACTTTCTCTCACTAAAACACTCTATTCTCTCTTCTCTCTAAACCCACGGTCACACACCATCACCATCTTCATCTTTTCTTGTTTTCAAGCTTATTTCTAGCCTTGAACAACTGATTTCAAGGATCTCTTAGTGAGTTGGTGCAAGAGATTGTATAAATCCAACTCCAAGGAGAAGAAATCATCTAAAATCTTGAAGTTGTTCATCATTTCGGTAAGCTTTGATTCTTTAAAAATCTCATGCAACATGAATTTTGGATGATTTTTGCAAGCTTTGTTTACTAAAAAGTACATTTTCTTGAAATCCAAGGTACCAAAAATGGTTTTTAAACATGGAAAAAGGGTTTAAGAAAAAGAATGTATATGTGTGTGTGTGAACCGTGAGTGTGTAAATGTGTGTGTGTGTTTGATGTTGAAAATCTTGGATGATTTCTCTTGCATGCAAGATGATCACACTTTGATTTGTGGTTATGAACATCATAAGAAACCCATCTCCAAAGGAGATTATCAAAAATAATGAAAACAGGTTACACAGCATTTGTCATGGATGATGTTAATGAACCCATCTTGCTCTTTTATTTCATAAAAGATTGAGATAATCCATGAATAATGATGATCATGATTTGAAATCTTTTGGTTTCAAGTATGTTTTGTTGAAATGAAAACTGAAAACATAAGATAAAATCAATGATTTGGACTATATGTGTATCTATGAAATCATTTATATGTATGTATATATGATTTACACTTTTTGTTCTTGATTTGTTCTTCACTTGTAAGTTTAGAGATGATTGAAATGATTCATACATGTGATGATAATGATCTGGAATTTTGATGTTTTTATCTACATTTTATTTTAAGAAATGATAAAATAAGTTAAAATTAAAGCTACTTGAGTGAATATGGGACAAGACCACTAGTAGCTATGTCATAAAAGTTAAAAGCAAACAAGAAAAGAATCTTTGTAAGATCTGGAATCATAACTATAAAATATATAAAATATAGTTAAAAGTTAGTAACTTTACCAAAAATAAAAGTTTGTATGATTGGGTTTAATCTCGTAAACGTTTTACATCTAAAAACGCGTTAAAAACGATGTTTTCGGGTCTAAAATATTAAAGTGATTAAAGTTAAAAACTTATGTTTTTACGTATATAACAAACCCATAACCAACAAGATATTTGGTGATGACTTTATACGTGCGAAAAAGCCGAAAACCGACAATTTCGGGTAAAATTAATGGACTGTTTTGTAATTGATTTTTAACAGAATATTTTCAGAAGGTTTTGGTATAAATGAGTTATATTAAGCATATAAAATGTTCATAAGAAATATATGGGTTGAAGTACGGTTTATGTGTATAAAACCGTGCGGTTTCGGGTTAAAAATCACCGTATATGGGTGAAATTTGGGCCAAACATAATACATCATATTTTTATAATAAACTTGTCTAAAATAGTTTCATATATATTATACTACTGAAAATATAATTATTGTTAAAAAGAATAATAAAAGTTGAGTTGTATTGAATAAAGTAATATTTATAAGAGATGGTTTTTTTACTAGAATAAGAATATGGATATATCTAATTACTAAAACTTAAATAAAATATTATTATAAAATCATAATTACTTATTTATTTGTTTGTTTGTTTAATCATATATTCGTTTATTTGTTGTTTGTTGTTTATATAATACATAACTTGGTAAATTTTACGTTATATTTATATATACTTCATATGTTTATTTTGTGTGTTATTGTGATTGTTGTTTAAGGGATTAAATGGCTGATTTAATAATAAATATTTGTTACATCTAATATAAATTATTAAACTAAACTGAAAGTCACCAACGGGTCTTTAAAAATGGATTTCAAGATAAGTCTAGTGAGTTGGGTAAACAACTTACGTATTAGACTTATTACTCGACAATTAATAGATCCTTTGTGTTTAGGGCGTTAATTGGTCGTTTTTTTTCCGGGCTTGATTTTGCTAGATTATCTCCTTGTCACATTTCAAGGTGAGTTTTCACAGCCCCTCTTTTTTTAAATAACGTTTTATTTAAGTATTTTTTTTCCGGGGGAAAACATGCTATAACGCTTTCTGTTTATGATATGATTATGGAATAATTGCGTGATCTTTATGATGGCCTTGAGTTGTTTTATTATTTGTGCATGGCTACCCTCTTACATAATCATTAACCTTTGGAGGGCACAAGATATATGGTAGATCTATTGGGTTTGACCACCGCCCCTCAGGATCGGTTGCCACGATCGGTAGAGAGGGAATATATGTTGAAAGGATTTGAGGGATTTTGTGTCTTGTTTGATTATGGGGCTCTTGGTTGCGATCATAGTCAGTGGACCTAGCTAGTCCTTCACGATCCATAGGTTGATTCAGGAATAATCATGTCTTTTATAAAAGGAAATTATGATAACCTTTTGTATAAACTTATGAACTCACCAGCTTTTTGCTAATAAACTTTTGGGCTGTTTTTCAGGAGATTAGGCATGCATGGGAATGAAAAGGGTTTTGACGGCAAACCTATCAATTTTAGATACCACCTTTGGGACAAATTCCACTGCCGATTAAAATCATTGTTTATGTTAAAATCAACGTTATGTATTACAACTTAAGTTTTATTCTTGTTTGATGTAATGCCATTTTAATATTAATATTTAACGATGGTATTCATGATATGTTTGCTTGTAATTGTTGGAATAATCCAACTTCCGTTATCTCCATCACACGCGTGCCCTTCCGGTGCGCTTTTCGGGGTGTGACACTCCAGTTTTAGAGCTCAACAAACTTCTGTCTCATGTCAAAATGCTTTTCTTGAAAACACATCTCAACTTGCGATCATAATCTCACCCGCCTTATCCATAGATGATAAGAACAAGTTGCTCAATATGCTGAAGGCATATAATCAAGGAATTGCATGGAAAATCATGGACATCAAGGGAATCAATCCATCCTTTTGCACTCATAAGATACTAATGGAGGAGAACTTCAAATCTGTCATTCAACCTCAAAGATCTCTAAAATTGAGCATGCAAGAGGAGGTAAAGAAAGAATTAATCAAACTGGTAGATGCCGGTTTGATTTACCCTATTTCTTATTCACCTTTGGTCAGTCCCATCCAAGTTATTCCAAAGAAAGGAGGAATGACTGTTGTAACTAATGAGAAGAATAAGCTTATTCCTACTCGTATTGTTTCTTGGATGGTTTCTTAAGTTATTTCCAGATTCCTATTGCTCCCAAAGTCAAGAGAAAATGACATTCACCTGTCCGTATGGCACGTTTGCTTATCGGCGAATTCCCTTTGAATCATGTAATGATCCCGCTACATTTCAAAGACGCATGGTAGCAATCTTTCACGACATGATCGAACACTCAATGGAAGTCTTCATGAGTGACTTTTCCATCTATGGAAACTCGTTTGAACAATATCTTGAAAATCTTGAAAAGATGCTGGTTAGATGTGAAGATTCTAACCTTGCTTTGAATTGGGAAAAATGTCACTTCATGGTTACTGAAGGAATAGTGTTAGGACATAAGATCTCTCGCGCAGGCCTTGAACTCGATCAGGCCAAAGTCAACACTATTTCCAAACTTCCACATCCCATGACCATGAAAGATTACAAAAGTGTCCTAGGTCATGCAGGATTCTACCATCGTTTCATCAAAGATTTCTTGAAAATCGCTTGACCGATGACTCACCTTCTTGAGAAAGACTCACAATTCGTATTTCCCAATGAATGCATCAATGCATTTAATTTACTCAAGGAGAGATTGGTAACTGCACCGATCATGGTTTCCCTAGATCGGACACTGCCATTTGAACTCATGTGTGAAAAAGTAATTTTGCAGTAGAAGTTGTATTCGAACAAAGCAAAGACAAGCAATTCCACCCAATTCACTATGCGAGCAAAACTTTGAATGATGCACACGAAAACTACACCACCGCCGAGAAAGAGCTTCTCTGCTGTAGTTTTTGCATTTGACAAATTTCGCTTGTATCTAATCCTTCAAAACACAATCGTTTACACTGATCATGCAGCCCTTCGTTATCTGTTCGAAAAACAAGATGCAAAGCCGAGATTGATTCATTGGATACTTCTACTTCAAGAATTTGACATAGAAACTTGTGATAAGAAAGGAGCATAAAATTTGACGGCCGATCATCTCTCGCGTCTTCAAGATTCAAGTCATTCACAGACTGAGGAATCCACAATAAATGACAATTTCCCACATGAGTTCCTTATGCACATCCAATCCCAATCGATGAACATGCTTGGTTTGCTGATTTTGCAAATTACTTGGCAAGCGGAATCCTTCTCAAGGTAATGACTTTTTAGCAAAAGAAGAAATTCTTATTGATATAAAATGTTACTATTGGGAGGACCCGTATCTATTCAAAATCGGTGCAAATCAACTCATTTGAAGATGCGTAACAGAAGTGAAGCGGGATAGATTCTAAGACACTGTTATGAAGGACCCATAGGAGGACATCACGGGGCAACCCTGACAACTAAGAAAGTATTTGACTCTTGATTTTATTGACCTACTATCTTCAAAGATGCTCATAACATGGTACACACTTGTGATGCATGTCAAAGAGCAACCAATATCTCAACATGGGATGAAATGCCTCAGAAACCAGTTCAAGTATTTGAGGTATAGGGTATTGATTTCATGGGGAAATTCCTGGTTTCGTTCGGCAATGGTTAGATCTTGGTTGCAGTCGATTATGTTTGAAAATAGGCTAAAGCTTAAGCCCTACTTACAAATGATGCTAGAAACGTTGTCAGATTACTCAAGAAATTATTTTCTCATTTTGGTGTGCCCAAAGCTTTAATTAGTGAACGAGGAACACATTTCTGTAACTACCAGCTCGAACGAGCAATGGCCCGTTATGGAGTGCATCAGCGCTTTAAAACTACTTATCACCACAAGCGAATGGGCAAGCCGAAGTCACTAACCGAGGCATCAAATGAATCCTTGAGAAAACTGTAGTTTAGAACCACAAGGAATGGTCTAACAAGCTAGATGATGCACTATAGGCTTTCGAATAACCTATATGACTTCCATAGGCACAACATCGTTAAAACTAGTTTATGGGAAGTAGTGACACCTACCTATGGACCTAGAGCACAAAGCTTTTTGGCACTTAAAACAGAAAACTTAGGGTTTACAAAGAAAAGACAAGGAAATTCCACGATGCGCGATTAAAGAAAACAAAACGATTTCATGTGGGAGAACGTGTCTTACTGTATAATTCTCACTTGCGCTTGTTACCTCGTAGACTGAAATCATATTGGTCTGGACTTTACACAATTAAAAACATGTTTCCGAATAATGCCATTGAAATCAACAACCATGACGGTTTAAGTTTCAAAGTAAATGGTCATTATTTGAAACTGTATAACAATGGACCAACCAAGATTCTCTTGGAGGAATTACACATCCGCCCTGATGAAAACTATGTGTGGGGAAGGGTCGTGCCGAAGACCCAAAACTTAAACACGACACATGTAAATAAGTTTTTCTTGTTTGTTTTAACTTTTTAGGACTTCAAAAGTACAAACACGAGCCCGTGCCCCATGAAGCACGCTCCCGTTCCCCTAATAAAAATTGTCCTTTACCTCCGTTAATGACACTGGAACAGTTCGAATTTAAGACGTTTTCTGACAAACACGGGGCTGTGCCTAGCCAAGCACGGCCCTGTGTTTAACTTTCACAAGCTGCATATAAATAACACACTTGTTCCATTCTTTCATCACATCCATTTCAGCAAAAAAACATCTAAAAAATGAAAGAATCAAGTCATGGAAATTCAAGCTGGAATCCTGTGAAGAAACCACGTTCTGAAACACGAGAGCCAACAAGTCAAGAATGCTTCTTCAAGCTGCATGAGTTAATCATGTAAATGACTGAAATGAACCTCGTTGCATCCCAATGCCTTGCTAAACTTATCCAAAAAGTTCAGGAAATAGGCGAGAAACTCGATTCCATTAACCGTCAGCTTGCACAACTAAGCAACCGCACTTCTCACTATCCCATCCCAACTCTTCCACATGAAATGTGTGGAGGTTTCTTTTAGAATAATTTCGTGATGTGCTAGGTGCGCTGATGCGTGTTAAGGAGTCTGGTTTTGCACTTTCAGATTCTTGGCTTTTAAGTATCATGTAATCGTAGGACCTTAGGAAATGTATTTGTCAATTTGTCTTGTGTTATTTAAATGTAGGACTATTTTCATATCTTTTCAAATGATTTGGAAGTGATCAAACTTAACCAAGTAAATTTTGTGTGAAATTGAAAAATGAAACAACGAAAAACTGAAACTAGGCAGCATAAGGCGAGCATGCCCCGTTCTCGACAAGGAATGACACCATCTGACGTTTTCAGCGGTTTGTCTTGTTCCACTTTAAATTTGCATGTTAAAAACCGAGTTCAATACGACAATCTTCGTATCCTCTTCCATTTTCACTTTCTTTTCATTTTTCTTTCAACTTTTCAAGAAGTCTTTCAAGGTTACTGATCAAGAGGTTAGTATGCTAATTCTTTTGATTGTAATTGTCATTTACATGTAGTTAGGTGATTAGGTCACTAAATAATTAAAACCCTAGAAATTATATGTAAAGGCTTGTACTTAAACATATTATGGAATGATGAATGCTTTAAACCTTTTGTTCATGTTTCTTCTTGAAGATGATTAGTGTTAATTAGTATCTTTAGTTAGTTACTTGTATGTTGCTTTTATTGTTCAAAAGTCCATCTTCATAATTAGTGGTGAAATCATTGTTAATCATGTTCAAGTTACAAGAATTCATAAGTAGTGTTAAACATTATATATATTTTTGAGTATCTTCAAGTATTAACAAGTGATTAAAATGTTAAACGTATAATCTTTGATTTTTCAAGCATGAAAATGCTCAACCCATGCTTAATCAAAGGTTTACACACAAAATCACACGTGCTTGAGTCATAATTTTATATCTCAAAATGTCAACCGCACCACCATGTTTCAGAAGATGCACCCCCATGTTTAAGAAACTTTTTCATGGTTGTCAAATTTTAGCTGTTTTTAAAACATGTGTTGAATGATTTGAGTGCTATGTCATGTTAAAACCATGATTATCACCAATATCATGAAACTATTCTAGAAATTTGTTTTGTATAGTTTAACTTATTTCTCAAATTTCAAGACCATGGATCATCCTTATTTTCAATTTGAAGGGGACTGTGAGAGATGGTGTCGTGATAGACTTCAAAGACTATTAAAAAGGGTTGGAGATCCAACCTGCAAGCAGATGAAGAAACACTGGCGGCTCTCGGACAGCTAGAAAGATATAATAATTTATTGAGTATTCAGTGGAAGCGTCTGTTTTCACAAAATAGACCTTCTATTTATGAATTAACTCTTTAATTTTTAGCATCTTTCAGATTTAGCATGAAAGAATCTGACCCTTGGGATGAGAATGTAGTTTCATTTAGACTTGGTGGTCGTTGGCGTAATACATCCATTGCCTTGTTCGGTGTATATGTTGGTATTTATACGTAACAGGAAGTGGAGGAGGAAGCGATATCGAGAATGCCATCATACCATACCTTTCCAGAAAAGGAAAGTAAAGACGTGGAAAGTGGTGCCATGCGGGGAGCATTTTGGGAAAAAATTGGAACAAGAGGTTTCAACTCGAGTAAAACCAAGAGCAACCAAATACAAGAACCATTGCTACGATACATACATCGGTTACTTAGCCATTCCATAACACCTCATGGTCAAAGCGAGGGAGTTGTTAATTTAAGGGACTTGTTCATTTTATATTGTATGGTTAATCAATTGCCATGTAATATTGGGTATTTGTTTTGTAATCTGTTTTCTAGGAATGCGATCATAGGTGCTCCAACACCCATGTTTGGAGGAAGCTGGATTCTGAACCTATAAGAGAGTTATGGGTGTAGCACCGAGGGAACTAAAGGAGTGATACCAGGACTGTTGGACCTGAGAATTTTGCACGAGCATGTACATGGTGACAAACCTACCCAATGGGCAGCCAAGATTTAAGGATAAAAATGGACAAATCTGGGACCCGACGGATCCCAAGGAATCATCAAGGACCTTGACATGCTCATACAGCCAGAAGGAGCCAGAGCCAGATCCTCAAGTTCAGGCACTAGAGAATTCCTAACCATGTTAGACCTGTATGAATCAATCCAAACTACTAGAACCATGCGAGGATATCATTTGAATATGCCTAACAAGCCTTAAACGAGTTGAAAATCTGTATTCCCGAGTTGATGACCTGAGCAATGGTGTCACTTACATCAGGAACCTAATGTATCATGAGTGGGGGGATATCCCGCCATGAAGACCTTGAAAACCGTATCACTTTCAGGGCCCGAGCACAGTTGTTTTGTGCCAATCTATCTTTCAATTTATGTCATTTTAATCTTTATTTTTATTTTTTTGTGTTTAGGATTTTAATACTTTTAATAATTGGTGACATTTCTGGTGATCCCGATGATTCTCTCAACTTGAGGGCAACCAAACTCAACTGACGAACTCATCATTTTTAGGGGAGTTATTTCATTACCTTTTCTCGGTCTTAATATATTAATCACATTGAGGATAATATGAATTTTAAGTGTTGGGATGGGCATAATGCATTTGACCTGCATTTAACTTTACTAACAAGGTCAAAATTTAAAAAAATTATATAAAATATCACTTAACAATTATTTTTATGTCAAGAAACCAAAAATTTAAACCAAATTTTGATATACCAAATTATAAATATACATTTTCAGGAAATAAATAAGTAAATTAATGACATCCAAATAAACTTAAAAATGTTTTTTTTTATATCCTTAAAAACAATAATCTAGTAAACATATTTAATCATATAAATTGAAACACTTTTACCAAATTCCATCCGTATGTGAGTTTATTTTTATGTCTTAAAAAGCTTTTGCAATTTGCAATTCTACTTTCATCTGGATTTAATTGAGGGTGTCTTATGATATGTGTAATTAGAACTTGCTTTGAGTATGCATTTCAAGATCTTAATTAGTATTTGTTCCATAAAAATGAGTTAGGCATTAAAAAACCTTAACCATTCAAGCCCCAACCATTTCCTTTTAATTTTCCTTACCCAAACATCTGTCTTAGTTAGCCCCATTGAGCCTAAACGTTTTTATTCTGAAAACACCGATCCACGAAGTCACTTAACTAAAAAGCCTTCAACAAAACCCTTTTGATTAGAGACACGTCTTTGGGTTAAAAAAATAATAAAAAGAAAGAAAGAGAAATTTGGTCTTTTACTAGCAGACCTAAAACAAGTAGAATGCATTCTTTTGATTTTAATTTGCTTTGTTGCATTCACCACGCAAAACCGGGAGTTCCCCTGGAAATCCGCGAAAAAATTTTCAGTCTCACTTTCGACGCAAGAAAGAAATGGTGAAAAAAGGAAAAAGTTCCGCCATTTTGTGGGATGTCAAAAAGTGCTATAAAGAGACAGGCAAAAAGATACGAAAGTTTTCCGAATTATGGAAATTGGTCCTACTATGGAAAATGCAAAAAGAACCAAACCGAGTCCCAATACAAATACACAGAACTGATCTAACTGAGTGCTATTAGGCTTCAAGCCGAACGATCCTTAGGAAAGGAAAGTTTTGTGTATCTTCAGGTGAAAGACGAAGTAAGGTTTTGAAAGCAAAATACGGTCTTGACAATCTGACCTTAAACGAGTCCTCAAGTTAGCATATCCCTTCTAACTTTAAGTATTGTATAGGGAACCCTTTATTTCTTTCCTTGTAGTCTATGTTAGAAAATAAGCCAAGATAGTCGTCTTTAGCAATTAACCACTTTTTCCAAATATTCCATACCCTAGCCCGAGCCAAGTTACAACTCGTCAAAGACCTCATGATTTATGCAAGTAAATATCTAAGTAGGTGGAGATTTGATCTCTTAACAAGCATATTATTTCACACGTAGTGCATTAGTCATACTTAATCTTAACTATGAACCCACATTTTCCGCCGAGTTTGAGTGCCACTTGAGAGAAGTGTGAATTTTTCCATCATAATAATCTTTACTAACTAATCTATTACTTTCTAGGAAATCATTTTACACATGCTTAAATGTTTACATTTGGGTAAAATAAAATTTTCTTGCGTATATCCCGAAAAATATATTTATATTTGGTTTATTTGGTTTTTGGTGTAATTGTCATTTTAAGTGATTTTGCTTGAGGACAAGCAAGTTCAAGTGTCGGGATGTTTGATGTCTTCAAATTATACATAAAAAAACCTATCAAAAGCACATTATTTAATTCTCAATATCTCCATTAAAATAATGAATATGTACTTAAAAAAGGTTTAATGTGTTTGCAGGTGTCTAATAGGAAAGGTGTTAATAGGAAAAGTTGGACAAAAAGAAGCATATTTGACAAGAATTGATGTAATCCAGGCTTTAAGTCCAAGCATGGGGTTGTGCTATTAAGAAACACAACACCATGCCATCCTGAAACACACCCCCATGCTAACTTGTCACACCACGGTTTGGACATCTGACATGACAAAACGGACTGTCTCTAAAAGTAAGATGGGGATGTGCCCCATTAGCACGGGGTCATGACCATACTCAAACACGGGGTATGCCCCATCAAGAATGGGCCGTGACCGAAACCCTAGCAGTATGGAGCCGACCAACTCTTGTAAGCATTGTTACTAGCACGAGGTTGTCCTTTTAGGCACGGGTCTGCTTATAACACTCCCGAAGATCTATAAATAGAGGCCTAAGTTAACATTTTGCAAGCTTTGGTGGGAGAGTTACTTACAGAATTCCCCTGTCGGGAATCAAGTTTCAAGGACTATTTAGAGGTCTCAGGAGGTGCATACAACAATAGGAAGAAGATCGAGATTGGCCCACCACCACAGTGTGATATATGTTATGTTATGTTATAGTGGTCTTGGGAAAAATTGTGATGGGTAGCAACACATTGAACGAGAAGTTAAACTATTGTTGGACCAAAAGAACAATGAGCCAAGATCAGAAAACCTCTAAGTCCCACACGGTATCACAACAACTGCTGAAAGCCTCATCAGTAGTTTGACAAGTGCTGAAGACTTCAACAGCTGAAGATCAAGTGCTGAAGACCTTAACAGCTGAAGAACAAAGTGCTGAAGTACAACAGCTGAAGAACACAAGTGCTGAAGCTGAAAGACCAAAGTACTGAAGTACAACAGCTGAAGAGTTCACAAGTGCTGAAGATCAACAACTGATGTACAAAGTCTGAAGACAAAGACTGAAGACATCAGCTGATGATATCTACTGAAGTCATCAGCTGATGAAACACCTGAAGGTCAAAGTCTGAAGATCAAGTACTGAAGCCTCAGTAGTTTGTCACAACTGCTGAAGAGTACTCTTCAGTAGTTGTGATATCAGTAGTTGTGATTCAGTAGTTTTATTTTCTATGTTCAGTAGTTTTGTAAAACGACTGAAGAGCTTGTTCTTCAGTCGTTGTAGTTTCAGTAGTTTTATATTTTGTACTTAACTTGCTGATATGTTCTCAGTAGTTGTGAACATTTCAGTAGTTTGTTAAGAATTAGTTATTTCTGTATTGGATCTGCCAGTTGTCACTTTCCGTGATAACAGCAGTGACTGTTGCACTCTATATAAGGAGTGACAACCTATTGTAATCATGAATGAAATGAGTAATTGAATGGAATGAATGATTGATTCGATTAGAAATATTCTACATCTATAAACATTCCTAGAAATCAGAAAACATATTCTCTCCCTATAACCGTATGCGATCTTAATGCTTACAATATCGTTGCTTGCTACAATTTGTCTAATTCGTGTTTGTATTCCGCTGCTTTATATTCTGATACATCAAACTTGTGATCACTGATCCTGTCAAATGGTATCAGAGCAGGTTAATCATTGATCGATCTAATAATTGATCATT
Source organism: Flaveria trinervia (assembly GCA_025506515.1). Lineage (NCBI taxonomy): Eukaryota > Viridiplantae > Streptophyta > Magnoliopsida > Asterales > Asteraceae > Flaveria > Flaveria trinervia. The sequence continues at coordinate 35,837,272 of CM046451.1, read as the reverse complement.
GAAACTGCTATTCAAGATCCAAGTTTGATTGAATTAGCTTTTGTTTTTGCAAGAAACGGTTATAGAGATTGAATTTTCTGTATTTCTGCTCATTCATCCTGAGATCTTTTCTTGGTTCTCATTGAGTTTGTTGTGGTTTGTCTAAAATTTTTTAAAACTTGAACTAAACTGTTTTTGAACTGAAAATGACCACTCCCTCCAATGATCCTCACAATACTGGTTCCTCAACCAAGCCTCCTATGCTGGTTAGGAATGAGTATAACATATGGCAAAGACGTATGCTCCATCACCTGTCTGTTAACAGCGCAGGGTGTTGGACATCAGTGGTACATGGTCCACACAAGCCTATGGTGAATAACCCGGAAACCAATCAAATGGTTCCGAAGAGGAGGGAGCAATACTCAGATGAGGATAAGAAGTTGCTTGAGATTGATGCAAAAGCCCATGGAATTCTGGCCATGGCTTTGCCCAATGAAATCTATTCTGGGCTAATGCATCATGAAACTGCCCATGACCTCTGGATTGCTTTGAAAGAACAATTTGGAGGAACAGATGAGGTCTTGGCAAATAATAGAGAAATTCTTGCCCAACAATATGAGACATTCTCTCATAGAAAGGGTGAGACACTGACTCAACAATATGAGCGGTTTTCTTGTTTGATCTCTGAACTAAAAATGGTCAAACTTGAATACACCAATATTCAGATGAATAACAGATTTCTCAGATCACTGCCTGAGAGATGGGACACATATACTATTGTCCTACGCTCCAGTGCAAGTTTGGACAAACTATCTCTCACCCAACTCCATGGGAAATTGCTCACTTTTGAGAGAGAGATAGAACAGAAGAGAAAGCTGTCTTCATCTGGAAAGCTCACTGAAGACTTTATACAAGGCAACACTGCCTTGGTGGGTCATGAGTCAGAATATGCTTCATCTGAATGCCAGTATGATGAGCATATTAATTTCTCTTCGAGCACTTCTAATTCTGCATTTGTAAGTGTTGATGGTCAGTTCACTGGATGTAATAATGACAATTTATGTTTCATTATGGATGATCTCAAGGGGATTGCTGATGATGACTTAGAAGAGATGGATATTTTGAGCCAAATGGCCTTGATAAATATCAGATCTCAGAAGTTCTACAAAAGAACTGGAAGAAAATTCCCAGGACTCTCTGGCAAAACCAAAGTTGGTTTTGACAAGAGCAAGTTGAGGTGTCACAAATGCCAACGGCTTGGACACTTTGCAAGAGAGTGTAGATCAACTGGATCTAACTCTACTGCACCCTTTGTGACTTTTCCTGGCAATAGTCAACAACACAGAGGGCAACATCCTGTCACATCTAGTCATCATCCTCAACAACAATCTCCGGCATATTTTGTTCCTCAGGGCAAATGCCATATCAGTACCCTGGTTATTACATGCCACAGTCAAATCAAGTTCAAGTTCCTATGACACCACAACCTCATGCATTACCAGAACCTCAGCCTTCCCTATCTCATCAACAACCTTCATCTCAACAACACAGCTTCTTCACCCCAGGAGTTGTTGACTGGAGCAGTTTACCAGATGACTTGTCTGGTCATGATCAACTGTTCTCAGGTGCTGGTCAACATGGTGGTGACAGTCCCTTTGGGAATCTAGCTCTTATGGCTTTGGAGTCTGCTGATACTTCATCTTCCAATGCCTCTACACCTCAGGTATCACAGGTATCCTCTGAGGCAAAAGCCAAATTATGTTCTGAACAATGCATAGCAGCATTTGCTTCCATTAGAGAAGCAAATGTAGCTTTAATTAATAAGAACATTGAGCTAGAACAAATAATTTCCAAAAACAAAGCTGAGTTTGAGTTTGTGCTCAAAGATAAAAATGATGAGGTTTATAAACTGAATTGCCAAATAATTGATGATAAGGCTAGAGAAGATGTACTTCTAGAGAAGTACAAAGATCTCAAAGAAACCCTTGCAGTTACCCAGGTCGAGTGTGATAGATGGGTACAATCATGCAAAGGTTTTGAAATGCTTCTTAGTAAGCAATCTGCTTCAAATGTGAAGTTTGGAATTGGCTACAATCACACTGCTCCACCTACAGATTTTACCCCAAGAGCAGAGGTAGAATCTGATGTGAGAGTGATAACCAATCCATCAAATCATGTGATCTACCTTCTGATACAGCACAATCAGAAGTAGCAGTCAGCATCAAGTCCTCCTTGAACCTATCAGCTGATGTTGATGGTCCAAATGCTGACATTCACATGATCAATAAGTTGATCAACTCAGGAGTAATCCTGAAGGTCCTGAAAGGACTGGAGAGCAGGATTTAACACCTGAAGTTCAAACTTCAACTGCTGTCAGTACTGAAGAGAAGAAAACTGGCAGTAGAAAGAGTTTGAAGACTACTAAAGAGGCTGTCAAGAAAGCAACCAATGCTTCCAAAGCATTGAAGAACAAGTCTTCTGTTGCTTCACCATCTTTAGTTGATGATCAACCTAAGATGAAGAAGAAACCATGTGAAGTATGTGGTTTGTTCAATCATCTTACAGATGATTGTTGGTACAAAAGAGGTTCCAAACTCAAACAAAAAGAAGAAATTAATGAGAAAATGGTAAAAATGAAAACTGAGTTTGAGACCACATTTGTATCAGCAACATCAAATCCTGTAACCCTTAAGTCCTTAAAGCAATCCAAAAAGGAAGGAGTTAAACAGGTGACAGCTGAGGGTGCTCAAAAGAAGAAGGTGCAACATAGGACCTTATCTAACTCCACTAGCAATGTGTCTGATGAGCTGAAAGCTTTATCACAAAATCAGACACAGCTGGTGATGATGGTACAACATCTGTTGGGTAGAGTTAACCAACTAGATTCTCCTATGTTGAAACCACAGAAAAGGAGGTCTAAGCCAAAGGACTCCTCTTCTACACCATCTTCTTCTTCTCAGGCTGTTGTTACAAATAAACATGTTAGTTTACCATCTATTGATGAGACCAGGCCCAAAACCAAAAAGGTTTGGGTCTCTAAAACTAACTGATTGTTTATTATTGCAGGGTTCTTCAACATGCCAAAGTAGCATCTGGTATGTAGACAGTGGGGGATCTATGCACATGACTGGGAACATCTCTCTTCTTCATGACTACTCTCAAGGAAAGAAGGGATTTGTCTCTTTTGGCAATGATGCTAGGGGTTACATCATCGGTAAGGGCTTTGTCTCCAATGGAGAAATCAAATTTGATGATGTTAATCATGTGGAAAATCTCAAGTACAACCTCTTGAGTGTCAGTCAAATGTGTGATAAAGGCCATGTTGCCCTTTTCACAAGTCAAAACTGTAGGATTCTGTCATCCAAAGTTTTGCACTTGATTGACAAGGTGTTGGATGATCACACTCTCCTGAAAGCCAACAGGACAGGAAGAGTGTATGCCTTAGATCTCTCTAAGAAGATAGATCTCAAAGGCAATCCTTGCCTATTTTCCAAAGCCTCTTTTCAAGAATCTAAACTGTGGCACAGGAGGCTTGGTCATGTTAATCTCAAAAACATGAATCAGCTTAGCCACAATAGTTTAGTCAGAGGCTTACCAATAAAGGAGTTCCACTGTGATGAAACATGCACTGCTTGTTTAAAAGGAAAACAGCACAAGGTCTCATTTCCTCCTATTGAAGTGTCCAAGTCCACTGCCTGCTTGCAATTACTGCATATGGATCTATTTGGTCCTGTGAGAGTAATGAGCATGGCAAAGAAGAAATACTGTCTGGTAATTGTGGATGATTACTCCAGATTTGTATGGACTTTCTTTCTACATTCAAAGGATGAGGCTGCTCAGAAGATTATCCACTTTGTGCTGTACATTGAGAAGCAGTATTCCCTTCCAGTCAAGTGTATTAGGAGTGATAATGGAACTGAGTTCAGAAATCATACACTTGATGACTTCTATCTTTCAAAGGGAATCAAAAGGCAGTTCAGCATTCCAAGGACTCCAGAACAAAATGGAGTAGTGGAGAGAAAGAACAGGACCCTCATTGAAGCTGCAAGGTCCATGCTGGCTGACTCAGGTTTGCCATTGACCTTTTGGGCCGAAGCTGTCAACACAGCTTGTTATGTGCAAAATAGAGTTTTAGTAAATCAGAGGTTGATGAAGACTCCATATGAAGTTCTCCATCATTTGGCTCCTCTGATTTCATTTTTCAAAGCATTTGGGTGTCCCTGTTTTATTCTCAACACAAAGGATCAACTCCACAAATTTGATCCTAAGGTGGATGCAGGATACTTTGTTGGTTATTCATCTACTTGCAAGGCATACAGAGTCTTCAACTGCAGAACAAAGATGGTTGAAGAAACTCTACATGTTAAGTTTAATGAATCTCCAAAGGACAAGATTCCACAAAGTCCTGTGGAGTTATTTGATTTGGACATACTGCAATATGTTCCTTATCAAACTCCTGCTGTTGCTCCTGTCAACAGTTCACCACCTGGTGGTACTGCTGATGATGATGATGATTGCAGTACTCACCTCTTCAGGTTTAGTGATCAGCTGCCTGACTCAACTAGACCTGATGTTCCTGTAGCGCCAGTAGCACCATCCACAACAAATGCTGATGAGATTCTTCGAATTCAACTTCCTTTGAATTACCATCCACTGATTGGTTTCAAGGAAATGATTCACCATCACCATCTGTGCTGCTGAACCGGCTACAAACACTTGCACAGATCTCATTGTGTATCAAGATCTGAAGAATCACCCTATGTCTCAAATCATTGGTGATATCACTGCTGGAGTATCAACAAGAAGTCAATTGTCAAATTTCTGCTTCTATGCTCTCTTCATCAGTCAGCAAGAGCCAAAGAATTATCACATTGCTTTAAAGGACAATGGATGGGTTGATGCCATGCAGCTTGAGCTTCTTCAGTTCAAGAAACAGCAAGTGTGGGAACTGGTTCCTCTACCTCCAGGTAAGTGTGCAATAGGCACTAAATGGGTGTTTAGGAACAAAACTGATGAAAATGGGCTTATTGTTAAGAACAAGGCCAGACTGGTTGTTCAGGGGTTTGCACAAGAAGAAGGTATTGATTATGATGAAACCTTTGCCCCTGTAGCCAGACTGGAAGCAATTCGATTGTTTTTAGCTTATGCTGCTTATCAAAAACTTAAAGTCTTTCAAATGGATGTCAAAAGTGCATTTTTGTATGGAAAAGTTAAAGAAGAGGTTTATGTATGTCAACCTCCAGGCTTTGAGGACAATAAACATCCTAATTGGGTGTATAAGCTTGATAAAGCTCTTTATGGGTTAAAACAAGCTCCCAGAGCCTGGTATGAGACATTATCAAACTTTCTTCTGGAAAACAATTTCACTAGAGGCTCCATAGACAAGACTTTATTTATTAAGAAAGCTGGGCAGCATAATCTACTTGTTCAAATTTATGTAGATGATATCATTTTTGCATCCTCTGATCCAAAGTTGTGTGATGCCTTTACAAAGTTGATGCAACAGAAGTTTGAAATGAGTGCCATGGGAGAATTACAGTTCTTTCTGGGGTTGCAAATCAAACAAAAGGCTGATGGAATTTTTATTCATCAATCCAAATATACAAAAGATCTTTTGCAAAAGTTTGATTTACAAAACTGTAAGCCCTGTTCTACTCCCATGAGCAGCACCACACAACTGGACTCAGATCAGAAAGGTAAAGTGGTTGATGAAACACTTTACAGATGTATGATTGGGTCCTTGATGTATTTAACAGCTTCTAGACCAGATATTATGTTTGCTACATGTGTTTGTGCTAGATTTCAGGCTGCACCTAAAGAGTCTCATCTGATTGCAGTCAAGAGGATCTTTAGATATCTGCAAGGCACTCCATCTCTAGGTTTATGGTATTCTACCAGACATTCTGGTAAATTAGTTGCTTTTTCTGACAGTGACTATGCAGGGTGTAAGTTGACCAGGAAATCAACTTCTGGTGGATGTCAATTCCTAGGCAACTGCTTGATTTCTTGGCAGAGCAAGAAACAGACCTCAGTTGCTACATCCACTGCGGAAGCAGAGTACATTGCTGCTGCAAGCTGTACATCTCAGGTACTCTGGCTTCAAAACCAACTTTTGGATTATGGCATTACAGAGACTAAGACTCCATTGTTAATGGATAGTGCTTCAGCTCTTTGCATTGTCAAAAATCCAGTCCAGCACTCTAGGACCAAACATATAGAGATCAGACATCATTTTATAAGGGATTGTTTTGAAAAAGGTCTGATTGATCCTAAGTTTGTGCCTAGTGCTGATGAGCTTGCAGACATTTTTACTAAGCCTTTGGATAGTTCAACTTTCCAAAACCTGGTGTTAAGGCTTGGTATGCTGCAGCTAGAATAGGTGACAACTACTGATGATCTCAGTAATTCATACTGATGATCATGAGTGCCTGTCACATATAAGTACTGATGAGCTCTTTTAACCTCAGTAGTTTTTATAACTACTGAAGGCTAAATGTCTCACAAGTACTGAAGTACTTCATCTGCTCTAAACTACTGAGTAGTTACAACTACTGATGCAGTCATAACTACTGCAATCAGTAAAAACAGATAAGTACTGATGTCCTATGAAACAACTGAAATCAGCCATAAAGACTGATGAATGTGTTGAGGACAGTTTGAAACAGCTGAAAAGCTAAGAATTGACGAAAACAGCTGAAGAGATCTTCAGTCGTTTGTAAACTGCTGTTTCATTTTAAACAACTGAAGCAAAACCACGTCTTCAGTAGTTTTTATAACTACTGATGACCAATACCAAGTCTTCAGTTGTTTACAACAGCTGATGACAAAACCACTGTCTTCAGTAGTTTCATAACTACTGATGACAAAACCATGTCCTCAGTCAGTTTCAATCATCTGAAGTCAAAACCACGGTCTTCAGTAGTTTTCTAAACTACTGATGCCTAACACCACGACTTCAGCTGTTTCAACGTCTGAAAGGATAATACCATGTCAACGGTCGTTTAAAACTACTGATGACTAACACCACATCCTTCAGTCGTTTCCTCACCCGTACCCTATAAATACCCTTAACCTGAGCTCTCCATGCTTCATCTTCTTCAAACCTAACGTTCCTCTCCAAAACTTCCATGGCGTCTATGCAAATTAACCGCGACACAACTGTGTTGCCTACCTCACAAAATCGCCGATCTGGACTAAGTTCGATACTGCTATCGATCTTATGGTTCAGTCCCAATACAACAAGGCATTCCTCTGAACCCCGTTTTACATGCCGAATCCTTGAACCAATTTTGGATGAACGTTACTGTTACAACTGAGGAGAGCAACACACGATCCCTCCGGTCAGTCGTCAACAACAAAGAAGTAGTGATTACTCCTGCAACAATCCGTAAAATTCTTCAACTGAGTGATGCTACCTCTCCTGCTGGATATCCGAAGGGCACCATAGATCTATCATTTGCTCAGCATGGATATCAAGGTGATCTCAGTGCCACCACCATCATGAAGAAACACTTTAATGACGCTGAGCGCCTGATTTTTCACATGGTCAATGTATGTTTGGCCCCTAAGACATCGTTGGGATCAAATGTCCACCAAATGGCAGCAGGTAATGTATTCTATCCTTGAGCAACAACCACTGAACTTTTCAGAATAATATTTTCAGAGCTCAAAGATATGGCTCAAAAACTAACTGCCAACCGTTGGATACTCTATCCACGGTTCATAATGGCCATTATAGACCAGTTAATGCTGATGGGACTTGTTGGCTTGGGAGTCCCTGCTACGGCTGTTCTGCCAGAAGTATACTCCCGGCACAACTCTGACCGGACACTCAAACTGGCTGCCAAGCTGCGAAAACCCACGCAGCTGGAACCCACAGCCACCACCTCCAAATCCAATGTCCCCACCAAACCCACCAAAAAGAAACCCAAAATGGCTACTCAGGGAATTGAGTCCCCTGAGGATGCTCCTGCACCACAAACGCAGGATATATCCACTAGTCCAAACCCCCTAGTGGATACAATGACTCTTCCAGCCACAGCCGCTCAGGCTTCCTCTCAACAGGAGCCTGCAGCAACCCAAGGGGCACCTACTTATCTGGGATCTTACTCACTTGAGGAGATTGCCATTGAAGAGCACCATCCACCCCAGGTGCACACTGCTTCTACCCCTTACCCCAAACAACCGCCCCTCACAGCCCAACTTTAATAGTTGCACAAGTGCTGACTCAATTGCACTCCTCACCCCCTCCCCAGAAACCACTTACTACTGGGAATACCTCTACAATTGAGGGGGAGGAACACAGTGCACTGAGAACCCACAGCACAGGGGTTTCCCAATTCTATCTCCTGGTGTAGACAAGGAGCTTAGAATATCTAGTGAGGCTGCCACCTCCTCTGACTCAGCACATGACCAGAGTGAGGCTGGTAACATTGCTAAGACCTCCCTAGAGGCAACAGCTGATGATGGACATTGTCCTGAGGCTGGAAGTCCCCAGTACCAAGCACAAGGGGCACATGCACCAACTGGTCTACACCCAGTGCATGTAAATCCTGCTCTAAGCAGGAGGTCAGGTGATTCAGTATCAACTGATGATGACCTGAGCTTCTTCTATGATGTAGTTGCTCAAAACACCATTCTAGAGGATGAGGTTAGCAGACTCAAAGAGCTGCTGGCCAAGATGTCTCAGGATGCAAGTCCATCTGCCACCCTCATACACCCACAGATGGCACCTTCCCTTGAAGGTTCCCAAACACTGAGCCACCCCAAAATCAACCACCTGCCTCTGCTTCAGGCCCTACTTCTCAGGAACAGAACCCTCCTGAGCAAATAGGTGCTGTACTCCAAAATTCCCTCCCTCTCATCACCCCCATAATCACTGATATAGTGATCAAAGCCTTGATGAGAGGCTTTCCTCCACATTACAGCCCCTGGTTGATGCTGCTGTCCAAAAGACTCTTTCTGCGGTACCAACCCCTTCCTCCAATGCAACCAAAAAGGGGGAGAGTACTGCAGTGAAAGAAAGGAAGAGGAAAAGATCTGAGGAAAAAGAAGGAAGAGAGGAAAAAGAAAAGCAACCTCTGCTCACGTACAAGCGAAAGAGAAGTGCTGATGATCACACTGCTGAAGACAAATCCTTGGAGGAGCTGGTCAAAGAAGCTGACACCACACACAGCCGCTCCATGGATAAAATAATTGAACAACTCTTCAGGCAGGGGTTTGACACAGCCACACTGGATAGTGAGATCAGAAGGTTAGAAGTACAAGAGATACAAACCCGATGGGCAGGGTATGATGCTCTTGAGAAAGAGAGTTGGAAATAATGATCCGCTTTATTGCAAAATACTTGGGAAGATCATTAATGGAGATCCGCGCATGGTCCAGGGACAGCATTCTGGCTATAGCCACCAGAATCTGTCTGTCTGAGCAATTCAACAAAGGGATTATTGTGGAAGCCCTTGATGAGGCTGGGGCTGGCAAAAGGTTAGAGATGGCTAAACTCACAAAGGCGAAATTAACTACAAGGATGCTAGATCAACCTTCCCTTCCACCCACTCAAACAGATCCTATCCCTCAAATCTCCCAACCAACCTCTAAGCCAAAATCCAAACATCCTCTTTCTTCAAAACCAATCCCTTCACCAACCCAACCATCATCCAGTGATGTACCCCGAAGGAGGAGAAGGGTGCTGAGGATGGAAGAAGAAGAAGAAGAAGAGGATGAAGATGATAGTCTGCCACTCTCTGCTGTTCTGAAGCTACCAAAACCCCGAAGTCAATCCATGATCACACCTGACTCTCAAAGGGAAATGGTCAGAGTCAAGATAGAAGAAGAAGAACAGCAGAAACAGCACGATGAGCAACTGTTGAAGATGGTTGACAAGGAATTTCCTCAGTCATCATCTATTCAAGCCATGAAAGGCATGCTCAAAGGCTGTACACTCTCAGGCACACCTTTCAGTATCAGAAGGAGAGAGTGAGAGTATGGCCAGACCCCAGGGTGAGTTCTAGAATCCATAAAAGAACTATCCCACACAGATACAACGGCCAAGTACGAAAAACAATAGAATCTACCATCATGTTGGCCGTTGTAGTCTCACCTTGGGAAATCATTGATGAATTCAAGAAAGCTCACCAAGCAAAGAAGACACCTCAAGCCTTACTAGAAAACAAGATGATTAAGAAGGGGTTGTTATATAAAAAGCTTGAAGACATCCAAAAGAATGAGCTCCAGTTACTCCTTGAAGGCAACCATGCCTGATGAATTTGTATATAGGGAGGTAACTACGGTGGAGCTGAAAAATGGCAGGACCATGAAGTACTTATCAGAGTACTATGGTCCAGAGTTCTTCTTCGAAGGAGGAGCTGAAGAACTCTCTCAAGAGGAACAAATTGTTCTCCTTGAGGCCTATGTTCGTGAGTCATACAGACTCATTATGGGGAAGTAAATCTCATGAATGGGATAACAACTCTGTGTCCAGTTCCCCAAAACAGAGTTCCCATTCATACTCTGCCAAACAAATATTTGAGATTTCTTCCAGGCCGGAGCGTACATGGGTCATCTTCTCTACTGATCAAGAAGGAAAAAGACCAACATTTTGCCATCAATAAGTGGGAGTAAAATAAGTTAGAGGTTTTGGCTGCATTGGTTCAGGGGGAGTTTGTTGGACCAAAAGAACCAATGAGCCAAGATCAGAAAACCTCTAAGTCCCACACGGTATCACAACAACTGCTGAAAGCCTCATCAGTAGTTTGACAAGTGCTGAAGACTTCAACAGCTGAAGATCAAGTGCTGAAGACCTTAACAGCTGAAGAACCAAAGTGCTGAAGTACAACAGCTGAAGAACACAAGTGCTGAAGCTGAAAGACCAAAGTACTGAAGTACAACAGCTGAAGAGTTCACAAGTGCTGAAGATCAACAACTGATGTACAAAGTCTGAAGACAAAGACTGAAGACATCAGCTGATGATATCTACTGAAGTCATCAGCTGATGAAACACCTGAAGGTCAAAGTCTGAAGATCAAGTACTGAAGCCTCAGTAGTTTGTCACAACTGCTGAAGAGTACTTCTTCAGTAGTTGTGATATCAGTAGTTTTATTTTCTATGTTTCAGTAGTTTTGTAAAACGACTGAAGAGCTTGTTCTTCAGTCGTTGTAGTTTCAGTAGTTTTATATTTTGTACTTAACTTGCTGATATGTTCTCAGTAGTTGTGAACATTTCAGTAGTTTGTTAAGAATTAGTTATTTCTGTATTGGATCTGCCAGTTGTCACTTTCCGTGATAACAGCAGTGACTGTTGCACTCTATATAAGAGTGACAACCTATTGTAATCATTGAATGAAATGAGTAATTGAATGGAATGAATGATTGATTCGATTAGAAATATTCTACATCTATAAACATTCCTAGAAATCAGAAATACATATTCTCTCCCTATAACCGTATGCGATCTTAATGCTCACAAATATCGTTGCTTGCTACAATTTGTCTAATTCGTGTTTGTATTCCGCTGCTTTATATCTGATACATCAAACTTGTGATCACTGATCCTGTCATTTATGGTTTGTAATTGCAATTATCATACATGGATGAAAAATGTATGATCAACTTTTATTCACAAAACCAGTCTTCATAATAAATTCATGGCTAATGAACTAGAGATGGTTAATTGAAATCATATCACCTTAACTTTTTGATTATTTGCGGGTTCCCTTTTATTAGTCTGAAAACTATACAATAATTGTTATGGTTTTATAAAATTAGTGGTATGTTAGGAAGGAACTTGATCAACTCTCTTTTAACATTAAATTATGTTTTTAGAAATCGTATGTCAAAAAAGTCACAAAAGATTTACCTACATTACTAGGGCTTTGATCTAAGTAGTAAACTCAGCCTGACATGATCCTAGTTACTACGGTAGCAGGATTGACAAGAAATCACGCCAACTTGTCTTTATAAGCTTCAACAAAACTACATTAATCAATATCCTTAAATCACACCACAACTTAATCATTGTTACATCAGTGTAATCTTATTAGAATGATAATTCTTATTCCGTAGTTTTAAATCCAAATGCTTCCATATTAGTTTTCTTTATTTTTAGTATTGTTTTTAAAATGCTAAAATCTCATCAATACAATTCATCATTTTCTCTACAAAAACCAACTCTGATAGTCAAATCTTAAAGATTGTTGAGTAGGCTAGGTGTGTCCACAGATTGATACTCGGTTCTTACCCACACTATATTACCACACCACAAGTACACTTGTCTTTTGTGTACGTGGTTTAGTATTTTTAATAACCAATTAAAACTAAATCTTTGCGAAAAACCCTTATCAAAATATATACATCCCACATCACATCACTTTATCAAGTCTCAAGACTCTAGAATGTGGGACTCTGTTGTTGAAGGACCTTACATACCAAGCACCTCATCTTCTACTGGCGGTGGTATATTTCAAAGGCTGTGGCTAATTTCTCTGGTGAAGACATGAGGATAATAGAGATTGATCAAAAATCCATGACAACCCTTCAAATTGCTCTTCCAAACTCCATCTATAGAGGCTTCAAGAAGTGCAAGACTACCAAGCAACTATGAGAAGCACTGTAACTTATGTAGGAGTGTTGTACTAAAGCCAAGGAGAACAATAAGGATCTCTTCAAGCAGTAGTTTGAAAACTTCACCTTTAAAATTGGTTGAGACCATAACTCAACAATACTTCAGGTATGTTGAGATTATGGATACTCTAATGGATGTTTGAGTACCTCTTGAGAACAGAGACATTGTGAGGAAGTTTATGTCCTCTCTTCCTAGATAATGGACACATCGCTGTGTTGTTATCAAGAGGATTGAAAACCTTAAGACTCTTACTCTGCTTGAGTTGTACGGTATTCTCAATGGATACCAGATGGAGATGAACATGCAAAACTCATTTGGTAACTCTAGCAATCAAATGGGTTCAACCCTTCATGTGATAAAAGGGATAGCATAGAACCTCAACATCATCTCATATCCTACCCTGAAATCTCATAAAAGGGTCCATTCAATACCTTCCCAGAGACTCCAAGAGAAAGCTACAATCAAGGAAGTCCCTTCCAAGAGACAAGTTCTTCCTATGCCTTTGTTTCTACTAATTAATCCACAAGCAACTTTCTCTTCACCCTTGAAGACTTGGACTGTATCCATCGAGATGATCTGGAATATATGGAGATAGTTCAGCAGATGGATCTTCTCACTCACATAGCCAAGAAGTTCTACAAGTGGAAAGGGAGGAAGTTTCCTAGCAATGCAGCCAGTGTAATGTTTGGTCTGGATAAAAGCAAGGTAAAGTGTTATAATTGTAAGCAATTGGGACACTTTGCTAGTGAATGCATGACACCAAGAACAAATGGTGGCTAGACTCAAGGCAAACCAAATTACACTAAGAGAGCTCCCTAGAATGAAAAGCCAAAGTAGCAACCTGTAGTTGCTGTTGAAGAAGGAGGCTTTGACTAGAGCTTTTAGGTTGAAGATGCATCTCCAACTCAAGAACTCATGCCTAACCATGATGAAGCCAATGTATTGGAAAATCTTTGCACTCCTGAATGTATTGATAAAGTATATATATACAGGTCCTATAACTTAGAGATTAGAAATGATCTTGAGTCCTTTAATATCTTAAAATCTGATTTCAAAAAGGCTGAAAATGATTATAAGTTAAAGATAGAGTACTTAGAGAAAACCAATTATAGGACTCAGAGCAAGGATCTCATAACCAAGTTGATAGAATGCCAAGCTAAGCTTGTCATCAGCAAGCCAGGGTAGAAAAATGTGTTCTTTGCTCTCCTGAATATATTGATAAAGTAAATAGATGCAGGTCCTACAACTTAGAGATGAGATCTGATCTTCAGTCCTTAAATATCTTAAAATTTGATTTCAAAAGATCTGAAAATGAGTATAAGAAAAAGATAGAGGACATAGAGAAAACCATTTTAGTTCTTAAACATGAACACATCAACTCTAGGACTCTATTCAAAGATCTCCAACCATGTTGACTGAATGCTAGTCTGAGCTTATGATCAACAAAGCTAGGGCAGAAAAATGTGTTCTTGAAGAAGAGACCTTCAATAACATGATATCCTCATCCTTGCATGCAAAAGTTTGTTATCAAAATAAGTAGGGACTGGGATCTTGTGAGATCACTCCTTCACATAGTCTTGTTTGTAAGATCTCCTAGGTGTGGAACGTGTGAAGATGAGTTTCCCCTCATAGACCCCTTCACCGAAGAGGATGAAGAGGAGATGATGAAAAATGTCTCTGAGAAGAGTGAAGAAGAGTATTCTAAGAAGGGTCATCATCCCTCTAAGGAGAGTAAAGCTATTGGGATGAACAAGACCAAGAAAATGAACTTTATTAGAAGGAGCAAGAGAAAGGAAAAAAAAGCTCAAAAGATCAATGCCACTTTAACTCTGCATAGAAACAAGTCTTTATTTATGCAGGATTTGAAGCTGTTAAAGCTAAAGAAACAAACTTGAACTATAATAAAAAGAGTTCTAGTTCAGGTCCAAATCATCCCATCATCAAGAAAAAGGCTGATAAGTTGTGCACCACTACTGTACAACATGAACAATCAAGCTCCAAGGTAGTTCTAACCCCACAAGAATTGCCACATCATCTAAGAAGATGAAGATGGAGAGTGAAAGTGATCAAGTTCAGCCTTGTTCTCAGAATAAGACTCCTTGAAGGAAGTAAATGGATTTGGTTATGTGTGGGAGTACCTCACACTTTGCTAAGGATTGTCTTTACAATCCAAAGAGTACTCTTCACATTACAAGAAAGAAACTTCTAAGAGTCTGGAGAAGAAGAAGCAGGGTTTGGAAGGAAACTTGCCTTCGAAAGAAACTTTGGTCTCAGAAGGAAAGAATACTTCCGAAGTACTGAAGCCTACTATAGTGAAAGCCAGATCTTTTGAAGGCCCAATCATCAAAACTTCCTAAGTCAACAAAACTTCTGAAGTATTGAAGGTCAAGTCTAATCTTCCAAAGGTGGTGTGGAAGTCAAAGAAGGACCAAGTGGCTAAAAGTTCTTCATCTACTTTAGCAAATGATCCCTCCAGCATGACTATAGGATCAACTACTGTTGCATTGTCTTTAACTTCTTTTGATGTGTCCAAGACCAATGCGACCTAGGTTCCAAATGTAACTAATCATCTCTTTTGTGCAGGAACAATTCAAGACAAACAATAGTGTATGGATTATTGACAGTGGTTGTTCCAGGCATATGATAGGCAAAAGGTCATTACTCCAAAGGTTTGAAAGAATTGATGGAGGACCGGTTGCTTTTGGAAGAGATGCGGGAGGTTACATTATAGGAAGGGGCAAGCTCATAAATGATAAGCTCAGCATTGAAA
The DNA here is from genome assembly GCA_025506515.1 of Flaveria trinervia. Lineage (NCBI taxonomy): Eukaryota > Viridiplantae > Streptophyta > Magnoliopsida > Asterales > Asteraceae > Flaveria > Flaveria trinervia. Next base: position 35,821,905 of record CM046451.1, on the reverse strand, counting down.
AGGTAAATTTTGTCAAGGCACTTGGGTATAATTTTCTGAGTGTATCTCAATTTTGTGATCAGAGTCATAACATGCTCTTTACTAAGCATGACTGCATTCTTCTCAAGCCCAGGGTGGTCAATCCTCATGACCATATTCTGCTTAGAGCCCCAGGAGAGGGAACATGCACAAGATGGATTTGCAAGAAACATCTCCCTCAGGAGAGGTTTCATTCTTTCTATCTAAAGCAAATAGTGATGAGTATCTCCTCTGGCATAAAAGAATGTGCCATGTAAACTTTAAGAACATGAATAAACTTATTAGAATGATTTGGCAACTAGAATGCTAAAGAAAGAGTTTACTAGTGATGATCACTGTGTGGCATGCGTGAAAGGGAAGCAACACAAAGTATCTCACAAGCCAAAGGAAAGAAACTCGATCAAAACTCCCCTACACTTGCTACATATGGATCTCTTTGGCCCCACCAGTGTACTGAGTCTAGGAAGGACCTCTTAGAACTAAGGATGAGACTCCTGAGATTCTAAAAATTTTCATCTTAAAGACTGAGAATCAATGTGATCACAAGGTCAAAACCATAAGATGTGATCAAGGAACTGAAGTAAAGAACAAATCATTGATACATTTTGTGATGAAAAGGGTATTACAAGACAATATAGTGCTCCTTAGATCCTCAGCAAAATGGTGTTGCAAAGAGGAGAAATATGACACTTATTAAAGATGCAAGAACTATGTTGTTTAACTCTAAACTACCCAACTTCTTCTGGGTTGAGGCAGTCAATACTATCTACTATGTGCAAAATAGAGTTTTAGTGGTTAAGACTCATCGTAAGACTCCTTATGAACTCTGGCACAAAAGAAAACCTTTCATTGGTTTTCTCAGGCCATTTTGATGTCCTTGCACCATCTTGAATATTGAAGATCAAATTGCCAAGTTTGCTAAAAAATCAGATGATGGACACTTTATTGGATACTCTTCCCAAGCTAAGGCTTATAGAGTATACAATCTCAGAACTAGAATATTGAAGAGTCAGCCAATATGACTTTTAATAAGCATACTCCTAGTGTGAAAGGTTCTGGTCCTGATATTCTGTTTGATCTTGAGCATGTTTCAGGGTCTATAGATATATTACCTACCGGTGATCCTGATCCAAGATTTAAGGTAAGAAGACCTTCAAGCTACACATCTTCAGCTCTAGTGGTAACAAATCCTGCAAATGATGCTTCTACCAACACATCAATGAAAAATCTTGCCGACGCATCTGGAGTGCTTTCAAATTATAGCTTAGAGGCACATAACACATAGGAAGGAGCTTCAAATGTTGGAGAACATGGTGGTGGTGATAGTGGTCAAGAATTTCTTGATGCTAATAACCACTCGATTGATGACAACATCAATGATGTCACACACTCTTTGGATCAAGTTAATCCTGATAAGTGTGCTGATATGGAGGGTGAATCTTCATTGCCAGATTTGAATTTCTCTAATTTAGATCTATCTAAGTAACTTGTTGTGATCCTCAGCTAAGGATCCACAAGTCTCACCCTTCTATAAACATGATTGGAGATGTTGATACAGGGGTAAGAACAAGAGGACAAACCCATTATGCAAATGTTTGTATTCACTCTTGTTTCTTGTCACAAATAGAGCCAAAGAAAATTGATGAGGCTCTAAAGGATGGAAGTTAGGTTGAAGCTATGCAAAAGGAGCTACTTCAATTCAAAAGATAGAAGGTTTGGAACCTATGTCCTCTTCCTCAAGGGAAGACTACTATAGGAACCAAATGGGTGTTAAAAATAAGAAGGATGATAGAGAACTTGTCACAAGAACAAGGCTAGACAGTTGTTCAAGGATATACTAAAGGAAGAAAGAATTGACTACACAGATGTCTTTGCTCCTATACCAAGACTTGAAGTTGTCAGGATATTCCAAGCTTTTGCTGCATCCAAGAACTTCAAGGTTTACCAGCTTGATGTCGAGTGTGCTTTTCTTTATGGGGTGATTGATGAAGAGGTGTATGTCAAACAACCACCTAGGTTTGTAGATCATATTCATCCTCATTATGTTTTCAAGCTTGATATGGCTCTTTAGGGCTTGCACCAAGCACCAAGAAAGTGGTATAAGACCCTATCATAATATCTTTGTCAGCATGGCTACAAGAGGGGTACTATTGATGGAACTCTCTTCATCAAAGGAACAAGAAATGACATTATGCTAGTTCAAGTATATGTGGATGACATTATCTTTGGGTCAACTAATTCAAACCATTGTAATGACTTTGAAAGGCTGATGAAAGACAGGCTTGAAACGAGTGCCATGAGGGAACTCAATTTCTTTCTGGGAATTCAAGTGAAGCAAGGTGACAATGGCATCTTCATAAGTAAGTCAAAGTATGTTCAAGACATACTTAAAAGGTTCAACATGACTAATTGTAAGGTTGCTAAGACACCCATAGCCATACCAATCTCTTAGACCTGATCTTAAGAGGGTGTGTGTTGATGAGCATCTCTTTAGGAAAATGATTAGGTCTCTTATGTACCTCATAACTAGCAGGCTTGATGTCAGGTTTGCTACATGTATCTGTGCAAGATATCAAGCCAACCCCAAGATGTCACACCTAATCACTGTCAAAAGAATTCTAAGATATCTTAAAGGTACTCCATCATTTGGCCTTTGGTATCCAAAGAACTCTAACTTCAATCTGTACGCCTATACAGATAGTGACTATGGTGGCTGCAACATGACTGCAAAGTCTACATCAAGGAGATTTCAATTTCTTGGTGGAAGGATAGTCTCTTGGCCATGTAAGAAACAATCTTGTGTATCTGCATCAACTGTTGAGGCTAAATTCATTCCCACTACAAGCTACTATGCTCAAGTGCTTTGGATTCAAAATCAGATGTTGGACTATCGATTGAACTTCAAGGAGACTCTCATCCACATAGACAACACAGTGCTTTCTTAATCAGAGAAAATCATGTGCAACACTCAAAGACAAAGCACATCTATATCAGGTATCATTTGATTAGTGATAGCTTTGAAGAAAGGATTAATCAAACTAATCAAGGTTAAAACAAATGAACAATATGCGGATTTGTTCACCAAAGCTTTTGATGAAGATAGATTCAATATCTTGTATCAGCTATTTGGATGATTAACTTTGAGTAGCTTTTCTTTAAACTTAATCATTTTATTATAAAACCTGTGTGACCTAAGTTGTCTGTTTTATTACCTTCATAAGCCCTTGTTCTTTGGAAGTAAAATCTTTTTAAAATACATTCCTTATATATTTTTATAATTCTGATCTCTTTATCCTTTGGAAGATTTAAAATTACCTTCAGAAGAAACTTATGACTTAGCAAACAAATATCTACTTAAGTAGTTTACCTTCGAAAGAAAGTTCTCAAATATCTTCCGAAGCCTAAAATGGACTTAAATACTTGTATGTTTTATAAGAACAAATTTTCTTCCAAAAGCAATTTCCTTTCGGAAGTTTTTATTCTTCACATAATAAACACTCTGTGTTTAAAATCTCTTTCGAAGCAAAATTCACAAAAATCTATGAAATATCTTCCGATGTCATTTGCTTCGAAAGCTTTTCTTAAAGAACATCCGAAGCAAAAGAACCTTCAGAAGATTTCTCGACTTCCAAGAAAACTAGTTTCTAGCAAAAGAAAGCTAGTTTTTCAGAGGTGGGACCGACTTCCGGATTCCGAAGTTTATCCTCTTTTATTAACTTTTTCTCATATCCTTTTCACATAAAACCAACATTTTCCCCCCTCTTTCACTATCTTCTTAAATTTCACTATTTCTCTAACCTAAATTCTCCCAAACCACTTTTGTTCTTCATCTTCCTTCACCCTTAAGCTTCTTAAAATGGCAAATCTAAATCTCCGAAACAACCTTGATTTCTCCATGCAACTTCACAGGCAACAGAACCAGGTTGCCCTGTTGAACTTTGAGAAAGATGATAGTTTCACATAGATTTTCCATTTTCTGGCTCTATCAAACTACTTCACATCCCTTACCATTGATCCTACTCTTTATGAGGATCACTTGCTTGAATTTTTGAAGACCTGCCAAGAGGTAATTATGGATGGGGAGAAGGCACTGTCTGCCACAGTGCAGGGGAGGACAATCTTTATCACTCGAGCCATCATCAACAATTATCTTCAGCTGGATGATGAAGAAGGTGAGTTTTCTTCCCAAAGGAGCTATAAATCATTCTTTTGAGTAGATGGTCTATGAGGGAGATTTCTTTGTAAAGATTTGCAGGAAAGGAAAGGTCTCATCCTTGTGGAAATACCTGCTTCATGTGGTTATCCACAGCTTATCCAACAAGCATGGAGGAAGGGACAGATTCCAGAGGATCTCTCCTTTATAGCATATGGAATGGTTCACGGGGTCAAGTTCAGGTACTCTTAGTTTGTTTATACAAATTTACTTGCAAATTTGGAGTACTTAGAGTATTACATGTTTCCTAGATATGTTCAATACATTCTCAATTGTGAACTGGGCTCACAGTTGAGGGAAACAAGTAATATTCATAAATTAGGACAGATGAAGCGTGCATCTTTAAATCTTGAAGAAGCTAACTGTTGGTTTCTCAAGGGTAGGAACAACCTTTGTCCCCAAAATATTAGAGCTCATTGCTCAAGGTGACAACCTAGCAACAAAAGCTAGTGTTGAACCACACCTTCTACCTCCCAACAAAGGACCTCAAATTACCCTCACTTACATAAAGAAAATCCAAATGGACCCCTACTCAAGCTATTGAGTCTGTGCAGGTCCTCATACACTCACACATATAGGAGGAAGTGGATAGTAGAGCTCCCACTTCTCCTAAGGAGCAAACCACTCCTATTTCTTCAAGAATCATGCTGAGGTTCCTCATGCTCAGCTTGATGAGCTCACAAGCCCAACTACCTTAAGTCTTTGCTCTAAGTCTCAACACTCAGCTGAACCACCTTTAGAGGATAGTTAACATCCCCAGCTTCTAGACTTAAATCACCTAATCCCCAACCTTGACTTCTATTAGTGAAGAATTAGGTTTTAGTAAGTACCATGAGTCTCTTTACTCCTCCCCTACTCAAAGATAGATAAGTGCTCTTGTTCAGAATATCCATATGGAAGAGGCTCTCACTGCAGCAAGTGATTACATGATTTAGACCTAAACCTTGGAAACTCAACCCATTGACACTTCAACTAATGTTGTCACTAAGCAGAGGAAAACCAACAGCCAAGAACTTCATGCTGGTGGTGAGAGAGAAGACTTTGGTCCAACCCTCTCCTCCCCCCATGATTCTTTTGATGAAGATGAGGGGAATCTAAGGCTAAAGGTGCAAAAATTGTAAAAACACGCACCTACCAAGTCTCCAAGGTTAGTCATCTTGCCTCTCAATTGACTACCTTGCATAACATGGCCAATGATCAACAACCTATGATATCTTATCTTAAGGAAAAACTAGCTGGGAGACCTTTAAGAAAAGCTCAACCAGGAACACAAGAACTTATGAATGTGATTGATCTAACCTCTAGCTCATCTATGCAAGTGGATGATGCTACCAAAAAGGAGGAGAAAGTCATCACAGACACACAACCTGGGAGTTCTTCATAAATAATGGACATTGAGGATTCACCATCCTCCCTTGCAACTATCCATACTCAACAACTTCCTCAAGTTCACATTGATGTGAACTTTATAGACTCCTTCATTCAGAGTCTTTTTGAGGAAGGTATACCAAGGGCAGTGTCATCTCCACCTCAAGAAACTTCCAAGTATATCATAGGGTGGATGTATGATGCAAAATGAAGAGCCTGATTCTTCAAAGAGTTCAAGGGTAGCAAGAAGTCTTAATTTTCAAACTTTGAACTACTATGAAGGTTTTGACACGATCAGTATGCCACTTGTCAATCCAATCCAATCTAGACAAGCTGACAAGCTAGCACAAAGGATTGAGAACAGAATTACTGAAGAGTTCAATTTTAGAAGGAGACAAAGGCAATTAGGTAATACTATGGTCAACTGGATGTTGAGGTAGACCCTAAGATTAGCTTCGAAAGGGAAACCTTGACCGAAGGCCTAGTTGTAGAACCTGAGAGCCCTGTCACATCTATAACTGCTTCAACAATTCATTCCCTTAGTGAAGCACTTGCTGGTGAAGGTGTATCATAACCTCTCTCTGGCCAGAGCTTGGAGGCTACACCAAGCAATGAAGGTCAAAGCTCTCTCCATCCTGAGTCACAAAGGTCTATGAGTGATAAAGGGAAAAGGAAAATGACTTCTAAGGAGATTGAAGAGGAGGAGAGAGAGAGGAAGAGGAAGCTAAAGGGAAAAGTTCCTCTAGGTTTGCAAGATTCATGAAAGCCACAATCAGGACTGCCCTAGACCAAACACTAAAGATGAAGAGTTAAGGATAGTCAGGATTACTTATTTGCAAAACAGGAACTATGACATTTATGAGATTATATCTCTCCCCATAGAGGAGCTTACTTAATTGGCTGACATGGAATTGTCAAGAGAGAGGAAGGAAGTAGAGGATGCAGAGTTACTTCTTGTTGATACATCATGTTCCTAGTTTATGTTCTTACATGTAAAAGTCTTTCAGTTCTTATACATATGTAATGCGACTACTTAATGAAATATGATATGCATCTTGATGTTTATTTGTCTTTGAGTATATCATATTATTATTGTATTTAGTATAATTCATATGTATGAACATCATATATAGGTTTGAGGTTGTTGCACATAGTTCTAAGTCAATAATGATTGAGAAATGTGTTCAACTTAGTCAGGTGGTTATTTATGCTAATGGACCATGCTTATGGACCGTAGGCACAAATGAATCATACTTATGGGCCAGTCGCACGACTAAACCAGGAGACTGGATCAGTCGTAAGAATGAAACATAAGGTTGACTTAGTCGCACAACTAAACATTCAGTTGTGCGTATGAATCAACCGCATAAGTCGTGGAAAAATGGGGGACTTTGAATATTCACAAACCTTAGCCATCTAGAGCACCCTAAGCACCCCAATCACCCCATCCAACTTCATACTTCAATCCTAATCGATTTCTACTCAATTCTTAACGTTTGTTTCCACGTTAGATCGATCAAGTTTTCGTTCTCACTAACTAGATCACCTATCAAATAGGATTCCGCATATTTGATCTGGCCTCACGCAGAATCCGTTAGTACTCCATACGAAAACAATCCTAACAAGTGGTATTAGAGCTTTGGGTCGTGATTTTGCGTGGATTCAATTGGTTTTGGTGTCAAAACAAATGTTTTCAATCAAAAGAGTCACATTTTTGCTTCAAAAAATGATTTGATGATTGCATGTGTTAAAGGTTTCGATGTTCATCAAACGGCAAATTAGGGTTTCTAGAAAATTCATATTTTGTGTCAAAGTGTTCAAATATTCGATTTTTCAAACATAGAGCCTTCAGTCGCACGATTGGACCATTCGTACGATTGAACCCATTCGTATACACTCATTCGTACGACTAAACTTAGTCGTATCTCTCATTCACATGGTTAAACAACTCTAGTCGGTTGATTACAATCGCCCTGCTCATTCGCACAACTAAATCCACGCCTAATTGAATTCATTCGTATCTTCCATTTGCACGAGTGACCCTTTCACATAACTCATTCGCATGAGTGAATCTATCATGTTCTAAGGTTACCAAGTTTAAAGAAATGGAAGACGAGTTTGTTGCATTCACTATTGGAAAGGACTCACATATCCAGAATCTTCTACTTCTGGAGATTGAGATTGGAAACCACAACAAACCGCCAAAGGTATTAACTTTGGATGAATACCCACGGTGGAAACTACGATTTGAAATCTACTTGAATGGAGTTGATCCAAGTCTTTGGACATCCATTCAGACTGGTTACACGGTACCAGTCAGTGCTAATGGAGTTAAATTGACTTTAGGGGAATGAGTGAATCCTAGAAGATTCTGCTTAATGCTAAAAAGAGCATATGCCTTGTTGACTCAGTCTATACCTACGGACATATTTCATCAGTTCTCTGAGAACAAGCAGTCTAAGATATTATGGAGGCCTGGAGAAATAGATATGAAGGAAATACAATTCTGAAAGCACTGAAGGAAAAAGATCTTAAGAAGGAATTTGACAATTTCTCTCCAATTGGGAATGAAAGCTTGGATGATATCATTGATCGATTCTATCATATGATGAGTGAGTTGTACACTCATGGCATGACCACATCCATGGAAGATAAAGTCTCTAGTTTTGTTGATGGTCTGCCAGACAAATGGGATCCATTTGTGTCTAATCTGAGACAAAACACTCTTGCTACTTTAGACATAAATGATTTCATTTTGAAATTAAGGGAGGAAGAACTACGTATGAAATACAAGTCAAATAAAGGATCCTATGCTCAGAATCCTGCACTATACAATTAATTTCTAACTCCGCTACTGAAGGGGCACCGCTACAAACACCGTTTGTGTCTAGCTCCTCTGCTCCTTCCCAAAGCAGTGTATCAGGAACCTTAACGTTAGGGTCATCTGGAACCCAATACATAGTTCCCGAGGCAAATACTACCAAGTTGAAGACCAAGAATCTCGGAAATGTCATCGTAGAAGTTGCTAAAGAGCACATGGACCTTCTAGCTAATATTGTTCATCTTATGATGGATTAGTTGCTGGTAGATTGGAAACTGTCATCTTGCTGATGAGGACTACGAGCAAGTTGATGAAACTGAGCTAGAACACATGGTATTATGTGGGCCTTGGCTAGTGCTATTAGAAGAGCCAAGAAGTTTATTAAAAAGATGGTAAAAATTTGGTTGCCACTAAAGATATAACATTTCGATTTGAAAAAACCAAATTCACATTTCAATTATGGTGAAAGGGGCACTTCAAACGTGAGTGCGTAAAGCCAAAGTAGACAGGAAATGGAAATCCTTTTCCTACATTCAACCGACAAGATAATGATAAGACTGGAGCTTCATCTTCAAGTATAGAGTCTAAGGCTTTGGTTTCTCAAGGTGATGAAGGACAAGGCTGGTCCTTCCTATTCGTTTTTTAGGGTGAATCAAAAATTGCTTTAGTTGATACATTCGATGATGGATCTGCAAGTGAAGGAGACATCATAGTTGAGAATACACTTTCAGATATCGAAGAAGCTATGGATGTCGTTGATCATTTGGTTGAAGAAGAGCTTAGTGCTACAAACTTAGAATCTCCAGTCACCGAAGAGTCTAACACTACTTTGGTGGTGATTCGTCTGGTTCTACACAAGTATATTCTAAAGACAATTATTTGAAAAACATGTTTTTACAGAATGTGATATATTTAGGGACAACATTGATTTAGAATTTGCTAGGTTATTAGAACATAATGATAATCTAGTAAATGATTTACAACTCTACACTGAAGCAAATCGTGTTTAAAACAAAATGAGTGCAGCTTCAAAGAAAAGATAGAACTGTTGGGGAAACAACTAAGGAGAACCGAGGTTGTTGCCTCAAATCAATCAAATGACATCAGGTTCTACTTATATTCTTTGAAGGAAACTAAAAAGGGAAAAGCAGTTTTGCAAGTTAAAGTTGAATCATTAAAACAAAAACTACACAGTTTGGCAAGTTCTTCTCATATAGTTCAGATGCTAGTGAAAGAACCGAATAACGGGGATGGTCTGGGTTATAAGGTTGTACCGCCACCACATGCAATCCTTTTGAACACTAAATATAGACCAATTAATAATTACCCAGTAAAGGATCATGTGGTGTCTATTCCTCTGGTTAGTGATCCAGATTATATGGGTAAACCTATGAAATCTGTCACTAAACCAAAGACTTTGGGATCAAAAGATAAGATACCTATTGAGGATTTGGGTGATAAAATAAAAATGTCAAATTAGGGTCAGGTACACAAACGTCTATTTCAGAACCTATAAGGTCTAATCTGATGACCTTAAACGTGTTAATCATCAAAATCCAAATAAACAGAAAGTGAAAGATGTTCAAAATGTCAAAACAATTAAGTTTGTTAAAGAAGGTGAAACATCTAAAAAGAAGAGGCACACCCAACCAAACATATCTCAAACCCCGACCAAACATAACCACACATCAAAACTTTCCTCAAACTATTGAAGGGAGATCCTGCTAAGTTGTGGAAAACGAGGACATATCTCTCCAAATTTTCCTTATTATCAGTCAGCTAAAAAGAAAATTGAACTTTTTGATGAAAAACCAGATTTTCTAAGGTTACACCTAAGTTTATTAGTGAACTTAAAGTTCAAACCATAAGCCAGTCGTCTGTTTACCACAAACAGGCCTTACACAAAACTGGTTTATGGAAAAAAAACAAGTAATGTGTTTGTTAGTGAGAAGAAGAAGAAGAATGATATGCCTTCATCCTCTAAAAGACAATGGGTTAAGTTCATGATGTGTGTTCCTCTGGGACACCCAAGCCAGTTAAGGCTTGGGTCCTAAACCTGAACTAATCAATTCCTTTGTATGTGCAGGGGTGTCCGCTACAGTGCTATCACTAATACCTGGATCATTGATAGTGGGGCTTCCATGCACATGATGGGAATTCGTCTCTCTTTTTTAGTGTCAATCAAATTAAAGGGGGCACGTATCATTTGCTGGGAATAAAGGAGTTACAGCACCGCTCAAGGTGAAGTGGGAAATGAGAAGTGAAGTTTGACAGGTCAACTATGTTCAGCACTGCAAAAAACTTGCTTTCTGTCTCCTAAATCTGTGATAAGGGATTCAAGGTTGTGTTTGACAACAAGAAGTGCTACATGTTGATGAAGGAGTATGTTATCGAGGAGGATAAAATTCTAATGTTAGCTTCAACATATAACGATCTGTATGTCTTGGATCTATCAAATGCCCTATAATTGAGTAAACTGCCAAGTGCTTCTTGTCAAAGGCAACAAGGAGAGATTCAATCTCCTGGCATAGGAGAATGGGACACATTAATCCTAGGAAGATGAATCATCTGGTTCAGAATGATTTGGTGAATGGAGTTACAGTCAAGAATTCCAGCTCCCAGATTTCTGTGTAGCATGTAAGAAGGGAAACATACCAAGAAGTCTCACAAAGCAAAGAAAGTTAATTCTATCGACATTCCTCTCGAGCTTCTACACATGGATCTGTTTGGCCAGTCAGCACAAAGAGCATTGGTGTAGATTCGTACAACTTTGTAGTAACTAATGATTACTCAAGAATCTCTCGGGTGATGTTTCTAAAAGCCAAGTCAAGGACATTTGAATTTTTTCAAGCATCTAGTTACTACATTAGAATCACCCTACAAGCTGAAAGTAAGAAAGAATCAATCAGAAAACGAAACAGAGTTCAAGAATCAATGTATGGAGGCATTCTGTCGATAGAAAGGAATTTTCATCAATTTACTTCTGCCTACACTCCAGAGATGAATGGGGTTGCTCAAAGAAAGAATCGAAGTTTGATGGAGATAGCAAGGACAATGTTAGCCTACTCTAAACTGCCTATTCAATTCTGGAACAAGGCAGTGGCTAATGCATGCTACACTCTTAATCAAGTCTTAGTGGTCAAACGTCATGGAAAAAGTGTTAAGAATTGCTCCAGCGACGTAAACCTCACATGGAGTATCTAGAACCATTTTGAGCACCGCGCATGTCGTTAAAGAAAATTCAGACTGGGAAGTTTTGTGAGAAGGCAGAAGAAGGTATCTTTCTCAGATATAGTATACGAGATAAGAGAGTTTATAACAACTCAACGTGTCAGGTAGAAGTCTGATGCAATGTGATGTCCAAAGATACACCACCCCATTTGCTTGCAAAGGACCTTCCTTCTTCTCATCCTGATGATGAGTTACCTGCTCGAATGATGTACGATGTTCTGAACACTCCTACACTAGACTTGACATCATCAGTTCCATTAGACGATACTTCTAGCCCTTCAGGGGGAGAGCTTGAGGTAAGCGAGTCTTCCTCTGATGATGAAGCAGTTGAGACTGCAAATATGGACCAGGAGGAATAGGTTCCCACTACCGAAAGTACACACACATTGGATCTTAATGCCACTTTAACTTCTAAACCCCATACTCAACAGTCGTAGAAACTAAACTTGGGATTCAAAATCTGGATAATGAGGTACCTAATCCCACCACTCCCAGAACTAGAGTTATTATGCATCATCCCCTTAACAACATCATCGGGGATATTCTATCGGGAGTTCAGACACAAAATCAGCTATACTCAGCTGATTATGCCGCAGTCATGGAAAAAGGATATCTACATGATGGTGCTTATCGATATTTTATGTCTCAATTTGAGCCAAAATATCTAAGTGAAGCTTTAAATGATGAGGCATGGGTTAGTGTTATGCAAGAAGAACTCCTTCAGTTCAAGAAGTTAGGAGTATGGACTCTTGTGGACAAACCAAAAGGTGCAAAGGTGATTGGAACTAAATGGGTTCTTAGGTGTAAGAAAGATGACCAAGGGGTTATAATCTGAAACAAGGCTAGGCTTGTTGTTCAAGGGTTTAGACAAGTCGAAGGCATTTGTTGCTACATCATGTTCCTAGTTTATGTTCTTAAATGTAAAAGTCTTTCATTTCTTACACATATGTAATGTGACTACTTAATGAAATATGATATGCATCTTGATGTTTATTATTGTACTTAGTATAATCCATATGTATGAACATCATATATAGGTTTGAGGTTGTTGTACGTAGTTCTAATTCAATAATGACTGAAAAACGTATTCAACTTAGTCGGGTAGTTATTTATGATGATGGACCATACTTATGGACCGTATGCACAAATGAATCACACTTATGGACTAGTCGCACGACTAAAACAGGAGACTAGGTCAGTCATATGACTGAGACATAAGGTTGATTAAGTCGCATGACTGAACCTTCAGTCATGCGTGTGAATCAACCGCATGAGTCAGTCGCACGGCTGAACCATGCTAATGGTTCAGTCGTACGAATGAAACTGAAAAGCTATAAATACCACATAATTCATGGAAAAACGGGGGATTTCGAATATTCACAAACCCTAGCCGTCCAGAGCGCCTTAAGCAGCCTATCCAACTTCATAGTTCGTTCCTAATCGATTTCTACTCAATTCTTAACATTTGTTTCATCGTTAGATCGATCAGGTTTTTGTTCTCATTGATTGGATCGCCTTTCAAATAGGATTCCACACTATTTGATCTAGTCTCACGTAGAATCCTTATTACTCCATACGGAAACAGTCCTAACACTTCTCCAAATCAAAGAGGAGAAGAGACAAAAGAGATTGTACAAGCACATTCCTACTATCTTCCCAGTTCAAGAAAGTCCTGCATAAGTGGTTATGGCTCCACAAGAACCTTAGGAAGATAAAGAGAATGATAGTGTTGATACATATGTCCCTAGTTTATATGCTTAATGTAAAAGTTTTATGTCTTACACATATGTAATGAATGGGTTAAATGAGATATAATATGTGGTTGATGTTTGTAATATTTAATATTTCATAGTATTATTGTGTGTTAAAGAATAATGAACTTACTATATAGGTTTGAGTTTGTTGTGCATAGTTCTTAGTCAATAATAATTGAGAAATGTGTTCAAACTTAGTCGTACGAGTCTTCATCCGAATGGACCATACTAATGGACCATACACATGAATACATCATGCTAATGGACCAGTCGCACGACTGAAACAGGAAACTAGATCACTCGCACGACTGAAACAGGAAACTAGATCAGTCGCACGATTGAGACATAAAATTGACTCAGTCGCACGACTGAACCTTCAGTCGTGCGTATGGATCAATCACATGATTCAGTCGCACGACTGAACGTTCAGTCGTACGATTGGAAACCCATACGTATAAATACCACTTAATTCGTGAAAAAATGGAACACTTGAAGAACAATTCGAAACACTTGACACTCTTATGAACCCTAGCCGTCTGGAACATCTAAGGAAGCCTGTCGAACTTCATATATCAATCCTGATTGATATCTACTCGTTCATAACATTTAGTTTCAATCTTATATCGATCGGGTATTTGTTCTCACTGATTGGATCGCCAATCAAAGAGGATTCCACACCATTTGATTCGGTATAAACGTCGAATCTGTTAGTATTCCGTACGTACACGGTCCTGACAAGGGGTATCAGAGCTTTTGCTCTTGATTTTGCATTTGATTCAATTAGAATTGTGTCAAACCTCACGTTTTAACTTAAAAGAGTCATCTTTTTGGGTCCACTGGTGTTTTCCGACGTTTACAGGTATTCAAAGTTGATGTTTCTCGTCATACGGCAGATTAGGGTTTCTAGGAAATTGTAATTCGTGTCAAAGTGTCAAAATGCGAAAATTTTCAAACACAGCAGCCTTTAGTCGCACGAATAGCTCACTCGTATGATTGAGTTATCCGCATCGTCCATTCGCACGACTAAGCCATCCACATTGTTCATTCGCACGACTGAGTCATCCGTATTGGTCATCCACATTTGTCCATTCGCATGACTGAGTCATCCGCATTGGTCATCCACATTTGTTCAATCCCACGATTGGCTCATCCGCATTTGTCCAATCGCACGATTGACTCATCCGCATTTTCCAATCGCACAATTGACTCATCCGCATTTGTCCAATCGCACAATTGACTCATCTGCATTTGTCAATTCGCACGAGGGAACCAGTCTTGTTCTAAATTTCAAAGTTCATAAAAATGGAAGATCAATTCACTACCTTTATTGCCAGAAGGGACTCTCGCATCCAGAACCTTTTGCTTCTGAAAAATGAATTTGTGAGTCATAATAAACCACCAAAGCTTATAACGTTAGATGATTATCCACAATGGAAGTAGAGGTTTGAGATCTATCTAAATAGAATTCATCCCAATCTTTGGGTGTCCATTGAGATAGGTTACACGATGCTAGTCGGTGCTAATGGAGTTTAGCTGATTCTGGGAGGAATGAATGACAGCCAGAAGGTTAAGTACAATGCAGAAAAGAAAGTGTATGCCCTGTTGACTCAATCGATACCAACATATATCTTTCATCAGTTCTCTGAGAACAAGTAGGCGAAAAAGTTATGGGAAGCATTGGAAAAGAGATATGATAGGAATGCAAAGTTAAAGGCTTTGAAGGCTAAGGCTCTCAAAAAGGAGTCTGATAACTTCTCTTCGATAAGGAAGGAGAGCGTGGATGACATCGCCGACAGGTTCTACCATCTGATGAGTGAGCTGCACACTCATGGTGTAACAACATCAATGGAAGATAAAGTGCCAAGTTTTGCAGAAGGTTTGCTAGATAAATGGGATTCGTTTGTGTCTAATCTAAGAAAGAATGATATTTTTGCAAACTTAGACATAAATGACTTCATCCTAAAATTAAGTGAAGAGGAACTGGGAATGAAGTACAAGTCACAGAAAGGATCCTACGATCAGAATCCTTCACTTTACAACTCATTCCCCACTCCAACCGGTTTAGGAGCACCACTGCAAACAGCATTTGTGTCCAGTTTCGCGGCTCCCTCACAATCCACTGCTTAAGGACCAGAAACGTCTAGGTCATCATCGACTCAACAAATAGTGCCTGAAGCCAATACTACGAAGTTGAAGACCGAGAATGTCGGTAATATAACATTAGAGGTTGCAAAGCAGCATATGGATCTTCTAGCAGCAATGGTTCAATCGTATGATGGTCTAGTTGCTGGAAAGATTGAAAATTGTCATCTTGCAGATGAAGACTACGAGTAGGTTGACGAGAATGAGCTGGAGAGGATGGATATCATGTGGGCTCTTTCAAGTGTAGTTAGATGAGTTAAAAAGTTCATTAACAAGACAGGACAGAATCTTGTAGCCACAAAGGACACAATGTTTGGCTTTGACAAAACCAATGTCACTTGCTTTAATTGTGGTGAAAAGGGGCATTTTAAACGTGAATGTGTAAAGCCCAAGAAAACAGGAAATGGAAATCCATTTTCACCTTCAACCGTTAAGACAAACCCATGAGTGGAGCTACCTCTTCAAGCAAAGAGACAAAGGCCTTGACCGGTCAAGGTTCTGAATGGCAAGACTGGACCTTCCGCTTTGTGTCTCCGAGTGAATCAAACATTGCTTATGTTGAGGGACTGGATGATGGTTCTGTGAGTGAAGGCGAGATCATAGTTGAGCAAGTAATATCAGATACTGAAGAATCTATGAATGTGGTACATCACTTAGTTGAGGAAGAGCGGAGAGTAACAAGTTTAGAATCTCCAACAACTGAAGAGTCTAACTCTGCATTGATGGCTGATTTAACCGATTCCTCACAGGTAAGTACTAAAGACCAACTGTTTGAAAAACATGCTTGTAATGAATGTGACAAATTTACAAAAAGCATTGATTTGAAATTTTCTAGGTTATTAGACCACAATGATAACTTGGTAAATGATTTACAACTATGCACTGAAGCTAATCGTATTATAAAATAAAATGAGTGCAGTTACAAAGAAAAAATAGAACTTTTGGGTAAACAACTAAGGGAAACCAAGGTTGTTGCTTTCAATCAAGCAAATGATATAAATTCTATTTAAATTCTTTGGAAGAAACAAAGAAAGAAAAAGCAGTTTTAGAAGTCAAAGTTAATTCATTAAAACAAAAACTGCATAGTTGGACCAGTTCTTCTCATATAGTTCAACACTTAGTGGAAGAACGAAATAATAAGGAAGGGTTGGGTTACAAAGTAGTTCCACCAGCACATGAGATCCTTTCAAATACAAAGTGTAGACCTATAAACAACAACCCAGGAAAGGATCATGTGGTGTCCACTCCTTTGGTTAGTGATCCTGATTCCATGGGTAAACCGGTGAACTCTATCACTAAACACAAGGAGTCTATTTTGGAATCAAAATGAAAGATGCCTACTATTAATTTGGATGATAAATTTGAAAAGGTTAACGTAAAGTCATGTTCACACATGTCTTCGTCTGAATCCAAAATGACTAAACCAGTTAACCAAACCCATGTTACACGTCAAAGTCCAAATAAACTAAAGGCTAAAGACGTTAAATATATTCAAACAATTAACTTTGTTAAAGAAGTAGAAACATCTAAATGAGAATTGACTATACCCAACCAGATTCATGTCGCACCTATATCACACTCAACCCCACATAAACAGTTTCCTCAACTTGTAGAAGGATGATCATGCTACAGTTGCGGAAAAAGAGGACATATTTCTTCTAATTGTCCTTATTATTAGACTCCCATAAGAAAGTTGAACTTTATGATACAAAACAAAGTTCTTCTAAAAGGAATTTTATTACTCCTCCTAAGAGAACTAATGAACCTAAAGTTCAAACTCTAAGCCAATCATCTTTTTATCACAAACAGCCTTACACAAAACTGGCTTATGGAAAGAAAAGACAAATAACTTGTATGATAATGAGAATAATAAGAAGAATGATATGTTCTCATCCTTAAGTGGATTGTGGGTTGACTTTATAATGTGTGATTCCTCTGGTCACCCAAGCCAGTTAAGGCTTGCGTCCCAAACCTAAACTGATCATTTCCTTTGAATGTGTAGGGTGTCCGCTACAGTGCTATCACAAATACCTCGATTGTTGATAGTGGGGTGTCTAGGAACATGACCGAGAACTTGTCTCTCCTCTTCAACATCAAACAAATTAAAGGAGGACACGTATCATTTATTGGGAATAAACAAGGATATATCACTGCTCGGGGCGAAGTGGGAATAAAGGAGGATATATCACTGCTAAGGTCAACTACGTTCAACAACTACATAACAACTTGTTTTCAGTCTCCCAGATCTATGATAAAGGCTTCAAAGTTATGTTTGACAACAAGAAGTGCTACGTGCTGAAAAAGGATTACATTATCCCAGAGGACAAAGTGTTAAAGTCAGCTTCAAGATATAACGATTTATATGTCTTTGATCTATCAAAAACATCCACAACTGATCACACAGTTTAATGCTTCCTATCAAAGGCAACAGAGTGGGACTCAATCTCCTGCCATAGGAGAATGGGATACATCATTCCTAGAAAGATGAATCACTTGATTTAGAATGATCTAGTGAATGGTGTAAATGTTAAGAACTTTCACCTTCCAGACTTTTGCATAGCTTGCAAGAAAAGGAAACATACTAAGAAGGCTTATAAGGCAAAGAAAGTTAACTTAATAGATATGCCTCTCGAGCTTCTACACATGGATCTATTTGGTCCCGTTAGCACTAAAAGTATTGCTGGTGACTCGTACTGCTAGGTAGTAACAGATGATTACTCAAGATTTTCTTGGGTGATGTTTCAGAATGTCAAATTAGAAACTTTTGAACATCTGGTAGCTACACTGGAATCACTCTACAAGCTGAAAGTTAGACAGATTCCATCAGACAACGACACAGAGTTCAAGAACCGGTGGATGGAGGATTTCCGTAATGAAAAGGGGGAGTTTTTTGATACATATGTCCCTATTTTATGTGCTTAATGTAAAAGTCTTTCATGTCTTACACATATGTAATGAATGGGTTAAATGAAATATGAAATGTTGTTAATGTTTATAATGTTTAATATTTCATAGTATTATTGTGTGTTAAAGTATAATGAACTTACTATATATGCTTGAGGTTGTTGTGCATTATTCTTAGTCAATAATGATTGAGAAATGTGTTAAAACTTAGTCATATGAGTCTTCATGCGAATGGACCATACGTATGAATACATCATGCTAATGGACCAGTCACACGACTGAACCAGGAGACTTGATCAGTCGCATGATTGAGACATAAGATTGACTCAGTCGCACGACTAAACCTTTAGTAATGCGTATGGATCGATTGTATGATTCAGTCGCACGACCGAACCATGCTAATGGTTCGGTCGTGCGATTGGAAACCCATAACCTATAAATACCACTTAATTTGTGGAAAAACGGAACACTTGAAGAACAATTCAAAACATTTGATACTCTTACGAACCCTAGCTGTCTAAGACGTCCAAGGAAACTTGTCCAAGTTCATATATCAATCCTGATCGATCTCTACTCGTTTATAACATTTAGTTTGAATCTTATTTCGATCAGGTAATTGTTCTCACTGATTGGATCACCAATCAAATAAGATTCCGTACTATTTGATTCGGTATAAACGCAGAATCTATTAGTATTCCGTACGTACACAGTCCTGACAAGTGGTATCAGATGAATGGAATTGCTGAGTGAAAGAATTGGAGCTTGATAAAGACAACAAAAACGATCCTAGCCAACTCGAAACTGCCTATTTTGGAATGAAGCAGTGGCAAATGCATGTTACATGCTCAATTGAGTCTTAGTG
Source organism: Flaveria trinervia (assembly GCA_025506515.1). Taxonomy (NCBI): domain Eukaryota; kingdom Viridiplantae; phylum Streptophyta; class Magnoliopsida; order Asterales; family Asteraceae; genus Flaveria; species Flaveria trinervia. Next base: position 35,802,592 of record CM046451.1, on the reverse strand, counting down.
GTCAAGCGACATGGGAAAACATGTTATGAACTACTCCACCAACTTAAACTTAACTTGGAGTATCTCAAACCATTTGGTGCATCATGTACGCTGATGAATAAAACTCAGTCTGGGAAGTTCAGTGAGAAGGCAGAAGAAGGGATCTTTCTTGGATACAATATACCAAACAAAAGAGTTTATAACAATTCAATGGGTCAGGTAGAGGTGTGGTGCAACGTTGATGTTCAGAGATACACCACCCTCCTTGCTGGAAAGGGACTTTCATTCTTCTTCGACTATGATGGATTTTTTAAGTCCTTCAACATACTTATCTCCCTTATGGATGATGAGTTGATGACCAGAATGATGTATGATGTCCTTGACACACAGCCACTAGACTCGACAACATCAACTCCACAAGGTGAATCTTCTAATCCTTTAGGGGGAGCACTTGATATAAGCGATTCCTCCTCCGAAGATGAAGTGGAGACTGAACAGTTGGACTAGGGGGAACAGGTTCCTACCAATCAAAGTACACAAGCATCAAATCCTAATGCCTTTGACATTTCAAAACCTCATACTCCAATAACTACAGATCCTGAACCTGAGTTTAACAATCTAGATCATGAGGTGGCTGTTCCAACAACTCCTGGATCTCAGCTAAATGTTTATCATCCCTTGGACAATGTCATTGGGGATGTTAGATCGGGAGTACAGACTAGAAATTAGCTATACACAGCTTATTATGCCTCGGTAATAGAAAAGGGATACCTTCACGATGGAGCATATCGATGTTTTGTGTCACAGTTTGAGCCAAAATACATTAGTGAAGTGTTAAACGATGAGGCATGGGTCAGTGCAATGCAAGAAGAACTCCTACAGTTCAAGAAATTAGGAGTCTGGACCTATGTGGACAAACCAAAAGGTACTAAGGTGATTGGCACTAAATAGGTACTAAAATGCAAGAAAGATGACCAAGGGTTAATAATCAGGAATAAGGCCCGACTTGTAGTTTAAGGATTTCGACAAGCCAAAGGCATAGATTGTAATGAAGTGTTAGCACCAGTGGCAAGGATGGAAGCAATACGTATATTTCTAGCTTATGCATCCAACATGAAGATCAAAGTCTATCAACTAGATGTCAAGAGTGCGTTCCTTCATGGTGAAATCCGTGAGACAGTGTATGTCAGTCAACCCAAAGGATTTGAGGATCCTTATCATCAGGACAGAGTTTACAAGCTAGATAAGGCTTTCTACAGGCTCCATTAAGCCCCTAGAGCATGGTATGAGAAACTCTCAACTCACTAAGTGAAACACGATTTTCGCAGAGGAGTTATTAACTGTACACCATTCATCAAAGAAAAATATGACGACTTACTGCTGGTACAGATTTATGTTGATGACATAATCTTCGATTCTAAAAACGAAGAGTTATGTAATGAAAGTAGAATTTGAGGTGAGTGCATGGGGGAGATGAAGTTCTTTCTCAGGTTATTGGTGGATTAGACACCAAAGGGAATATTCCTACATTAGACCAAGTATGTAGGCGATATCCTCAATCGGTTCTATATGGAGACTGATTCTTCAGCTGGCACTCCACTTTCTACAAACCATGACGTGGCACCCGACAAAAATGGTGACATGGTTGATGCCACTATGTATAGAGGAATGATCGGATCCCTCATGTACCTCACCGCCTCACGACTTGATATCATGTACACGGCGTGTCTTTGTTCTAGATATCAGGCGAAACCAAAAGTCAACCATCTCATAGGCGTCAAAAGGATTTTTTGTTATCTGAAGGGTACTCCAACACTCGAGTTGTGGTATCCTCATGGCGATGACTTTGAGCTTACAGCGTATAGTGACTCGGATTATGGCGGTTGCAAAATGAATTACAAGTCAACATCAGCGGGATGTTAGTTCTTTGGGTAGATGGTTAGTCACCTGGTAGTGTAAGAAGCAGACCTCCGTTGCTTTGTCAACATATGAAGCTAAATACGTTGATGCTGCAAGTTGCTGTTCACAAATCATCTGGATCCAACAGCAAATGCGCGACTACGGTTTGCAATTTTTTAACATCCATATTGATAATTCTATTGCTATAGCTGTCACAAAAAATCCGGTCCAACATCCTAAGACTAAACACATCGGTATTCAATAACACTTTATACGTGACTATTTTGAAAAACACTTAATCGATGTGGTTAAAATTAATACGGATTTTTAATCCGCCGACCTCTACACAAAAGCATTTGATAAATCAAGGTTTTTATATGTGTTAGAGGTCAATGGCGTGAAAAAGAAATGTGAAGTGATTTCAAAAGACGAGAGTTCGTAGTACGACTTGTGTAGTTAATTAATTTATTTATTTTTATTTTATTTTATTTTACTTATTTTTCTATCTATTAAAAATCCAAAAACACAAAAATATTTTCGGTTTTAGAATTTTAGGGGGAGAATAGGTTAAATTAGTAAAACTTGTCTGCTACTGAGGTAACATAGAGAAAGTAGACTTAGAGGTTGATGTGTCGGTAGATTCAACACAATAGATGAGTAGACCTCATTGGTGGATTAAAATTTAAACTAAGTTGTTCAACTTGCTGTGGGCTCCCATCTTATTCCTGGTTAACACAATCAATGCAGTTCAAATAAGGGGTAAAGAGCAAAATAAACGCCATAATGTGTGCCGATGACCATAAAATGAGCAAAGAACATGGAAAAATGCTAAAAGCAATCAAGCTAATAACTTATGTTATTGGTGCGTTATGTGCAAAAAGAAAAATGAATGCTCTAACAAGAAGATAGGTTGTGTGCCTCTCTGTTATGTGGTGGTACTGACCTGAGGATAAGCATAACCTAAATATTCTAGAATTCAATGTTGGTTGCGCCTCTCTGCTGTGCGATGGCACTGACCTGAGGCTTGGCATCTATTTGAAAGCTCTTAGAATAGTCTCTTCTTGAAATAAACCCATAGACCGCTCAAAATCTCCTGAGGAATGTTGATTACCATATAAGTGTGGGATCCACAAATGCTCGTTGAAATAATTAAACCGTAACTCATCACCAATGTGTGTCAAAAATCTGTGTATGGATTTAAGAGGACAAGTGTACTAACAATCATCGTGAGCTGCAGTTCTTGAAAGTCAAAATCAGTGTGTGTATTTTATAGCTCTAGTATGATTTCCTAAAATTGCTATTGACTCTCGATCAAAACAACAGTCTAGCATCAAAATGGTTTATTAAAATGTCCGAAATGATTCTGATATACCTGTATGATTCCATAATGAATCGTACAAGGAATGATAAAATAGACTTGAATTTCATAGAATAAAGGTTTGAGGTTGTTATGCATAGGTTTGAGGTTGTTATGCATAGTTCTTAGTCAATAATGATTGAGAAATGTGTTCAAACTTAGACGTATGAGTCTTCATGCGGATGGACCATACACATGAATACATCATGCTAATAGACCAGTCGCACGACTGAACCAGGAGACTAGATCAGTCACACAATTGAGACATAAGATTGACTCAATACACGACTGAACCTTCAGTCATGTGTATGGGTCAATCGCATGATTCAGTCGCATGATTGAACCATGCTAATGGTTCAGTTGTACGATTGGGAACTTAAAACCTATAAATACCACTTAATTCGTGGAAAACTGGAACACTTGAAGAACAATTCGAAACACTTGATACTCGTATGAACCCTAGCCGTCTAGAACGTCCAAGGAAGCATGCCCAACTTCATAGATCAATCCTGATCGATCTCTACTCATTCATAACATTTAGTTTCAATCTTATATTGATCATGTAATTTCTCTCACTGATTGGATCGCCAATCGAATAGGATTCAACACTATTTGATTTGGTATAAACGTAGAATCTTTTAGTATTCCGTATGTACACGGTCCTGACAGATAGGATAAATATGATCAACTACCTCAGTGCCATACCAGGCCTATACCAGGCTCTATCTACAATGGATGAGCACGTTAGGGTAATCAAGCTAAAGATCAAAAGAGGAGAGCTACTGGACTTACACTCCCCTCCAAGTGAAGTTCTTCCTAAAGTGGAGGTTAAGATTGAACAACCTGAACCTCCTGATGAGCCTCAACAAGCTTTATCTTCTAATCCACAGCGGGTCAAACTCCCTCTCCTTCTGAACCTATGAGGGAGGAACGCCCAACTAAGCAAGGAAAAATTGATTAAGAAGGTGCTGAAACCAGTCTTCTCAATTAAAGTCATCAAAGAGGAGGAAGATAATGGCTTCTAGACCACAGAAATAGAAGAAGAAGAAGCCTAAACTTTCCACCTCCATACCTCAGGGTGAGTCAGATCAACCTGAAGAAGTGCATGAAGAGGCAGCCCAATCAACTCGAATTCAAGTGGCTCATCTTGCTTCTGAGAGACCCATCTTATCCTGGACCTTCACAACTCATCTAGAAAGATGACATGTGATCAGAGATAAAGGTGGTGTGAATGAATATACATGGAAAGATTTATTCAACCTACCTATGCATGATCTCTTTGAGATGAGAAGATACTATGAAAGTCTGAGTGATCCTGACCATCTAATGAAGAAAGGCATGGTCATCATCATGATGAGGACTGTCAACTAATAAAGATCTTCAAATGTTTTGGTAGCATCAGCCTAGGGGAAGCTTTTAAGGATTCCAATAAGTCTGATGATATCAATATATTCAAAACATCCAAAGTCTCTCTGCATGTATGCACTAAAGTACTGAAGTAGAAATGCTTCAGAAGTTTTACATCTTACATAAGAAATATTCTAATTGTAAAATCTTCCAAAGCAAAGACCAATATCTTCCAAAGCCAAGTATGAAGTCTTCCAAAGCTTCAAAGACAAAGTCTTCTGAAGCCGGTTTATGAAGACAGATTTCTTCCGAAGACTTTTATGTACATGCTATTATCTGATGTACTTTTCCATAAAGTTGGACCACCTTTCCGCTACAACTCTATTTGACTCACAAACTTTCAGAAGTTAGTGAAAAGGTCCATGCTTTTGGCTGTACAATGAGGTCTTGAGTCTGAGCTTTCTACTTTATGTACTTTATCCTTTTTGCAAAAATATTAGGATGTGAGCTATGGCATGTCATAGTCACAACTCAAAAGGCAATCTGCCTTTTGACTCTACAATTGATTTTGCTGTCTAGTCTATTGTATCCAGTTGGCCTTCAAAGTATGGCCGGTTGTAGGGTGTAGTATATGTATCTCAAGTACTTATAACTTTCCATTATGCTTTGTAAGACTTTGTAATAGAACTTGAGAAGCAATACACGACATTCTTGAAAACTAAACACTTTCGTTGTTTGCTATCTTGTTCTGTCTCTTATTTACTTATATTCTTAGCATCTCCTACTTTAGCTAAGCAGTTCCCTATTTGATCTGTTAAGTATTCTAAAGAACTCTTCTCAATTGTGTTGTTGTGTTTTAAAGTGCATCACCCCTTCTAATGGTCCTGCAAGTACCTTTTAAGCAACAAGAAAACTACTTTTTCAAAGGTGGGACCGACATCCAGATTTCAAAGTTTATCCTCTTTCATAACTTTGTATTAAATCCATTTCATATGTAAACCCAACAGTTCCACCACTTTCTTTATCATCATCATCTTCTCCTAGACCTAAATTCTCAAACTTCTCTCTAAAACCGCCTTTGTTCTTTAGTTTCTTCACCTCTAAGCTTTCTTAAATGGTCAACCTCAACCGCATAATTGGCCCAAAGTTTTGAATGCAGTTACACAAGAAACACAATTAGGTTGCTCTGTTACACTCTAAGAAAGATCCTCATTTCTCAGAGGTTTGTCTATTTTTGTCCCTCTCAAACTATTCCACCTCCTTTACCATTGATCCTTTTCTTTATGAGGATCATTTGCTTGATTTCTAAAAGACCTATCAAGAGGTTATTCTGGGTGGGGAGGAGGCATTGTCTGCCACAAACACCCATCTTTAGCTGGATGATGAGGAAGGTGAGTTGTTCTTTCCTAAGGAAACAGTCAACCACTTCTTTGAGCAGATGGGCTATGAAGGAGACTTTTCTGTCAAGACCTTTAGGAAAGGGAAGGTCTCTTCCCTATGGAAGTATCTACTTCATGTAGTCATCAACAACTTGTCCAACAAGCATGGGGGCTGGGATTAGATTCCTGAATATCTCTCCCTCGTAGTCCATGGAATGGTTCATATGGTCAAGTTCAAGTACTTTTAGTTTGTTTTTACAAATTTGCTTGCTAACATGGACTCCTTAGTGTATTATAGGTTTTCTAGATGTCTCTAGCATATTCTTAATTGTTAACTAGGCTCATAGTTGAGGGAAACAAGTAATATTTTTAAATTGAGATAGATGAAGCCCGCTATCTTTAAAATTTTGAAGAAGCCAACTGTTGGCTTCTGTGGGGTAGAAACAACCCTTGTCCCAAAATGTTAGAGCTTATTGCTCAAGATGACAACATAGTAGCTCAAGGTAGTGTTGACCCACACCTTCAACCTCTCAACCACTAAAACAGCCACAAATCACCCTCACCTACAAAAGAAAATTCAAACAAACCCTTGCATAAGTTATTTAGTTTGCCCCCATACTATTACCCACACAGGAGCAAGTGGACACTGGAGCTCATATTTATCCTAAGGACCAAACCACTCCCATTACTTTAACTATCAGTTCTGAAGTTCCTCATGCTCATACTGATGAGCTCATTAGCCCAATAGCCTTAAGCCTTAACTCAGAGTCTAAACACTCAAGTGAACAACCTTCAGGGGAAAGTTACCATCCCTAGCGTTTAGATCTCAGCCAACCAATCCCTAGCATTGATTTTTATGATGATGAAGACTTGCGATTAAGTGAGTATCATGAGTCTCTCTTCTCTTCCCCCAATCAAAAAGAGATGAGTACTCCTGCTTCTCTCTTGTCTAGCCCACATCATCTACCTAGTACTAAGGTGAACGTCCTTGACTCTGCTCAGGAAGTCCATATGGAAGAGGCTCTTACTTCAGCAAGTAATTACATCTTTAAGACCTTAACCATGGCAACTCAGCCTACTAATACTCCATCTGAAGTAGTCAACAAGTAGCGGAAAACCAGCCGCCAAGAAAATCATGTTGGTGGGGAGATTGGTGACTTTGGTCCAATAATCTTCTGATTAAGAAGATGGGAATCTGAGACTAAAGATGCAAAAATTGTCAAAAACATGCACCTATCTGGTCTTTAAGGTTAGTCACTTGGAATCTCAGGTGACTACCTTACATAACAGGTTTAATGATCAACAACTTGAGATTTCTTATCGTAGGAGAAACTAGCTGGGAGACCTTTAAGAAGAGCTTAACCAGGAACACAAAAACTTATAAATATGATTAACCTAACTCCTAGCTCACCTATACAAGAGGGTGATGCTACCAAAAAGGGGGAGAAAAGTCATTACAATTACAGAACCTAGGAGTTCTTCATAAGGCATGGACTTTGACCACTCACCATCTTCACTTGCAATTGTCCATACTCAACAACTTCCTCAAGTTCACATCAATGTGGACTCTATAGACTCCTTCATTCAGAGTCTTTTGAGAAAGGCATTCCAAGGGCTGTATTATATCAGCCTCAAGGAACTTCCAATTACATCATAGGGTGTAGGTATGATGCCAACAAAGGAGCCCTCAATCTTCAAAGAGGTCAAGGGCAACAAGAAGTCTTCAATTTTTAGAACTTGAACTAATATGAAGGTCTTGACTTTGTCAACATCCCACTTGTCAATCCAAGCCAATCTAGACAAGCTGACAAGTTGGCTTAAAGGATTCAAGACATGAATATTGAAGAGTTTAGCCTTAGAAGGACACCAAGGCAATCATGCACTATCATTGGTCAACTTGATGTTGAGGCAAACCCTGAGATTAGCTTTAAAGAGAAAACCTTGACTGAAGGCCCAATGATTGAACATGAGATCCCTATCACACCAAAAATTGATTCAGAAGTCTATTCCCTTTATGAGACATATATTGGTGAAGGTGCATCTCAACCTCTCTCTGGCTAGAGCTTGGCTGCTACACCAAGCAATGAAGACTAAAGCTCTCTCCACCTTGAGTGACAAAGGTCTATGAGTGACAAAAGGAAAAGGAAAATGACTCTTGAGGAGATTGAGGAGGAGGTGCGAGAGAGGAAAAGGAAGCTAAGGGAGAAAGTTCCTATACTAGGTCTGCTGGCTTCATGGAAGCTGTAATTAGGGCTGCTCCCAGACCAAACACTCAAAATGATGAGTTAAGGGTAGTTAGGATTGCATACTTATAGAACAGGAACTATGATATTCATAATATCATCTCCCTCCCCTTAGAGGAACTAAATGAACTATCTGACATGGAAATGTCAAGAGAAAGGAGGGAGGGAGTGGATGCAAGATTGCTTCTTTAAATTAAGGAAGAAAAGAGACTGAAAAGGCTCTACAAACATGTTCCTACCCTTTCACCAGTTCAAGAAAGTCCTGAATAAGAGGTTGTGGCTCCCCGAGAACCTCAAGTAAACAAAGAAACTGACACGATCAATATGATCAACTACCTGAGTGCCACGGGCCTATATCAGGTAGATGCACTTCTTCCTTTATACTTTGAGTACATAGAGTTTAAGTATCTTAAATAGTTTGAACTTGAAGTACTCAAAGAGAGAAAGATTCTAGGTACATGTGTCCCTAGTTTCTGAACTTATTGTAATATCTCTTTAGTGTCTTACACTTATGTAACAGTTGGGGACTTAATGAAATGTAAACTTTTGGTTGTGTTTATAATGTTTAATATGTCATTAATGAGTTGTTTCACGCATATTTAATTGATTATATAGGTTTGTGGTTGCTTGAACTAATATAAATAATGTAATGACATTTAATACATTCAAACTTAGTAATATGAAGTTATCATGCGAATGGCCCATGCTAATGGACCTTACGCATGAACAACTTCATGCGAATGACTTAGTCGCACGACTAAACTAGGAGACTGGATCAGTCGTATGATTGTAACATGAGATTGGCTCAGTCGCACGACTGAACACTCAGTTATGCGAATGGTTCAACCGCATGGCTCAATCGCATGACAAAACAATGCTAATGGTTCAGTCGCCCGAATGAGCAACCCTAACCAATAAATACCACCTAATTCGTGGAAAAACGAAAGCATTGAATTCACTTTGACTCCAGACGTACCCTAGCCGTCCAGAGACCTCTAAGAACCCACTCCAAGTTCATAGACCACAGTACATCGATTCCTAATAGATTCTTAACATTTAGATTCAATACATAATTGTTTCTACGTGCATTCTCACTGATTGGATTGCCAATCAAATATAATTCCGCACTATTTGATTCGGTATACACGTTAACCAGTTAGTATTTTGTTCAATACACGATCCTAACAAGTGGTATCAGAGCTTTGGCTCTTGATTACGTGTGATTTAATCGTTTTTGATACAAAAATTATGTTTTTTCACTAAAAGCGCAATCGTTTTGTGTCAAATGGTGTCTTAGACGTCTCATGGTCATAAAGTTTAGTTTTCCCGGCATACGGCAATTAGGGTTAGTGAAAATTCGTGTTTTTGTGGCCAAAACTCTTTAAACCTAGAAAATTTCGAAATCCAGCAGCTCCAGTCGCATGATTGACTCAATCGCATGACTGAACCCATTCGCATTCCCCATATGCACGATTGGACTCATTCGTACCTCCACTCATACGATTGAGCGTCTATTCGCATTGGTCTACCGCACTTGTTCATTGCCCTACTGATCCATCCGCATTAGTTTAGTCGCACGATTAAACCAACCGCATTGTTCAATCGCCCGAATAGCCCAATCACACACCTTCATTCGCACTAATAAAACAGTTTGTTTAAAATTAAAGTTTATAGCAATGGAGGACCAATATTCAGCATTTACAGTAGGGAGAGACTCACCTATACATAACCTACTGCTACTAGAGAATGAAGTGGGGAATAATAATAAACCCCCAAAGCTTATCACGTAAGACGAATACCCACAATGGAAGCAACGTTTCGAGATCTACTTAAATGGAGTAGATCCCAATCTGTGGGAATCTATAGAGATGGGGTACAACATGCCAGTCGGAGCTGATGGCGTCAAACTCACACTTGGTGGCATGACTGATGGATAGAAAGTCGAATACGATGCTGAAAAGAAATTCTATGCTTTGCTTACACAGTCTATTCCAAAGGACATTTTCCATCAATTCTTGGAGTATACAAAAGCAAAGAAACTATGGGATGCATTGGAGAAATGATGTGACGGAAACGCATCATTGAAGGCCATAAAGGCTAAGGCTTTGAAGAAGGAGTTTGACAACTTCTCTTCAATGGGTAAAGAAAGCCTGGATGATGTTATTGATAGATTCTACCACTTGATGAGTGAGATGCACACTCACGGAGTAACGACGTCCATGGAAGATAAAGTGTCTAACTTTGCTGATGGATTGGCAGAGAAATGGGCTTCCTTTGTCTCTAATCTCAAACAGAATGGAATGATAACGAAGTTATATAATTGACATCATTCTCAAACTAAGAGAGGAAGAGTTAACGATGAAGTATAGAGCCCAAAAGTCTAACTATAATCAGAATCCGGCGCTCTACAACGCGACTCCTCAGGCAAAGACATCTGGAGCATCATTCCAGACTGCCTTTGTGTCAAGCTCAGCTGGTCCTGCTCAAGCATCTACTTTAGGGTCGGAAATGTCAAGGTCGTCTAGTACACAATATATAATACCTGAAGCCAATGCAGCAAAAAACTTCGGTAATGTGACAGTTGAGGTGGCTAAGGAGCACATGATCCAAGACAAGAGTAATACTTAGTTGTTTATGCTCTTTAAATCATTTGTATTTGAATCTTGTATCAAATTAATGTAATGAATGTTTATATTTAATGTTGACGTTTTTGTTTTGATTATTAACTAATGATTGATGTGTTACATGTCTAAATCAAGCAGATCCAAATTTTCAGAGGGATGAATATGATGTTGCTCCCCTCCAACAGATCAAGACTCAGCTCACGATGATTCTTGATCTGCAGGGAATAGTCAGGAGATCGGTGATGTACACTCCTGAAGAAGGAGAGATAATTCACAATCTCACTGACGAGAAAATTACAGAAATGTTCAAGCTCAATCCTGATGAGATTGTCAAGGATGCTTCAACAGTCCATGTGGAAAGTGACGACAAGCTCAACGACGTTGATGAAATCAAGATTGAAGATGTCACTGACCAGCATTATCCAGAGTACACTGACATTAAGGGTAATATCCTTCCCAATCTGGGAGACAATCTTGTTAGTGAAACCTTTGAGACTCTGGATAAACTAGAACAAGAGTCTGACAAGACTGATGATAAGGCCCAAGTCTCGGAATCTGGAGTCAATATCAGAAAGGCTGAGTGGGCTGCATGCTTTGAAGAAATAAGAGCCCAACGTAGTGCTTCAAAGTCGACTGTCTACACCAAGCTGTATAAAGTGAAGAAACATCACAAGGTGTCGGTCAAAATCATCGCATTGGCATATTTTGAAGATCTCAATGTTTATGCAGTTAAATGTGTGAAAGGGATTGAGTACTTCAGGTTCCCACACGACCTAAGGACTCTTCCTGGATTTGAGCTTATCCAATTAGCGAAGCTGAAATTGCTATACGCGAATCCACACAAAATTTCTAGCTGGTTTAAAGTAGCTCTAAAGAAAGAGTACCACACCAGATGGGTCAACTTCAAACCTTAACAACCAACAAGGTATATCAGACGGTCTGAGGTTGATGCCATAACTAGAAAACCAAAAATAGTGCTGAAGTGGAGTCCTCCGTGCACCATGTCTAAGATCCCACTACGGGAAATGCCACAGGACTTCACTCTACACTTCAAATGGTGCTACTATGATTGGAGGATAGGAGAGGCAGTCATAGTTTTGAACAAGAATGGTGTAATGGAAACCATCAGGATGTTTGACCCGATGTCGCTTACAAGCTTGTCTACAGATGATGTCTACACATTATACAAGCGGCCACTGTTCTATGACTCTCAAGATATTGTATAAGCTCTACAATTTCAAAACATGATACGACTCTGCTTCGCTTTTGAGATACATGCTGGAGACACAAGAGAAGAGAAGTACAAGAAGTATGAAGAGGTTATGAAGATGGTAAGACATTAGATGAAACTAGGTTCAAGGGGGAGTTTGTAGGTACATGTGTCCCTAGTTTCTGAACTTAACATAATATGTCTTTAGTGTCTTACACTTATGTAACAGTTTGGTACTTAATCAAATGTAAATGTTTGGTTGTGTTTATAATGTTTAATATTTCATTAATGAGTTGTTTAACGCATATTGAATTGATTATATAGGTTTGTGGTTCTTTGAACTAATATAAATAATGTAATGACATTTAATACATTCAACCTTAGTAATATGAAGTTATCATGCGAATGGCCCATGCTAATGGACCATACGCATGAACAACTTCATGCAAATGACTCAGTCACACGACTGAACCAGGAGACTGGATCAGTCGTATGATTGTAACATGAGATTGGCTCAGTTGCACGACTGAACACTCAATTGTGCGAATGGTTCAACCTCATGGCTTAATCACACGACTGAACCATGTCAATGGTTCAGTCGCCTGAATAAGCAACCCTAACCTATAAATACCACTTTATTCGTGGAAAACTGTACGCATTGAATTCACTTCGACTCTAGACGTACGCTAGCCGTCCAAAGACTTCTAAGAACCTACTCCAAGTTAATAGATTGAAGTAGATCTATTCCTAATCGATTCTTAACGTTTAGATTCAATACATAAATGTTTCTACGTGTGTTCTCACAGATTGGATCACCAATCAAATAGAATTCTGCAGTATTTGAATCGGTATACACATTAATGAGTTAGTATTTCATTCAATACACGATCCTAACAGAGATAACATAGAGAAAGATGAGAGAAGAGGCTGGAAAGGAAAGAGCAATCATCAAAAAAAGCATGAAGTAGTCTGCTGATAGGCAAAGGATGATAAGCTTCTGAAAGCTGTATGGATTCTCTGAAAGGAGACTTGGCCCTATGTCCTTATCTAGCATGGATGAGCATATTAGGTGATCAAGTACAAGATCAAAAGAGGAGAACTTGTTTACTTACACTTCCCACCAAGTCAGGTCCCTTAAGAAGTGGAGGTTAACAAGTGGAGGTTAAGGTTGAACCTTTTGCAACAACACAACCTGGACCTCTTGCTGAGTCTCAGCAAGCTTCATCTTCTGATCCACAGCAGGGTTCTGTCCCCTCTTAATCTGAACCTGTGAGAGAGGAAAACCTAGTTGAGCAAGACAAAAAGCATTATCAAGGTGATGCATGCTAGTCTTCTTAGTTAAAAAGTTCAAAGAGGAGAAAAAGGATGTTTTCTAAACCAAGTCCAAGAAGAAGAAGAAAGAGGCATCCATCTCCAAATCTCAAGCTGAGTCAGAACATCTTGAGAATGTGTAACAAGAGGAAGCTTAACCAACTCCAATCAAAGTATCTCCACTGGCATCAGGAAGACCCATCTTGTCCTGGACTTACTCTACTAATCCAAAAAGATAACATGTCATCAGATATCAAGGTGTTGAATATGTCTACACATGGCAAGACATGTTCAATCTACCTATGCATGATCTCTTTGAGATGAGAAGACATTTTGAAAGTCTGAATGATCCTGTGTTAATATCAGTGATCTACGTTTGATTGATTAGAGAGTATAGCAGCGGAATTCTAACAATGAATTAGCCAATTCACAAGAACGAAATGATATTCAATGAAGAACAAAAACGGTTATAGATAGAGAGAATTCTGCAAATATATTTCATTCAATATTTGCTTTCGTGGTAATGAAATGTCACACTTACAATTAGGTCGACACCTCTTATATAAGAGATGTGACGTCTGCTGATGTCACTTGATAGTGACATCTAACAGAATTATTCCAACTGAAACACAACTACTGAAGATGTCAAAACAGCTGACATCTTCTGACAAAATACTAAGTGTTATCAGTTACTATAACTACTGAAAAACATAAAACTACTGATACTACAACGACTGAAGAACAAGCTCTTCAGTCGTTTTACAAAACTACTAAAAGTAAAAACATAAAACTACTGATATCACAACTACTGAAGAAGTACTCTTCAGCTGTTGTGACAAACTACTGAAACTTCAGTACTTGGTCTTCAGACTTGAACTTCAGACGTTTCATCAGCTGATGACTTTAGTAGATATCATCAGCTGATGTCTTCAGTCTTTGTCTTCAGACTTTGTACACCAGTTGTTGATCTTCAGTACTTGTAGACTCTTCAGCTGTTGTACTTCAGTACTTGGTCTTCAGCTTCAGCACTTGTGTTCTTCAGCTGTTGAACTTCAGCACTTTAGTCTTCAGCTGTTGAAGTCTTCAACACTTGATCTTCAGCTGTTGGAGTTTTCAGCACTTGTCGAACTGCTGATGAAGTCTTCAGCAGTTGTTGTGATATCATGTGGGACTTAGAGGTTTTCTGATCTTGGCTCATTGGTTCTTTTGGTCCAATAAACTCCCCTGAACCAATACAGCCAAAACCTCTAATTTATTTATTTTCCCACTTATTGTTGGCAAAATGGTTGGTCTTTTTCCTTCTTGATCAGTTGAGAAGATGACCCATATAAGCATTGGCCTGGAAATGAGTCTCTGAAGATTTGGTTGGCAATGTATGGATGGGAGCTGTGTATTGGGGATTTGGACACTGAGCTGTTCCCCCATCCATGAGACTCACTTCCCGTGTATAAGCCTGTAGGATTCTCTGGTGTATGCTTTGAGAAACATGATTTGTTCTTCCATGGTCAGGTTCTCGGCTTCACCATCAAACAATCCTTCTCGCCCATACAGCTCTGAGATGTACTTGGCCTGTTTACCATTTTTGAGCTCAACTGTTGTAATTTGTCTGTATGCAAACTCATCAGGATGAGTCCCTTCAAGTAACAGACTGAGCTTATTTTGTTTGAAGTTCTCAAGCCTCTTGTAGACTAACCCCTTTTTAATAATTCTGTTCTCTAACATCTTTTGGGGTGGTTGTCTAGTCTCATAGGCCTTCTTGAAGTCTTCGACAATCTCCCAGGGTGATACTACAAGGACCACTGTGATCTCTTCATCTACGATCCTTTTGACTTGGCCCTTGTATCTCGAAGGAATGTCTTTCTTTACAATCCTGTGAGCCACCCTAGGATCAGGCCATACTCTCACCTTTTCCTTCTGATATTGAAATGTGTTAGCAAGAGTGTACAACCTCAGAGCTTCTTTCTTCATACTAATAATTGATGACGAAGCAACATAAGTTTTGTCAATGCTTTTCAGCATTTCATCATCATGAAGCTTTTGCTGCTGTTCGTCTTCAATCTTTACTCTCACAGCTTCCATCTGTGAGGTGGGAGTGATGGGCATGGGTTTGGCTTTCGCTAATGTTAGAACTGCAGACAAAGGCAACCTATCTTCTTCCACATCATCCTCTTCTTCTTCTTCTTCTAGCCTCAACACCCTTCTCTTCTTCTTCTTCTTAGGTGCATCATCAGCTGTTGGTTTAGATGGTAAGGGAGTTGGTTTTGTGGGTTGTGGTTGTGGTTGTTTTGGAGAGGGAATGTTGACAGGCTGAGTTAGCATTTTGGAGGTGAGTGTTGCTTTTGAGTATTTGGCTAGCTCAATCCTGCTCCTTGCTTCTGCTTCATTCAAAGCTTCAATAACAAGTCCTTTAGTATATGCTTCAGATGAATAGATCTTGGTGGTGATTGCCAAGATACAGTCCCTGGACCAAGCTTTGATTTCGATCATTGATCTTCCCAGATATTTTGCAATAAATCTAATCATGATCTCAAGCCTTTCTCTTTCTAACACTTCATAACTCGCCCATCTATTATGGATTTCTTCAATCTCTAATCGTCGAATCTTAGAGTCAAGTTTATCAGTGTCATGGCCTTGCCTAAACAGTTGATCAATGATGTTGTCCATTGATCTGCTGTGTTCGGCATCAGCCTCTTTTATCAGTAGCTCCAAGGCTTTCTCTTTTTCCTTCTCTTTATCAGTCTCCACATTCACCTCCAACTCCTTCTCCACTACTCTCCCATATGTTTCTTTCGCCTTTTCTTTCTCCTCTGTACTCCTCTTTCTTTTTCCTTTCACTAACTTAATCTCCCCTTTTTGGTTGCATTGGTTGCAAGGGTTGAGTGCCAGAAAGGTGTTTGCCCACACCTCCTCTATCAAAGGTGTATTACTAAGAAAGCCTCTCATCAATGGCTTTAATCACGATGTCAGTGATTATGTGGTGATGAGGGAGGGAATTTTGAAGGACAGCAACTATTTGCTCAGGAGGGTTCTGTTCCTGAAAATAGTGCCAGAAGCAGAGGCAGGTGGCTTAGTTTGTTGAGTGGCTCAGTGTGTGGGAGACCTTCAGATGAAGGTGCCATGTGTGAGGTGGTAGAGGCAGATGGTCTTTGTTCCTTAGAAGTTTTGGCAAGCAACTCTTTGAGTCTGCGCACCTCCTCTTCCAGGATGGTGTTTTGGGCGATTACATCGTAAAAGAAGCCCAGGTCATCATCAGTAGATACTGAATCACCTGACCTCCTGATAGGATCAGGATGAACATGCACTTAGTGTAGCTCAGTTGTAGCATGTGCCCCTTTGTCTTGGAACTGGGGACTTCCTGCCTCAGGACTTTGTCCGTCATCAGCAGTTGCCTC
Source organism: Flaveria trinervia (assembly GCA_025506515.1). Taxonomy (NCBI): domain Eukaryota; kingdom Viridiplantae; phylum Streptophyta; class Magnoliopsida; order Asterales; family Asteraceae; genus Flaveria; species Flaveria trinervia. The sequence goes on along the minus strand of CM046451.1, from coordinate 35,785,851 downwards.
TGGTAAGGTCTTAGTAATGGTACCAACTACAACCTGATCATATGCTGACGCAGGAGAAGTGGCAGCCTCACCAGAAGTTCCAATCTCCATTGCTACACTAGGAGAAGGAACATTGTAACCCCTATGCTGTGGGTTCTCAGCTGCACTTTGGTCCTCCCCCTCAATGGTAAAAGTGTGCCAGTAGTAATTGGTATCTGGGAAGGGGGTGAGGAGTGCAACTGAGTCAGCACTTGTGCAACAAGGAATGTAGGACTTTGGGGGGCGGTTGCATGGGGAGATGGGGTAAAAGCAGTCTACACCTGGGGAGGATGGTGCTTTTTAATGGCATCTCCTCAAATGAGGAAGATCCCAGATTGGTGGGTACCCCTTCTAAGGTTGCTGCAGGCTCCTTTTGAGAGGAATCCTGAGCGGCTATGGCTGGAAGAGTCCTTATATCCACTAGGGGGTTATAACCAGTGGATATAGCCTGCGTTTTTGTTGCAGGGGCATCCTCAGGGGACTCATTTCCCTGAGTAGCCTTTTTGGTTTTCTTTTTAGTGGGTTTGGTGGGGACTATTAATTTGGAGGTGGTGGCTGGGGGTTCCAGCTGCGTGGGTTTGCGCAGCTTGGCCCCATTTGAGTGATTGGTCAGAGTTGTGCCGGGAGTATACTTCAGGCAAAACAGCCATAGCAGGGACTCCCAGGCCAACAAGTCCCTCAGCTTGAAGCTGGTTTGTAATTATGGCCATTATGAACCGCGGATATAATATCCAACGGTTAGCAGTTTGTTTTTGGGCCATGTCATTGAGCTCTGAAAATAGTATTTCTGAAAAATTTAAAGGTTGTTGCTCAAGAATGGAGTACATTACCTGCTGCAACCTTGTAGACATTTGATCCCAAGACGAAGTCTAGGAGCCAAATAGACATTTACCATGTGAAATATGATACGTTCAGCATCATGGAAATGTTTCTTCAGTATGGTGGAGGCACTAAGGTTCCCTGATATCCACGGTGGGCAAAGGATGAATCAGTTGTGCCCTTTGGATATCCAGCAGGAGAAGTGGCATCATCCAGTGTAGAGTTTGACGAAGTATATCGGGAGTGATGACCACTTCGTGGTTGTTGATGACCGACCGGAGAGACGCTGTGTTGTTCTCCCAAGTGGTGAGGGTGACGTTCATCCAAAACTGGTTAAGGGATTTGGCATGAAGGAGTGGATTGAGAAGAAAGGCCGTTTTGTAGGGTGACTGGACCATAAGATCAATAGCATTATCGAACTTAGCCCAGAATGGCGATTTGGTGAGGTAAGCTACACAGTTGTGTCGCGGTTTGAGTTGCATGGACGCCATTTATGAGAGAAAATTTTTGGAGAGATGAACGTTAGGTTTGAAGAAGATGAAGCTCTGAAGGATTAGGTCAGGGATATTTATAGGGTACGGGTTAGAAAATGCCTGAAAGGTTTGTGGTTAGTCATCAGTAGTTTTAAATGACTGTTGACATGGTATTACCCTTTCAGACGTTGAAACAGCTAAAGTCGTGGTTTTAGGCATCAGCAGTTGGAAAACTACTAAAGACCATGGTTTTGACTTCAGATGATGAAACAACTGAAGACTTGGTATCAGTCATCAGTAGTTGTGAAACTACTGAAGACATTGGTTTTGTCAGCAGTTGTAAACATCTGAAGACTTGGTGTTAGTCTTCAGTAGTTATAAAAACTACTGAAGACATGGTTTTGCTTCAGTTGTTTAGAATGAAACAGCAGTTGTAGAAAAACTAAGAGAAAGTTCTCTTCAGTAGTTTTGTCAATTCATAGCCTTTCAGCTTTCAAACTGTCACTCCTCAAACACTCTCACACTTATCACAGACTTGCATCTGCTTTTCAGGTATTTCATAGGACGTCAGTACTTATCTGTTTGCACTGATTTTAGTAGTTGTAACTACATCAGTAGTTATAACTACATCAGTAGTTTAGAACAGATAAAGTACTTCAGTACTTGTGAGGCATTTAGCCGTCAGTAGTTATAAAAACTACTGAAGGTGAAAGGACTCATGTAGTACGATATGTGACATGGTTACCAATGATCACCAGTAATTATTACTGAAATCATCAGTAGTTGTCACTTATTCTAGCTGCAGCATACCAAGCCTTAACACAATGTTTTGGAAAGTAGAACTATCAAAGGCTTAGTAAAAATATCTGCAAGCTCATCAGCACTAGGCACAAACTTAGGATCAATCAAACCTTTTTCAAAACAATCCCGAATAAAGTGATGTCTGATCTCTATATGTTTGGTCCTAGAGTGCTGGACTGGATATCTGACAATACACAGAGCTGAAGCACTATCCATTAATAACGAAGTCTTAGTCTCTGTAATGCCATAATCCAAAAGTTGGTTCTGAAGCCAGAGTACCTGAGAAGTGCAACTAGCGGCAGCAATGTACTCGGTCTCAGCAGTTGATGTAGCAACAGATGTTTGTTTCTTACTCTGCCAAGAAATCAAACAGTTGCCTAGGAATTGACAACCACCAGAAGTTGACTTTCTAGTTAACTTGCACCCTGCATAGTCACTATCTGAAAAAGCAACTAATTTGCAAGAGTGTCCAGTGGAATACCATAACCCAGAGATTGTGTACCTTGCAAAATCTAAAGATTCTTTTGACTGCAATCAAATGAGACTCTTTAGGAGCAGCCTGAAATCTAGCACAAACACATGTAGCAAACATAATATCTGGTCTAGAAGCTGTTAAATACATCAAGGACCCAATCATACATCTGTAAAGTGTTTCATCAACAGCTTTACCTTTCTGATCAGCATCCAGTTGTGTGGTGTTGCACATGGGAGTAGAATAGGGCTTACAGTTTTGTAAATCAAACTTATTCAAAAGATCTTTGTATATTTTGACTGATGAATAAAGGTTCCATCAGCCTTTTGTTTAATTTGCAAGCCTAGAAAGAACTGTAATTCTCCCATTGCACTCATTTCAAACCTCTTTTTCATTAATGTTGTAAAATCATCACACAACTGGGGATCAGAGGATGCAAAAATGATATCATCAACATAAATCTGAACAAGTAGCTTATGCTGATCCACCTTCTTAATAAAAGAGTTTTATCAATGGAGCCTCTAGTGAAATTATTCTTAAGAAGAAAAGTGGAAAGTGTCTCATACCAGGCTCTAGGAGCTTGTTCAACCCATAAAGAGCCTTATCAAGTTTATACACCCATTCAAGATGTTTATTATCCTCAAAACCTGGTGGTTGACACACATAAACTTCTTCCTTTATTTTACCATATAAAAAGGCACTTTTGACATCCATTTGAAAAACTTTAAGATTGTGGAATGCAGCATAGGCTAAAAACAATCTGATTGCCTCTAGTCTGGCTACAGGGGCAAAGGTTTCATCATAGTCAATACCTTCTTCTTGTGAAAACCCCTGTACAACCAGTCTAGCCTTGTTCTTAACAATAAGCCCATTTTCATCAGTTTTATTCCTAAACACCCATTTAGTGCCTATTGCACACTTACCTGGGGGAAGAGGAACCAGTTCCCACACTTGCTGTTTCTTGAACTGAAGTAGCTCAAGCTGCATGGCTTCAACCCATCCATTGTCTCTCAAAAACATGGTAGTTCTTTGGCTCTAGCTGACTGATGAAGAGAGCATAGAAGCAGAAGTTAGACAATTGACTTCTTGTTGAAACACCAGCTTTGATATCACCAATAATCTGAGACATTGGGTGATTCTTCATTCTTGATAAACAATGAGATCTGTGCAAGTGTTTGTAGGACCTTCAGCAGCAGCAGATGTTGATGCAGACTCTTGAAACCAAGAATTAGATGGTAACTCAAAAGATGTAGAGGAATCAGAGATCTCATCAGCATTTGTGGTGGATGGAACTGCTGAAGCTACAGGAACATCAAATTTAGCAGACACAAGCAGTTGGTCACTAAACTTGAATAGGTGAGTATTGATATTATCATCATCATCATCAATACCACCAGGTGAAGACATGCTGCAGAAGATGATTTATCCACATGATCTGCAACAGCTGAGGTTGATAAGGAACATATTGCAGTATGTTCAAATCAAACAACTCCACAGGGTTTGTGGAATCTTGTCCATAGGAGATTCATTAAACTTCACATGCAAAGTTTCTTCAACTATCTTTGTTCTGCAGTTGAAGACTCTGTATGCCTTGCAAGTAGATGAATAACCAACAAAATACCCTGCATCCACCTTAGGATCAAATTTTTAGAGTTGATCCTTTGTGTTGAGAATAAACAGGGACACCCAAATGCTTTGAAAAATGAAATTAGAGGAGCCAAGTGATGGAGACTTCATATGGAGTCTTCATCAACCTCTGATTTACTAAGACTCTATTCTGCACATAGCAAGCTGTGTTAACAGCTTCAGCCCAAAAGGTCAGTGGCAAACCAGAGTCAGCCAGCATGGACCTTGCAGCTTCAATTAGGGTCCTGTTCTTTCTCTCCACTACTCCATTTTGTTCTGGAGTCCTTGGTATGCTAAACTGCCTTTTGATTCCCTTTGAAAGATAGAAGTCATCAAGTGTATGGTTTCTGAATTCAGTTCCATTATCACTCCTAATACACTTGACTGAAAGGGAATACTGCTCTCTCAATATACACACAAAGTGAATAATCTTCTGAGCAACCTCATCCTTTGAATGTAGAAAGAAAGTCCATACAAATCTGGAGTAATCATCCACAATTACCAGACAGTATTTCTTCTTTGCCATGCTCATTACTCTCACAGGACCAAATAGATCCATATGCAGTAATTGCAAGCAGGCAGTAGACTTAGGCTCTTCAGAGGAGGGAATGAGACTTTGTGCTGTTTTCCTTTTAAACAAGCAGTGCAGGTTTCATCACAGTGGAACTCCTTTATTGGTAAGCCTCTAACTAAACTATTGTGGATAAGCTGATTTATGTTTTTTGAAATTAACATGACCCAGCCTTCTGTGCCACAGTTTAGATTCTTGAGAAGAGGCTTTGGAAAATAGGCAAGGATTGCTCTGAGATCTATTTTCTTGGAAAGATCTAAGGCATACACTCTTCCTGTCCTGTTAGCTCTCAGGAGAGTGTGATCATCCAACACCTTATCAATCAAATGCAGAACTTTGGATGACAGAATCCTACAGTTCTGACTGGTGAAAAGAGCAACATGGCCTTTATCACATTTGACTAACACTCAAGAGATTGTACTTGAGATTTTCCACATTATTAACATCATCAAACTTGATTTCTCCATTGGAGACAAAACCATTTCCAATGATGTAACCCCTAGCATCATTGCCAAAAGAAACAAACCCTTCTTTCCTTGAGAGTAGTCATGAAGAAGAGAGCTGTTCCAGTCATGTGCATAGATCCCCCACTGTCTACATACCAGATGCTACTTTGGCATGTTGGAGAACCCTGCAATAATAAACAATTAGTTAGTTTTGGAGACCCAAACCTTTTTGATTTTGGATCTGGTCTCATCAACAGATGGTAAACTAACAGGTTTATTGAAAACAACAGCCTGAGAGGAAGAAGATGGTGAAGAGAGGTTCCTTGGCTTGGATCTCCTTTTCTGTGGTTTCAACATAGGAGCATCTAATTGGTTAACTCTTCCCTATAGATGTTGAACCATCATAACCAGATGTGTCTGATTTTGTGATAAAGCTTTCAGCTCATCAGACACATTGCCAGTGTAGTTTGATAAGTTCCTATGTTGCACCTTCTTCTTCTGAGCAATCTTAGCTGTTACCTGTTTAACCCCTTCCTTTTTGGATTTCTTTGTGGACTTAAGGGTTACAGGATTTGATGTTGCTGATACAAATGTGGTCTCAAACTCAGTTTTCATTTTTAACCATTTTCTCTTTAATTTCTTCTTTATGTTTGAGTTTGGAACCTCTTTTGTACCAGCAATCATCTGTAAGATGATTGAACAAACCACATACTTCACATGGTTTCTTCTTCATCTTAGGTTGATCATCAACTAAAGAGGGTGACGCAACTGAAGACTTGCTCTTCAGTACTTTGGAAGCATTGTTTGCTTTCTTGACTTCCTCTTTAGTAGTCTTCAAACTCTTTCTACTGACAGTTTTCTTCTTTTTAGTACTGGCAGTAGTTGGAGTTTGAACTTCAGGTGTTAAATCCTGCTCTCTAGTCCTTTCAAGACTTTCAGAATTAACTCCTGAGTTGATCAACTCATTGATCATGTGAGTGTCAGCAGTGGAACCATCAACATCAGCTGATAGAATCTAAGAGGGCTTGGTGCTGACTTCTACTTCTGATTGTTCTGTATCAGAAAGTAGATCACATGATGAGATGGATTGGTTATTACTCTCACCATCAGATTCTACCTCTGCTCTGGAGTAAAATCTGTAGGTGGAGCAGTGTGATTGTAACCAATGCCAAACTTCACATTGGAAGCAGATTGCTTACTAAGAAGCATTTCAAAACCTTTGCATGATTGTACCCATCTATCACACTCTACCTGGGTGACTGCAAGGGTTTCTTTGAGATCTTTATACTTCTCTAGAAGTATCTCTTCCTAGCCTTATCATCAGTTATTTGGCATTTAAGTTTGTAAATCTCATCATTCTTATCATTAAGCACAGACTCAAATTCAGCTTTGCTTTTGGAAATTATTTGTTCTAGCTCAATGTTCTTGTTGATTAAAGCTACATTTGCTTCTCTAATAGATGCAAATGCTGCTATACATGTTTCAGAACATAATTTGGCTTTTGCCTCAGAGGATACTTGTGATACCTTTGGTGTAGAGGCATTAGTGGATGAAGTATCAGCATAATCCAAAGCCATAAGAGCTAGATTTCCAAAGGGACTTTAACCAGCACCTGAGAACAGTTGTTCATGACCAGACAAGTCATCTGGTAAACTGCTCCAGTCAACAACTCCTGGGGTGAAGAAGCTGTGTTGTTGAGGTTGAGTTTGTTAATGAGATTGAGAAGGTTGTGGTTCAGGCAATGCTTGTGGTTGTTGTGCAATTGGAGCTTGAACAGGATTTGGTTGAGGCATATAATAGCAGGGATAAGGATATGACATTTGACCCTGGGGAACAAGTATGCAGGAGACCTAGGATGTGAATGATGACCAGAACCAGCAGGATGTTGCCCTCTGTTTTGTGGACTAGTACTAGGAAAAGTCACAAAGGGTGCAGAAGAGTTAGATCCAGTTGATCTACACTCCCTTGCAAAGTGTCCCAGCCTTTGTCATTTGTGACACCTCAACTTACTCTTATCAAAACCAACTTTGGTTTTTCCAGAGAGTCCAGGAAATTTCCTGCCAGTTCTCTTATAGAACTTCTGAGATCTGATATTAATCAATGCCATTTGGCTCAGAATATCCATCTCTTCTAGATCATCATCAGCTATTCCTTTCAGATCATCCATAATGAAGCATAGATTGTCGCTATTATTGCCAGAATGACTCTCAATACCAACAAATGCATGATCAGAACTATTTGAAGAGAAATCAATATGCTCATCATAATTACTTTCAGATGCAGCATATTCTGACTCATGACCAACCAAGGCAGTATTCCCTGGTACAAAGTCATCAGTGAGCTTTCCTGATGTGGACAGTTTCCTCTTCTGCTCTATCTCTGTTTCGAATGTAAGCAGTTTCCCATGAAGTTGGGTGAGAGATAGGCTATCCAGATTTGCACTGGAGCGTAGGACAATAGTGTATGTGTCCCATCTCTCAGGCAGTGATGTGAGGAACCTGTTATTCATCTGGCTATTGGGTATTCCTGTTTCACCATTTTCAGCTCAGAGATCAAGCAGGAAAACGCTCAAACTGTTGAGTCAGTGTCTCACCCTTTCTATGAGAGAATGTCTCATATTGTTGGGCAAGGATTTCTCTATTGTTTGCTAAGACCTCATCTGTGCCACCGAATTGTTCCTTCAGGGCATTCCAGAGATCATGAGCAGTTTCATGATGCATAAGCCCTGAATAGATTTCATTAGGCAGTGCCATGGCCATAATTCCATGGGCTTTAGCATCAATCTCAAACATCCTATTGGAGGATGAAGAGTCTAAAACTGCATTTACTACATTTATGGCTAGTTTTCAAACATATCAAGGTAGCCATTTAACTCAATTAGATCTTGTTTTGCAGGATTTGTTTGAAATGGTCCTGAAGATGTTGAAGAAATGGACTTAAACTAGCAAATGGTGATGATGCTTACAGGACACAAAAACACTCATAAGTACAAGCCAAGTGCTAACAAGACTGTTGGATTTGATAAATCAAAATCTAGGTGTTTTAACTGTAACAGCTATGGCCATTTCTCAAGAGAATGCAAAGCTCCAAGGAATAATAGAGGAATTGCTCAATCAAGTTCTAACAATCAAAGGTTTCAACCAGCTCAGAAGACTTTTCAAAAGCCTTATCAAAGTCTTCCTATGCATGAGCTTAAAGATGAAACAAAATCATCTGATGAAACCAAGAAAGCTCTAGTAGTCAATATTAAAGATGGTTATGATTGGACTGCATATGCTGAACAATTTACTAATGATTTAACATCTAGTTTATCTCTTATTGCAGAAATTCAGGAAGAACACTGGTCAGAAAACAATGATCCAAACGTGGAAGGTTAGAATGAAGAAGATGACTATGATTGGAGTGACAAATCAAATCCTAAGGAGGATACAGATGAAGTAGCTCTAATGGCACAGTCTGATCAACCAAAGGTTGACACTTCAACTTCAACATCTGAAACCTCATCTCTAAAATTTCCTAAAATCCCATCTGAAGTTAGAGAAAAACTCTGCACACAATCATGCTAGGAACATGTGAATACTATAGAACATACTCATAAAATCTGTGAGAAACTCAAACAAGAAGAATCAATGCATAACAAATTAAAATCTGATCATAAAATAATAGACCAAAAAAGATTATCTCTCTTCAAACTTCCAAAAGAATTAGAAAATGTTACTAAACAACTAGAAGAGATGACCAAAAATCTTGAACAAGAGAAGATGGCACATGCTTCTACTCAAATGGATCTTGCTAAAGTTAAAGTCAAAAATGATTGTAGAAAAACTGGTAAGTGAGAGAAAAGATAAACAGAAAGCAGGATTAGGTTTCACTCATGAACCTATGCCTGAATCTATCACAAACACTTTAGGAGAGAACTTCAAACACATGAATTTCCTTAGAACAAAGCTAAACTTAAAGCTTTTCAGGTAAAAAACAAGAATTCTGAAAAGAAAAGGAAAATGTAAAAGTGTTTGTTGAAAATGATCAAGAAAAGATTAGAAATGGTCATCCAATCAGATAAAATCATATGAACCTAAAAAAACAAAAACAAAACACTTCTGATCAAATTAATTCTATTTTAGAAGAACTGAAAGTTCAAAGCAAAGATAAAGAATAGGTAGGAACATCAGAAGATTCAAACACTATTAATCTAAAACAAGTTCAATCTGAAAAGGAATCTTCTTCTGATGATGTTCAATCTGAAAGTAAACCAAGTTCTTCTAAATCAAAGAATCAACGGAGAAGAAAGAAATCATCAAAAATAAAATCTGAATAAAACAAAAGTTCAGAAAAGTTGATCAAAGCAACAAATCAGACAACAAACTAAAACCGGTAAAATTTGTGTCAGAAAGATTTGTTAAATATGAATTCTCTTCAAAACAACAAGGTGAATTCTTTGAACAAATCTCACTCTGATCTGAATCAAGTTCAGATTCTAAGACTTCCGCTATAGCAAAAAGATTTGTTCCTAAGAAATTAAGAAGGAAGTTCATGTTAAACAAATGCCAAATAATTTGATACAACATCAAAATGAAACATGAAAAACAACGGTTTAACTATTTGACACCAAATATAAAAATGAATAACAAATGTCATGTCAAATTTAACAAACATGTTTAAACCTCCACAAAAGTACTGTGAAATATATGATATGAAAAATCACAATAGTTGAGTGCTATTTCAACAAGTATTGTCACATATGTGACATAGAATCATTCTACAACACATTGTTATTTTAACAAATACTATACTTTTGTGATGAGAAGACTCACAATACTGCAAATTTTTACTTTAGAAAGAGATCACCTAAAAGAGGATTGCAAACTCAAACTTATGTAAGGTTATGTAATCCTCAATTTATGAGAATCAAGTAATGGATTTCAAAGATAACTAATCAACCTCTTTAGTTTGAAATCTTTTCAAAAGAACAATTATGTGAGTCTAAAAATGTGCAAGAACAATTCATACAAATCGGTAAGAATGACTACGAAAGGTAGTCATCATACATGTCAACAGTGATCACTCAAATGTATGAATGGTTTCAAAAATACTCAAACAATTTCCAAAACAAGATTGGTAAATTCATCAACATAACCTGATTTGAATAATCTTCATTACAAACAATTTACCATTGTTGATAATTTGGAAAACCCAATACCATCTTTCGGCTTGGGTGGATTACACATATTTCTTGTTGTGCAGGTAATCCGAAGAAGAGCACTCATACATGGTATGTGGATACTGGGTGTATCCGGCATATGACAGGCAATGCTGCCGTGTTACAAGACTTTAAGTTAAAAGATGGAACACATTTGCCTTTGGTGGTGATGCTGGTGGAAAAATAACTGGGAAGGAACGTATCAAAGGGATAATAAGCTTTGTGTTGGACCAAAGAACCAATGAGCCAAGATCAGAAAACCTCTAAGTCCCACATGGTATCACAACAACTGCTGAAAGCCTCATCAGCAGTTTGACAAGTGCTGAAGACTTCAACAGCTGAAGATCAAGTGCTGAAGACTTCAACAGCTGAAGAACTAAAGTGCTGAAGTACAACAGCTGAAGAACTAAGTGCTGAAGTACAACAGCTGAAGAACACAAGTGCTGAAGCTGAAGACCAAGTACTGAAGTACAACAGCTGAAGAGTTTACAAGTGCTGAAGATCAACAACTGATGTACAAAGTCTGAAGACAAAGACTGAAGACATCAGCTGATGATATCTACTGAAGTCATCAGCTGATGAAACATCTGAAGGTCAAAGTCTGAAGATCAAGTACTGAAGCCTCAGTAGTTTGTCACAACTGCTGAAGAGTACTTCTTCAGTAGTTGTGATATCAGTAGTTTTATATTCTAGTTTCAGTAGTTTTATGTTTCAGTAGTTTGTAAAACGACTGAAGAGCTTGTTCTTCAGTCGTTGTAGTTTCAGTAGTTTTATATTTTGTACTTAACACTCTGATATGTTCTCAGTAGTTGTGAACATTTCAGTAGTTTGTTAAGAGTTAGTTATTTTGTATTAGATCTGCCAGTTGTCACTTTCCGTGATAACAGCAGTGATTGTTGCACTCTATATAAGGAGTGACAACCTATTGTAATAAAAAAAATAAAATGATGATTTGATTAGAAATATTCTACATCTATAAACATTCCTTGAAATCAGAAATATATATTCTCTCCCTATAACCGTATGTGCTCTTAATGCATACAAGTATCGATTGCTTGCTACAATTTGTCTAATTCTTGTTCGTATTCGCTGCTTTGAACTCTAATACATCAAACTTGTGATCGCTGATCCTGTCAAATGGTATCAGAGCAGGTTAATCATTGATCGATCTAATAATTGATCATTGAAACTGCTATTCAAGATCTAAGTTTGATTGAATTAGCTTTTGTTTTTGCAAGAAACGGTTATAGAGATTGAATTTTCTGTATTTCTGGTCATTCATCCTGAGATCTTCTCTTGGTTTTCATTGAGTTTGTTGTGGTCTGTTAAAACTTTTAAAAGCTTGAATTAAATTGTTTTGAACTGAAAATGACACTCCCTCCAATGATCCTCACAATACTGGTTCCTCAACCAAGCCACCAATGCTGGTTAGGAATGAGTATAACATATGGCAAAGACGTATGCTCCATCACCTGTCTGTTAACAGCGCAGGTTGTTGGACATCAGTGGTACATGGTCCACACAAGCCTATGGTGAATAACCCGGAAACCAATCAAATGGTTCCGAAGAGGAGGGAGCAATACTCAGATGAGGATAAGAAGTTGCTTGAAATTGATGCAAAAGCCCATGGAATTCTGGCCATGGCACTGCCAAATGAAATCTATTCTGGGCTAATGCATCATGAAACTGCCCATGACCTCTGGAATGCCTTGAAAGAACAATTTGGAGGAACAGATGAGGTCTTGGCAAATAATAGAGAAATTCTTGCCCAACAATATGAGACATTCTCTCATAGAAAGGGTGAGACACTGACTCAACAATATGAGCGGTTCTCTTGTTTGATCTCTGAACTAAAAATGGTCAAACTTGAGTACACAAATATTCAGATGAATAACAGATTTCTCAGATCACTGCCTGAGAGATGGGACACATATACTATTGTCCTACGCTCCAGTGCAAGTTTGGACAAACTATCTCTCACCCAACTCCATGGAAACTGCTCACGTTTGAGAGAGAGATAGAACAGAAGAGAAAGTTGTCTTCATCTGGAAAGCTCACTGAAGACTTTGTACCAGGCAACACTGCCTTGGTGGGTCATGAGTCAGAATATGCTTCATCTGAATGCCAGTATGATGAGCATATTAATTTCTCTTCAAGCACTTCTGATTCTGCATTTGTGAGTGTTGATGGTCAGTTTACTGGGTGTAATATGACAATCTATGCTTCATTATGGATGATCTCAAGGGGATTGCTGATGATGACTTAGAGAGATGGATATTTTGAGCCAAATGGCCCTGATAAATATCAGATCTCAGAAGTTCTATAAAAGAACTGGAAGAAAATTCCCAGGACTCTCTGGCAAAACCAAAGTTGGTTTTGACAAGAGCAAGTTGAGGTGTCACAAATGCCAAAGGCTTGGACACTTTGCAAGAGAGTGTAGATCAACTGGATCTAACTCCACTGCACCCTTTGTGACTTTTCCTGGCAATAGTCAACAACACAGAGGGCAACATCCTGTCACTCTAGTCATCATCCTCAACAACAATCTCCGGCATATTTTGTTCCTCAGGGTCAAATGCCATATCCGTACCCTTGTTATTACATGCCACAGTCAAATCAAGTTCAAGTTCCTATGGCACCACAACCTCATGCACTACCAGAACCTCAGCCATCCCAATCTCATCAACAAACTCAACCTCAACAACAGCTTCTTCACCCCAGGAGTTGTTGACTGGAGCAGTTTACCAGATGACATGTCTGGTCATGATCAACTGTTCTCAGGTGCTGGTCAACATGGTGGTGACAGTCCTTTTGGGAATCTAGCTCTTATGGCTTTGGAGTCTGCTGATACTTCATTTTCTAATGCCTCTACACCTCAGGTATCACAGGTATCCTCTGAGGCAAAAGCCAAATTATGTTCTGAACCATGCATAGCAGCATTTGCTTCCATTAGAGAAGCAAATGTAGCTCTAATTAATAAGAACATTGAGCTAGAACAAATAATTTCCAAAAACAAAGCTGAGTTTGAGTCTGTGCTTAAAGATAAAAATGATGAGATTTATAAACTGAATTGCCAAATAATTGATGATAAGGCTAGAGAAGAAGTACTTCTAGAGAAGTACAAAGATCTCAAAGAAACCCTTGCAGTTACCCAGGTCGAGTGTGATAGATGGGTACAATCATGCAAAGGTTTTGAAATGCTTCTTAGTAAGCAATCTGCTTCAAATGTGAAGTTTGGAATTGGTTACAATCACACTGCTCCACCTACAGATTTTACCCCAGAGCAGAGGTAGAATCTGATGGTGAGAGTGATAACCAATCCATCACATCATGTGATCTACCTTCTGATACAGCACAATCAGAAGTAGCAGTCAGCATCAAGCCCTCTTTGAACTTATCAGCTGATGTTGATGGTTCAAATGCTGACATTCACATGATTAATGAGTTGATCAACTCAGGAGTTAATTCTGAAGGTCCTGAAAGGACTAGAGAGCAGGATCTAACACCTGAAGTTCAAACTTCAACTGCTGTCAGTACTGAAGAGAAGAAACTGACAGTAGAAAGAGTTTGAAGACTACTAAAGAGGCAGTCAAGAAAGCAAACAATGCTTCCAAAGCATTGAAGAACAAGTCTTTTGTTGCTTCACCCTCTTTAGTTGATGATCAACCTAAGATGAAGAAGAAACCATGTGAAGTATGTGGTTTGTTCAATCATCTTACAGATGATTGTTGGTACAAAAGAGGTTCCAAACTCAAACAAAAAGAAGAAATTAAAGAGAAAATGGTAAAAATGAAAACTGAGTTTGAGACCACATTTGTATCAGCAACATCAAATCCTGTAACCCTTAAGTCCTCAAAGAAATCCAAAAAGGAAGGGGTTAAACAGGTGACAGCTGAGAGTGCTCAGAAGAAGAAGGTGCAACATAGGACTTATCAAACTCCACTGGCAATGTGTCTGATGAGCTGAAAGCACATTTATCACAAAATCAAACAGCTGGTTATGATGGTTCAACATCTGTTGGGTAGAGTTAACCAACTAGATGCTCCTATGTTGAAACCACAGAAAAGGAGGTCCAAGCCAAAGGACTCCTCTTCTACACCATCTTCTTCCTCTCAGGCTGTTGTTTCAAATAAACCTGTTAGTTTACCATCTATTGATGAGACCAGGCCCAAAACCAAAAAGGTTTGGGTCTCTAAAACTAACTGATTGTTTATTTTGCAGGGTTCTTCAACATGCCAAAGTAGCATCTGGTATGTAGACAGTGGGGGATCTATGCACATGACTGGGAACAGCTCTCTTCTTCATGACTACTCTCAAGGAAAGAAGGGATTTGTTTCTTTTGGCAATGATGCTAGGGGTTACATCATTGGTAAGGGCTTTGTCTCCAATGGAGAAATCAAATTTGATGATGTTAATCATGTGGAAAATCTCAAGTACAATCTCTTGAGTGTCAGTCAAATGTGTGATAAAGGCCATGTTGCTCTTTTCACCAGTCAAAACTGTAGGATTCTGTCATCCAAAGTTTTGCACTTGATTGACAAGGTGTGGATGATCACACTCTCCTGAGAGCCAACAGGACAGGAAGAGTGTATGCCTTAGATCTTTCAAGAAAATAGATCTCAAAGGCAATCCTTGCCTATTTTCCAAAGCCTCTTCTCAAGAATCTAAACTGTGGCACAGAAGGCTTGGTCATGTTAATCTCAAAAACATGAATCAGCTTACCCACCATAGTTTAGTCAGAGGCTTACCAATAAAGGAGTTCCACTGTGATGAAACCTGCACTGCTTGTTTAAAAGGAAAACAGCACAAAGTCTCATTCCCTCCTATTGAAGTGCCTAAGTCCACTGCCTGCTTGCAATTACTGCATATGGATTATTTGGTCCTGTGAGAGTAATGAGCATGGCAAAGAAGAAATACTGTCTGGTAATTGTGGATGATTACTCCAGATTTGTATGGACTTTCATTCTACATTCAAAGGATGAGGCTGCTCAGAAGATTATTCACTTTGTGTTGTATATTGAGAAGCATTATTCCCTTCCAGTCAAGTGTATTAGGAGTGACAATGGAACTGAGTTCAGAAATCATACACTTGATGACTTCTATCTTTCAAAGGGAATCAAAAGGCAGTTTAGCATCCCAAGGACTCCAAACAAAATGGAGTAGTGGAGAGAAAGAACAGGACCCTCATTGAAGCTGCAAGGTCCATGCTGGCTGACTCAGGTTTGCCACTGACCTTTTGGGCTGAAGCTGTCAACACAGCTTGCTATGTGCAAAATAGAGTTTTAGTAAATCAGAGGTTGATGAAGACTCCATATGAAGTTCTCCATCATTTGGCTCCTCTGATTTCATTTTTCAAAGCATTTGGGTGTCCCTGTTTTATTCTCAACACAAAGGATCAACTCCATAAATTTGATCCTAAGGTGGATGCAGGGTATTTGTTGGTTATTCATCTACTTGCAGGCATACAGAGTCTTCAACTGCAGAACAAAGATGGTTGAAGAAACTCTACATGTTAAGTTCAATGAATCTCCAAAGGACAAGATTCCACAAAGCCCTGTGGAGTTATTTGATTTGGACATACTGCAATATGTTCCTTATCAAACTCCTGCTGTTGCTCCTGTCAACAGTTCACCACCTGGTGGTACTGCTGATGATGATGATGATTGCAGTACTCACCTCTTCAGGTTTAGTGATCAGCTGCCTGATTCAGCTAGACCTGATGTTCCTGTAGCTCCAGTAGCACCATCCACAACAAATGCTGATGAGATCTCTTCGAATTCAACTTCCTTTGAATTACCATCCACTGATTGGTTTCAAGGAAATGATTCACCATCACCATCTGTTACTGCTGAGCCTGCTACAAACACTTGCACAGATCTCATTGTGTATCAAGATCTGAAGAATCACCCTATGTCTCAAATCATTGGTGATATCACTGCTGGAGTATCAACAAGAAGTCAATTGTCAAATTTCTGCTTCTATGCTCTCTTCATCAGTCAGCAAGAGCCAAAGAATTATCACATTGCTTTAAAGGACAATGGATGGGTTGATGCCATGCAGCTTGAGCTTCTTCAGTTCAAGAAACAGCAAGTGTGGGAACTGGTTCCTCTACCTCCAGGTAAGTGTGCAATAGGCACTAAATGGGTGTTTAGGAACAAAACTGATGAAAATGGGCTTATTGTTAAGAACAAGGCCAGACTGGTTGTTCAGGGGTTTGCACAAGAAGAAGGTATTGATTATGATGAAACCTTTGCCCCTGTAGCCAGACTGGAAGCAATTCGATTGTTTTTAGCTTATGCTGCTTATCAAAACCTTAAAGTTTTTCAAATGGATGTCAAAAGTGCATTTTTGTATGGAAAAATTAAAGAAGAGGTTTATGTATGTCAACCTCCAGGCTTTGAGGACAATAAACATCCTAATTGGGTGTATAAGCTTGATAAGGCTCTTTATGGGTTAAAACAAGCTCCTAGAGCCTGGTATGAGACATTATCAAACTTTCTTCTGGAAAAAATTTCACTAGAGGCTCCATAGATAAGACTTTATTCATTAAGAAAGCTGGGCAGCGTAATCTACTTGTTCAAATTTATGTAGATGATATCATTTTTGCATCCTCTGATCCAAAGTTGTGTGATGCCTTTACAAAGTTGATGCAACAGAAGTTTGAAATGAGTGCCATGGGAGAATTACAGTTCTTTCTGGGGTTGCAAATCAAACAAAAGGCTGATGGAATTTTCATTCATCAGTCCAAATACACAAAAGAACTTTTGCAAAAGTTTGATTTACAAAACTGTAAGTGCTGTTCTACCCCCATGTGCAGCACCACACAACTGGATACAGATCAGAAAGGTAAAGTGGTTGATGAAACACTTTACAGATGTATGATTGGGTCCTTGATGTATTTAACAGCTTCTAGACCAGATATTATGTTTGCTACATGTGTTTGTGCTAGATTTCAGGCTGCACCTAAAGAGTCTCATCTGATTGCAGTCAAGAGGATCTTTAGATATCTGCAAGGCACTCCATCTCTAGGTTTATGGTATTCTACTGGACATTCTGGTAAATTAGTTGCTCTTTCTGACAGTGACTATGCAGGGTGTAAGTTGACCAGGAAATCAACTTCTGGTGGATGTCAATTCCTAGGCAACTGCTTGATTTCTTGGCAGAGCAAGAAACAGACCTCAGTTGCTACATCAACTGCTGAAGCAGAGTACATTGCTGCTGCAAGTTGTACATCTCAGGTACTCTGGCTTCAAAACCAACTTCTGGATTATGGCATTACAGAGACTAAGACTCCATTGTTAATGGATAGTGCTTCAGCTCTTTGCATTGTCAAAAATCCAGTCCAGCACTCTAGGACCAAACATATAGAGATCAGACATCATTTTATAAGGGATTGTTTTGAAAAAGGTCTGATTGATCCTAAGTTTGTGCCTAGTGCTGATGAGCTTGCAGACATTTTACTAAGCCTTTGGATAGTTCAACTTTCCAAAACCTGGTGTTAAGGCTTGGTATGCTGCAGCTAGAATAAGTGACAACTACTGATGATCTTAGTAATAAGTACTGATGATCATTAGTAACTATGTCACATATAAGTACTGATGAGCTCTTTTACCCTCAGTAGTTTTTATAACTACTGAAGGCTAAATGTCTCACAGTACTGAAGTACTTCATCTGTTCTAAACTACTGATGTAGTTACAACTACTGATGCAGTTACAACTACTGCAATCAGTAAAAACAGATAAGTACTGATGTCCTATGAAACAACTGAAATCAGCCAAAAGGCTGATGAATGTGTTGAGGACAGTATGAAACAGCTGAAAAGCTAAGAATTGACGAAAACAGCTGATGAGAACTTTCTCTTCAGTCGTTTGTACAACTGCTGTTTCATTCTAAACAACTGAAGCAAAACCATGTCTTCAGTAGTTTTTATAACTACTGATGACTAATACCAAGTCTTCAGTTGTTTACAACAGCTGATGACAAAACCACTGTCTTCAGTAGTTTCATAACTACTGATGACAAACACCAAGTCCTCAGTTGTTTCAATCATCTGAAGTCAAAACCACGGTCTTCAGTAGTTTTCTAACTACTGATGCCTAACACCACACTTCAGCTGTTTCAACGTCTGAAAGGATAATACCATGTCAACGGTCGTTTAAAACTACTGATGACTAACACCACATCCTTCAGTCGTTTCTTACCCGTACCCTATAAATATCCCTGACCTAAGCTCTCAATGCTTCATCTTCTTCAAACCTAACGTTCCTCTCCAAAACTTCCCTCTTCTCAATGGCGTCCATGCAAATTAAACCGCGACACAACTGTGTTGCCTACCTCACTAAATCGCCTATCTGGACTAAGTTCGATACTGCTATCGATCTTATGGTTCAGTCCCAATACAATACGGCATTTCTTCTGAATCCCATACTACATGCCGAATCCCTTCAATTTTTGGATGAACGTTACTATTACCACTGGGGAGAACAACACACCATCTCTCCAGTCGGTCGTCAACAACAAAGAAGTAGTCATCACTCCTGCAATAATCCGCCAAATTCTTCATCTGAATGATGCTAGTTCTCCTGCTGGATATCCGAAGGGCACCAGATCTATCCTTTGCCAACATGGATATCAAGGCGATCTCAGTGCCTCCACTATCATGAAGAACACTTTAATGACGCTGAGCGCCTAATCTTTCACATGGTGAATGTATGTTTGGCCCCTAAGACGTCGTCTTGGGATCAAATGTCGACAAAATGGCAGCAGGTAATGTATTCTATTCTTGAGCAACAACCACTAAACTTTTCAGAAATAATATTTTCGAGCTCAAGGATATGGCTCAAAAACTAACTGCCAACCGTTGGATACTATATCCACGGTTCATAATGGCCATCATTACAAACCAGCTTAATGCTGAGGGACTTGTTGGCTTGGGAGTCCCTGCTACGGCTGTTCTGCCGGAAGTATACTCCCGCACAACTCTGACCAGACACTCAAAATGGCTGCCAAGCTGCGAAAACCCACGCAGCTGGAACCCACAGCCACCACCTCCAAATCAAAAGTCCCCACCAAACCCACCAAAAAGAAACCCAAAACGGCTACTCAGGGAATTGAGTCCCCTGAGGATGCCCCTGCAACACAAACGCAGGATATATCCACTAGTCCAACCCCCTAGTGGATACAATGACTCTTCCAGCCATAGCCGCTCAGGCTTCCTCTCAACAGGAGCCTGCAGCAACCACAAAAGGGGTACCTACATATCTGGGATCTTCCTCACTTGAGGGGATTGCCATTGAAGAGCACCAACCTCCCCAGGTGCACACTGCTTCTATCCCTTCACCCCAAACACCGCCCCTCACAGCCCAACTTTAATAGTTGCACAAGTGCTGACTCAACTCACTGCACTCCACCCCCCCCCCAAACCACTTACTACTGGAATACCTCTACAATTGAGGGGGAGGAACACAGTGCACTTGAGAACCCACAGCACAGGGGTTTACCACTTCTATCTCCTGGTGTAGACAAGGAGCTTAGAATATCTAGTGAGGCTGCCACCTCCTCTGACTCAGCACATGATCAGAATGAGGCTGGTAACATTGCTAAGACCTCACTAGAGGCAACAGCTGATGATGGACACTGTCCTGAGGCTGGAAGTCCCCAGTACCAAGCACAAGGGGCACATGCATCAACTGGTCTACACCCAGTGCATGTAAATCCTGCTCTAAGCAGGAGGTCAGATGATTCAGCTTCGGCTGATGATGACCTGGGCTTTTTCTATGATGTTCTTGCCAGAACACAATCCTTGAAGAGAAAGTCAGTAGGCTGCAAACCTACTTGATCAACTCTCACAAGGAGAAAGACCATCTGCCTCTACCCACCCACAGATGGCACCTTCACTTGAAGGTTCCCCAAACACTGAGCCACTCCAAACTCAACCACCTGCCTCTGCTTCAGGCCCTACTTCTCAGGAACAGAACCCTCCTGAGCAAATAGGTGCTGTACTTCAAAATTCCCTCCCTCTCATCACACCCATAATCACTGATATTGTGACTAAAGCCATTGATGAGAGGCTTTCCTCCACTTTACAGCCCTTGTGATGCTGCTGTACAAAAGACTCTTTCTGCGGTACAAACCCCTTCCTCCAATGCATCCAAAAAGGGGAGAGTACTGCAGTGAAAGAAGAAGAGGAAAAGACCGAGGAAAAGAAGGAAGCGAAGCAAGCCAAAAGGAGGAGAAAGAACAGCAACCACTGCTCACCTACAAGCGAAAGAAAGGTGCTGATGATCACATTGCTGAAGATAAAGCCTTGGAGCTACTGATAAAAGAGGCTGATGCCGAACACAGCAGATCAATGGACAACATCATTGATCAGCTGTTTAGGCAAGGCCATGACACCAATAACTTGACTCTGAGATTCGACGACTAGAGATTGAAGAAATCCAGAATAGATGGGCATTATGAAGTGTTAGAAAGAGAAAGGCTTGAAATCATGATTAGATTTATTGCAAAATATCTTGGAAGATCAATGATCGAAATCAAAGCTTGGTCCAGGGACAGTATCTTGGCAATCACCACCAAGATCTGTTCGTCTGAAGCATATACTAAGGGGCTTGTTATTGAAGCTTTGAATGAAGCGGGTGCTGGGAGCAGGACTAGCTAGCCAAGCAATCAAAAGCCACACTCACCTCAGGATGCTAGAACAGCCTGTCAACATTCCCCCACCAAAACCACCCAAAACACAACCCACCAAACCAACTCCCTTACCCTCAAAACCATAGCCGATGATATACCCTTGAAGAAAGAGAAGGATATTGAGGCTAGAAGATGATGAAGAAGATGATGAAGATAGGCTGCCACTCTCAGCTGTGATTCAGTTGCCTAAGGCCACAAGTCACTCCTCAGCAATTACTCCTGAAGTCCAGAGACAAATGGTTAAAGTGAAGCTAGAAGAAGAAGAGCTTCATAAACAGCATGATGAGGAATTGCTGAAGAGAGTTGACAAAGCTTATGCAGCCACATCTTCTATCATCAATATGAAGAAGCAAGCCCTCAGACTTTACACTCTCAGGCATACCTTTCAATATCAAAAGGAAAGAGTGAGGATTTGGCCTGATCCCAGGGTCTCTCACAGAATTCATAAGAAAAATATACCTCAGAGATACATTGGCCAGGTGAAAAAGATCGTAGATGAAGTGATCTCTCTGGTCTTTGTAGTTTCACCCTGGGAAATCCTAGAAGACTTCAAGAAGCCTACAAAGCTAATCTAACCCCTCAGAAGATGCTGGAAAACAAAATAGTGAAAAAGGGGTTAGTTTACAAGAGGCTTGAGGAAGTCAGGAAAAAGAGCTCCAGTTGTTCCTAGAGGGTAATCACCCGGATGAGTTTGCTTACAGAATAATAACAACTGTGGAGCTAAAGAATGGGAACAGCCAAATACCTGTCTGAGTATTATGGCCTGAATCATTGTTTGAAGGAGGTGCTGAAGAGCTAACCATGGAGGAACAAATCACCTTCTTGAGGCCTACACAAGAGAGTCGTACAGACTCATTATGGGGAAGTAATCTCATGAATGGGATAACAACTCTGTGTCCTGTTCCCCAAAACAGAGTTCCCATTCATACCTGCCAAACAAATATTTGAGGTTTCTTCCCAGGCCGGAGCTTACATGGGTCATCTTCTCTACTGATCAAGAAGGAAAAAGACCAACACTTTGCCACAATAAGTGGGACAACGAATAATTTAGAGGTTTTGGCTGCATTGGTTCAGGGGGAGTTTGTTGGACCAAAGAACCAATGAGCCAAGATCAGAAAACCTCTAAGTCCCACATGGTCATCACTGCTAAAAAGCTGAAGCACTCATCAGCAGTTTGACAAGTGCTGAAGACTTCAACAGCTGAAGATCAAGTGCTGAAGACTTCAACAGCTGAAGAACTAAGTGCTGAAGTACAACAGCTGAAGAACTAAGTGCTGAAGTACAACAGCTGAAGAACACAAGTGCTGAAGCTGAAGGACCAAAGTACTGAAGTACAACAGCTGAAGAGTTTACAAGTGCTGAAGATCAACAACTGATGTACAAAGTCTGAAGACAAAGACTGAAGACATCAGCTGATGATATCTACTGAAGTCATCAGCTGATGAAACATCTGAAGGTCAAAGTCTGAAGATCAAGTACTGAAGCTCAGTAGTTTGTCACAACTGCTGAAGAGTACTTCTTCAGTAGTTGTGATATCAGTAGTTTTATTTTCTAGTTCAGTAGTTTTATGTTTCAGTAGTCTTGTAAAACGACTGAAGCTTGTTCTTCAGTCGTTGTAGTTTCAGTAGTTTTATATTTTGTACTTAACACTCTGATATGTTCTCAGTAGTTGTGAACATTTCAGTAGTTTGTTAAGATTTAGTTATTTTGTATTAGATCTGCCAGTTGTCACTTTCCGTGATAACAGCAGTGATTGTTGCACTCTATATAGAGAGTGACAACCTATTGGAATAAAAAAAACAAAATGAATGATTTGATTAGAAATATTCTACATCTATAAACATTCCTTGAAATCAGAAATATATATTCTCTCCCTATAACCGTATGTGCTCTTAATGCATACAAGTATCGATTGCTTGCTACAATTTGTCTAATTCTTGTTCGTATTCCGCTGCTTTGAACTCTAATACATCAAACTTGTGATCGCTGATCCTGTCACTTTGACAAAGTCAACTTTTGCTCACAGTTGAACTTTAATATTTTAAGTGTATCCCAAATTTGTGATAAATCATATTTGTTCTTTTTGATAATTCATCCTGTCATGTTTTGAAGCCAGGTTTGAGATAAGCAAAGAGTGGGTAATTGTTACAGCTGAAAGGGATAGATATGTATACAAACTGGATATGTCTCAAGTTGATCTTCAACCGAAACAACTTGCCTAATTGCTAAAGCATCAAATGATGAAAGCCATCTTTGGCATAGACATCTCGGACATTCAAATTTCAAGAATATGAACAAGCTTGTATCAGGAAATCATGTTATTGGACTTCCATCTAAGAAGTTTGCAACAACTGATCACTGCTCAGCATGTTTAAAGGGAAAATAACACAGAGCATCTTATAAGACCAAAATCATAAACTCAACTTCCAAACCTCTTCAATTGTTACATATGGACCTTTTTGGACCAACAAATGTCAAGATTATTGGATGAAAATCATATTGTTTAGTTATCATTGATGACTATACAAGATTCTCATGGGTTTTCTTTTTGTATGCTAAATCTGAAACGTCTGAATTACTAAAAGAATTTATCATTAAAGTTGAAAATCAATTAGAATATAAAGTGAAAATAATAAGAAGTGATAATGGAATGGAATTAAAAAATGCTAACATTGAAATGTTTTGTGCTTAGAAAGGGATAGCTCATCAGTTTAGTGCTCCCAGAACTCCTCAACAAAATGGAGTAGCTAAAAGGAAAAATAGAACACTGATTGAAGTTGCTCGTTCTATGTTAGCTGATGCAAAGATTCCTATAACTTTTTGGGATGAAGCTACATCAACTACGTGTTTTGTTGAGAACAGAACCTTAATTGTGAAAGATAAAATGAAAACTTCTTATGAGTTAATGTTTGGCAGAAAACCAAACATAAATTTTCTAAAATCATGGTTGTCCTGTTATGATTCTTAATTCAAATGATCAATTAGGAAAATTTGATGCAAAATCTAATAATGGATTTTTCGTTGGATACTCATCTGTTTCAAAAGCCTATCGAGTGTACAACTCTAGGACAAATATAATTCTTGAAACATTCAACGTTACATTTCTGGAAAATTCTTTTCCATCAGTTTCAAATGGTCTTGCATGGTTATTTGATTTAGATTCATTATCAAACTCTCTTCAATCTAACTTGTTTAATCAATCAGATTGTTTTGATTCTATAGGTAAGAAGAACTCTAGAGGAGATCTTGGATCTTTCAGTGAGGATTCAGATTCTAACGACCCAGATGAGTCTAGCTGAGACTACCTATTTTTATCATTTGTCAAGGATTCATCAATACGATTCGATGACAATGATCATGCTAATTTAGCTTCAAATCATTCAGTCTCATTTGATCAGGAAGGATCACAACCATTTCCTAATGATGGTAATGAGTTTGTGCAATTTGAGTTTGGCACATCATCCATCTCTAGTGATGTAGTTGAAACTCGTAACTTAGATTACTTTATTAACGACTCAAGTTCCAAATTACAACCATTATTCTAATTTGTTATATCAGATCTCCAACTTAAACTAAACAAATCTGGATGTTAATGTTCAATGTGATGAGATTCCAACATCTCGTATTCACAAGAATCATCCAATTTCTCAGATTATTGGTCCATTGAATGAGAGAACAAGTAGTAAATCAAAACAAGCAAACTTGTGCTTATACTCTTGTTTTCTTTCTCAAATTGTTCCTAAAAATGTTACCGAAGCATTAAAGGACAATGGTTGGATAGAAGCTATACAAGAAGAATTACTTTAGTTCCACAAACAAGAAGTGTGGAATTTAGTGGATTTACCTGAAGGAGAAAATACTATAGGCACAAAATGGTTGTTTAGAAATAAGATTGATGATCGTGGTGTAGTTATAAGGAACAAGGCGAGATTTGTTGCACAAGGATACACACAGGAAGAAGGGATAGATTATGATGAGGTGTTTGCACCAGTTGCAAGACTTGAATCCATTTGAGTTTTCATGGATTATGCTTCATTCATGAAATTTAAGGTGTATCAAATGGACGTAAAGGGTGCATTTTTATATGGTCCTATCACTGATGATGTGTTTGTGAAGCAACCTCCGGGCTTTGAGGATGCAGAATTTCCACATCGAGTGTATAAGCTGAGTAAAGCTTTGTATGGACTTCATCAAGCCCCTAGAATTGGTATGAGACATTATCACAACACTTAATCCAACATGGATACATAAAAGGGAAAATTGATCCAACTTTATTCATAAAGAAGGATAATGATGATCTCTTATGTGTACAAGTGTATGTTGATGATATCATATTTGGTTCTACCAGTTCAAAATTATGCAATGAATTTGAAGAAATCATGAAATCTCGGTTCCAAATGAGTTTTTTGGGAGAGATTAATTTCTTCCTTGGACTTCAAGTCAAGCAAACTGACGATGGAATTTTCATCAATCAAGAGAAGTTTGTTGACAAACTCTTGAAGAAATTTAAGTTGCAAGACTGTCAGTCCATAAGAACTCTAGCAGATGTTAACACCAAGATTGAACCTGATCCAAAAGGAAAATCTATTAAGCAAACGTTATACACATCAATGATGGTTCTTTGATGTATCTTACTGCATCTAGACCAGACATTACGTATGCTGTTTGTGTTTGTGCCAGGTATCAATTAGACCCGAAAGAATCACATTTAATTGCTGTCAAAAGAATATTCAGGTATCTCAAAGGTAAACCAGCTTTAGGGCTTTGGTATCCTTACCAGGGTAACTTTGAATTACATGGATATATAGATAATGCTTATGGTGGTTGTTGTCAAGATAGAAAATCTACTTCGGGTGGATGTCAATTTCTCGGTCCGAGATTAGTCTCATGGCAATGTAAGAAACAAACAAATGTATCTGTTTCAACGGCAGAAGCTAAGTACATTGCTGCATGAGCAGGATGTTCTCAAATCCGCAGGTTGCAAAATCCACTACTGGATTATGGGTTCAATTTTCTTAAAACAACTATTTACATTGATAACACTGCAGCTATGTTCGTTACAACTAATCCTGTTCAACATTCAAAAACAAAACATATTGAAATTCGATATCATTTTCTTAGAGATAACTCTGAAAAGGGTTTATCATTTTGATTCAAATTGCAACAGAAAAATAGTTGGCAGATCTATTTACTAAAGCCTTCCTACCAGGACGGTTTGAGTATTTAGTAGAATAAATTGGTCTTATTAATCATATATGAAACCTTTAAATAAAATGATCATCATAAGTGATCCTCTTAATGTTAATTGCCTATTTTATTTTGTGTGTCTGTGTGTTTTTCTTTTGTCATAGAAAAACCAAATACAAAAGTTTAAATCAAAACTCCAAAAATAGAATCTTTTTCTATTGTCAGTTCATTGTTTTAGAAAAGAACCTGTTTTGCAATATGTGAGAAATGATAGTACATTAGTGAGATCAGTTGCATATTTCACTTATTAATAAAGTGTGACATAATCAGATATGATATGTAGACACTATCATGCTATTATACTGAAAAAATAAATTCTTGTGATTACACTAAATATGTATTCATCTGAGTACTTTTGAGATGTTTTGGCTTATCAGATTGACTGTTTGTTGAGTAACACCACTCACACCTGATGGTGATGTAATTAATCATAAGATCTGTTACAAGCATCATTTCACTTCTTTGTTATGAGTCATTGTAGACCTGAAGTGCTGAGATATCCTTTGTTGTAAGTCATTACAGACCTGGATATTCTCTTTGATGCAAAATATGCCAATGTGCATAATCTATTGAAATGGATAGTTAGAGCTGATCAAATGGTTATCCATGATCATTCTCTATTCAATTAAGTAACATGAGCTCTGATTACACATATGTTTTAGGTAATAAGTTAAGTATGTGTTCTGGCTTGCATGTCTTGATGATATTTGAACTTTCTATATATAACCTAATCAATCCAAGAACTGAAAAAGTAAGTGAGCTGATATTATGTCAAAAACACTCATTGTCTGTCCTTAGATCTTGTGTCTCCTTTATTGTGATATCATTGACCTGGAACACACTTGATCAGGATTTATTCACTGTCTATGACTATCCATAATTTTTTATTTTAATGTGCTGATCTTCATTGATATGATTTCACTACAGACATTAATTCTTGTTGATATTAGATTTTGATTTTGCTTTCATTTTGATTTTATGCATGTGTTATGTGTGTGAAGGCAATGTCACAATGAGTTGTGTGTCCTTATTATGCTACCTTAGGAAACTTATAAGTTGTTTCAACTTAAAAGTTTCGGGGGAGTAATAAATGGAAGAGTTTTTCTCAGAAAATCAAAATCAAAGAAAGTTGAATTGAAAGGATTATGCTATATGATCAAAGCATATGTGAGTGTGATGATGAAACTTTTGAAAATGATAATATGAACCTATATAAAATTGCAAGTGGAAATGCTTCTCTCAAAGTTGAGGAATAGAGATTTGATTATGTTTTAAGACTAAAATGAAGGGAAAGAAAAGAAAGAAAATTCTCAAATATCAAGTGAAAAATTGAAATTGTTGAAAATTAAATTTGAGTGTGCAAAATGTAAAATTTCAAATTTGAGGGACTAAAATGAAAATTTTGGAAAATTCAAATTTATGCTTAAAATGTTTAAGTATTAGTATGAAATATTACTAATATGTTTAAACAGTGTGTAGGTGAAGATGTGTGAAAAAACACAAGTGTAAGACTCATGAAAGTCAACTCCAAGTCAACTCATGCGCCTAAATAATCTTCATACGTCTAAATAGGAGCATGGTGAACTTTCATGCATTTATACAAGTGTTTGGGCGTTTTTCATATTCCCATACGCCTAAACAGTTGAAATATGTTCATGAGTTTAACCAAGTGTTTGGGCGTTTCATCAATCCCATACGCCTAAACAGTGATTATGAGTTTGATTTTATACAAGTGTTAGACGTTTTGAATGTCTCATGCGTCTACACAGTGTTACACAGTGTTGAAAGTTACAAGTGTTGGACGTTTCAGGAACTATAGACGCCTGAACAGTGCAAATGCGATTGAACAGTGCAAAAGCGCCTAAACAATGCTTATGCGTCTGTACAGTGCTCATGCGGCTGAACAGTTCTTATGCGTCTAAGTCCATACGACCAAACAGTGATCATGCGTCTCATTATTTTGTGAATTTTAGGGTTTCATACGCACAAACAGTGCTAATGCGTCTAAAATTTCACTTAATATATATTGAACACTTACACTTGTTTTCTCATTCACACTCAAAATTCTCTGAAAAACCAGAACCCTTCGTTCTATCGACTCTGGTCTTCATCAAACCTTCTGATTTCATTGTTTGAAGCAAACCTGTGTTGATTGATAGATATTATTTGAGTTATAAACGTAGGATTCAAATAAGTAGACTTTGGTAAAAAAACACGATGATTGACATAGGCGTTTGACTGCTATTCGGGCGTTCGAACACAATGACATTCAAAGTTCAGCAAATCAAATCTTAACAACATATAAAATTGATTCTGGATTGTTGATATATATCAAATTTCAAGGAATTTGACATATTGTTTATGGGCTGAACTCAAGAATGATGTTGATAAGAAAATTCTCAGTCGGGTTCTTCGAAGGAAGAAGAAGAAGATGAATAGACATCTTGATTTTTTTTAAACAAAATTGAAAATAAAAATAATATTTTTAAATAAAAAATAGAAAATCTCAAAATTTAAAATGGACTGATAAAATCATGAATTCAAAATAAATAAATTCAAGAATTTCACAAAATTAAATTCATAAGTAAAAAGTAAAAATCATAAGTAAAGAAATTGAATTTAATGTTCAAAATTGAAAATTCATCAACTTTTAATGTTCTAATATTTTTTATTTTGCAGATGGCAACTTTGAAGTTTGAACCAAAATATAATGTTTCTGCATTTATGGATGAAGAAATAGAGAAGCAGTTGGATATGAAGAAATGATCAGATTTCTCTTAAGATCAAAATATGTCTATGCTATGTGTGCAAGACCAATGATAAATGAAAGATTGATCAAGAAATTCTAGAGAACTGCTGAAATTGAAAGAAATGAAGAAGGAAACAAAGTTGTAAGAGCTTTCATCACATCTGATAGAATGATTGAAGTATGAGAACAATCAATCAGAATAGCTCTTAAACTTGGAGAAAATGACCCACAAGACTTATCTGAGTACACTTTTAATGAATGTAGAAAAGTTTTTCTACAAATGGGTCATCCAGATCATTTTCCAAAGAAACAATTTTTTAGAGCTAGAGTGTATAAGCATTGGAAACTATTGTGCTACATCTTTCAACACTGCATGTCTAGAAGAAGTGTTGGTTGGGACTCATTCCTAGTAGACATTGCATCACCTATTATTGCCTTAGCCACAAATAGAAGATTCAATATGGCTAAATGGATATTGAATGGATTTATTTTCAATCTTGAAAGAGGAAGGAGAAATAAATACTTAATGTATCCTAGATTTCTCCAAATGCTCATAAACGAAGAGAATCCAGACTTCTATGTTGGAGGAGTTGAAGGTGATAAATTACAATTGGAGCACATGTCAGAGTCGGTATATAAAAGACTAACAATGATCACTAGTGCTCAAAACATTCCTGTGTTTGATTATATAAGGAATGTATCTAATGATGAAGTTGAAATAAATCAACAACATTTTCATTTATCTAAAGATGAACCAATAGATCCTAATGATCTCATTAAGGATGTTGTTGATGATATGATTGATCATGATAATGAACAAAATGAAGATGAAGATTCTGAAAGCTCATCAGAAGATGAAGATAATGATAATAATGATGACGATGATAATGATGGTGCAGCTGAAGCAGATCAAGAATCCATTGAAGAAAGTGTTGGAGCATATATAGTCATATGTAGTGTGTCCATTGCTTGTCAAATAGTCTAGGCTTAATGTTATACACCTGACACGTTGTAAACACATGAAACTGGGTCATTCGCAGGAGCATATGCGAATAAGACTCAGTCGTACGACTGAGCCATGCTAATAGACCAGTCGTGCGACTGAGAGATGCGATTAGGACATTCGTAAGACTGAACCATAAGTATGGTCCAGTCGTACGATTGAACCATACGCATGGTCCAGTCGTACGATTGAACCATACACATGGTCCACTCGCACAATGGGCTCAGTCGCATCTAATATGGGCCGAGGCCTATATATACCAGTTTCAATGTGTAGAGAGATTAAGGATTTCCAAAGGTTTTGGAGAGGAAGTCTGCCAGAGCCTAGGGCTGCCGGATGAGAGGGGAGATCATGCTCGATCTTCCCCTTGCCAAGAGTCTTGATTCTTATGTTGTAATGAGCTTGTAATCATTAGGTTTTATCAATGAAACCATTCAATTATAGTTCGTATTATTATTATTTGACTTTTTGGTTTGTGCTGTTGTTCATCCTTCCGTCAAGAACATGCTCGGATGTTTATCGATTCAAGTAAAACCGACTTAACAATTGGTATCAGAGCATATGCGAATAGTCTAGGCTTAATGTTATACACTTGATATGTTGTAAACACATGAAACTGGGTCATTCGCAGGAGCATATGCGAATGAGATTCAGTCGTACGACTAAGTCTCATTCGCATATGCTCCTGCGAATGAGACTCAGTCGTACAACTAAGTCTCATTCGCATATACTCCTGTGAATGAGTGTGTCCGTCAAGTCTGTGTAGTCTGAGCAATATAAAAGGAAATATGATAGAAAAACTGGTATCGACTAAGGTAACACAATGAAAGTAGACCTAGAGGTTGCTAGACCACAGATGATATGTTGGTAGATTCAACACAATAGATGATTAGACCTGACTGGTGATCTGAAGATCAAATTAAGTTGTTCAACTGACTGTGGGCTCCGATATTATCACTGGTTAACACAATCAACAATATTCCAATAAGGGGTAACAGCATGTAAATGCCACAAATGTGTGCGGATGACCATAAATAGTGCAAAGCACGAAAAAAAGGCAAATGCTATCAAGCTAATAACTTATGTTGTTGGTGCATTATGTGCTAAAGAAATTAACGATGCTCTAACAAGAAGATAGGTTGTGTGCCTCTCTGCTGTGTGATGGCACTGACCTGAGGATAAGCATAACCTAGATATTCTAGAATTCATTATTGTTTGTCGCCTCTCTAATGTGCGATGGCACTGACTTGAGGATTGGCTTCTCTTTGAAAGCTCTAAGAATAGTCTCTTCTTGTCAAAATGCCCGTAGACCACTCCAAAGCTCCTGAGGAATGTGATTATCATATAAGCATGGGATCCACAAATGTTGGTTGAAATAATAAACCTTAAACAATCACCAATCTGTGTCAAAAGTCTGTGTATGGATTTAAGAGGACAAATATACTGACAATCATCGTGGATACAAATTCTTGAAAGTCCAAATCAATGTGGGAATCTAATAGTACCAGTATGATTTCCTAAATTTGCTAACGACTCTCAATGAAAATCGAGAATTGAGCATCAAATGGTTTTGATAACAAGTCCCAAATGATTTGACTTGCCTGTATGATTCCAAAATTGATTTGGTCCAGGTATGGTCAAACTAAATAGAAGTTGCCTATTCCAGAAACAAATCTAGTAGATTTCTATCTTAGGATTTACCTCTCACAAAAAGTTAAAAACAAGTTTAATTTTGTACTTTAGTTTAATTTTCTATTTATTTAGTCATTTCAGTTTAATTGTTGTCGGACTACATCTTGGAATTCAGTAAGGGATTAATTCACCTAAAAGGGTCATGTCTGAGATGACCACATGTGTTTTCAAAAGATAAAAGGATCATGTCTGAGATGATCAAATGTGTATAATGGTGATTCTAAAGCTTAAAAAGGGTTTAAATGGCAAATGGTAAGAAATGCAGAAAATTTCATAAGTATGACCCATTCGCACGAATGGACCATGAGAATGAACTTATCATGCGAATGGGAGCTATTCGTACGAATGGAAAATGAGTATGGACCATTCAACCGAATGACCCATACGAATGACCCAATCGGATGTTTAAGAGCGAACGAATGAGTAAGTCGCAATACTGAACTCCAGTCGGACGACTGAAGGGGGCCAACTGAACCAATCGCACGACTGAGGCCCATTCGCCTGAATGACATGTGCATATTAGCCCAATCGTACGATTGAATTTAGGTTAAGTATAAATAGAGGGAGAATCGGTCGCACAGACTCACCACTCCCAAATTTGCCCTAATTCTCACGACTAACGTCACTCTGCCCAAATTTCGTTTGATCACCATAAACTCTTGATTCTCGAGTATTGACCAGTTGCACTAACTTTACAGGTAATTTGAGGTGCAGAACCATGTTATATCACTCAAATTGATCCATAATCTGGACAATCGGACGCCTTAGAAAAACCGTAACATTTGTGTTCAAATAACCTAACTAAACGACGTAAACAGATGAAATTAAAGATGTTAGGTGTTAAACTAATGGATTGCGAGTCTAATGAACTAGAGCACGAAGTCTAAAATTTAAAATTGGTGAAAAGTTGAATTTGAATTGAACAGTCAAAACAACATGCGAATGGACAGGTTGATGAACTTCAGTCGCACGACTGATGTGTGCGACTAGCTAAACGCACGACTGAACCATGCGTATGTGTTCAGTCGCACGACTAGTGTAACCACATGAGTTTACATGCGCATGAGTCTAGTAGCACACTCGGTCTTACGTATGGGTTAATTCGCACGACTGGAGTTCAGTCGCACTGCTAATTTGCATGACTTGATCTCAGTCGCATGACAGAAAAGAAGGTTTTCAAGTCCAGATGATTCAAGACATTCTTAGCCAATTGATACTAATGTTTACTTTCATTGTGTAACAAATGGCGAGTCGATGGACCATGAGTACGAAGCACAACATATGTGCTCATCTAGATCTAACATCCAAAAATGCTTCAGACTTTTCTGGCATTATCACCTTTCTAAGGAGATCGTGAATTGCACATGCTATATCTGCTCCATGTACTCCCTATCGTTCAATACTGCAGGCCTTCTGGGAAGGTGCAGTAGTTGACCGATCTTCTGAGCCTCACTGTATCAGGAGTACTATCTTTGGAGAGTCGATTGAGATCACAGAGGAAGATCTCAGGATTGTGATGCAATTGGGGGAAGATGCTAACTGTCCTACTAGACTACACCATCTTACTGTCAGAGGATGTTTTCTTCAAGCTAAGTACTCTGGGGATATCAATGCAGGGGTGCTCAACAAAAGCAACCTGTGTCCCCAGTTCAAGTACCTTGCTCACGTACTACTAAAGTGCATAGTGTCGAGGAAGGGAGGATTTGATGAGTTGTCAGAACGCCTATGTAGCGTTGGTGCTGAACATCCATTCAGCTTCTCCAGGATGATTGTCACCTACTTAGTGGAAAACATTGAGGGGAAAGGGAAGGAGGGCTTCTGCATGTACCCCCGATTCATGCAGATGATTATAGACCAGAAGCTCCCTTCCCTGCCGAAGGAGAAGGAAGATGCAGTAGTGCTTGAGGTGATGGATGATACCACCTTAGGCCGGATGAAGGTGTACAAGGGGAAGTAGGTGAAACCCTTTGTCAGGAGACTGTTCGGGCATCTGGCCCGTGAGGACTATGTGGTGCCAGCTTGGAGGAAGTGGCGCCACGATGATAGTGATTCTGATGTTGAGCAGATTGCTCTACCCTCCGATGACTCTGATGATAATGACAGCGGGGATGCTCGAGATACCATGCCCATTCCACCGAGGGGCACAACGACTGATAGTACACCTCCAGTATCTGCCCCCACTGGAGAT
This sequence comes from Flaveria trinervia, assembly GCA_025506515.1. NCBI lineage: Eukaryota > Viridiplantae > Streptophyta > Magnoliopsida > Asterales > Asteraceae > Flaveria > Flaveria trinervia. Next base: position 35,751,853 of record CM046451.1, on the reverse strand, counting down.
ATAACAGAATCGGCTGGGTTTCACCAGGATTTTATACCTGGTGAGGATGATGAGGAGTCAGATGAGGAGCCACTGACTAGGATTGTGGGAAGCAAAGTCGTTCCCACAGAACATGGACTCTGGGCGGTAGGTGAACGCCCCAGTGGATCGGGAGAGACTGCTGCTGACCCGACCTATGCTCCAGAGCCGTCGAGCCGTGTTCTAGGGGGCGCATCCTCCTCGACAGGATCGAGGAAGAAAAGGATGGCTCAGCCCCACGGCATGAAGAAAAAGAAGCGCAGACACACCTACATCACCACCTCAGCCACCATCATAACCACCTCTACAGCCACAGCCACCACCACGGCCACCTCTACAGCAACCACTACCATTCCCACACCCCCTACCACTATCACCACACCACCCACACCTACATATATCCCATCCACCACCATATCATTCACACCTACATCACCACCACTATCATCTAGACCTAACCCAATTTTCACCACTACCACCGCTACTACCACTAGCCACCAAGCTGGGCCATCATCACATCCCACCCACCTATATGGATCACCTCTACCTCCCATTGGGGTAGAGGAATAGCTATCAGCGCTGAACCGTATGGTGATGCATCTATTAGCAGCCAGTGACGAGAAGACTGCGCAGATTCGTCAGCTGGCTGATCTCATAGCTGCACAGTCCCAGCAGATCTCTCAGCAGGCTCAGCTGATTGAGCAGTAGGCACAGCAAATGGCTGCTCAGAGCGAAGAGATTGCCCAACTCCAAGAGCATAGAGTCATATCAGCAAAGAAGATTGAGGAGTTGGAGGATGCTAAAAAGTCTATCATGCTCAAGCTCAAAGGAACTAAAAATGAGCCTCTGAAGATAAAGGAAGGAGATAGTGACGAGGGTGAGGATGATGATATGGATGAAGATGAAGAGAGTGATGATGATGAAGGGGATGAGGAACAAAAGACAGAGGACAGGCAGGAGGATGATGATGATGAAGGAGGAGATGCAGTTGCATCTGCCTCAGCTGAGGGTCAAGAAAGAAGATCAAAGAGAAATCAAGACTAACGAGCTTCCTCTTCTGCCTCACCAAGTGATGATCCAGCGATTCAAGATAAAAATCCAAACTTTCAAAGGGACGAATTTGATATTGCTCCCTTCAGCAGATCAAGACTCATTTGACTATGATTCTTGATCTGCAAGGGATCGTCAGGAGATCTGTGTGTTATACCCCTGAAGAAGGGGAAATAATTCATGATCTTTCAAATGAGCAACTGGCTGAAATGTTCAAGCTGAACCCAGATGAGATCATTAAGGATGCTCCAACTTTTGAGTCTACTAGTGAAGAAGAGCTAAATGACATTGATGAGATAGAAATAGAAGACATCACAGCAGAGCACTATCCTCAGTACGCTGACGACAAGGGAAATGTGGTCCCCAATCTGGGTGAATCCCTAGTCAGTGATACATTTGAGGTATTGGAGCAGATGGAGCAGGAGTCTGAGAAGATTGAAGGAAAAGCCCAAGCCTCAAACGATGATGTTGATATTAGAAAGGCAGAATGGGCTGCTTGTTTCGAAGAAATCCGAGCCCAACGCGCAGCTCCTAAACAAAATGTCTACACCAAACCCTACAGAGTGAAGAAACATCATAAGGTGTCAGGCAGAATTATTGCATGGGTACATTTCGAGGATCTAAATGTTTATGCAATAAAGAGGGAAAAGGGCATAAAGTACTTTAGATTTCAACATGATCTAAAGACTCTACCTGGTTTTGAGCTTAACCAGCTGGCGAAGTTGAAGTTATTATATGCTGACCCAACGAAGATGCCAGGCTGGTTTGAGGCTGCCCTAAAGAAAGAGTACCACACCAGGTCGGTCAACTTCAAACCTCAAAAACCTACGAGGTATATCAGACGATCTGAAGTTGACTCCATCACTGCTAAGCCCAAGATAGTGCTGAAGTGGAGTCCCCCAAGAACAATGTCTAGAATCCCTCTCAGGAAAATGCCACGGGACTTCACTCCACACTTTAAGTGGTGGTACTATGATTGGAGAACCGGGGAGGCGGTCATAGTTCTAAATAAGGAGGGACAAATGGATACCATCAGGGTGTTTGACCCAATGTGGCTCACTAACTTGTCTGATAATGATGTCTACACATTATACAAGTGGCCACTATTCTATGACCCTCAAGATATTGTACAAGCCCTCCAATTCCAAAATGTGATACGACTCTGCTTTGCATTTGAGATACACGCAGGAGTCACAAGAGAGGAAAAGTACAAGAAGTACGATGAGGTTATGAAGAAGGTAAGACAATAGATGAATCTACATACAAGAGGGAATTTGTTGGAGCATATATAGTCATATATAGTGTGTCCGTTGCTTGTCGAATAGTCTAGGCTTAATGTTATACACCTGATATGTTGTAAACACATGAAACTGGGTCATTCACAGGAGCATATGCGAATGAGACTCAGTCGTACAACGAGCCATGCTAATGGACCAGTCGTGCGACTGAGAGATGCGATTGGGACATTGTAAGACTGAACCATAAGTATGGTCCAGTCGTACGATTGAACCATACGTATAGTCCAGTCGTATGATTGAACCATATGCATGGTCCAATCGCACGAATGGGCCCAGTCTCATCTAATATGGGCCGAGGCCTATATATACAAGTTTCAATCTGTAGAGAGATTAAGGATTTCCAAAGGTTTTGGAGAAGAAGTCTGCCCGGAGCCTAGGGCTGCGGATGAGAGGGGAGATCATGCTCGATCTTCCCTTGGCAAGATTCTTGATTCTTATGTTGTAACGAGCTTGTAATCGTTAGGTTTTATCATGAAACCATTCGATTATAGTTCGTATGATTATTTGACTTTTTGGTTTGTGCTGTGTTGTTCATCCTTCCGTCAAGAACATGCTCGGATGTTTATCGATAACCGACTTAACACCTTCGTCTTTAGTGTACTCTGGATAATGCTCAATAGTGAAATCCTCTATCTCAATCTCATCTTCATCGTTCAGCTTATCATCACTCGCAACAACAACTTCTACAGCATCTTGACCAGCTCGTTGAGATTTAGTCTGAACATTTCAATGAGTTGCTCATCTGTTAGATCATGAATAATCTCTACCTCCTCCGGAGTTAGCTCACAGATCTTCTAGCAGTCCCTTGCAAGTCAGAATCATGGTAAGTTGAGTCTTGACTTGCTAAAGGGTTCGGCATCATACTCGTCTGTCTGTTGAGCTTCATTTGTTTGACTAAACATTAAGTACATCACACATAAGTCATTATACAAAACATAAAAACATAATAAACATAGATGATCATTGATTACATTAATGTAATATATAATTCAAGTACAAAAGTTTTAAATACAAAGACTCTAATAATTACTTTTGTCTTGATCTGCCGTTTCTTCAGCTAGAGGAGCTAAATGAAGCTCCTTGATCTTGGTTTCTTTTTGTGCGCCTCTCCTAAGCTTGAGGATTTGAGGCTGACATAGATGCATCGCCTTTCTGATTATCATCATCCTCTTTATCTTTACTGCTCGGTCCTCCTTCATCAACATCTTCCTCAGATTCAGCTTATCCTTGATAGGATCAATTGAGCTAATCTGTGATGATGTATGAGCACAATTCAAAGAAAACACAAACAAAGTAATCGAATTCAAGCAAGATATCAACAAAATTCACAATTTCATTAATATCAAGCAAAGAAATTACAAAGTAATAAGCAGTGGTTCGTTCACTCGTACTAACTAACTGTTTAAGCTATTTATAATGAAACACATGAACTAACTAATTACAAAGTAGTCCCCATAATATTACAAAAAGTAAAAAGACACAGATAGACAACATGTCAATCTTTCTAGAGTTCGAACAATACTCCCCCTAAGATTTACATGGTCTTCGGTCTTCAAAATCTTCACTCTTTTCTTCTTTCTATCTTCAATCTTCAACTTTATCTTTGGCTTTCATCTTCTATCTTCAATCTTTATCACTCAAAGAATTCTTCTGGTTCTTCTTTTATCTTGAACATAGGCTTCTTTTTGTACATCTCTTATTCTTTCAAAGCATTTACAATAGCAGACTTGAATTTGTTAGCATGAATGCTTTGTTCTGGTTTAGCTTCGTTTGTCTTTATCTCCATCTTGTTCATTCTTTCCAATGTGTCTTTTGATAAGCAAGTGATGTCAATGTTTGCATATAACTCAATAGGATTTGGACTTTCTTTTGAGTATACTTCTAAGACACCTTTCCTTGATATTCTCATAAATTCAATGTCTTTGATATCTTTCTTCACAATGTTTGCATAAGCAAGAGCCTTTCGTAATGATATTCTTTCCATAGCAACATTCATCACATTGATGATGGAAAGGAAATATTTCTTGTCTTGCTTTGCAACATCCGGAGATAGTTTCTCTAACTTTTGTACAGACAAAAATGAAATATAACTTGGATGTACAGTTTGAGTTCGAAAGCACCAAAAAGAGTAATCATGTCCTCATGCCACTATTCGAGATTTCGGACCAATTTAAGCTCAAACGTCTCAATGTAATAAAACCACTTGAGAATTGGTTTTGATTTTTGGTTACCTTCAATCACTTTCAAACCAGGAGTTGTTACTTTTTCAAAGTACTTGTCATACTTTTTTTAGAGTACCAAAGTACTCTTTACCATCATGTTACCATGTTTGGAATCTGTTGGATTGATCAGATGTAATATATTCAACTCCTTCAACCTTGCACTGGAAGTTTAATTATACTTGAGTAAAAGTGATATACATCACAGATTGCATCTACTCTTATTATCAAGAAAGCATCAAAGATCTCATCGTACTTCCATGCAATTATTTGTACTTGATTTGTAAAATCCGAAGCAATCATAGCATTCAACAATTCAGCAACTGATTGTCCTTTCTGTAATACCTTCCTCACTAAATCACCTGTAGATCTAGCGTTATCAAAAATCTGAATTTGTTCGGATGATGCTTTGTAAGCTTGGTTTTCTGTACTTGAAAACATTTTAATCAGCTCTTTTCTACTGTCATAAGCATCTGACTTTCTTGCCATTTTCTTGCTTTCTTGAGGTTTTAGCACTCTTGTTCTTTTTTGATCTCCAGATATTGAGATTGTTTGTATCAATAATAATCATCTTCTTCGTTTGTTTTTCAATCTCTTGGAAGCTTCTGACAAGATATCTTAGAGATACAGATTGTAGTCTTTTCAATTTTCTCCACAGATAGTTTCTAGCTTGCGACCATGATCTTAAAGCTGGAATGCTCATATTATCAGGATCTGGATGATGCAACTCAGAGCTTGATAATTCTTCTACATTAATACTCTCTTTTGCTCTGTTCCATTCACCATGTTCTATCACAATTTCATTTGGATCAATTGGGGCAACTGACTCTGCTGCAATACATTTCTCATATTCATCATTAATCTGAGAAACCGTCAGTCCATCCAAAAATACTTTGTTATACTTCATCCTCACAAGATAGTTGTATCTGTCTTCAAAATCTTGTGGAACTTCTTCTTGATCTTGAAATTGTTCTTGTGAATTGAAATTTGATACAAACTGTGCTTCATCAATATCTTCATCATTCAAAACTTCATCATACCAATCATCATTGTACATTTCTTCAATATCTAGTAAAGCCTCAATTTGTTCATGAGTGGTTTACTCTTCAACATTTTCTTCAATTCTTTGAGCTTTTGAAACTGACTCAGATAAACTTGCATCTTCAATCTCATCAGTTTTCTTTTTCCTTTATCCATTTCAGGATTTTCTTCAACAATATTCCTTTTAGAACTGATCATTGGTTCAGGTGATATAGGCTTTTGAACTTCTTTTTTCTTTAGCAATTCTTCTTTCAATTTTTCATTTTCCTCCGACAATTTGTTGATTTTTTCTTCAAAAATATCATAATTCTTTTATCATGACTTCAAAGTTTTTGATCACATCTTATTTATCTTTAGCATAAGCCACAATCTTTTTATCTTTCTCAACAATTTCTTCTTTAAACTTTGAATTTTCATCCTTTAACAATTGAATTTCCTTTTCAAGAGATATGTTAATCTCTTTCAACCTTTCATTTTCAGCCTATAAATCTTCAATTTCTTTTTCTTTAACCACATTCTCTTCTTTCAATTTTTATAACTCATCAACATCCACCATCTCTTGTTTTGTACAAACACATTTTGTGTGGTACTCAAAGGAATTTCTTCTACTTCTTCATTTTGCTCAGATTGAAACACAAGTTCATATAACACATGATTCATGAAATCAAAATCAAAGGTTGATTTTGTGAACCTTCTTCATGAGCAACAGTAACAGGTTCATCTTCTTGAACATCATGACCAGAATCATCATGTATATCAATATCAGTAGCTTCCTCAACTATGTTCTGTGTTTCATTTACATTCTCATCTTCATTCCTTTCTGTTAAGTTGGTTTTACTTGAATCGATAAACATCCGAGCATGTTCTTGACGGAAGGATGAACAACAACACAAACCAAAAAGTCAAATAATAATACGAACTATAATCAAATGGTTTCATTGATAAAACCTAACAATTACAAGCTCGTTACAACATAAGAATCAAGACTCTTGTCAAGGGGAAGATCGAGCATGATCTCCCCTCTCATCCGGCAACCCTAGGCTCCGGGCAGACTTCCTCTCCAAAACCTTTGGAAATCCTTAATCTCTCTACACATTGAAACTGGTAATATAGGCCTCGGCCCATATTAGATGCGACTGGGCCCATTCGTGCGAATTGACCATGCATAGGGTTCAATCCTACGACTGTACCATACTTATGGTTTAGTCTTACGAATGTCCCAATCGCATCTCTCAGTCACACGACTGGTCCATTAGCATGGCTCAGTCGTACGACTGAGTCTCATTCGCATATGCTCCTGTCAATGACCCAGTTATGTGTTTATAACATATCAGGTGTATAACATTAAGCCTAGACTATTCGACAACCGACGGACACACTATATATGACTATATATGCTGCAACAGAAGGTAATGTTATACCCAACTTGGGTGATACTTTTGGCAGTGCTATGTTTGAGAAACTAGAAGAGATTGAAAAGGAGAAACAAAAAGATGAAATCCAAGCCCAAGCTTCGGACGCTAATGTCGACTAAAGAAAGCTGAATAGGTAGCTTGTTTTGCGGAGATAAAAAGCCAACGCATGCCGCCAAAGCAGAATGCCTACACCAAGCTCTAAGAGTCAAAATACATGAGAAAGTGTCAGGCAAGATTATCGCGTGGGCGTATTTTGAAGACTTAGAGGTCTATGCTGTTCAAAGAGAGAAAGGGATCGAGTATTTCAAATATCCTCATGATCTAAAGACTCTTCCTGGTTTTGAGCTCAACCGTCTGGCATGTTTAGATCTTCTGTATGCAAATCCGAGGAAGATGTCAGGATGGTTCGAGGTTGCGTTAAAGAAAGAATACCACACCAGGTGGGTAAACTTCAGACCTCAACAACCTAAGAGGTTTATCCGTAAGTCTGAAGTGGACCCTATATCCGGAAGACCTAAAGTGGTGCTAAAGTGGATTCCTCCACGCACAATGTCAAAGATTCCCTTACGAGAAATGCCTCAGGACTTCACTCCACAATTCAAATGGTGGTACTACGATTGGTGGATGGGCGAAGCGGTCATTGTTCTGAATAGAGATGGAAAGATTGATACTATCTGGGTATTCGACCCAATATGGCTTACAAACATGTCTGTTGAAGATGTCTATACATTATAGAAGTGGCCACTGTTCTATGACACGCAAGACATTGTACAAGGTCTCCAGTTCCAACACATGATAAGACTATGCTTTGCATTTGAAATACATACAGGAGTTACAAGAGAGGAGAAGTACAAGAAATTCCAAGAACATGTGAAGAGTGTTAGACGATAGAGTAAACTAGGACCAAGGGGGAGTTTGTAGATACATGTTGTCCTAGTTTATGAGCCTAAATGTAAAAGTATTTCATGTCTTACACATATGTAATGAATTGGTTCAATGAAATATAATATGTGGTTGATGTTTATTAATGTTTAATTATTCATATAATTATTGTGTTAAGTTTAATTAATGCGTATGAACTTATTGTATAGGTTTGAAGTTATTGTACATAGTTCTTAGTCAATAATGATTGATAAATGTGTTCAAATTAGTCAAGTGATTATTCATGCTAATGGACCATACTTATGGACCATACGTATGAATACATCATGCTTATGGACTAGTCTCACGGTTGAACCAGGAGACTGGATCAGTCGTATGATTGAGACATAAGATTGACTCAGTCGCACAACTGAACCTTCAGTCCTCCGTATGAGTAAATCGCATGATTCAATCACACGACTAAACCATGCTAATGGTTCAGTCATACGAATGGAAACCACAAACCTATAAACACCACTTATTTCATGGAAAAATATAAAAATTCATAACAATTGGAAACACTTCATAATTTATCGAACCCTAGCCGTAAAAAACGTCCAAGATAGCCAATCCAACTTCAAAGTTCGTTCTTGATTGATTCCTACTCGTTCTTAATGTTTAGTTCATTATTACATCGATCAGGTTAACATTCTCATTGATTGGATCACCAATCAAATAGGATTCCACACTATTTGATTTAGTCTCACGCATAATCAGTTAGTATCCTATACGTACACGGTCTTAAAAATCCTTCATTTTATCAAAACATTTTAATATGAATAGCATATGAAAAGATAAAATTATGTTGTAAATTTGTAAAATTTTCAAATGTTAAACTCTAAAAGTCAAACAAATTCTAAGAAACATAACTTAAACCTTTTATGAATTTTCTATTATAGGATCATATTTTTTTAAAAATTAATTATCACATTGTCCAACTATATTTAGAATAAGACTGAATAAGTTAATTGTCAATATGCTTGTCTAATTTTAAACTCATACTTCAATCTTTACTAAGACAATTATATTTTGATTTTAATCATGTTTTGATTTCTTTATATTAAATCGATGGATCCCACAATCAGAAACCTGTAGAACTTCACGCTAATTTAACTTAAATCTTTCACATTTAAGCATAACTAGCTTGATAAACATTTTTGAACACAAAATATTAACAATATGTATGACTTATTAAAAGCCTTTCGCACATATGTTTTACCCTCACAAGATGTTTAGAACTTACATGCCAAATCGGACTTACAAGCTCCATATTTTGATTATTACCTTCAGTGTTAGAACATATTCTCAAAAATAAAAAAAACAATTTACCATATAGTATGTATGATTTTGATATATTTTTTATTTATGTGCATTTTGGCATCTTTTATTGCTATATCACTCTTTAGGTATCCTTTTGCTCATTTTGGAATGATATAATAGTCTTTGTTTTTTTATTCATATATACGTATACACATACTTATGACTGTCAATGATTCGAAGAATAACGAGCTTGAGAATAAGACTAGAACTCTCATTTTGTTTTAGCATTGAGTCAGTGTTACCACAATATTTTGATATGTTACGCACTATAGACAAAATATTTAGTTCTAGTGCCTCACAAATCATATTGTTTTTATTTCTTGCATGTAGAGCCTACATATCAAACAAAATTTGAGTTAGTTTCTTTTTAAGCATCTGTATTTAATATATCAAAATCAAGACTATCATTCAGATTTATATAGAAAATTAAATTTTCAATTTTCTTTTTCATCAAATTATTCAAAAACCTAATAAAAACCCAACTACCCCTAATACCAAAAATCTTTTTCAGATCATTATTATCATTTTCAAATTTTAGTTCCCCTTAAACGAAAAATCTTTTTCAGATCATTTTTTAAATTTTTTTCCTAAAATTGTGATTAGTCACCTACAAAATTACCATTTTAACAAACAATAAAATAAACAAAATATTATTCGAAAATTTCTTGGGTAATCATCCAAAGTTAATCATTCTCAAAGATTTGACTATAAAGTGGAAACGGGAATGATCAAACGCCTTGATAAACAAGTCAGCAATGTGTTCATCAGATATGTTATGGGTAAGATGAATAATTTTTTTATCAAAAGAGTCACGGATAAAATACAAATATAGATTTATGTGTTTTGTTTCTGAATGTTGAATTGGATTCTTGACAATGCTATGAACTGTAGTACTATGATACCAAATGGTGGTGTTAAGCAATATTAAGGCCATAATCAAGAACTTTTTTTATCCATATAATTTGTGAACAAAAACTTAGATGCAACCACATATTCAGCTCCTAGTGTGAATTCAGAAACAATGTTCTAAGTCTTGCCAAGCAATCAACCTATTTCCAATTATTTAACAACCATCTGTAGTTGACCTCCTATCAAACTACAACTGCTATAACCACTGTTAGTATAAGTATATAAATTATATTTAGAATTCCTAGGATACCAAACTTCAAGTTGTGGTTGGCCTTTTAGATACTTGAAAATCCGCTTGAAAACTTTCATGTGAGACCCTTTGGATTACTTTTATAATATGGACACTAACAAATAGAAAACATGATGTCTAGGCTACTTGTAGTGAGATACATCAATAAGCCAATCATGTATCTATACAAATGTTGATCAATGTCTACACCCATGACACTAAAAGATAAAATAGGATGGGAAGATATAGGAGTTGAAGCTATCTTGGAATCATGAAACTTGTATTTGTCTAAAATACTATGTATATATTTTTACTAATGTATCAAAATACCATGGTCATCTTGTGTAACTTGGATACCTAAGAAATGAAATTTCTCCAAGTGAGGTCATCTTGAACTTTTTCGTCATCACAGCTTCAAACTCCATACAAATATCATCATTTGTAGATCCAAAGATATTATTATCAACGTAGATTTGAGCAAGAAGTAGATGATCACCTGTCTCCCATATATATAAAGTTTGATCAATAGCACCTCTAGTATAACCATTTGCAAGCAAATGCATAGTGAGAGTGGCATACCAAGCACGAGGTGCCTAATGTAAACTATAAAGGTCTTTTGTCTAACTTGTCAACATATTTAGGATGATCTAGATCTTTAAAACCAAGAGGTTGGTAAGTCTATGTTTCTTCTTTCATTTGCCTTACAAGAATTTTGCCATCTGATCTATGTTTACTAACATCAGTAGTTAGAACTACATCAGTAGTTTGTAACAGAATCAGTACATATTGTGACGTTTACTAATGATCATCAGAACTTGTTTACTGAGATCATCAGTAGTTGTCACTCATTCTAGCTGCAGCATACCAAGCCTTAACACAAGGTTTTGGAAAGTTGAACTATCCAAAGGCTTAGTAAAAATGTCTGCAAGCTCATCAGCACTAGGCAAAAACTTTGGATCAATCAGACCTTTTTCAAAACAGTCCCTAATAAAATGATGTCTGATCTCTATATGTTTGGTCCTAGAGTGCTGGACAGGATTCTTGACAATGCAAAGAGCTGAAGCACTGTCCATTAATAATGGAGTCTTAGTCTCTGTAATGCCATAATCCAAAAGTTGGTTCTGAAGCCAGAATACCTGAGAAGTACAGCTTGCAGCAGCAATGTACTTTGCTTCAACAGTGGATGTAGCAACAGATGTTTGTTTCTTACTCTGCCAAGAAATCAACAGTTGCCTAGGAATTGACATCCACCAGAAGTTGACTTTCTGGTTAACTTACACCCTGCATAGTCACTATCAGAAAAAGCAACCAATTTGCAAGAGTGTCCAGTGGAATACCATAAACCTAGAGATTGTGTACCTTGCAGATATCTAAAGATCCTCTTTACTGCAATCAAATGAGACTCTTTAGGAGCAGCCTGAAATCTAGCACAAACACAAGTTGCAAACATGATATCTGGTCTAGAAGCTGTTAAATACATCAAGGACCCAATCATACATCTGTAAAGTGTCTCATCAACAGCTTTACCTTTCTGATCTGCATCTAGTTGTGTGGTGTTGCACATGGGAGTAGAATAGGGCTTACAGTTTTTTAAATCAAACTTATTCAAAAGATCTTTTGTATATTTAGACTGATGAATGAAAGTCCCATCAGCCTTTTGTTTGATTTGCAATCCTAGAAAGAACTGTAATTCTCCCATTGCACTCATTTCAAACTTCTTTTGCATTAAATTGGTAAAGTCATCACACAACTGGGGATCAGAGGATGCAAAAATAATATCATCAACATAAATTTGAACAAGTAGCTTATGTTGATCCACCTTCTTAATGAATAAAGTTTTATCTATGGAGCCTCTAGTGAAATTATTTTGAAGAAGAAAATTTGATAATGTCTCATACCAGGCTCTAGGAGCTTGTTTCAACCCATAAAGAGCCTTATCAAGCTTGTATACCCAATCTGGATGTTTATTATCCTCAAAACCTGGTGGTTGACACACATAAACCTCTTCTTTTATTTTACCATATAAAAATGCACTTTTAACATCCATTTGAAAAACTTTAAGATTGTGGAATGCAGCATAGGCTAAGAACAATCTAATTGCCTCCAGTCTGGCGACAGGAGCAAAGGTTTCATCATAATCAATACCTTCTTCCTGTGCAAACCCCTGAACAACCAGTCTGGCCTTGTTCTTAACAATAAGCCCATTTTCATCTGTTTTATTCCTAAACACCCATTTAGTGCCTATTGCACACTTACCTAGGGGTAGAGGAACCAGTTCCCACACTTGCTGCTTTTTGAACTGAAGTAGCTCAAGCTACATGGCTTCAACCCATCCATTGTCTCTCAAAGCAACATGATAGTTCTTTGGCTCTAGCTGACTGATGAAGAGAGCATAGAAGCAGAAGTTAGACAATTGACTTCTGGTTGAGACACCAGCATGGGGTGATTCTTCAGCTCTTGGTACACTATGAGATCAGTGCAAGTGTTTGTAGCAGGCTCAACAGCAGCAAATGTTGATCCAGATTCTTGAAACCAAGTATGAGATGGCACGTCAAATGATGTAGAGGAATCAGAAATCTCATTAGCATTTGTTGTGGATGGAGCTACTGAAGCTACAGGAACATCAAGTTTAGTAGACACAGGCAGTTGGTCACTAAACTTGAAAAGGTGAGTACTGATATCATCATCATCTTCAGTACCACCAGGTGGAAGACTGTTGACAGGAGTAACAGCTGGAGCCTGATAAGGAACATATTGCAGTATATCCAAATCAAATAACTCCACAGGGTTTTGTGGAATCTTGTCCTTTGGAGATTAATTAAACTTCACATGCAGAGTCTCTTCAACTATCTTTGTTCTGCAATTGAAGACTCTGTATGCCTTGCAAGTAGATGAATAACCAACAAAATACCCTGCATCCACCTTAGAATCAAATTTGTGGAGTTGATCCTTTGTGTTGAGAATGAAACAAGGACACCCAAAGGCTCTAAAAAATGAAATCAAAGGAGCCAAATGATGTAGAACTTCATATGGAGTCTTCATCAACCTCTGATTTACTAAGGCTCTATTCTGCACATAGCAAGCTGTGTTAACAGCTTCAGCCCAAAAGGTCAGTGGCAAACTAGAGTCAACCAACATGGACCTTGCAGCTTCAATTAAGGTCCTGTTCTTTCTCTCCACTACTCCATTTTGTTCTGGAGTCCTTAGGATGCTAAACTGCCTCTTGATTCCCTTTGAGAGATAAAAATCATCAAGTGTATGGTTTCTGAATTCTGTTCCATTATCACTTTTGATACACTTGACAGATAGGGAATACTGCTTCTCAACATACAACACAAAGTTTATAATCGTCTGAGCAGCCTCGTCCTTTGAATGCAAGAAGAAAGTCCATACAAATCTGGAGTAATCATCCACAATTACCAGACAGTATTTATTCTTTGCCATACTCATTACTCTCACAGGACCAAAGATATCCATGTGTAGTAATTGCAAGCAGGCAATGGACTTAGGTTCTTCAATAGGAAGGAATGAGACTTTGTGCTGTTTTCCTTTCAAACAAGCAGTGCAGTTGTCTTCACATCTGAACTCCTTCATAGGCAATCCCCTTACTAAACCATGATGTATCAGCTGATTCAAGTTTTTAAGATTCACATGACCCAGCCTTCTATGCCATAGAATAGATTCTTGAGGAGAAGCCTTGGAAAATAGGCAAGGATAGCCTTTGAGATATATTTTCTTGGAAAGTTCTAAGGCATACACTCTTCCTGTCCTGTTGGCCCTTAGGAGAGTGTGATCATCCAACACCTTATCAATCAAACTCAGAACTTTGGATGATAGAATCCTGCAGTTCTGACTGGTGAAAAGAGCAACATGGCCTTTATCACACATTTGACTGACACTCAAGAGATTATACTTGAGATTCTCCACATGGTTAACATCATCAAACCTTATTTCCCCATTGGAAACAAAGCCTTTGCCAATGATGTAACCCTTATCATCATTGCCAAAAGAAAAGAACCCTTCTTTCCTTAAGAGTAATCATGAAGAAGAGAGCTGTTCCCTGTCATATGCATAGATCCTCCACTGTCTACATACCAGATGCTATTGTGGCATGCTGAAGACCCTGCAATCATAATAAATTAGTTAGGTTTTGAGACCCAAACCTTTTTGGTTTTGGGTCTGTTCACATCAACAGATGGTAAACTAACAGATTTGCAATGAAGAACAGCCTGAGGGGATGGAGATGGTGAAGAAGAAGAATCCTTTGGCATGGATTTTCTTCTCTGTGGTTTCAGCACAGGAGCATCTAATTGGTTAACTCTCCCCAATAGATGTTGAACCATCATAACAAGTTGTGTCTGATTTTGTGATAAAGCCTTCAGCTCATCAGACACATTAGTGCTTGAAAGTGATGGATTCCTGTGTTGTACCATCTTCCTTTGAGCAACCTCAGCTGTTGCCTGATTAACCCCTTCCTTTTTGGATTTCTTTTTGGATTTTGGGGTTACAGGTTTTGATGTTGCTGGTACAAACTTGGTTTCAAACTTAGTTTTCATTTTATCCATTTTCTTTTTAATGTTCTCATTGTGGTTGAGTTTGGAGCCCTTTTTATACCAGCAATCATCAGTAAGATGATTGAATAAGCCACATATTTCACATGGCTTTTTATTCATCTTAAGTTGATCATCTGCTGAAGAAGTTGAAACTACTGAAGACTTATTCTTCAGCAGTTTGCGATCAGTACTAGCAGTTTTCTTCCTTGCAGTACATGCTTTCTTGATATCTTCTTCAGTAGTTTTCCCACCCTTTCTACTGGTAGTTTTCTTCCCTTTAGTACATGCAATAGTTTGGGTTTGTTCTCCAGGTGTTATGACTTGCTCTTTAGTACTTTCAGTACTAAGTGAAATACCACCTGGAGTGATCAACTTTTTGATCATGTGAGTGTCAGCATTTGAACCATCAACATCAGCTGATAGGTTTTGGGAGGAATAATGCTGACATCAACCTCTGATGGTGTTGTATCAGATAGTAGATCACATGATGAAAAGGATTGGTTATTGCTTTCTCCATCAGATTCTACCTCTGCTCTGGGAGTAAAATCTGTAGGAGGAGCAGTGTGATTATAACCAATGCCAAACTTCACATTGGAAGCAGACTACTTACTGAGAAGCATTTCAAAACCCTTGCAGGAATGCACCCATCGATCACACTCTACCTGGGTAGCTGCAAGTGTTTCTTTAAGGTCACTGTACTTCTCTAGAAGTACCTCTTCCCTAGCCTTATTATCAGTGATTTGGCATTTGAGTTTGTAAATCTCATCATTCTTATCATTAAGCACACACTCAAATTCAGCTTTTCTTTTGGATATTATTTGTTCTTGTTAATTAAAGCTACATCAGCTTCTCTAATAGATGCAAATGCGGCTATGCATGTTTCAGAACATAACTTGGCTTTGGCCTCAGAGGATACCTGTGATACCTGTGGTGTGGAAGCATTAGAGGATGAATATCAGCAGACTCCAGAGCCATAAGAGCAAGATTTCCAAAGGATTGTCACCACCATGTTGACCAGCACCAGAAAACAGTTGTTCATGACCAGACATATCATCTGGTAAATACTCCAGTCAACAACTCCTGGGGTGAAAAAGCTGTGTTGAAGAGGTTGAGATTGTTGATGAGATTGGGAAGGTTGAGGCTCAGGAAGAGCAGGTGGTTGTTGAGCAATGGGTACTTGAATTTGACTGGTTTGTGGCATGTAATAGCAGGGATATGAATATGGCATTGGACCCTGAGGGACAAAATATGCAGGAGATAGAGGTTGTGGTTGATGACCAGAACTAGTAGGATGTTGCCCTCTGTTTTGTTGAATATTACTTGGAAAAGTACAAAGGTGTAGAGGAGTTAGATCCAAATGATCTACACTCTCTTGCAAAGTGCCCAAGCCTGTGGCATTTGTGACACCTCAACTTACTCTTGTCAAAACCAACTTTGGTTTTGCCAGAGAGTCCAGGGAATTTCCTACCAGTTCTCTTGTAGAACTTCTGAAGATCTGATATTAATCAAGGCCATTTGGCTCAGAATATCCATCTCTTCTAAGTCATCATCAGCTATACCTTTCAAATCATCCATAATGAAGCACAAATTGTCACTATTACAGCCTGACTGACTATCAACACTCACAAATGCATGATCAGAACTGTTTGAAGAGAAATCTATATGCACATCATAATTACTTTCTGATGCAGCATATTCTGACTCATGACCGACCAAGGCAGTGTTCCCTGGTACAAAGTCTTCAGTGAGCTTGCCTGATGATGCCAGTTTCCTTTTCTGCTCTATCTCTCTTTCAAATGTAAGCAGTTTCCCATGAAGTTGGGTGAGAGATAGGCTATCCAGATTTGCATTAGAGCGTAGGACAGTATATGTGTCCCATCTCTCAGGTAGTGATCTGAGGAATCTGTGGTTCATCTGGCTATTAGTGTATTCATGTTTGACCATTTTCAGCTCAGAGATCAAACATGAAAAACGCTCAAACTGTTGAGTCAGAGTCTCACCCTTCCTATGAGCAAATGTCTCATATTGTTGGGCAAGTATTTCCCTATTGTTTGCTAAGACCTCATCAGTACCACCAAATTGTTCTTTCAGTGCCTTCCAGAGATCATGAGCAGTTCATGATGCATAAGCCCAGAATAGATTTCATTAGGCAGGGCCATGGCTAGAATTCCATGAGCTTTAGCATCTATCTCAAACAATTTACGATCCTCATCAGAGTATTGTTCCTTCTTCTTCGAACCATTTGGTTGGTTTCCGGATTGTTCACCATAGGCTTATGTGGACCATGAACCACAGATGTCCACACACCTGAACTTTTAACAGACAGGTGATGGAGCATTCTTCGTTGCCATATGTTATACTCAGTCCTAACCAGCATCGAAGGATTGGTTGAGGAACCGGTATTGTGAGGGTCATTAGAAGGAGTAGTCATAATCAGAATTCAGACAAATTCAAGGTAAACAAAGTAAATCTAGCTCAAAACCACTTAGAACCTCAAACAAAATAGCCAAAGCAAGCAGAAACTCAATCTCTATAACTGATTCTTGCAAATTGCTAATTCGATCAAACGTAGATAGCAAAAGAACAGTTTCAATGATCAATTGTTAAGTCGATCAATGATTAACCTGCTCTGATACCATTTGTTAGGTTCACGGTATCAAGTTTGATCAATATATTGGATTTGCAGCAGAATGAGCACACAAATTAACAAATTTAAACAAGAACACATCAAATTTATCAATGAAACAGTGTTTGTTATAGAGAGAGAAAATCTACCAAAAGGAATATATTCATTCAATCCACGCTTTGGCTCGGCTTATCGCACGATTACAATTAGGTCATCTTTCCTTATATAAGGAAACTGACGTCAGCTGATGTCACTTGACAATGACATCTAACTGTTATTTAACTACTGAAAGTTAACACAACTACTGAAGATGTCAAACAGCTGACATCTTCTAACAAAAATACCAAGTGTTAACTATCACTACAACTACTAAAAAGAAACTACTGAAACAACAACGACTGAAGAACATGCTCTTCAGTCATTTTACAAGTACTGAAATAGAAAATAAAACTAGTGAAAGGAAACCATCACAACAACTGAAGAATGCTTCTTCAGCTGTTGTGACAAACTCTGAAAGCTTCAGTACTTGGACTTCTTGAACCTCAGTTGTTGTCATCAGCTGATGTCTTCAGTCTTTGTACTTTAGCTGTTGATCTTCAGTTCTTTAGTCTTCAACTGTTGATCTTCAGACTTTGGTCTTCAGCAGTTGAAGTCTTCAGTACTTTAGTCTTCAGCTGTTGATATTCAGACTTTGTCAAATAGCTGATCAAGTCTTCGGCAGTTGTTGTGATGTCTCGTGGGACTTAAAGGTTTTTCTGATCTGGCTCATTGGTTCTTTTGGTCCAACAATATGGTTTTCAAGAATGTCGTATATTGCTTTCTCTATGTTCTATTACAAGTGTTACAAAGCATAAGGAAAGTTACAAGAACATGAGATACTTATACTACATCCTACAGCCGGCTATACTATGAAAGCCAGTTGGATACAATTGACTAGACACAAACAAAATCAATTGTAGAGTCAAAAGGCAGATTGTCTTTTGACTAATGACTATGACATGCCATAGCTCACATCCTTATCTATTACAAAAAGGATAAAGTACATGAAGTAGAAAGTTACAGACTCAAGACCTTAATGTACAGTTACTGTTGGACCAAAAGAACCAATGAGCCAAGATCAGAAAACCTCTAAGTCCCACATGTATCACAACAACTGCTGAAAGCTTCATCAGCAGTTTGACAAGTGCTAAAGACTTCAACAGCTGAAGATCAAGTGCTGAAGACTTCAACAGCTGAAGAACTAAAGTGCTGAAGTACAACAGCTGAAGAACACAAGTACTGAAGCTGAACAGCTGAAGAACACAAGTAGTGAAGCTGAACAGCTGAAGAACACAAGTGCTGAAGTTGAAAGACCAAAGTACTGAAGTACAACAGCTGAAGAGTTTATAAGTGCTGAAGATCAACAACTGATGTACAAAGTCTGAAGACAAAGACTGAAGACATCAGCTGATGATATCTACTGAAGTCATCAGCTGATGAAATATCTGAAGGTCAAAGTCTGAAGATCAAGTACTGAAGCCTCAGTAGTTTGTCACAACTGCTGAAGAGTACTTCTTCAGTAGTTATGATATCAGTAGTTTTATATTTCTAGTTTCAGTAGTTTTGTAAAACGACTAAAGAGCTTGTTCTTCAGTCGTGTAGTTTCAGTAGTTTTATATTTCAGTAGTTATAACAACTGATAACACTTAGAACTTTTTGTAAGAAGATGTCAGTTGTTTTGACATCTTCAGTAGTTGTGTTTCAGTTGTAATAAATCTGTTAGATGTCACTATCAAGTGACATCAGCAGACGTCACATCTCTTATATAAGAGGTGTCGACCTAATCATAATTGTGACATTCTGTTACCACGAAAGCGAATATTGAATGAAATATATTTGCAGATATTCTCTCTCTCTATAACCGTCTTTGTTCTTTATTGAATATCGTTTTGTTTTTGTGAATCGACTAATTCATTGTTTGAATTCCGCTGCAATACTCTTCAATCAATCAAACATAGATCACTGATCCTAACAAGTGGTATCAAAGCAAGGTTAATCATTGATCGATCTAACAATTGATCATTGAAACTGCTAATTGATATCTGTGTTTGATTGAATTAGCGTATTTGCAAGAACTGGTTATAGATAATTGAATTTCTGCCGCTTTCGTTCATTTATTTTGAGATCTTCTGGTTCAATTGGTTGTTGCGTTGTCTATTCTAAATCTGTTTTAGTTTAACTGAATTTGATTGAATCTGAAATGACGACTCCTTCTAATGATCCTCACAATACCGGTTCCTCAACCAAGCCTCCGATGCTGGTTAGGACCGAGTATAACATATGGCAACGAAGAATGCTTCATCACCTGTCTGTTAACAGTTCAGGTTGTTGGACATCTGTGGTACATGGAACACATAAGCCTATGGTGAACAATCCGGAAACCAATCAAATGGTTCCGAAGAAGAAGGAACAATAGTCTGATGAAGATCGGAAACTATTTGAGATTGATGCTAAAGCCCATGGAATTCTGGCCATGGCACTGCCTAATGAAATCTATTCAGGGCTTATGCATCATGAAACTGCTCATGATCTCTGGAATGCCTTGAAGGAACAATTCGGTGGCACTGATGAGGTCTTAGCAAACAATAGAGAGATCCTTGCCCAACAATATGAGACATTCTCTCATAGAAAGGGTGAGACACTGACTCAACAGTTTGAGCGTTTTTCCTACTTGATATCTGAGCTGAAAATGGTGAAACATGAATACACCAATAGCCAGATGAACAACAGATTCCTCAGATCACTGCCTGAGAGATGGGACACATACATTATTGTCCTACGCTCCAGTGCAAATCTAGAAGGCCTATCTCTCACCCAACTTCATGGGAAACTGCTTACATTTGAAAGAGAGATAGAGCAGAAGAGGAAACTGTCCTCATCAGGAAAGCTCACTGATGACTTTGTACCAGGCAATACTGCCTTGGTTGGTCATGAGTCAGAATATGCTGCATCTGAAAGCAATTATGATGAGCATATAGATTTCTCTTCAAATAGTTCTGATCATGCATTTGTTGGTATTGAGAGTCATTCTGGCAGTAATAGTGACAATTTATGCTTCATCATGGATGACCTGAAAGGAATAGCTGATGATGATCTAGAAGAGATGGATATTCTGAGCCAAATGGCACTGATAATAACAGATCTCAGAAGTTCTACAAGAGAACTGGCAGGAAATTTCCTGGACTCTCTGGCAAAACCAAAGTTGGTTTTGACAAGAGTAAGTTGAGGTGTCACAAATGCCAAAGGCTAGGACACTTTGCAAGAGAGTGTAGATCAACTGGATCTAACTCTTCTGCACCCTTGTGACTTTTCCTAGTACTAGTCCACAAAACAGAGGGCAACATCCTGCTGGTTCTGGTCATTATTCACATCCTAGATCTCCTGCATACTTTGTTCCCCAAGGTCAAATGTCATATCCTTATCCCTGCTATTATGGCCTCAACCAAATTCTGTTCAAGCTCCAATTGCACAACAACCACAAGCATTGCCTGAACCATAGCCTTCCCAATCTCATCAACAAAGTCAATCTCAACAACACAGCTTCTTCACCCCAGGAGTTGTTGACTGGAGCAGTTTACCAGATAACATGTCTGGTCATGAACAACTGTTCTCAGGTGCTGGTCAACACAGTGGTGACAGTCCATTTGGAAATCTAGCTCTTATGGCTTTGGATTCTGCTGATACTTCATCCTCTAATGCCTCTACACCAAAGGTATCACAGGTATCCTCTGAGGCAAAAGCCAAATTATGTTCTGACACATGCATAGCAGCATTTGCATCTATTAGAGAAGCAAATGTAGCTTTAATCAACAAGAACATTGAGCTAGAACAAATAATTTCCAAAAACAAAGCTGAATTTGAGTCTGTACTTAAAGATAAAAATGATGAGATTTACAAACTGAAATGCCAAATAACTGATAATAAGGCTAGGAAGAGATACTTCTAGAGAAGTATAAAGATCTCAAAGAAACCCTTGCAGTTACCCAGGTAGAGTGTGATAGATGGGTACAATCATGCAAAGGTTTTGAAATGCTTCTTAGTCAGCAATCTGCTTCCAATGTGAAGTTTGGCATTGGTTACAATCACACTGCTCCACCTACAGATTTTACTCCAAGAGCAGAGGTAGAATCTGATGGTGAGAGTGATAACCAATCCATCTCATCATGTGATCTACTTTCTGATACAGCACAATCAGAAGTAGCAGTCAGCATCAAGCCCTCTCTGAACCTATCAGCTGATGTTGATGGTTCAAATGCTGACACTCACATGATCAATGAGTTGATCAACTCAGGAGTTAATTCTGAAAGTCCTGAAAGGACTAGAGAGCAGGATTTAACACCTGAAGTTCAAACTCCAACTGCTGTCAGTACTGAAGAGAAGAAAACTGTCAGTAGAAAGAGTTTGAAGACTACTAAAGAGGCAGTCAAGAAAGCAAACAATGCTTCCAAGCATTGAAGAGCAAGTCTCTAGTTGCTTCACCCTCTTTAGTTGATGATCAACCTAAGATGAAGAAGAAACCATGTGAAGTATGTGGTTTGTTCAATCATCTTACAGATGATTGCCGGTACAAAAGAGGTTCCAAACTCAAACAAAAAGAAGAAACTAAAGAGAAAATGGTAAAAATGAAAACTGAGTTTGAGACCACATTTGTATCAGCAACATCAAATCCTGTAACCCTTAAGTTCTCAAAGAAATCCAAAAAGGAGGGGTTAAACAGGTGACAGCTGAGAGTGCTCAGAAGAAGAAGGTGCAACATAGGAACTTATCAAACTCCACTGGCAATGTGTCTGATGAGCTGAAAGCTTTATCACAAAATCAACACAGCTGGTTATGATGGTTCAACATCTGTTGGGTAGAGTTAACCAACTAGATGCTCCTATGTTGAAACCACAGAAAAGGAGATCCAAGCCAAAGGATTCCTCTTCTTCACCATCTTCTTCCTCTCAGGCTGTTGTTTCAAATAAACCTGTTAGTTTACCATCTATTGATGAGACCAGGCCCAAAACCGAAAAGGTTTGGGTCTTTAAAACTAACTGATTGTTTATTTTTGCAGGGTTCTCCAACATGCCAAAGTAGCATCTGGTATGTAGACAGTGGGGGATCTATGCACATGACTGGGAACAGCTCTCTTCTTCATGACTACTCTCAAGGAAAGAAGGGATTGTTTCTTTTGGCAATGATGCTAGGGGTTACATCATTGGTAAAGGCTTTGTCTCCAATGGAGAAATCAAATTTGATGATGTTAATCATGTGGAAAATCTCAAGTACAATCTCTTGAGTGTCAGTCAAATGTGTGATAAAGGCCATGTTGCTTTTCACCAGTCAGAACTGTAGGATTCTGTCATCCAAAGTTTTGCACTTGATTGACAAGGTGTTGGATGATCACACTCTCCTGAGAGCCAACAGGACAGGAAGAGTGTATGCCTTAGATCTTTCCAAGAAAATAGATCTCAAAGGCAATCCTTGCCTATTTTCCAAAGCCTCTTCTCAAGAATCTAAACTGTGGCACAGAAGGCTGGGTCATGTTAATTTCAAAAACATGAATCAGCTTATCCACAATAGTTTAGTCAGAGGCTTACCAATAAAGGAGTTCCACTGTGATGAAACCTGCACTGCTTGTTTAAAAGGAAAACAGCACAAAGTCTCATTCCCTCCTATTGAAGAACCTAAGTCCACTGCCTGCTTGCAATTACTGCATATGGATCTATTTGGTCCTGTGAGAGTGATGAGCATGGCAAAGAAGAAATACTGTCTGGTAATTGTGGATGATTACTCCAGATTTGTATGGACTTTCTTTCTACATTCAAAGGATGAGGTTGCTCAGAAAGTTATTAACTTTGTGTTGTATATTGAGAAGCAGTATTCCCTTCCAGTCAAGTGTATCAGGAGTGATAATGGAACTGAATTCAGGAATCATACACTTGATGAATTCTATCTCTCAAAGGGAATCAAAAGGCAGTTTAGCATCCCCAGGACTCCAGAACAAAATGGAGTAGTAGAGAGAAAGAACAGGACCCTCATTGAAGCTGCAAGGTCCATGCTGGCTGACTCTGGTTTGCAACTGACCTTTTGGGCTGAAGCTGTCAACACAGCTTGCTATGTGCAGAATAGAGTTTTAGTAAATCAGAGGTTGATGAAGACTCCATATGAAGTTCTCCATCATTTGGCTCCTTTCTGATTTCATTTTTCAAAGCATTTGGTGTCCCTGTTTTATTCTCAACACAGGATCAACTCCATAAATTTGATCCTAAGGTGGATGTTGGGTATTTTGTTGGTTATTCATCTACTTGCAAGGCATACAGAGTCTTCAACTGCAGAACAAAGATAGTTGAAGAGACTCTGCATGTGAAGTTTAATGAATCTCCTTTGGACAAGATTCCACAAAACCTGTGGATGTTGATTTGGACATACTGCAATATGTTCCTTATCAACCTCCAGCTGTTGCAGATCCTGTGGCTCAATCATCTTCTGCAGCATGTCTTCCACCTGGTGGTATTGATGATGATGATGATAATATCAATACTCACCTATTCAAGTTTAGTGACCAACTGCCTGTGTCTGCTAAACTTGATGTTCCTGTAGCTTCAACAGTTCCATCCACAACAAATGCTGATGAGATCTCTGTTTCCTCTGCATCTTTTGAGTTACCATCAAATTCTTGGTTTCAAGAGTCTACATCAACATCTGCTGCTGCTGAAGGTTCTACAAACACTTGCACAGATCTCATTGTTTATCAAGAACTGAAGAATCACCCCATGTCTCAGATTATTGGTGATATCAATGCTGGTGTTTCAACCAGAAGTCAATTGTCTAACTTCTGCTTCTATGCTCTCTTCATCAGTCAGCTAGAGCCAAAGAACTACCATGTTGCTTTGAGAGACAATGGATGGGTTGAAGCTATGCAGCTTGAGCTACTTCAGTTCAAGAAACAGCAAGTGTGGGAACTTGTTCCTCTTCCCCCAGGTAAGTGTGCAATAGGCACTAAATGGGTGTTTAGGAATAAAAACGATGAAAATGGGATTATTGTTAAGAACAAGGCTAGACTGGTTGTACAGGGGTTTTCACAAGAAGAAGGTATTGATTATGATGAAACCTTTGCCCATGTAGCCAGACTAGAGGCAATCAGATTGTTCTTAGCCTATGCTGCATTCCACAATCTTAAAGTTTTTCAAATGGATGTAAAAGTGCATTTTTATATTGTAAAATAAAGGAAGAATTTATGTGTGTCAACCACCAGGCTTTGAGGATAATAAAACCTGAATGGGTGTACAAACTTGATAAGGCTCTTTATGGGTTGAAACAAGCTCCTAGAGCCTGGTATGAGACACTCTCTACTTTTCTTCTTAAGAATAATTTCACTAGAGGCTCCATTGATAAAACTTTGTTTATTAAGAAGGGATCAGCATAAGCTACTTGTTCAGATTTATGTGATGATATATTTTTGCATCCTCTGATCCCCAGTTGTGTGATGATTTTACAACATTAATGAAAAAGAGGTTTGAAATGAGTGCAATGGGAGAATTACAGTTCTTTCTAGGCTTGCAAATCAAACAAAAGCTGTGGCACCTTATTCATCAGTCAAAATATACAAAAGATCTTTTGAATAAGTTTGATTTCAAAACTATAAGCCCTGTTCTACTCCCATGTGCAACACCACACAATGGATGCTGATCAGAAAGGTAAAGCTGTTGATGAAACGCTAAGATGTATGATTGGGTCCTGATGTATCTAACAGCTTCTAGACAGATATTATGTTTGCTACATGTGTTTGTGCTAGATTTCAGGCTGCTCCTAAAGAGTCTAATTGATTGCAGTCACAGAGAATTTAGATATTTGCAAGGTTACACAATCTATGGTTTAGGTATTCAACTGGACACTCTTGCAAATTAGTTGCTTTTTCAGATAGTGACTATGCAGGGTGCAAGTTAACTAGAAAAGTCAACTTCTGTTGGTTGTCAATTCCAGGCAATGTTGATTTCTTGGCAGAGTAAGAAACAAAACATCTGTTGCTCATCAATGCTGAGGCCGAGTACCTGTTGCTGCAAGTTGCACCATCTCAGGTACTCTGGCTTCAGAACCAACTTCTGGGATTATGGCATTACAGAGATAAGACTCAATTGTTAATGGATAGTGCTTCAGCTGCTGTGTATTGTCAAAAATCCAGTCCAGACTCTAGGACCAAAAATATAGAAGATCAGCAATCTTTTATTCGGGATTGTTTGAAAAAGGTCTGATGATCCTAGTTTGTGCTATGATGTGATGATGAGCTTGCAGATATTTTTACTAAGCTTTGGATAGTTCTATGTAAGGATTCCTGAAGTCTGATGCAACCCAAAACTGCCTAAGTGTTTCAGCAACATGCACTAAGTACTGAAGTGAAGAATGCTTCGGAAGAATTACACAAAGCATTAGAAAATACTCTAAGTGTAATATCTTCCGAAGCCAAGACCAATATCTTCCGAAGCCTAACATGAAGTCTTCCGAAGCTTGAAGAGACAAAGTCTTCCGAAGCTTCAACCTATGAAGACAGATTTCTTCCGAAGACTTTTAGTACACATGCTTTATCTGATGTACTGTTCCATAAAGCACCTTTTCCGCTGCGTCTCTGATAAGTCACCAACTTACAAGAGTTGGTGAAAAGGTCCATGCTTTTGGTAACTGTACATTGAGGTCTTGTGTCTGAGAATTTTACTTTATGTACTTTATCCTTTTTGTAATGTATAAGGATGTGAGCTATGGCATGTCATAGTCACAAGGTCAAAAGGCAGATATGCCTTTTGATCCTACAATTGATTTTGTTAGTGTCTAGTCAATTGTATCCAGCTGGCTTTCATAGTATAGCCGGCTGTAGGTTGTAGTATAAGTATTCCAAGTTCTTGTATCTTTCATATGCTTTGTAACACTTGTAAAAGAACTTGAGAAAGCAATATACTGCTCCCTTGAAAACTATACTTCTTGTTCTGTCTCTTGCTTTACTTGTGTTCTCTGCATCACCTTTGGTTACCTAGTTCACTGTTTGATTAAGATTTAGTTAATCTCCTCATTGTGTTGTTGTGTTGTAATTGTGTTCAAGCCCTTGAACGATCCTGCAATTGGTATCAGAGCTTCAGGCTCGTGATATAAGATCTAACCATCTTAAGATCCCTCACACACACAAAAACTAAACTTTTCTCAAATGGCTTCCATCTCAAAGACTGATATGGAGACTGGAACCATGAACAAATCCCCATTGATCACTCTTGATGACTTCGACCTGGTGCATGAGGATGGAAGGCTTCATCAGGTCTCTTGACTCAAGAATGTGGGAATCTGTTGAATATGGACCTTTCATACCTAGCACCCCCTCTGCTACGGTGCTGGTATGATTCCTAAAGATGTGGCCAACTACTCAGATGAAGATAGGAAAAGAGTAGAGATTGACAGGAAGGCCATGACTGCTCTTCAGACTGCTATTCCAAACTCTGTGTACAGAGGTTTTAAGAAGTGCAAAACAGCTAAACAGCTGTGGGATGCACTGAAGCTGATGTATGAAGGCTCCTCTGAAGCCAAGGAGAACAAGAAAGATCTTCTGAAGCAGCAGTTTGAAAATTTCACCTTTAAAACAGGTGAAACCATGACCCAACAATACTTCAGGTATGTTGAGATTGTGGATACCCTTGTGGATGGAGGAGTTCCTCTTGAGAACAGAGACATTGTAAGGAAGTTCATGTCCTCACTTCCTAGGCAATGGACACACTATTGTGTGGTAATCAAGAGGACTGAGAACCTTAAAACTCTTACTCTGACAGAGTTATATGGGATTCTCAGTGGATACCAGATGGAGATGAACTTACAAGGTTCATCTGGCAACTCTAACAATCAAATGGGTTCAGCCCTTCATGTGGCTGAAAGGGACAGCATAGAACCCCAACATCATCTCTATGCTACCCTGACAACTCACAAAAGGGTCCTTTCATCACCTTCCCGGAGACACCAAGGGAGAACTTTACTCAAGGGAGTCCATTCCAAGAGACAAGTTCTTCGCAAGCCTTTGTGTCTGCAGATGAAAGCTGTGGAAATTATCTCTTCACTCTTGAAGATCTAGACTGTATCCATCCAGATGACCTGGAATACATGGAGATAGTTCAGCAGATGGCTCTTCTCACTCACAGAGCCAAGAAGTTCTACAAGAGGACAGGAAGAAAATTTCCAAGCAATGCTACCAGTGGAAAGTTTGGCTGGATAAAAGCAAAGTTAAGTGTTACAATTGTAACCTTATGGGTCACTTCGCCAGGGAGTGTAAGGCACCCAGAGCAAATGGGGGTCAAACACAACTCAGACCAAACTTCACCAACAATACCCCTCAGGCTGAGAAGACAAAGCAACATGCTGCGGTTGCTGTTGAAGAGGGAGGATTTGACTGGAGTTTTCAGGTGGAGGATGCTTCTCCAAACCAAGCATTGATGGCTGATCATGATGAAGCCAAGGTATTAGAACATCTTTGCTCCCCTGAATGCATTGCTAAAGTAAATAGATACAGGTCCTACAACCTAGAGATGAGATCTGATCTTGAGTCATTAAACATATTAAAATCTGACTTTAGAAAGTCTGAAAATGATTACAAGTTAAAGATAGAAGACTTGGAGAAAACTATTTCAGTACTAAAACATGAACATACAGATTTTAGAACTCAGATCCAAGATCTCATCACTAAGTTGACTAAGTGCCAGGCTGAGCTTGTGATCAGCAAAGCCCTGGCAGAGAAAAGTGTTCTTGAAGAAGAGACCTTCAAGAACATGATATCCTCATCCCTACACAATAAGGTTTGTTATCAAAATAGACAGGGACTGGGATCAAATGAGATAGCTCCTCCACACACAATCTTGTCTGTAAGATCTCCTAGGTGTGGAACTTGTGAAGATGAGCTTCCTCTCATAGATCCAGTAAGTGAGGATGATGAAGAAGTGATAGTGAGGAATCCCTCTGAGAAGAGTGAAGAAGAGGATTCCTCCAAGGGCCACTATCCTTCTGAGGAGAAGAAATTACTGTGATGACCAAGTCCAAGAGAAAGAACTTGATCAGGAAGAGCAAAAGGAAAGCAAAGAAGGCTCAAGAAATCAAGGCTACCTTTGATGCTAAGCAGAAACAAGTGTTTATCTCTGCAGGCTTCAAAGCAATAAGGACTGAAGACATCCACCAAAGCCTCTTATCTAAGAGTTCTGGTTCATGTTCAAATCATCTCAGTACAAAGAAGAAGACTGAGCTGCTGTGTACCACTGCTGCACAGCCTGGACCATCAAATTCCAAAAACAGTTCACAGCCAAGGAAACTGTATCTGAATCTACCAAGATGAAGGTGAAAAAGGGATGTGACCAAGGCCAGTCTTGCTCTCAAAAGGAGATTTCTTTGAAGAAGAAAATGCTGTGTGTTATGTGTGAAAGTACTTCTCATATTGCCAAGGATTGTCCATACAATCCTAAAAGTACTATCCACATGACCAATACAAAGACTTCAAAGAATCTCAAGAAGTCTCAAGCTTCGGAAGGAAAGTCTGTTTCCTCGGAAGCTCCAAACCAAAGAAGAAGGTAAATGGAAAATCACCTTCGGAAGCAAAGTTGGTCTCGGAAGAAAGGAGTTCTTCCGAAGTACTAAAGTCTACTGCAGTGACTGTAGATTCTTCCGAAGTATCAGTCATTAAAACTTGTGAAGCTCCAAAAGCTTCTAAGGTTTTGAAGGTCAAGTCCAAGACTCCAAAGGTGGTGTGGAAGTCTAAGAAAGACCAAATGACTGAGGTTTCTCCATCAACAACAGCCGAAGATCCCCTCTGTACAACCATAGGATCTATTACTGTTGCATTACCTTCTATTACACTTACTGAACCCAAGACAAGTAAGGCTTGGGTTTCCAAATGTAACTAATCATTTTCTTTGTGCAGGAACAGCTCAAGACAAACAAGAATGTCTGGATAATTGACAGTGGCTGTTCCAGGCACATGACAGGCGATAGGTCTTTACTTCATAATTTTGAGAGAATTGATGGAGGACCAGTTGCTTTTGGAGGAAATGAAGGTGGTTACATTTATGGAAGGGGCAAGGTCACAAATGGTAAGCTCAGCATTGAGAAGGTAAATTTGTTAAGGAGCTTGGGTACAATCTTCTGAGTGTATCTCAATTTTGTGATCAGAGTCATAACATGCTCTTCACTGAGCATGAGTGCATTGTTCTCAAACCTGGAGTGGTCATTCCTCATGAGCATATTCTGCTCAGAGCCCCCAGGAAAGGGAACATGTACAAGATGGATTTGCAAGAAACATCTCCCTCTGGAGAAGTTTCATGCTTTTATCTAAAGCAAATAGTGATGAGTCTTTCCTATGGCATAAAAGAATGTGCCATGTAAACTTTAAGAATATGAATAAATTAATTAAACATGATCTGGTAACTGGAATGCCAAAGAAAGAGTTTACAAGTGATGATCATTGTGTTGCATGCCTGAAAGGGAAGCAACACAAGGTATCTCACAAGCCTAAGGAAAAGAACTCCATCACTACTCCCCTACACTTATTACATATGGATCTCTTTGGCCCCACCAGTGTAATGAGTTTAGGAAGGACCTTATACTGTCTAGTGATCACAGATGATTTTACAAGATTCACTTGGGTTTTCTTTCTTAGAACTAAAGATGAGACTCCTGAGATTCTAAAGAATTTCATCTTAAAGATTGAGAATCAATGTGATCACAAGGTCAAAACCATAAGATGTGATCAAGGAACTGAATTCAAGAACCAAATCCTTGATACATTTTGTGATGACAAGGGTATTACAAGACAATACAGTGCTCCCAGGACTCCTCAGCAAAACGGAGTTGCTGAGAGGAGAAACAGGACACTTATTGAAGCTGCAAGAACTATGTTGTCTGACTCTAAACTGCCTATCACCTTCTGGGCAGAGGCAGTTAATACTGCCTGCTATGTGCAAAACAGAGTCTTAGTAGTTAAGACACATGGTAAGACTCCTTATGAACTTTGGCACAAGAGGAAACCTTTCATTGGTTTTCTCAGGTCATTTGGATGTCCCTGCACCATCTTGAATACCAAAGATCAAGTTGCCAAGTTTGCTGAGAAATCAGACGATGGACACTTCATTGGATACTCTTCTCAAGCTAAAGCTTATAGAGTATACAATCTCAGAACTAGAATCATTGAGGAGTCAGCCAATGTGACTTTCAATGAGCACACTCCCAGTGTGGCTGGTTCTGGTCCGGATTGGCTATTTGATCTTGATTTAGTTACCAACTGTTTTAATAAATCTTGTGAGCATGTTTCAGGATCTGCAGAAAATTAAATACAGGTGATCCTGATCCAAGATTTGAGCTTGGAAGACCTTCAGCTCCAGTTGGAACTACTTCGGCAAATGAGGTTTCTATCAGCACAACAATGACAAATCCAGCTGATACATCTGGCATGCCTTCAAATTCCAGTTCAGAGGCCTCTCAACCAGATAAAGACATCTCAATTGCAGAAGATAACAATGGTGATGGTGAAAGTGATCAAGAATCTCTTGATGCTAATAACTATACCATAGATGATAACATCAATGATGTCACACACTCATTGGATCAAGTTAATCTTGATAAGTGTGATAATGTGGAGGATCAATCTTCAAGACCAGATCTAAATTTCTCAAATTTGGATCTATCTCAGCAACTTGCTGTGATCCCTCAGCTAAGGATCCACAAGTCTCATCCTACTACAAACATCATTGGAGATGTTATCTCCGGGGTAAAGACAAGAGGGCAAACCCATGAAGCAAATGTTTGTCTTCACTCTTGTTTTCTATCCCAGTTAGAGCCAAAGAAAGTTGAGGAGGCTCTAAAGGATGGAAGTTGGGTTGAAGCTATGCAACAAGAGTTGCTTCAATTCAAAAGACAGAAAGTTTGGAACCTTTGTCCTCTTCCTCATGGGAAGACTACCATTGGAACCAAATGGGTTTTTAGGAATAAAAAGGATGATAGAGGAATCATCATCAAGAACAAGGCTAGACTAGTTGTTCAAGGATACACACAAGAAGAAGGGATTGACTACACTGATGTCTTTGCTCCTGTAGCTAGACTAGAAGCTGTTAGGATATTCTGGCATTTGCTGCATCCAAGAACTTCAAGGTCTACCAACTTGATGTAAAGTGTGCTTCTTATATGGAGTGATTGATGAGGAGGTTTATGTCAAACAACCACCTGGTTTTGTAGATCCTGATCATCCTGATTATGTCTGCAAGCTTGACAAAGCTCTCTATGGGCTGCATCAGGCACCCAGGAAGTGGTATGAGACACTGTCTGAGTATCTCTGTAAACATGGTTACAGGAGAGGTACTATAGATGGAACTCTCTTCATCAAAGGCAAGGAAAGGAAACGACATTCTGCTAGTTCAAGTATATGTGGATGACATCATCTTTGGCTCAACCAATTCAAGGCTCTGCAAAGACTTTGAAAAGCTGATGAAAGATAGATTTGAAATGAGTTCAATGGGAGAACTTAATTTCTTTCTAGGAATTCAAGTGAAGCAGGTTGAAGATGGCATTTTCATAAGTCAGTCAAAGTATATTCAAGATATACTCAAGAGGTTCAACATGACTGATTGTAAGACTGCTAAGACACCCATAGCCAGAAACCACTCTCTTGGTCCAGATCTTGAGGGGGAGTGTGTAGATGAGCACTTATACAGGGCTATGATTGGGTCTCTTATGTATCTTACAGCTAGCAGGCCTGATATCATGTTTGCTACATGTATTTGTGCAAGATATCAAGCTAATCCTAAGATGTCTCACTTAATCACTGTGAAAAGGATTTTAAGATACCTCAAAGGTGCCTCAACACTTGGTTTATGGTATCCAAAGAATTCTAATTTCAATCTGTATGCCTATACAGACAGTGATTATGGTGGTTGCAACATGACTGCAAAGTCTACATCTGGGGGATGTCAATTTCTTGGTGGAAGGGTTGTCTCATGGCAATGCAAGAAACAAACCTGTGTGTCTGCATCAACTGCTGAGGCTGAATACATTGCTGCTGCAAGCTGCTGTGCTCAAGTGCTTTGGATTCAAAATCAGATGCTAGACTACGGATTTAACTTCAAAGAGACTCCTATCCACATAGACAACAACAGTGCTATCTCTATCACTGAGAATCCTGTGCAGCACTCAAGGACCAAACACATCAACATCAGGTATCATTTAATAAGAGATAACTATGAAAAGGGGTTAATTAAACTAGTCAAAGTTCACACAGATGAACAATATGCTGATCTGTTCACAAAAGCTTTTGATGAACAGAGATTTAAGTATCTGATATCAGCTATTGGGATGATCAACTTTGAGTAGATTTTTTCTTAAAACTAATTCTAATTATTTCTTCTTAAAAATATGTGTGTCCTAAGTTGTCTAGTTCATCACTTTCATAAGCTCACGTTTTCTTTGAATGAAAAACTCTTTTTGAAGACTTTCCTTAGATTCTTGAAAATTTTCTGATACTTCGGAAGATAATGTTTTACCTTCGGAAGAAAAATATGTCTTCAAAATAAATGACTGTCTAAGA
This sequence comes from Flaveria trinervia, assembly GCA_025506515.1. Lineage (NCBI taxonomy): Eukaryota > Viridiplantae > Streptophyta > Magnoliopsida > Asterales > Asteraceae > Flaveria > Flaveria trinervia. Next base: position 35,718,650 of record CM046451.1, on the reverse strand, counting down.
GATTTTACCTTCGGAAGAAGTCAAAATTATCTTCCGAAGCTTAAAATTCTCAACTTAGACACTTATTCATTTTTAAGGACTTTTTCCTTCCGAAGCAAAAATTACTTTCGGAAGCTTTGTTCATTCTTATACAAAGCTTTCCAAAGTTTATTTCTCTTCCGAAGCATAAATCTTTAAGACTCTCAGGAAAATTCTTCCGAAGTCACTTTAGCTTCGGAAGCTTTTTCAATCAAACTTCCGAAGACAAATTACTTTCGGAAGCTTTTCGAACTCCAAGAAAACTACTTTTTGAGCAAAAAGGTAAACTACTTTTTCAGAGGGGACCGACATACGGATTTCAAAGTTTATCCTCTTTCATTAAACTTTATCTGAAATCCTTCTCTCTCATATAAACCCAACGGTTTCCCCCTCTTCTATCATCTGCTTTTCTTCCATACCTAAAACCCAAAGCTTTCTCTCTGAAATTTACTTCCCATTCTTTTCTTCATCTCTGAGCTACCTCACAATGGCTGACCTTCCACACAGAAATGATCCTCACTTTGCCATGCAGCTACACAGACAACACAATCAGGTTGCTCTGTTATGCTCTGACAAAGATCCTCATTTCTCAGAGGTTTGCCGTTTCTTGTCTTTGTCTCACTACTTCACCTCCCTAACCATTGATCCTCCTCTATATGAGGATCATCTGCTTGAATTCTGGAAGACCTGCCAAGAGGTCATTATGGATGGGGAGAAGGCACTGTCTGCCACAGTGCAGGGGAGAACAATTTTCATCACTCCGGCCATCATCAATCGACATCTTCAGCTGGATGATGAAGCAGGTGAAGTGTTCTTTCCAAAAGAAGCGGTTAATCATTCCTTCGAGCAGATGGGCTATGAAGGAGATTTCTCTGTAAAGACCTTCAGGAAAGGGAAGGTCTCATCCCAGTGGAAATACCTGCTCCATGTGGTTATCCACAGCTTATCAAACAAGCATGGTGGATGGGACCAGATTCCTGAGGATCTCTCCTTTATAGTTCATGGAATGGTTCAGGGGGTCAAGTTCAGGTATTCACAATTTGTTTATACTAATTTACTTGCAAACTTAGACTCCTTAGAATATTACATGTTTCCTAGATATGTTCAACACATTCTTAACTGTGAACTGGGCTCACAGTTGAGGGAAACAGGCAATATTCTTAAACTGGGACAGATGAAGCCCGGCATCTTTAAAATTATGAAGAAGCCAACTGTAGGCTTCTCAGGGGTAGAAACAGCCTTAGTCCAAAAATGTTAGAGCTCATTGCTCAAGGTGACAACATAGCAGTCCAAGCTAGTGTTGAACCCACACCTACTGCTCTCCTACCCTCTTCACAACCTCCAATATTCATCACCTACAAAAGAAAATCCCAACGAACCCTGCTCAGGCTATTGAGTCTGTGCAGGCCCCCAAATACTCAACCTTACAGGAAGAAGTGGACTCCAGAGCTCCCACTTCTCCTGAGGAGCAAACCACTCCCATTACTTTACCTATCAGGGCTGAGGTTCCTCAAGCTCAACCTGATGAGCTCATTAGCCCAACAACTGTAAGCCTTCACTCTGAGTCTCAACACTCAAGTGAACAACCTTCAGGGGATAGCTACCATCCCCAGCCTTTGGATCTAAACCAACCAATTCCCAACCTATCCTTTTACACTGATGAAGACTTAGGATTCAGTGAGTACCATGAGTCTCTCTTCTCCTCCCCTACTCAAAGAGAGATGAGTACCTCTGACTCTCCTCAGTCTATCCCTCATCAGTCACCTATTACTGAGGTGGACACATCTGAACCTGTTCAGGATGTCCATATGGAAGAGGCTCTCACTTTTGAAAGTGATTACATCATTAAGACCTCAACCATGGCAACTCAGCCCATTGGCATCTTAACTGAGGTTGCCAGTGAGCAGAGGAAAACCAGCAGCCAAGAAACTCAAGCTGGTGGTGAGAGAAGGGACTTGGTCCAATCCTCTCATCCCCCAGTGATTCTTCTGATGAAGATGAGGGGAATTTGAGACTAAAGGTACAACAATTGTCACAAACATGTACCTATCTAGTCTCTAAGGTTAGTCACTTGGAATCTCAGGTGACTACCCTGCAAAACAGGGTCAATGATCAGCAACTCCAGATTTCATATCTGCAGGAAAAACTAGCTGGGAGACCTTTAAGGAGAGCTCAACCAGGAACACAAGAACCTGTGGAAGTGATTGATTTATCCTCCAGCTCACCTATGCAAGTGGGTGATGCTACCAAAAAGGGGGAGAATGTTATCACAACCACAGAACCTGGGAGTTCTTCAAAGAGAATGGACATAGAGGACTCACCATCCTCACTTGCTGTTGTGCATTCTCAGCAACTTCCTCAAGTTCACATTAATGTGGACTCTATAGACTCTCTCATCAGGAGTCTCTTTGAGGAAGGTATACCAAGGGCTGTCTCATCTCCACCACATGGAACTGGCAACTACATCATCAGATGGAGGTATGATGATGACAGAAGAGCCCTCATACTTCACAGAGTTCAAGGTCAACAAGAAGTCTTTCAGTTCCAAAGCCTGAGCTTCTATGAAGGACTGGATTTAGTCAACATGCCACTTGTCAATCCAAGCAAATCTAGACAAGCTGACAGGCTGGCTCAAAGAATCCAAGACAGGATCCTTGCAGAGTTCTCTCTAAGAAGGAGACTTAGGCAATCAGGCAATGTCATCGGTCAACTGGATGTTGAGGTGGACCCTAAGATTAGTTCATAGGGGAAACCTTGGCTGAAGGCCCAGTGGCAGAACCTGAGACCCTTGTCTCACCATCAACAACTGCTGCAGAGAGTCCAAACTCCATCTGAGACACCTGCTGGTGAAGGTGTTTCTCAGCCTCTCTCTGGCCAGAGCATGGAAGCTACACCAAGCAATGAAGGCCAAGCCTCAATCCACCCTGAGTCACAAAGGTCTGTTGGTGACAAAGGGAAAAGGATAATGACTCCTGAGGAAATTGAGGAGGAAGAGAGAGAGAGGAAAAGGAGGCTAAGGGGAGAAAGTTCTTCTGGGTCATCAAAATTCATGCAAGCTGCAATCAGGGCTGCCCCCAGACCAAATACTCAAAATGATGAACAAAGGGCAGTCAGGATTAATTACTTACAGACCAGGAACTATGATGTTGATGAAATCATCTCCCTCCCCTTAGAAGAGTTGAATGAACTGGCTGACATGGAAGTGTCAAGAGAGATAAAGGAGAAAGAGGATGCAAGGTTACTTCTCCAATTCAAAGAGGAGAGGAGACAGAAAAGACTTCACAAGCATACTCCCACTCTCTCTCCAGTTCAAGAAAGTCCTGCACAGGAAGATGTGGCTCCACAAGAACCTCAGGTAGATAAAGAAGAGGATAGAATCAAAATGATAAACTACCTGAGTGCCACAGGCTTCTATCAGGCAAATACACTTCTTCCCTGTCCTATGACTTCATTGAGTTCGAGTACTTAAAGCAACTTGAGCTTGAGTTAGTCAAAGAAAGAAAAACAACCAAAAGGAAGCTAAGGGAAGAAGCTGCAAAGTCAAGAACCATCATTCAAAAGAATGCAAAGAAGTCTGCTGACAGACAAAGAATGATGAGCTTCTTGAAGTCATATGGATTCTCCGGAAGGAGACTTGGTCCCATGTCTCTATCTACAATGGATGAGCATATAAGGGTAATCAAGCAGAAGATTAAAAGTGGTGAACTCATTGACTTGCACTCTCTTCCAAGTCAAGTCCCACCTGAAGTGGAGGTCAAGTTTGAACAACCAGAGACACCTGAACCAGAACCTCCAGCTGAGCCTCAGCAAACTTCATCTTCTGATCCAAGACAGGGTCAAACTCCCTCCTTCTGAACCTGTGAGGGAGGAACACCCAACTGAGAAAGACACTGATGATCAACATGGTGCTGCAGACCAGTCTTCTCAGTTAAAGACATTAAAGAGGAAGAAGAAAATGGCCTCTAAACCAAAGACTAAAAAGAAGAAGCCAAAGTCATCTACCTCTACTCCCAGGTGAATCAGATCAACCTGAGGAAGTGCATGATGAGGCAGCCCAATCAACTCCTATGCAAGTGGCTCCTCTAGCCCGAGACACCCATCTTATCCTGGACTTACTCTACCAATCCAGAAAGATGGAATGTTATCAGAGATCAAGGTGTTGAAAATGTCTACTCATGGCAAGACATAATCAACTTACCTCTGCATGATCTCTTTGAAATGAGAAGATACTATGAGAGTCTTGATGATCCTGACCATCAAATGAAGAAAGGGATGGTATTGATTATTCTGAAGACTACAAACATTTAAAGATCTTCTAGTGTTTTGGCATCAGCCTAGGGGGAGTTTGTAAGGATTCCTGAAGTCTGATGCAACCCAAAACTGCCTAAGTGTTTCAGCAACATGCACTAAGTACTGAAGTGAAGAATGCTTCGGAAGAATTACACAAAGCATTAGAAAATACTCTAAGTGTAATTCTTCCGAAGCCAAGACCAATATCTTCCGAAGCCTAACATGAAGTCTTCCGAAGCTTGAAGAGACAAAGTCTTCCGAAGCTTCAACCTATGAAGACAGATTTCTTCCGAAGACTTTTAGTACACATGCTTTATCTGATGTACTGTTCCATAAAGCACCTTTTCCGCTGCGTCTCTGATAAGTCACCAACTTACAAGAGTTGGTGAAAAGGTCCATGCTTTTGGTAACTGTACATTGAGGTCTTGTGTCTGAGACTTTACTTTATGTACTTTATCCTTTTTGTAATGTATAAGGATGTGAGCTATGGCATGTCATAGTCACAAGGTCAAAAGGCAGATATGCCTTTTGATCCTACAATTGATTTTGTTAGTGTCTAGTCAATTGTATCCAGCTGGCTTTCATAGTATATACCGGCTGTAGGTTGTAGTATAAGTATTCCAAGTTCTTGTATCTTTCCATATGCTTTGTAACACTTGTAAAAGAACTTGAGAGAAAGCAATATACTGCTCCTTGAAAACTATACTCTCTTGTTCTGTCTTTTGCTTTACTTGTGTTCTCTGCATCACCTTTGGTTACCTAGTTCACTGTTTGATTAGATTTAGTTAATCTCCTCATTGTGTTGTTGTGTTGTAATTGTGTTCAAGCCCTTGAACGATCCTGCATTCTACTTTCCAAACCTGGTGTTAGGCTTGGTATGCACAAGCTAGATAAGTGCAAATACTGATGATTCAGTAGTCATTTGTCATCATTGGTACCCATGCACATTATAAGTACTGAGGAGTCTTTTTCCTTCGTAGTTTTTAGAAATAGAGGCGAGATCACCAAGTAATGAAGTACCTTTATTCTGTTCCAAAACTACTGATGTAGTTAACTCTGAAATCAGTATAAACAGATAAAAGTACTGATGTCTATGAAACACCTGAAAATCAGAGAACAAAGTCTGATGAGTAAGTGTGAGGAAGCATGGAAACAGCGAAAGGCTATGATTGACGACAAGACTGAAGAGAACTTTCTCTTCAGTTGTTTCAACAACTGCGTTTCATCTAAAAAAACTGAAGCAAAACAATGTTCAGTAGTTTTATAACTACTGATGACTAATACCAAGTCTTCAGTTGTTTACAACAGCTGAGACAAACCACCTTCTTCAGTAGTTTCACAACTACTGATGACAAACACCAAGTCCCAGTTGTTTCAATCATCTGAAGTCAAAACCATGGTCTTCAGTAGTTTTCTAACTTCTGATGCCTAACACCAGACTTCAGCTGTTTCAACGTCTGAAAGGATAATACCATGTCACCAGTATTTAAAACTACTGATGACTAACACACATCCTCAGTCGTTTCTTACCTGTACCCTATAAATATCCCTGACCTAATCTCAATGCTTCATCTTCTTCAAACCTAACGTTCCTCTCCAAAACTTCTCTCTTCTCAATGGCGTCCATGCAAATTAAACCGCGACACGACTGTGTTGCCTAACTAACTAAACGCTGTCTGGGCTAAGTTCGATACTGCTATCGATCTTATGGTTCAGTCCAATACAAAACGGCATTTCTTCTGAATCCCATACTACATGCCGAATCCCTCCAACAATTTGGATGAACGTTACTATTACCACTGGGGAGAACAAAAACACACCTCTCTCCAGTCGGTCGTTAACAACAAAGAAGTGGTCATCACTCCTGCAATAATCCGCCATTTCTTCTCTGGATGATGCTATTTCTCCTGCTGGATATCCCAAGGGCACCACAGATCTATCCTTTGCCCAACATGGATATCAAGGCAATCTCAGTGCCTCCACTATCATGAAGAAACACTTCCATGACGCTGAACGCCTAATTTTTCACATGGTGAATGTATGTTTGGCTCTAAGACTTCGTCTTGGGATCAATGTCGACAAAGTGGCAGCAGGTAATGTATTCTATTCTTGAGCAACAACCGTTAAACTTTTCAGAAAAATGTTCGGAGCTCAAGGATATGGCTCAAAAACTAACTGTTAACCATTGGATACTATATCCACGGTTCATAATGGCCATCATTACAAACCAGCTTAATGCTGAGGGACTTGTTGGCTGGGAGTCCCTGCTACGGCTGTTCTGCCGGAAGTATACTCCCGGCACAACTCTGACCAGACACTCAAATTGGCTGCCAAGCTGCGCAAACCCACGCAGCTGGAACCCACAGCCACCACCTCCAAATCAAAAGTCCCCACCAACCCACCAAAAAGAAACCCAAAACGGCTACTCAGGGAATTGAGTCCCCTGAGGATGCCCCTGCAACACAAACGCAGGATATATCCACTAGTCCAAAACCCCTAGTGGATACAAGGACTCTTCCAGCCATAGCCGCTCAGGATTCCTCTCAACAGGAGCCTACAGCAACACACAAACGGGGTACCTACATATCTGGATCTTCCTCACTTGAGGAGATTGCCATTGAAAAGCACCAACCTCCCCAGGTGCACACTGCTTCTATCCCTCACCCCATCCAACCGCCCCTCACAGCCCAACTTAATAGTTGCACAAGTGCTGACTCAACTGCACTCCTCACCCCTCCCAGAAACCCTTACTACTGGGAACACCTCAACAATTGAGGGGGAGGAACACAGTGCAATTGAGAACCCACAGCACAGGGGTTTACCACTTCTATCTCCTGGTGTAGATAAGGAGCTTAGAATATCTAGTGAGGCTGCCACCTCTTCTGAATCAGCACATGATCAGAATGAGGCTGGTAACATTGCTAAGACCTCACTAGAGGCAACAGCTGATGATGGACATTGTCCTGAGGCTGGAAGTCCCCAGTACCAAGCAAAAGGGGCACATGCAACAACTGGTCTACACCCAGTGCATGTCAATCCTGCTCCAAGCAGGAGGTCAGATGATTCAGCTTCGGCTGATGATGACCTGGGCTTTTTCTACGATGTTCTTGCCCAGAACACAATCCTTGAAGAGAAAGTCAGTAGGCTTCAAAACCTACTTGACCAACTTTCACAAGGAGAAAGACCATCTGCCTCCACCAACCCACAGATGGCACCTTCAGTTGAAGGTTCCCAACACTGAGCCCTCCAACTCAACCACCTGCCTCTGCTTCAGGCCCTATTCTCAGGAACAGAACCCTCCTGAGCAAATAGGTGCTGTACTCAAAATCCCCTCCCTCTCATCCACCCATAATCACTGATATGTGACTAAAGCCATTGATGAGAGGCTTTCCTCAACTTTACAACCTTGATTGATGCTGCTGTGCAAAAGACACTTTTTGCGGTACAAACCCCTTCCTCCAGTGCATCCAAAAAGGGGGAGAGTACTGCAGTGAAAGAAAAGAAGAGGAAAAGAACGAGGAAAGAAGGAAGAGAAGCAAGCCCAAGAGGAGGAGAAAGAAAAGCAACACTGCTCACTTACAAGCGCAAGAAAGAAGAGTGAGGATCAACCTACTGAAGACAAATCCTTGGAAGAGCTGGTAAAAGAAGCTGACACTACACACAGCCGATCCATGGATAAAATAATTGAACAACTCTTCAGGCAAGGGTTTGATACAGCCATATTGGATAGTGAGATCAGAAGGTTGGAAGTGCAAGAGATTCAAACCCGATGGGCTGGGTATGATGCTCTTGAAAAAGAGAGATTGGAGATAATGATCCACTTCATTGCAAAATACTTAGGAAGATCGTTAATGGAGATTCGCGCGTGGACCAGGGACAGTATTCTGGCTATAGCCACCAGAATCTGTCTGTCTGAGCAATTCCACAAGGGGATTATTGTTGAAGCCCTTGATGAGGCTGGGGCTGGTAAAAGGTTGGAAATGGCTAAACTTACAAAGGCGAAACTTACTACAAAGATGCTGGATCAACCTTCCCTTCCACCCACTCAAACACTGCCTACCCCTCAAATCTCCAACCAATCTCTAAGCCCAACACCAAACATCCTCTTTCTTCAAAACCAATTCCTTTACCAACCCAACCATCATCCAGTGATGCACCTAGAAGGAGGAGAAGGGTACTGAGGATGGAAGAAGAAGAAGAAGAAGAGGATGAAAATGATAGTCTGCCACTCTCTGCTGTTCTAAAGCTACCAAAACCCAGAAGTCAACCCATGATCACACCTGACTCTCAAAGGGAATGGTCAGAGTCAAGATAGAAGATGAAGAACAGCAGAAACAGCATGATGAGCAACTACTGAAGATGGTTGACAAGGAATTTCCTCAGTCATCATCTATTCAAGCCATGAAAGGGCATGCTCAGAGGCTGTACACTCTCAGGCACACTTTTCAGTATCAGAAGGAGAGAGTGAGAGTATGGCCAGACCCCAGGGTGAGTTCTAGAATCCATAAAAGAACTATTCCACACAGATACAATGGCCAGGTTAGAAAAACAATAGATTCTACCATCATGTTGGCCATTATAGTCACACCTTGGGAAATCATTGATGAATTCAAGAAAGCTCATCAAGCAAAGATGACCCCTCAAGCTTTACTGGAAAACAAGATGATTCAAAAAGGGGTTGTTATATAAAAAGCTTGAAGACATCCAGAAGAATGAGCTCCAGTTAGTCCTTGAAGGCACCCATCCTGATGAATTTGTCTATAGGAAGGTAACTATAGTGGAGCTGAAAAATGGCAGGACCATGAAGTACTTATCTGAGTACTATGGTCCAGAGTTCTTCTTCGAAGGAGGAGTAGAAGAACTCTCCAAGGAGGAACAAGTTGTTCTCCTTGAGGCCTTGTTCGAGAGTCATACAGACTCATTATGGGGAAGTAAATCTCATGAATGGGATAACAACTCTGTGTCCAGTTCCCCAAAACAGAGTTCCCATTCATACATTGCCAAACAAATATCTGAGATTTTTTCCAGGCCGGAGCTTACATGGGTCATCTTCTCTACTGATCAAGAAGGAAAAAGACCAACATTTTGCCAACAATAAGTGGGATAATAAATATTTAGAGGTTTTGGCTGCATTGGTTCAGGGGGAGTTTGTTGGACCAAAAGAACCAATGAGCCAAGATCAGAAAACCTCTAAGTCCCACATGGTATCACAACAACTGCTGAAAGCTTCATCAGCAGTTTGACAAGTGCTGAAGACTTCAACAGCTGAAGATCAAGTGCTGAAGACTTCAACAGGTGAAGAACTAAGTGCTGAAGTACAACAGCTGAAGAACACAAGTACTGAAGCTGAACAACTGAAGAACACAAGTACTGAAGCTGAACAACTGAAGAACACAAGTGCTGAAGCTGAAAGACCAAAGTACTGAAGTACAATAGCTGAAGAGTTTATAAGTGCTGAAGATCAACAACTGATGTACAAAGTCTGAAGACAAAGACTGAAGACATCAGCTGATGATATCTACTGAAGTCATCAGCTGATGAAACATCTTAAGGTCAAAGTCTGAAGATCAAGTACTGAAGCCTCAGTAGTTTGTCACAACTGCTGAAGAGTACTTCTTTAGTAGTTGTGATATCAGTAGTTTTATATTTCTAGTTTCAGTAGTTTTGTAAAACGACTGAAGAGCTTGTTCTTCAGTCGTTGTAGTTTCAGTAGTTTTATATTTTAGTAGTTATAACAACTGATAACACTTAGAAATTTTTGTAAGAAGATGTCAGCTGTTTTGACATCTTCAGTACTTGTGTTTCAGTGTAATAAATCTGTTAGATGTCACTATCAAGTGACATCAGCAGACGTCACATCTCTTATATAAGAGGTGTCGACCTAATCATAATTGTGACATTCTGTTACCACGAAAGCGAATATTGAATGAAATATATTTGCAGATATTCTCTCTCTCTATAACCGTCTTTGTTCTTTATTGAATATCGTTTTGTTCTTGTGATCGACTAATTCATTGTTTGAATTCCGCTGCAATACTCTTCAATCATCAACATAGATCACTGATCCTAACAGTTACCAAAGCATGGACCTTTTCACCAACTCAGTAAGTTGGTGACTTTACAGAGTTGCGGCGGAAAGGGGTCCAGCTTTATGGAAAAGTACATAAGATAAAGCATGTTACTAAAGTCTTCGGAAGAAATCTGTCTTCAAGAGTTGAGGCTTCGGAAGACTTTGTCTCTGAAGCTTCGGAAGACTTCATTTTTGGCTTCGGAAGATATTGGTCTTGGCTTCGGAAGATTTCACACTTAGTATTTTTATGCATGTGTGAAACTTCCGAAGCATTCTTCTTCAGTACTTGTGCAGCATGCATGCAAAAGTATTTGGTTGCTTCAACCTCTTATACATATTCTTTACAACTCCCCCTAGGCTGATGCTACCAAACATTTGAAGACTTCATAGATCAATAGTCCTCACCAGGATGATAACCAGTCCTTTCTTCATGAGATGATCAGGATCCTTCAGACTATCAAAGTATCTTCTCATGTCAAAGAGATCATGCAGGGGCAATTGAAATATGTCTTGCCAAGTGTAGACATTCTCAATGCCATGATCTATGTTGACATGCCATCGTTCTAGATTTGTAGTGTATGTCTAGGACAGGATAGGTCTTTTTGCTACTAGTGGAGCTATTGGAATGGGAGATAATGGAGCATCCTCTGGCTGCACATCCTTAGGATGTTCTGACTCATCCTGAGGTTCAGAAAAGGATGCAGTCTTCTTCTTCTTCTTCGGCTTTGGTTTAGAAGCCATCATTTTCTTTCCCTTTACAACTTTTAACTGAGAAGACTGGCCTGCAGTACCAGATTGATCTTTATTGTCTTTCTCAGTTGGGTCTTCTACTCTCATAGGTTTAGATTGAGAGTGAGATTGACCCTGATATGTATCAAGATGAAGCTTGCTGAGACTCAGCAGGAGGTCCAGGTTGTGTTGTATCTGGTTGTTCAACCTTAACCTCCACTTCAGGTGGGGCTTGACTTGGAGGGGAGTGTTAGTCAACCAGCTCTCCACTCTTGATCTTCTGCTTGATCACCCTGATATGCTCATCCATAGTGGATAGAGACATTGGCCCAAGTCTCCTTTTAGAGAATCCATACAGCTTCAAGAAGCTCATCATCCTATGTCTGTCAGTAGACTTCTTTATACACTTTTGGATTATGGCTCTTAATTTAGCAGCTTCTTCCCTTAGCTTCCTTTTAGTTGTCTTTCTTTCCTTGACTATCTCAGTTCGAGTTGCTTGAGATACTCAAACTCAACATAGTCATAGGACAGGGGAAGAAGTGCTTCTGCCTGATACAGGCCTGTGGCACTCAGGTAGTTGATCATTTTGATCCTATCTTTTTCTTTATCTACCTGAGGTTCTTGTTCAACCACATCCTCTTGTGCAGGACTTTCTTGAACTGGGGATAGGGTAGGCACATGCTTGTGCAATTTTTTCTTCTTTTTGTCTTCTTTGATCTGTATTAGAAGCTCTGCATCTTCTGCCTCCTTCTTCTCCCTTGACCTTTCCAGGTCAACCAGTTCATTCAAGTCTTCCAAGGGGAGAGAGATGACACTATCTATGTCATAGTCCCTTGTCTGCAGATAGTTTATCCTCACTGCCCTTAACTCATCATTCTGAGTATCTAGTCTGGGGGTAGCCCTGATAGCAAACTCTATGAGTCTTGAAGACTCAGCAGAGGAACTTTCTCCCCTCAGCTTTCTTTTCCTCTCTCTCTCTCTCCTCCTCCTTAATCTCCTTAGATGTCATCTTTCTTTTCCCTTTGTCACTCACAGACCTTGTGACTCAGGGTGGAGAGAGCTCTGGCCTTCATTGCTTGATGTAGCTTCTAAGCTCTGGCCAAGAGAGGTTGAGAAGCACCTTCACCACAGCAGGTGTCTCAAAAAGGGCATTGATATCTGCAACAGCTGTGTTGTAATAGGACTGGGCTCTCAGGTTCTGTCACTGGGCCTTCAGTCAAGGTTTCCCCTATGAAGCTAATCTTAGGGTCTGTCTCAACATCCAGTTGACTGATGACATTGCCTGAATCCCACAGTCTTCTTCTAAGGCTGAACTCTGTAGTGATCCGGTCTTGGATTCTTTGAGCCAACTTGTCAGCTTGCCTTGATTTACTTTGATTGACAAGTGGCATGTTGACTAAGTCCAGACTGTCATAATAGTTCAAGGTTTGAAAATTGAAGATCTCTTGCTTCCCTTGAACTTTTATGATGATTAGGGCTCTCAAGTTGCTGTCATACCTCCACTCAATGATATGATTAAAAGTTGGTAGAGATGACATGGCCCTTTGTATCCCTTCCTCAAACAAACTTTGTATTAGGGAATCTATTGATCCATATCAATAGAACTTGAGGAAGTTGTTGAGTAGACACAATTGCAAGTGAGATGGTGAGTCCTCAATGTCCATATTGTTGGATCAAGAGAAGGCTAATGCAACCAAAACTAGATCACTTAAGTTATTTTGGTACTGCATGCAAAGGCTTCCGAAGCTTATCATGGAACTTCTGAAGGTTGTAGAGTTCTTCCGAAGACAAAAGGGAAAAGTCCAACTTCCGAAGACAGAACTCTACTTCCAAAGACAAATGCATACTTCCGAAGTTCAAGACTTAGAAAAATAAAATGAAGACCACTTCCGAAGTATGATGAAAAGAAGGAGTCTCCAAGTCTTGAAAGAAGTAGCCTCTTCCGAAGTATAAAGTGTCCTCGAAGTACTTACTCTTCCGAAGCCATTTAACCTTCAGAAGACACTGCTATAACCAGTGGACACAAGTATGGTCTCTGACACTCCGCTATAGACTTCTGATATAACATGGCTTCTTCCCAAAGAGTCATGTTGTTGACCATACTTTATTCCACTGTTTACCTTTTCATGATGGTACATGTTACCAACTTTAGTTGGTGACAAAAGGTAAGTCAGGGACATGTCCTGACTACCAAATCTCAGATAATACTTTATCCGAGATACCTTAAACTATAGTCTTGTAGTATTGGCTTTAACTAAAGGATCCCAGCTGGTATCAAAGTATATCCAGCTGTAGATAGTATTATATATAGGTTCTCTTTGAAACTCATTGTAACAAAGTGAGTAGATCATCTTCTACTTGTAAGAGTCTTGTATTCTGAGTTGAGAATCAATATATAAAAGTATCTTGAAAATTATCTTTATGTGTTCTTAGTTACTTTCTATATTGTGATCAACTCTTATTGATTCTTATCATACTCGAGGTGATTATAGGTGAGTTTGAGAGAAAAACATTGTGTTTAGTGACAAACACCGATCCTGCAATTGGTATCAGAGCTTCTCAGGCTCTTGATTGCATGATCTAACCATCCAAATCAACCTGTTTTTCACTCCTCCCTACCACCCACTCACCCAAATGGCCCTTAGCAAATCCGAGGTAGAGATGGGAACAATGACAAAAGCTCCCATCATTACTCCTGAAACTTCAGGTCTTGGAGTAGAAGAATGGAAGGCTTCATTAGATACCAAGACAGCAAAATGTGGAACTCTTAGTCAATGGACCGTACAAGCCAAAGGTGGCTTCACCTGGTGGAATGGTGCGATGATAGAGAAGCCATCGAGGACTATTCTGATGAAGACAGGAAGAGATAGACATCGACAGCAATGCTATGACAATTCTTATGACTGCAATACCAAACTCTATCATGGTGGGTTTGAGCATTGCAAGACTGCAAAAGAATTGTTTGATGCACTTGCCCAGATGTACTCCAACTACAATGGCTCAAAGAAGGACCCACTGAAGCAGCAGTTCGAGAACTTCACTCATATTGCTGGAGAGACCCTCGGCCAGTAGTACTTCAGGTATATATCTTATCTCTTCCCTTCAGTCTGTGAAGATCACCTGAACTTATAGATCTCACCAGAAAGTTCATGAGTGCTCTTCCAAATGAGTGGACATTCTACTATGTGTCTATCAAGAGAACAGAAAACTTGAACACTCTCTCCATGACTGAGCTCTACGGCATCCTTGATGGATATAGTCTAGAGATGGAGAGTAAGAAGGGCCACCAAACAAGCAGACCCATGAGTCTTCCTGGTAGCAACGCTTTAATGGTTGTTGAAGGCTCATTGACCTCACAACCTTAGCATTACCTGATATATCAGCAGCCATCCTGCTCTTCTGGTCCTTACATCACTTATCCTGAGACTCCAAGGTCTCAACAGGCTCAACATAATCCCTTCCAGGAAAGTTGTGCCTTTGTTTCAGGAGGTGGAACTCAGGAGATTTTCAATACTGCTTTGATGATCTTGAGTGTTTTAGCGCGGATGATGTAGAGTACGTGGACATTGTCCAGCAGATGGCTCTCTTAACTTATAGAGCAAAGAAGTTCTTTAAAAGAACTGGAAGGCATTTCCCTCAAAACCTAACTACCAGCAAGTTCGGGTTTGACAAGACCAAGGCAAAGTGTTACAACTGTAACTAACTGGGTCACTTTGAAAGGGAATGCAACGCTCCCAAGACTAATCTGGGAACCCCACAGGCCTCCACACATCCCTCAACCCCAAAGCCCATTGAGAAGTCAACTGAAACAGCCGCAATGGCTCAAGAAGTTGACTGGAGCTTCATGGTACAGGATGTGACTCCTGCTCAAGCTCTCATGGCCGGAACAGATGATGCCCAGGTATATGAACATCTCTGCACTCCAGACTGTATAGCTAAAGTTAAACTCTATCAGGATTATAATATGGAAATCAGATCTGACATTGAGTCTTTAATATTCTAAAATCTGATTTTAAAAGAGCTGAATCTGACTATCAAAAGAAAATTGATGAGTTAGAGAAAAATGTATCTCTTTTGAAACATGAACACACCAACTACAAGACTCAAATCAAGGATCTGATATCCAAATTGTCTGAGGCTCAAGCCCAGCTTATCACTGCTGAGGCTCAGGCCAGGAAGCATGCTATCTCTAAGCAGAACTTCCAAGCTATTCTTGCATCATCCTCCCATTCCAAACTTTGTTATCAGAACAAAGGAGGGTTGGGAATCAATGAAATTGCTCCACCACATTCCTATGAGTCTATTAGACAGCCATGATGTGGTACTGAAGAGCAAGAGGTTCCAACTGCTGACCCTTCCTTTTCAGAGTTGAAGGATGAGGTATCAAAGTGGCCACCTCAGGGAAGGAACAGGTAGATGTACCCATCCCTCCTGTGAAGATCAAATCCTAACCACTAAAGCCAGAAGAAGCGGAGCTAAAGCTGCTAGAGAACTGCTAAGAAAGTGGTTGAATCCAAGCTGAAAATTGACCCCAAGCAGAAGGGTGTCTTTATCTCAGCTGGATTCCAAGTGTTAGGTACTTCTGATTCAGGAAAGGAATGTACCAACATTCCTATCCTACCAAAGGATCAGAAGTTAAAAGGAAGTTGCTGATGAAGAAAAGAAAACCAAGAAACAGCAACCCTCACTTTCCCAAAAGACTAACATTGCATGCATCATGTGTGGCCTGCAAACACATGGCAAAAGATTGTTACTACAATCCTGCAAGCACATATTATACAAATAATGTTAGAAAAGAAGGAGTCAGGAAGGTTTCACATTTGGACCCTCCATACGGTTCAAATGGTGAAGAAGGGAAAGCTAGTTTCCAGAGCCAAGTTGCTTTCGGAAGAAACTCCTTCTTCCGAAGGGAAAATGGCTTCGGAAGCAAAAGCTTTTAAGGTTCAGAAGAACAAGAAAGCTCCCTTGAAACCATCCCAGAAGAAGACTGATTCGGAAGAAAAGGTGGTGAGAACTTCTTCCGAAAAGAAAGAAGCTTCGGAAGAAGACCATGCTGCAAAAGCTTCAACAAGCTCATCCTCCAAGATCAGCCAAAGGGTGGACTGGAAGATCAAGGAAGATGTTGTAGCCCAAATCTCTTCTTAAAGACATCCATTGAACCCCCATGCATAAATTTGGTTCAATTATGTCATTATCTTGGAAGAACCCAAGACCATAAAGCTTGGGTTTCCAATCAAAACTAATCATCTCATCTTATGTGCAGGGACATCCATTTGACAAGAATAACAACATTGGATTGTAGATAGTGGATGCTCCAGGCACATGACAGGGAACAGATCTCTCCTTCAACAATTTCAACATTATGATGGAGGTCCTGTCCAGTTTGGAGGTGAGGCCGGAGGATATATTTCTGGCAGAGGGAGTATATCCAATGGTAAGTTAACTTTGTCAAACAGCTTGAACACAATCTGTTAAGTGTTTCTCAATTCTGTGATCAAAAGAACCAAATGCTTTTCACAGAACATGAGTGCATTATCCTCAAACCAGAGATGACAATTCCTCTAGAATTGGTGCTTCTTAGATCTCCTAGGAAAGGGGATATGTACAAGCTTGATATGAACAATGCTTCCCCAATGGGTGAAGTATCATGCTTTCTTTCCAAAGCTGATAGTGATGAGTCAACACTGTGGCATAAACGTATGTGTCATGTAAATTTAAGACAATGAATAAATTGGCTAAAAATAACTTGGTACATGGTTTGCCTAAAAAGGAGTTTTTCTGCAAAGACAACTGTGTTGCATGCCTGAAAGGGAAGCAACACAGGACATCTCATAAATCCAAATGTGTTAACTCTATCACTACTCCATTGCACTTATTGCACATGGATCTTTTTGGTCCCACAAGTATAATGAGCATTGGAAGGAATCATATTGCCTTGTGATAGTTGATGATTTTACAAGATTCACATGGATATTCTTTTTCAGAACTAAAGATGAAATGCTGAAACATTAAAATCTTTTATTCTTAAAATAGAAAATCAAATTGATCACAAGGTTAAAATTATTAGAAGTGATCAAGGGACTGAGTTTAAGAACTTCGTTCTTGACTCATTCTGTAACTCAAAAGGGATTGCCAGACAATATAGTGCTCCCAGAACTCCTCAACAAAACGGTGTTGCTGAGGAAGGAATAGGACACTTATTGAGGCTGCTCGAACTATGTTAGCTGATTCAAAGCTACCTCTAACATTTGGGCAGAGGCAGTCAGCACTGCATACTATGTGAAGAACAGAGTTCTTGTAGTTAAGCCCGTGGAAAAACCCCTTATGAGCTATGGAACAAGAGGCCACCGTTCATTGGCTTTCTAGGGTCCTTTGGCAGCAGGTGTACCATACTTTACACAAAGGACAATTTAGCAAAATTTACTGAAAAGTCGGATGATGCTATCTTTGTTGGATACTCTTCTAGATCCAAAGCTTATAGAGTATACAACATTAAGAATCAACAATTTGAGGAGTCATCCAATATAGTTGTTAATGAGCACACTCCTTGTGTTAGGGGGAATGGACCTGATCACATCTTTGATTTAGAATTGTTCCTAAACTATTCTAAACCCTCTTGTTAGAATGTTTCAGTTGGAATAGGTGCTCAAAATGATGCTGATGTTGCTACTAATGGTCAACTATTTGAGCTTCCCAGGCCTAGACCAAATTCTCCAAGAGCTGCAATACATCAAGCTTCCACTATTCACAAATCCGATAGTCTAACTATATCAAGGAATAGTGAAGCTTCAACAAGTGAATCACCTACTGAGCTCAAAACTCATCAGGTGATCCATCACAACACCAGGCAGAAGGAGGTAGTATTTTGAAGGAACATGCAACTGTTAATACTACTTCACAGCAACTATTGATGATGTTTCTCATTCATTCAATCAATCCTCATTGAATGACTTTGAAACAGCAGCTGGACAGAGTGTTCCAGTTCCTGAGCAGAATATGTCTAACCTGGATCTATCTCTGCAACTGGAAGTGATTCCTCGTCTTAGGATTCACAACACTCATCCAACTGAGAACATCATAGGGAATGTCTCTGAGGGTGTGAGAAAACAGAGGACAGACTCATCAGGGAATGTCTGCTTGTACTCATGCTTTCTATCTCAGATGGAACCCAAGAAGGTAGAAGATGCCTTGAAAGATAGTAGCTGGATTGAATCGATGCAAGAGGAGCTGCTTCAATTCAAGAGACAAAGGTATGGAACCTATGTCCGCTACCATCTGGTCAAGTACCTATAGGCACCAAATGGGTTTTCAGAAACAAGAGAGATGATAGAGGCTTGATCATCAAGAATAAGGCAAGACTTGTGGTTCAGGATACACTCAAGAGGAAGGAATCGATTATACTGATGTCTTTGCACCAGTTGCAAGACTTGAGGCAGTTAGGATCTTCCTTGCTTATGCTGCATCCAAGGACTTCACAATATACCAACTTGATGTCAAGTTGCTTTCTATATAGGGATATAGATAAGGAAGTCTATGTATGCCAACCTCCAGGATTTGAAGATCCACAGCACCCCAACTATGTGTGCAAATTGGATAAAGCTCTATATGGGTTGCACCAAGCACCTAGGTTGTGGTATGAGACTTGTCTCAGTTTCTTTAGAATGGCTATACTAGAGGTACCATTGATAAGACTCTCTTCATCAGAAAGTCTGGAAAGGATATTTGCTCGTACAAGTCTATGTTGATGACATCATATTTGGTTCCTCAATGACCAAATGTGCAAGGACTTTGAGAGCATTATGAAGAAGAAGTTTGAGATGAGCTCCATGGAAAATGGACTTTTTCTTGGAATTTAGGTAAAGCAACTGAAGGAAGGGTTCTTCATTAATCAATCTAAATATGTCTCTAACATTTTAGAAAGATTTGAGATGAAGGATTGCAAGCCTACCAAGACACCCATACCCAGAAACCATAATCTTTGTCCTGACCTTGAGGGGAGGATACTGATCAACATCAGTATAGGGCAATTATTGGTTCTCTGATGTATCTAACAACAGTAGACCTGATATCATGTTTGCTACTTGCATTTGTGCAAGATATCAGGTTTTCAAAGGTGTCTCACCTAGCTGCTGTTAAGAGAATTTCAGATACCTCAAAGGAGCACCTAAACTAGGTCTCTGGTATCCCAGAAACAAGGATTTCAATCTTTATGGATACTCTAACAGTGACTGTGGAGGCTGCAATATTGACAAGAAATCAACATCAGGAGAATGTCAATTTCTTGGTGGAAGGATCATCTCATGGCAATGCAAGAAACAATCCTATGTCTCTACATCAACTACTAAAGCTGAATACATTGTTGCTGCTAGCTGTTGTGCTCAACTGCTATGGATTCAAAATCAGATGATAGACTATGGATTCAACTTATGAGTACCCTATCCATATTGACAACAACAGTGCTATCTCCATTACTGAAAATCCGGTGAAGCACTCCAAGACTAAGCACATTGACATTAGGTATCATTTCATTAGAGACATTCATGAGAAAAATCTAATCAAGTTAATTAAAGTTGATTCAAATGAACAATATGTTGATCTGTTTACCAAAGATTTTGATGAACAAAGGTTCAAGTATCTCATAACAGCTATTTGGATGATAAACATTGATTAATTTGATCTCTTTTGAAAACCTTTTTAATATGTAAGTCTTGTGTCAATACAATTTAAGCCCTGTTACAAGAAATTCTCTCTGAAATTTTCTAAGTGTAAGTTCCTTCCAAAGAGAAATTAACCTTCGGAAGACATTTTCATCTTCCGAAGCAAAATTTCTCAAAGATAAATTTCTTCTCGGAAGAATTTTTGGCCTCGAAAGAAGTGATTGATTGTATTCAGATCTACTTCCAAAACTTACAAATTCTCTATTCGAAAGCAACTCTAACCTCAGAAGCAAAGTTTTGGCTTCAGAAGTAAGAATTGCCTTCGGAAGACAAGTTACCTTCGGAAATGTTTTACACTCGGAAGAGAGATTTCAGTGTGTAACGTAAATTTCTTGGGCCCCACATTGTATAAAGCAAAGATTTTGTTAATGATGTCAGATTATTTAACTAATTTTAACCTTACCGCCACTATCATTTCATCCACTAAACCATCACATCACCTTATCCTAACCCCCATTACCACCATTCCACAATCTTTTAAATAATCTCGACTACTCATTTCATTTCTTACTTGCAAATTTTACTGCCCTAGAAATTTCTCCTCTCCAACTTTACCCCAGCTCAAATCATCCACATTCATCTTTCCAAATGGCACTCAACCCTCAGCACAACCAAGTCGCACTTCTTGATTCTTCAAGAGATGCTGACTTCTCTGAAATCATCTCCTTTCTCACCCAATCACCTACTACACTGCCTTACCGTTAACCCCACTGTTTACTCCAACCAAATGGCAAATTTTGGGGAAATGGTCAAGTTGAAACCCTAAATGGGATTCGTGTATTACGGTCCAGCATCTGTGGACAGGAGTTGATCATCACTGAACAACTCATCAGGGAGCATCTTGAGCTTCACGATGAAGGAGCTCCTACTGAATTCCCAAGGAAGATTTGGATAGCACTTATATCCTAATGGGATATGGTGGAGACATCTAGGTCGACTGTTTACAAGTTCAACTTCTCCTACAATTGGAAGTTCCTCCTGCATGTTGTTCTTCATTGCTTGTCCAACAAATCCGGAGGATGGGATCAAATCCCTTATGAACTAGGATGCTTAGTTCATGGATTGGTGAGAGGCCTGCGCTTCAACTACTTACGATTTGTGTTCTCAAATCTGATTGGGAATCTGCAAAGGGAAATATTCTTCATGTATCCCAGATTCCTTCAACACATAATCAACTGTGAGTTGGAGCAGAGCATGCTTGTCTGTGCAGCTGCTCTGACTGTTCCCCAAATGCGGCCTTCCATCTTCAAGACCTTGAAGAAGATGTCCACCAACTTCACTGGAAGTCACACTGCTCTGCTTCCAGTATGATTGAGCATAGCTCCTGGTGACATCCCTGTTCACCCCATAGGTGATGAACCCACACCAGCAACCTCCACCACAATACCAACACTACCTTCTCCACCCATCACCATCACTTATCAAAGACGCCCCAAACGAACCCTTGTTCAATCTACTCTGATTGAACAAGCCCCTCCTATTCAATCCAAAAAGACTAGAGTGGAAATATGGGCTCCCACTCAGTCAGAGGTCTCTCTATCCTTCTCTTTTAACCTCAATTTGGGTTTTGAGTCTCCTTAGTCTCAAACCCATGAGCCCGACACCCAAACCAGCAGCCCTCAGAATGAGTATTTACAATCTTCTGAGATGCCAACAAGGGACAGCCCCACCAGAGGCTCAATGCCTGTAGACATTGACCAAAGTCCCGGGTCAGTAGGATTAACCTCCCTATCTTTCACTGACCTTCTGTTTAAAACTTATGAAGAGATAACATCTGTCCATGGCAATGAAGTTGATCTACAACACCCTCCCAAAATCAATAGAGCCCGGAGAATCCCTTATCTCTAGCCCCATCAGCAACCAACAATTGAGGTGAGTCCCACTGATGTGGAGGGGACTCATGTAGATTCAGCTTCCACTACAGAAGGTGCCTCAATGGACCTTGTGGATAGTGGTAACATTTCTCAGACTGAATCTACGGCAACCGAGCCCTTTGATGACTTTGAAAGAGACATCATTGAGCATTGGAAACCAGGGTGCCAAGAAACCACATCTGGTGGTGAGGCTGAACATACTAGGTATGTTACCTCATCTCCCCGTGATTCTTTGAAAGAAGATGAGGGAAGCATGCAACTCCTCATTCAAGATCTTCTTTCTAAAGTGTCAAACCTAGAATCTCTGGTTAGGACTTTAGATCCAAGGTCTGCCACTCAGCTACTTGAGATTGATAATCTCAAGGCTCAACTAGCTGAGAAACAGGCAGAGAGGTCTGTTAGGCATGTACCTATTCAGGTCTCACTGACTTCCTCATCCAGCTCATCTAGCTCTCAAGATGATGCTACCAAAAAGGGGGAGAATGTTCAAAGACAAACACATGAGGAACCACAGAGCCGGCCTTCAACTTCAACATCTTCTTCTCCCATCATCTCTCTACGCCTGAAACATCTCAAGTCACTCTTCAGATTGATCCAAGGATGCTCAGTGATCTCTACAGACTCTTCACCAAGTTTTTGTTAAGATCTTCCTTTGAGCAGCCAAGTCATGATGCTGCAATGATCTACTTTGGAGCAGAAGAGCTTCAAAGGCTGACTGCACCTTCTACCACTGTGGAAGAAGTTGGTCAACCTAAGGTCCTCATGGAACCTAAGATTCAATTCGAAGGGGAAAGGGAACTATGGCCTAGCAACTGAAACAGTTGGGACAGAATCTGCATCTCCTTTAACTTCCAAGCTGAAGTTAAAGCCTCGGAAGAACAAGCTGAATCTTCTAAGCTGAAATGGAAGCTGCGGAAGGACTGTTCAAAATGTCCAAGGAACTAATCATCACAGATGTATCCTGGAAATGGCATCTGAGGTGAGCAGTGAGGACTTTCCAATTGCACCTCCATCTCAGACACCATCTCTGACTCTCTCACAATCAGAAACCTCTCTCCAAGAACCACCACAGTCAGGATCTTCAAAAGACAAAGGAAAAAGGAAGATGACTGTGGAAGAGCTTCAGGAAGAGGAGAAGATTGAGAAACTTAAGAAGAAAGGAAGACTTCAGACTGAGAAGTTGCTAGCTGCTAGTACAAAAGTAGCTGCTTCCAATCAGGAGGTTGTCATCAATAAAAGAAGAGAGCAGATCATTGACCAGCTCATTGAAATGGGAGCTGCCAATGAAGAAACACTCCTGCTACCATTAAGGAGTTGGTGGATCTGGAGAAGGCAACCAGCCTGAGACTTGAAGAAGAAGCCAGGTTGGCCTTAAAGGTAGAGGAGAGAAACAGAAGGAGGCTGAATTGTAGCTGAGGAGAGACAGGATAAACTTCTTACTCTCCAGAGGCTTTGATCTTCAAGAACTCTCTCCACACAACGATGATACGATCCTCTGGCTCTACAACAAAGAGCAGGATCAAATGGAGAAAGAGGAAGAAGGCTATAAAAAAAGGCCAGAGATAAGAAGAAGAAGGAAGAAGAGGCTAGGGTCACTGCCTCCCAGAAGCTCACTGAGAAAGCCTGGATGAAGGACTATCTTCGGGCTCATGGCTTCTTTGGTAGGCAGGTGGGTCCTATGTCTGAAAGGACACTCCAACGGATTGTCAGTGAAATTAAGGCTGACATCCGGATGGGGAAAAGGAAAGAGATGTATAGAAGGGTAAAAGGGATGACATTCACTGCTTCTACCCTATCACAACCTGAACCTTCACCCTCACCATTCACAATTAAACCTGAACCTTTCACCCCTGAACCCACATCACTACCCATAACTACTCCCTCACCTCAACCACCTAAACATCCCATTATCCAACCCAAACCATCCCTTCAGCCTTCTTAACATCTCTCCCTTGAGGAGTTTAAGGCAATCAAGATGAAGCTCACTAATTGCACTACTTTAAGCGAAGTCTCTTGTGTAGAAGACTCTGTTAACATCACCTATGTACACGGATCTTCAAGTTCCCTCATAAGAGACAGATTCCTTGATTTGCCTAGAGGAACTTTGGACCAGGCTGCAAGACTTTGGGCCTCAATTCAAACTCTTTAAATGAGGAAGAAAAGAAGCTCAGAAGGAAACTGGTGACTCTGCTGGATACAAGAAAAAAGGACAAGATTCCTAGTCAGTCTCTTGTGCCTAGAAGGAAGATAATCCAGTGGAGGTTCGATGAACCTTCTCATAACTTTGTTGTGGAAAGAGAGAATGGTGAAGTCAATAAACTCAATGCAACCTCTCTGTTACACTCCAGCAGATTCGACATTGCTGAGTTAGCAGAGAAGCCATTCTCCAACCCCTCCAACTCTGAAACTGCTACACTCATCAAAAATCATCTCAGCAATCTTCATTTAGCTGAGATAACTGCAAAGGCAAAGATTCAAGAAGAGTTGAAGTTGAGAAGACAGGAAGACAAGGAAAGATCTCCCACCAAAGGTGCTGCCTTTCTATAGATGGTGGAAGGTCCTGAATTGGAACCTATAGTTTGATGGGAATATGATTACAGCCCCCATCAACTAATCTTTTCAGAGGTCAACAACAAAGGTACATGTTATCCAAGGTGACAGACTAGATTTCCTGTCTACCAAGGATCTGTACAAGCTTCTCAGCACCACATCAGGGAAGAACAAGGAGACAGACAAATACTTGTCTCCTTGGTGCTGAAAGCTTTGTGAAGACAAGAAAAGTGAAGTTTTGGTAGCACCAGCCTAGGGGGAGTTTGTTGGATCAAGAAGAAGGCTAATGCAACCAAAACTAGATCACTTAAGTTATTTTGGTACTGCATGCAAAGGCTTCCGAAGCTTATCATGGAACTTTCGAAGGTTGTAGAGTTCTTCCGAAGACAAAAGGGAAAAGTCCAACTTCGGAAGACAGAACTCTACTTCTGAAGACAAATGCATACTTCCGAAGTTCAAGACTTAGAAGAATAAAGTGAAGACCACTTCCGAAGTATGATGAAAAGAAGAAGTCTCCAAGTCTTGGAAGAAGTAGCCTCTTCCGAAGTATAAAGTGGCTTCAGAAGTACTTACTCTTCCGAAGCCATTTAACCTTCGGAAGACACTGCTATAGCAGTGGACACAAGTATGGTCTCTGACACTCCGTTGCAGACTTTTGATACAACATGGCTTCTTCCCAAAGAGTCATGTTGTTGACCATACTTTATTCCACTGTTTACCTTTTCATGATAGTACATGTTACCAACTTTAGTTGGTGACAAAAGGTAAGTCAGGGACATGTCCTGACTACCAAATCTCATATAATACTTTATCCGAGATACCTTAAACTGTAGTCTTGTAGTATAGGCTTTAGCTAAAGGATCCAGCTGGTATCAAAGTATATCCGGCTATAGATAGTATTATATATAGGTTCTCTTGAAACTCATTGTAACAAGTGAGTAGATCATCTTTTGCTTGTAAGAGTCTTATATTCTGAGTTTAGAATCAATATATAAAAGTATCTTGAAATTATCTTTCTGTGTTCGTAGTTACTTTCTATATTATGATCAACTCTTATTGATTCTTATCATACCCGAGTGTGATTCTAGGTGAGTTTGAGAGAAATACTTTGTGTTTAGGTGACAAACACCGATCCTGCACATACTCCCTGAGGAACTCCCAGGTTCTGTGGCAGTGATGACTTTCTCCCCCTTTTTGGTAACATCACCCACTTGCATAGGTGAGCTAGGAGTTAGGTCAACCACCTCCACAGGTTCTTGTGTTCCTGGTTGAGCACCTCTTAAAGGTCTCTCAGCTAGTTGTTCCTTAAGATATAGGAAATCTCAAGTTGCCGATCATTGACCCTATTCTACAAGGTAGTCATTTGAGATTCAAGGTGACTAACCTTGGAGACTAAATAGGTGCATGTTGTAGACATTTGTTGCACCTTTAGTCTTAGATTCCCCTCATCTTCATCAGAAGAATCATTGGGGGATGACATGATTGGACCAAAGTCCTTAGTCTCACCACCACTTCAGGTTCTTAGCTACTGGATTTCCTCTGCTCACTGGCAATCTCAGTTGAGATGTCAGTGGGTTGAGTTTCCATGGTTATGGTCTTAATGATGTAATCACTTTCTAAAGTGAGAGCCTCTTCCATATGGACATCCTGAACATGTTCAGAAGTGTCCACCTCAGTTGTAGGTGACTGATGTGGGCTATAAGTAGGAGACTCAGGAGCACTCATCTCTATTTGAGTAGGGGAAAAGAAAAGAGAATCATGGTACTCACTGAAACCT
This sequence comes from Flaveria trinervia, assembly GCA_025506515.1. Classification (NCBI taxonomy): domain Eukaryota; kingdom Viridiplantae; phylum Streptophyta; class Magnoliopsida; order Asterales; family Asteraceae; genus Flaveria; species Flaveria trinervia. Next base: position 35,692,625 of record CM046451.1, on the reverse strand, counting down.
AAATATTCATCAGTATAGAAGTCAAGGTTGGAGATAGGTTGATTTAGATCTAAAGGCTAGGGATAGTAACTATCCCCTGAAGCTTGATCACCTGAGTGTTGAGACTCAGAGTGATGGCTTAGGCTATTTGGGAGAGGTGGCTAATGAGCTCATCAGGCTGAGCATGAGGAACCTCAGCACTGATCCTTAAAAAGATGGGAGTGGTCTGCTCCTCTGGAGAAGTGGTAGCTCCAGTGTCCACTTCCTCCTGTATTGGTGAGTGTATGGGGCCTCCACAGACTGAATAGTCTGAGCAGGGTTCATTTGGATTTTCTTTGGTAGGTGAGGGTGATTTGTGGCAGTTGAGGTGGTTGGGATGTAGAAGGTGTGGGTTCAACACTAGCTGGTGTTGCTAGGTTGTCACCTTGAGCAATGAGCTCTAACATTTTTGGGACTAGGGCTGTTTATACCCCAAAGAAGCAAACAATGGGATTTCTCAATATTTTAAAGATGTCGGGCTTCATGTGTCCCAGTTTAAGAATGTTACCTATTCCCCTTAACTGTGAGCCCAGTTCACAGTTAAGAATGTACTGGACATATCTAGGAAACATGTAATATTCTAAGGAGTCCAAGTTTGCAAGTAAATTAGTGTAAACAAATTGAGAGTACCAGAACTTGACCCCCTGAATCATTCCATGGATAATGAATGAGAGATCCTCAGGAATCTGGTCCCATCCACGATGCTTGTTGGATAAGTTGTGGATAACCACATGGAGCAGGAATCTCCACCGGGATGAGACCTTCCCTTTCCTGAAGGTCTTTACAGAGTAGTCTCCCTCATAACCCATCTGCTCAAAAGAATGATTGACAGCTTCCTTTGGGAAGAACACCTCACCTTCTTCATAATCCAGCAGAAGATGCATATTGATGATGGCTGGAATGATGAAGATTGTTCTCCCCTACACTGTGGCAGACAGTGCCTTCTCCCCATCCATTACGACCTCTTGACAGGTCTTCCAGAATTCAAGCAGATGATCCTCATAGAGTGGAGGATAAATGGTTAGGGAGGTGAAGTAGTTGGACAAAGATAAGAAGCGACAAACCTCTAAGAAATGAGGATCTTTCTTAGAGCTTAATATAGCAACCTGGTTGTATTGCCTGTGTAGTTGCATGGTAAAGTTCGGGTCATTTCTGTGAACAGGGTTGGCCATTGTAAGGTAGCTTAAGAATGAAGAAAGAAAGAAGAGAGAAATTTCAGAGAGAATTTGGGTTTTAGGGTTCGAGGAAGAAGCAGATGAGAGAAAGAGGGGGAAACCGTTGCGTTTATATGTGAAAAGGATTTCAGATAAAGTTTAATGAAAGAGGATAAACTTTGAAATCCAGATGTTGGTCCCATCTCTGAGAAAGTAGTTTACTTTTGCTCAAAAAGTAGTTTTCTTGGAAGTTAAAAAGCTTTCGAAGGTAAATTATCTTTGGAAGTTTTAATGAAAAAGCTTCCGAAGCTAAAATGACTCCGGAAGAATTTCCTGAGAGTTTTGAAAGTTTTGCTTTGGAAGAGAAATTAAGACTTGAATGCTTTGTACACAAAAGAACAAAGCTTCCGAGAGTTAATTTTGCTTTAGAAGAAAAAGGTCCTTGAAAACATGTAAGTGTCTGAGACAAGCATTTAAGCTTCGGAAGATATTTTAGAAATCTCTTCTAAAGGTAAAATTTCTTAGATAGTCATTTGTTTTGAAGGTATAATTTTCTTCCGAAGATAAAAACATATCTTCCGAAGGATCAGAAATTTTCAAAAATCTAAGGAAAGTCTTCAAAAAGATTTTTCATCAAAAGAAAAACAAGAGCTTATGAAAGTGATGAACTAGACAACTTAGGACACACATATTTTAAGAAATAATAAGAATTAGTTTAAGAAGAACCTACTCAAAGATGATCATCCCAATAGCTGATATTAGATATTTAAATCTTTGTTCATCAAAAGCTTTTGTAAACAGATCAACATATTGTTCATCTGTGTGAACTTTGACTAGTTTAATTAATCCTTTTTCATAATTATCTCTTATTAAATGATACCTGATATTGATGTGTTTGGTCCTTGAGTGTTGCATAGGATTCTCTATGATTGAGATAGCACTATTGTTGTCTATGTGAATGGGAGTCTCCTTGAAGTTTAACCCATAGTCTAGCATCTGATTCTGAATCCAAAGCACTTGAGCATAACAGCTTGCAGCAGTAATGTATTCAGCTTCAGCAGTTGATGCAGAGACATAGGATTGTTTCTTACATTGCCATGAGACAACCCTTCAACCAAGAAGCTGACATCCCCCATATGTAGACTTTGCAGTCATGTTGCAACCACCATAATCACTATCTGTATATGCATACAGATTGAAGTCAGGATTTTTAGGATACCATAAACCAAGTGTTGAAGCACCTTTGAGGTATCTTAAAATCCTCTTGACAGTGATAAGGTGAGACATCTTAGGGTTGGCTTGATATCTTGCACAAATACATGTAGCAAACATAATATCAGGCTTGCTAGCTGTAAGATACATAAGAGACCCAATAATAGCCCTATAAAGGTGTTCATCCACACACTCCCCCTCAAGATCAGGTCCAAGGAAGTGGTTTCTTGCTATGGGTGTCTTAGCAATCTTACAATCAGTTATGTTGAACCTCTTGAGTATGTCCTGAACATACTTTGACTGACTAATGAAGATACCATCTTCAACTTGCTTCACTTGAATTCCCAGAAAGAAATTGAGTTCCCCCATGGCTCTCATTTCAAATCTGTCTTTCATTAGCTTCTCAAAGTCTTTGCGGAGCTTTGGATTAGTTGAACCAAAGATGATGTCATCTACATACACTTGAACTATCAGTATGTCACTTCCCTATCCTTTGATGAAGAGAGTTCCATCTATAGTACCTCTCCTATATCCATGCTTGCAAAGATACTCAGATAGTGTCTCATACCACTTCCTGGGTGCCTGATGCAGCCCATAAAGAGCTTTGTCAAGCTTGTAGACATAATCAGGATGATCAGATCTACAAAACCAGGTGGCTGTTTGACATACACCTCTTCATCAATTACTCCATAAAGAAAAGCACACTTCACATCAAGTTGAAAGACCTTGAAGTTCTTGGATGCAGCAAATGCCAGGAATATCCTAACAGCTTCCAGTCTTGCTACAAGAGCAAAGACATCAGTGTAATCAATCCCTTCTTCTTGTGTGTACCCTTGAACAACTAGTCTAGATTTGTTCTTGATGATAATGCCTCTATCATCCTTCTTATTCCTAAACACCCATTTGGTACCAATGGTAGTCTTCCTATGAAGAAGAGGACAAAGGTTCCAAACTTTCTGTCTTGTGAATTGAAGCAGCTCTTGTTGCATAGCTTCAACCCAACTTCCATCCTTTAGAGCCTCATCAACTTTCTTTGGCTCTATCTGGGATAAGAAACAAGAGTGAAGACAAACATTTGCTTCATGGGTTTGTCCTCTTCTTCTTACCCTTGAGACAACATCTCCAATGAAGTTTGTAGTAGGGTGAGACTTGTGGATCCTTAGTTGAGGGATCACAACAAGTTGTTAAGAGATATCTAAATTAGAGAAATTTAGATCTGGCATAGATGTTTCACCCACCACATCAGCACACTTATCAAGAGAAACTTGATCCAATGAGTGTGTGACATCATTGATGTTGTCATCTATGGAGTGGTTATCAGCATCAAGAAACTCTTGATCACTGTCACCACCTCTATTGGTTTCTTCTACATATGAGGCATCTTTATCTTGTTGTGGAGCCTCTAAGCTAGAATTTGAAGGCATCCCAGATATATCAGCTGAGGTTGTCATTATAGTGCTGATAGAAACCTCATTTGCAGAAGTAGTTCCAACTAGAGCTGAAGATATGTGACTTGAAGATCTTCTTAGCTCAAATCTTGGATCAGGATCACCTGTATTAAATTTTCTGCAGATCCTAAAACAGTCTCACAAGATTTGTTAAAACAGTTGGTAACTAAATCAAGATCAATAGCCAATCAGGACCAAAACTAGCTACACAAGGTGTGCGTTCATTGAAAGTCATATTGGCTAAGTCCTCAACAATTCTAGTTCTGAGATTTTATACTCTGTAAGCCTTAGCTTAGGAAGAGTATCCAATGAAGTGCCCATCATCTGATTTCTCAACAAACTTGGCAATTTGATCTTTGGTATTCAAGATGGTGCAAGGACATCCAAATGACCTGAGAAAATCAATGAAAGGTTTCCTCTTATGCCAAAGTTCATAAGGAGTCTTCCTATAAGTCTTAACTACTAAAACTCTGTTCTGCACATAGCAGGCAGTGTTGACTGCCTCTGCCTAAAAGGTGATGGGCAGCTTAGAGTCAGACAACATGGTTCTTGCAGCTTCAATGAGTGTCCTATTTCTCCTCTCAGTAACACCATTTGCTAAGGAGTCCCGGGAGCACTGTATTGTCTTGTAATACCCTTTTCATCACAAAATGTATCAAGGATTTGGTTCTTGAATTCAGTTCCCTGATCACATCTTATGATTTTGACCTTGTGATCAGATTGATTCTTAATCTTCAAGATGAAACTCTTTAGAATCTCAGGAGTCTCATCCTTAGTTCTAAGGAAAAAGACCCAAGTGAATCTTGTAAAGTCATCTGTGATCACTAATCAGTAAGAGGTCCTTCCTAGACTCATTACACTAGTGGGGCCAAAGAGATCCATATGTAACAAGTGTAGGGGAGTAGTGATGGAGTTTCTTTCCTTAGGCTTGTGAGATACCTTATGTTGCTTCCCTTTCAGGCATGCAACACAATGGTCATCACTCTTAACTCTATCTTTGCCATTCCAGTTACCAAGTCATTCTTAATAAGTTTATTCAAGTTCTTAAAGTATACATGGCACATTCTTTTATGTCATAGGAAAGACTCATCACTATTTGTTTTAGACAGACTGCATGAAACTTCTCCAAAGGGAGATGTTTCTTGCAAATCCATCTTGTACGTGTTCCCTTTCCTGGGGGCTCTAAGCAGAATATGCTCATGAGGATTTACCACCCCGGGCTTGAGAACAATGAACTCATGCTCTAATAAAGAGCATGTTATGACTCTGATCACAAAATTGGGATGCACTCAGAAGATTGTACCCAAGCTCCTTGACAAAGTTTACCTTTTCAATGCTAAGCTTAACATTTATGACCTTGCCCCTTCCAGAAATATAACCACCTTCATCTCATCCAAAAGCAACTGTTCCTCCATCAATCCTTTCAAAGTTCTAGAGTAGTGACCTATTGCCTGTCATGTGCCTGGAACAACCACTGTCAATGATCTAGACATTTTTGTTTGTCTTGACTTGTCCCTGCATAAAGAACATGTTTAGTTACATTTGGAAACCCAAGCCTTACTTGTCTTGGGCTCACTAAGTGAAACGGAAGGTAATGCAATAGTAATAGATCCAATGGTTGTGCTAGGAGGATCTTGAGCTGTTGTTGATGGAAAATTTTCAGTCACTTGGTCTTTCTTAGACTTCCACACCACCTTTGGAGTCTTGGAATTGACCTTCAACACTTTGGAAGCTTTTGATACTTTGGAAGTTTTGATGACTGAACCTTCGAAAGATTCTGCAGACACTGCAGCAGACTTCAATGCTTCGGAAGTATTCCTTCCTTCCGAGACCAACTTTTCTTCCGAAGGCAATTTTCCACTTGCCTTCTTCTTAGATTTGGAGCTTTCGAAGGAAACAGATTTTCCTTCCGAAGCTTGAATCTTCTTAGAACTCTTGGAAGTCCTTGGTTTGATCATGTAAAGAGTACCCTTGGGATTGTATGGACAATCCTTAGCAAGATGAGCAGTACTCTCACACATGACACATTCCATTATGTTCTTCTTAAGAGCCTTCTGCTGGGAATAAGACCGCTTTTGGTCACATCCCTTCTCCACCTTCATCTCTGTAGATGCTGAAACAGTCCTTTTGGGCTGGGAACTGTTATTGGAGTTTGATGGTCCAGGCTGTGTAGCAGTGGTACACAACAGATCAATCTTCTTCTTGGTACTGAGATTATTTGAACAAGAACGAGAACTCTAAGCATAAGAGTTTAGGTTGATGTCTTTAGTCTTTACTACTTCAAATCCTACAGAGATGAAAACTTGCTTCTACTTGGAGTCAAAAGTAGCCTTGATCTCTTGAGCCTTCCTTGCTTTCCTTTTGCTCTTCCGAATCAAGTTCTTTCTCATTGACTTGGTCATCACAGACTTCTTCTTCTCCTCAGAAGGATAGTGGCCTTTCTTAGAATCCTCCTCTTCACTCTTCTCAGAGAAATTCTTCATTATCACTTCTTCATCCTCCTCACTCAAAAGATCCATGAGAGGAAGCTCATCTTCATAAGTTCCACACCTAGGATATCTTACTGACAAGATCGTGTGTGGAGGAGCTATCTCATTTGATCCTAGTACCTGTTTGTTTTAATAGCACGCATTGTTGTGCAGGGATGAGGATTTCATGTTCTTGAAGGTCTCTTCTTCAAGAACACATTTGTCTGCCCTGGCTCTGCTGATGACAAGCTCAGCCTAGCACTCAGTTATCTTGTTTATGAGATCCTTGGTCTGAGTCCTAAAATTTGTGTGCTCATGTTTTAGAACTGAAATAGTTTTCTCTAAGTTCTCTATCTTCAGTTTATAATCATTTTTGGACTTTCTAAAATCAGCTTTTAAAATGTTTAGGGACTCAAGTTTAGATCTCATTTCCAAGTTATAGGACCTGTATCTATTATCTTTAGTAATGCATTCAGGGGTACAGAGATGTTCCAATACCTTGGCTTCATCATAATCTGCCATCAGTGCTTTGTTTGGAGAAGCATCTTCCACCTGAAAGCTCCAATCAAAGCCTCCTTCTTCAACACCAATAGCAGCTTGTTGCTTTGGATTCTCATTCTGGGGAGCTTTGTCAGTGTAGTTGGGTTTGGACTGTGTTTGGCCACCATTTGTTCTAGGTGCCTTACACTCCTTGGTAAAATGGCCCATCAAGTTACAATTGTAACACTTGACTTTGCCTTTGTCCAGGCCAAACTTTCCACTGGTTGCATTGCTTGGAAACTCCCTTCCTGTCCTTTTGTAGAACTTCTTGGCTTTATGAGTAAGAAAAGCCATCTGCTAAACTATCTCCATGTACTCCAGATCATCTGGATGGATACAATCCAGGTATTCAAGAGTGAAAAAAAACAGCCATAACTTTCATCAGAAGACACAAAGGCTTGAGAAGAGCTTGTCTCTTGGAATAGGCTTCCTTGAGTGTAGTTCTCCCTTGGTGTCTCTAGGAAGGTGATGAAAGGACCCTTTTTTGAGTTGTTAGGATAGCATATGAGATGATGTTGGGGTTCTATGCTATCCCTTTCAACCACATGTGGGTTGAACTCATTTGATTGTTAAAGTTGCCAGATGAACCTTGCATGTTCATCTCCATTTGGTAGCCACTGAGAATCCCATATAACTCTGTTAGAGTAAGAGTTTTGAGATTTTTAGTCCTCTTGATCACCACACAGTAGTGTGTCCACTGCCTTGGAAGTGAGGACATGAACTTCCTTACAATGTCCCTGTTCTCAAGAGGAACTCCTCCATCAACAAGGGTATCCACAATCTCAACATACCTGAAGTATTGCTGAGTCATGGTTTCACCTGATTTAAAGGTGAAGTTTTTAAACTGCTCCTTCAGGAGATCCTTCTTGTTCTCTTTGGCTTCAGAGGAACCCTCATGCATCAGTTTCAGTGCATCCCATAACTGTTTAGTTGTTTTGCATTTCTTGAAACCTCTGTATACAGAGTTTGGAAGAGCAGTCTGAAGGGCTGTCATGGATTTTCTATCAATCTCTACTCTCTTCTTGTCTTTATTAGAGTAGTTTGCCATAGCCTTGGAGATCATACCAGCACCAGTAGCAGAGGGGTGCTAGGTATGTAAGGTCCATTCTCAAAAAACTCCCACATTCTTGAGTCAAGAGACCTGATAAAACCTTCCATTCTCAGGAATCAGGTGTCAAAGTCATCAAGAGTGATCAGTGGGGACTTGTTCTGGTTCCAGTTTCTATATCAGTCATGGAAATGGCTTCCATTTGAAAAGTTGAGTATTTGTGTGTGTGAGGGATCTTAAGATGGTGAGATCTTATATCAAGAGCCTGGAAAGCTCTAATACCAAATGCAGGCCGGTGAAGGGGGTCACTTACAACATAACAACACAAAGAGGAGAGCAACTTAACTTAATCTAACAGTGGACTGGATTAACCATAATAAGACACTAAGAACACAAGTAATGTTAGAGACAGAACACAAGAGCAAGATTCACAAGTGTATGGTTTTCAAGAATATCGTATATTGCTTTCTCTATGTTCTATTACAAGTGTTACAAAGCATAAAGGAAAGTTAAAAAAACATGAGATACTTATACTACATCCTACAGCCGGCTATACTATGAAAGCCAGTTGGATACAATTGACTAGACACAAGCAAAAACATTGTAGAGCCAAAAGGCAGATTGCCTTTTACCTAATGACTATGACATGCCATAGCTCACATCTTTATCTATTACAAAAAGGATAAAGTACATGAAGTAGAAAGTTACAGACTCAAGACCTCAATGTATAGTTACCAAAAGCATGGACCTTTTCACCAACTCATGTAAGTTGGTGACTTTACAGAGTTGCAGTGGAAAGGGGTCCAGGTTTATGGAAAAGTAAATCAGATAAAGCATGTTACTAAAATTCTTCAGAAGAAATCTATCTTCAAGAGTTGAGGCTTCAGAATACTTTGTCTCTGAAGCTTCGAAAGACTTCATCTTTGGCTTCGGAAAATATTGGTCTTGGCTTTGGAAGATTTCACACTTAGAGCATTTCTGTTGCATGTGTGAAACTTCCGAAGCATTCTTCTTCAGTACTTGTGCAGCATGCATGTAGAAAGTCTTGGTTGCTTCAGCCTCTTATACATATTCTTTACAGTGCTTGTTGACCGTTTGACCAAGACAGCATATTTCATACCAATACGAGACACATACAAAGTTTCAAGACTGGTTCGCATCTACATTGATGAAATTGTGTGTCGTCATGGCGTGTCATTGCATATCATATCCGACCAAGATGCTCGTTTCACTTCGCACTTTTGGTCGTCTATGCAAGAACTCTTGGGTACTCAATTGGATTTAAGTACGGCTTACCATCCTCAAACTGATATTCAAACCGAACGAACAATCCAAACCCTCGAGGATTGGCTATGACTATGTGTCCTTGACTTTGGTGGTGATTGGGATACGCATTTACCGCTCGCGGAATTTTCATATAATAATAGTTATCACTCGAGTATCAAGATGGCACCATTTGAAGCACTTTATGGTCGTAAATGCCGATCACTGATCTGCCGGACCGATATTGGAGAAAACTTCATCACTGGTCCTGAACTTATACAAGAAACGACCGATAAAGTCTCCGTAATCCACAAGAACCTTGAAGTGGCAAGAAGTCGGCAAAATATTTATGCCGATAAGCATCATAAGCCATTGGAGTTCCAAGTTGGCGACATGGTTCTTCTTAAAGTTTCGTTGTGGAAAGGTGTTGTTCGCTTTGGAAAGAAGGGTAAACTAGCTCCAAGATTTGTAGGACCTTTCAAAATCCTGAAAAGGATTGGGAAAGTGGCTTATAGACTGGAACTACCTTCCGACCTTAGTGGAGTTCATCCTGTGAATCATGTCTCAAATTTGAGAAAGTGTTTGGCTGATGAGAGTCTGCATGTTCCACTGGAAGACATTCAGATCGACAAGTCATTGCACTTTGTTGAGAAACCTGTTGAAATTATGGATCGCATCATGAAGAAAACTAGAACCACAACTACTCCAATTGTCAAGGTTCGTTGGGAGAATAAGTGTGGAGCTGAGTTCACTTGGGACCGTGAGGATCACATGAAGGAGAGATACCCGCATTTGTTCGCTTAGTTTATTCTTAATTTTGGGATGAAATTCTTTTAAGTTGGGGAGACTGTAACATCTTGTTATTTTGGGTTATTTAAGTTAGCTTTGTTAATTCTTGTCAGGGTCTTTATTGCTATACATGAAACTTATGGGTTGCTTATGCTTACTGCTTTAATTTGTCTTTCAATCCTTTAACTTGAAAGATTATAATGATAATTGTTATATAATAAAAATAATAATAATAATAATAATACCGATAATAAACAATAATATTAATGGTTATACTTTTAATCATAGAAATAATAACAATATAATTATAACAATAATAATAATAACTAATAATAATAATAATAATAATAATAATAATAATAATATTGTTATTAATAATAATAAGTTGTAAGAATTATTAAACTTAAAGGTGTATAAAACTTTGATTTAAAAGTCAAGGGGACCTATTTGCTAATTTAGAAACTTTAATAACAAGGTTTGGGCATAAAATAATAACAACTTAAACTACAAGGACCAGATGTGTAACTTCAAAAGTTACACCCGAAACCCCTTCACTTAGCTAATCGTATATACTTGTAAACATTTGAGACTTGTAAAACTGTCAAGGTTTGATTTTGCATTATGTCTTACATCCCTAGTTACTTTGTTCGCTAGTTTTATAACATGAATTGCCATCTTTTATATACTTATGTATTGAGAACTATGGACATCTCACTAACATTATTGTTGACCTTATATTTTTAGCATGTTTCAGAAAATGCTCAAGTTTGATTGCCACCTTTAAAGCTTGTTCACACCTAGGATTGGACCTAGTTAAATAAATGAATGAGCTTGATATATTTCTTATTATGCATTGTTGATTTCTTATTTGAGACTTATGTTTGTAATGTTACCTTTGGAACTTATGAATAACATATTTGAGTTTAATAATAGCATTATGTGGTTGTGAACAATCTTAACTCTCACATCTCGACGTTCCCGCCATCAAGGTTGGGGTGTGACACCAATACTTCCCAAATGTGACTGTCATGCTCATCCTCGCCCTTCGAATAAATCAGGATATCATCGATAATCACAATCATTGATTTATCCGACATTGGTTGGCACACTCGATTCATCAAGTCCATAAAAGCAGCTGGCGTGTTAGTTAAACCAAAAGACATAACGAGAACTCGTAGTGTCCATAACACGTACAAAAAGCTGTTTTAGGAATATCCAGCTCCTTCACCTTCAATTGATGATAACATGATCGAAGGTCTATCCTCAAGAACCAACCCGCACCTTAGAGCTAATCAAACAAGTCATCAATCCTCGGCAACGGGTACCGGTTGTTCACCGTTAACTTATTCAACTCAGGGTAGTCGATACACATCCTCATACTACCGTCTTTCTTTTTGACAAATAAGACCGGAGCACCCCAAGGAGAGATAATCAGTCTAAGAAATCCCTTATCGAGCAAATTTTGTAGTTGCTCCATTAATTCCTTCATCTCGAACGGAGCTAAACGATATGGTGCCTTAGCAACAGGCTGGGCACGGGGTATCAAGTCAATCTGAAACTTGATCTCACGGTCTGGTGCACACCTAGTAAGTCTTCTAGAAATACATCAACCAAGTCACGCATAACTGGTACATCAGACAGTTGCGGTGTTAGCGTATCCACATCCTTTACATATGCCAGGTAGGCACTACATTTATGCCTCATGCACTTTCCAGCCACCGCCATCGAAATCACCTTGAGAATCGTAGTGACTCGATCACCGTAATCGTCATTGAACTCTGTCAGCGTTTTTAGTCGAATCATCTTCTTACGACACATAATATTCGCCTCGAAGTCCGCTAACCAATCCATTCCTAGGACTACATCAAACCCGCCTAAGGTCGTTACAATAGTCTAGCAGGAAACTTATTACCTTCTAACTCTACGTCACAGCCTTCTATTAGCACAAAAATCTTGATAGACTTACTTATGGCATTTTCTACAATGAAGGCTCATCAAAATTTCTACTACTAACATGTAAATTAGCATAAAAATAGTAGAAATAAAACTCTTACTAGCACTAGAATCACATAACACAAAAGCAAGAGTTTTATTTACTAGAAATATACCTGACACAACATCGGGGTCCGTCCTAGCCTCCTCCTAGGTGATCGTGAAGGCTCTAGCACTTGCCTTCTGCCCTTCAGTCTCGGCCTTCTTCCCTGTCCCGGAGCTCTCAGCCCTCGGCTTCTGGCAGTCCGTGCTTATGTGGCCCTCCCCGCCACAATTAAAATACCCTGCCACCTTGCCTCTCTTGCCATGTGGCTAGGCTTCCCATATTTGAAGCATGCATTCAATCCCCACCTACACTCACCAATATGTTCCCTTCCACACTCAACACACCTTTTGACCCCCAACTAGGTATGACCACATGCTGGTCATCCACCCTCGCAACCTTTTTGTTTGGGGCAGCCCCGCCACACCCAAACCTCTTCCCGTTCCAATTCCAGTCACCACCACCTTTCTTGCTCACCTCAGCCACCACCACCTCTCTTTCATCAAACAACCTTCCCACCAGATCAACCACCGACCTAAACATAATCGGTTCGGCGACGATCATGTGCCTACGAATATCCACCGACAAGCCCTAGATATACCTCTTAATCTTTCATGATAGAGGCGTCACTTGATCCGGCACCAACCCTGCGAGGAGAGAATTCCTTAATCACCAACTTCTTTAACTCACTCCACCTCATCTTTCAAATCGCCCTGCTACCTTCAGCCTGGACAATATTGTCCCACCAACATAAGGCTGAGTCAATGAATGAATAAGTGGCAAACTTCACCTTTAGATCTTCCCGGCACTCGCTAATATCAAGTACCATTTCCATCTCTCTCACCCATAGGTGACCAGCAGCAGTAGTGCCATTACCATTAAAAGTCGGGGCTTGCATCTCCGGAATGCCAAATAGTTACAGCCTCGTGCTGCCTCATGCATAGGCTCTTCCTCCTCCTCCTCGTCACTAGAGACAACCGTATTAGTCTTCGGTCGCTCCCTATCCCCTGAGGACCTATTCTTCTCTCCTTCCCTCGCAGCCTTGATCACTTTGATCACCATAGACGGGAGGATCGTCTGCATGACCTGATGGACCTCCTCAACCACAGTCTCCTTCACTGAGGCCCTCAAATTCGCACTCTCATCACCACCCTCCGGATGAGGGGTCTCAGGCTCTTTATGGGCCATCTTGCAAACTTTAGCCTTTCCTCTCATGACACGTGGTCCAGCACCACGTCCACCATGACCTCCACCTCAAGAATCCTTAGAGGATCTACCTCCACCCATCCTCTAAATGCACTATAAGATCCAAACACCAACAAGGTCATTCAAGGTAATAGCTCAGTTTATGTCAAATATAGTAAGTCTTTAATTACAGTGGTCAGTTGTGATTAATCACTTACTTTACTTTTCATACCCAAACATTTTTTACCCTGACTACGTCAGTATCTAAATATACTAACAAGTACATAAATAACATATCATGCGCACATAATACCGGTTAACATTAAAGAAAATACATGATGTCACGTAGCTACTCGGACTAGCATTTGTCTTATTCTCAAATTAAGTTTAGGTTTTAGAAACTATTTACCAAATTCTCTTAACCTTGGCTTTGATACCAACTTGTAAGGTCTCGTTCTCAGGACGCTCACAGTTGGACAGTCATTTCACATAAAACATAAAACATACATTTGTAGTTACTAAAATGTTGCAACGGAATACTTCATAACCATTTCATATATGAATAATTGCTTTTGCAACATAATACATCATTTTATGTTACAAAATGAAACTTGTTTCATTACATCACAAAAATATTATCATAATACAAAATGGATGCCATCCAAATCGAGCCAAGTAGTTGCTCTGTGCCATCCTCAGCAGCAATCACCTACCAACTAGAAAATACATAAAAGTCAGTGTTGCTGAGTGAGTTCTAGTTTTATAAATAAAATACTTACTTTCGCTTAAAACCATTATTTACTTGCACATGTAATCATGCATCGTACGTACAAATAGATAATCATATTATTATCTTTCATCATCATTCATTAACTTTCATTCATCATACAATGTACCTCATCGTTATCTTTAGTTCTTATTCATTATCTTCCTTACCGTACATTTTGTACATACATCATTATCTTTCACTTCTCATCCAGACCAATGCCACGTGCTATACCCCGAACATTATGCACGAAGCTGGTTACTGAGCTTGAGGTCTATAATAGATCCCGAACATTATGCACGAAGCTAACTCCAGTACCTAGGGCAAGCGGCAAGGGTCCCATACATATGGTCAATCACAAGGATTAGACCCCAGTGTGCATCCTTCTAGGGTACCTAACCTGTAGACAATTGAGCTAACATCATTCATTAGGTGTGAACCTCTTTACTTTGCCTGCAAGACTTTTCATTTCTTCTTTCTTTCATTAATGCATACATTCATTCATTCTTTATCTTTATCTTTTCGTTATCATTAGCTTCCACTTTCCATTACATAATACTTTACGCTTATTGATATTAACATACCATGTAAAGCCATGGAAATATACATAATAAGGAACATAAATAAAACATACATAAACATACATAACATAAGCATGAAACATCATCACCCAACACCATACAACAACATAAAATCAATATATATCACTTCGGGGACATCCAAGGTCAAAGCCTAAAACTTCTTTTTTACCCAAAATCCTAGAAAATATTCTATGTCTTTAGGCGCATGAGCACTATGCAAGCGCATGACCTTTCAGGCGCAAGGGAACACTTAGGCTTATGGGAAACCAAGGGAGACCTACATCCAAGGAAGCACATTCCAAGAGACAACTCTTTCCAATCCTTTGTGTCTACTTTAACCCATTTAGATGATCTAAAGTACATGGAGATGGTCCAGTAGATGGCTCTTCTCACTTATAAAGCCAAGAAGTTCTACAATAGGATATGTAGGAAGTTTCCCAGCAATGCAACAAGTGGAAAGTTTTGGCTGGACAAAAGAAAGGTGAAGTGTTACAACTGTCACCAAATAAGACACTTTGCTAGGGAGTGCAGGGCACTAAGGACAAATGGTGGCCAAGCACAACCCAGACCAAACTACATTGATAAAGCTCCACACACTATGAAGCCCAAGTAGCAAGTTGCGGTAGCTATTGAAGAAGGAGGATTTGATCTTGCTCACATTTATAAACATTAAAATAACTATTTAACTTATATCTTTTATCACCGTGCAGTTCATCACAATTATATAAGTGTAATCTAATTAGGATAATAGTCTTAATTTCTTGTTTCTAACCCAATAGTCTACTTTTTTTAAATTTTGCTTTTAATAATCATTTTAAAAATCTTAGTATTTGATTACATCAATGCAAAACTCATTCCAATAGTCAATTAGAAAGGTTATTGAGTAGGCTCGATGTGTCCACGGATTGATACCAAGTTTATACCAATACTATAATATCACACAACATATACACTTGTTTTTTAAGTGTGTAGTTTAGTATAAGTAATAATCACCTAAAACTAAATTTCTGCGAAAAATCTTTATCAGAAATACATACCTTTGACACGCAATAAAGTTTTTGGTGTCATTTTCGGGAACATACGCCAGTTTTGAAAGATAATCTATTTTTTAACAAATTTATTTATATTTTGTTTTAACTTTGTATTATCTTATTTAGTTAGGTTAGTTTTGAGTTAGTTTTCCTTAGTTATTTAGTTAATTTAGGTCAATTTTTCTTATTTATTCTAAACCATAGCTAGTATATGCTTTCATAGATTAATACATATCTGACTCGTATAATCCTGAACTTGTTTCTCCACTTTCAGAATCTGGAGTATTTTTCCATCAAAGAAGTAGAAAAATCATCAAAAAATACAATTTTCAAGACACCATCTGAAAAAGACATGGCTAACTAAGACGAGGAGATGAAGATGATACACTATGCCATGTCGTCGATCAATGGTTACGAGTTTAACGTTGTCCAACCAGCAATAGCGGCCAATAATTTCAAGATTAAGTCTAGTACTATCCAACTGATAAAATTATGTTTAGTTTCATGGAATGCAAGATGATTCTAACACTCGCATCTCTTGATTCTTTCGTATTTGTGCAACTTTCAAAATCAATAACTGTTCAAACGATGAAATTAGGCTAAGACTTTTTATATTCTCACTTTGAGGCTGATCCATTGATTGTCTTGATTCGCTTCTACCTGGTTCCATCACCACATTAGCGGAAATGCATGAACAATTTCTTCTAAAATACTTTCCACTCAATCAATCTGCCAAATTAAGTAGCAGTATCACTAGCTTCCACCAAGATGATGATGAATCATTACACGTAGCATAGGATAGATACAAAGCTCTCCTTCAGAGATGCCCACATCAGCGGAGCAAACAAACAAGTTGTCGATCAAAGTGTGCTTGAAGATTTCGAAAGTGTTACACCAACCGAAGTATACTAACCCTTAGAGAAAGCAATTAACAAGAACGTTGCTTATAATCCTTTAAGAAACAAACCCATTTCTAAAGGAATTCATCAAGTAGGCTTTTAACGATAGTTGCAGTTTAATTAGAATCCCTAACCAAATGATTCAAACAATTGCAAGTAGAAATGAAGAAAATTCCAACACGATGCAACACATGTGGAGATTCTTACAAGACCAATAAATATTCACAAAGCATGATGATGGTTAAAGATGTTGACTACATAGAAGGTCAAAGCAATTGGTACAATAACAACTCGAATTGGAAGAGCAATTCAAGTTATAGGGAATGCGGCAACAAGCAACCATCCTCTTGATTCAATAATAGGTCACCCTACCTAAAACAGAAACCACCATACCAAGGTCCAAGCAGTAGTAACCAAGACCGTGGAGCATTATTAGTGTAAGACTTATGCAACAATTGTTGATAACCACACAAGCCGCAGATAAATACATTTGAAAATCTGATTGAAGAAACGAGTAAAGGTTCCAAAGAAATGAAGTTGATATCAATAGCAACAAAGCATCATTACCAACCATTGAAAATCAAGTGGGTTAGATAGCATAATGGTATCTTCAAACCCCATGGTGCTTTGCCTAGCAAAACTGTGACAAACCCTAATACACAAGTAAAGGACATCACCATAAGAAGTGACACAACCATAAAAGGTGATGCACTTGCATTACAACCAATCTTGAAAGAAGGTGAATCAACATTTCAAGTAATGCAAGTGAAAAACCAAGCAACCTATTAATGTTGAAGATTCAACCAAGAAATATGTATCACCACCACCTAATGTTCCACCACCTTCATATTTTGATCATTTCAAGAAAGAAACAAATTGAAGCACAATATGGTGAGTTCCTAGGGTTGTTCAAACAACTCCACATTAACTTGCCATAGTGCAAACTCATGCTTATGCTAATTCTTAAAGGGTGTATTGTAAAACAAAAAGAAACCGAAGGAGTTATAACATTTAGTTTTAAATGAGAATGCTATTCATCTTCAAAACAAACTATCTCAAAAGATGACCGATTCAGGAAGCTTTGCCATACATTGTCAAATATCCAAGAGGCACCGTAGAAAATATATTGGTTAAAATTGAAAATCTGTATTTCTCATTAATTTTGTGATTGTTGACATGAACGAGGAAAATAATGTTCCTCCTATCCTATGTCGACCTTTCTTAGCAACCGCTCGAGCTCTCGTTGATGTTTGCACTGGCAAACTTACACTTCGAGTGGATGAGGAACAAGTAACATTTGGCGTAGGACGATACATGACACATCCTCAAAATTATGATGATTCACTCTATTACATTAATGTATGTGATTCAATCATAAGTTGTCATTTTAAAGAACCCTCGAAAATAAAGATTGCAACACTCAATTAATAGAAATCCAAACAAACAAGAATAAGCAATTCCAAAACTAGTTGAAGAAACATTATCTCATCAAGAAGCATATGAGATCGTTGAACAAGAATTAGAACCTAAAGCCAAATTGTCTATCGAAGATCTACCAGTTTTAGAACTCATAGAACTCCAGTCTCACTCGAATATGCTTTCTTGAAAACACATTTTAACTTCCTATCATTATCTCATTCATCTTATTCTACGATGAAAAGAAAAATCTACTCAATGTGCTCAAGGCCCATAAATGAGCAATAGCTTAAAAAATCATGGACATTAGGAAATCAATCCATCCTTTTGCACTCACAAAATTTTAATGGAAGAGAACTTCAAATTTGTCATTCAACCTCAAAGATATTTAAATCCGATCATGCAAGAGGTTGTGACGAAAGAAGTAATCAAATTGTTAGATGTCGATTTGATTTACCCTATCTTTGTACGTTTAAATGACACATTCAATTAAATGTATTTGTTATAACAAGGAACTTATGTGTAGTTAAACCAATTACTACAATAGTGCTACAAACAATATTTCCCGGTATGTCATCACGTGTGAAACTACTCTTAATACCAAGTGAGTTTTCTTGACATTGTTCGTTAATCGTCTATGTGATTTTGATCGCTTCAAAACTTACCCACCCAGAAACACCACTAAGGAAGAAATCTTACAGTATTGACAAAGGTCCCTAAGTCAAGTTTGAATCCGGCCCAAAAAACAAACGATTAAACCATCACCCTCGTATTATTGGACCATAAACCCATTCATGAGATGGGAGTTGTTTGACTTGAAAGAGAAATCCTGAGTGGTTTCACTCACAACCAAAATCTTTTTCGATATTCTCGCCCTTCCCAAATAAGAACAAAAGCATCTCTGGTATAGTAACTAACGCTATTTCTTGTATGAAATCAGCAACAACATTTACATTATTAATTAATTAATTTTATTATTATTGTTATTATATCGCCGGCCAAGCAATGGACACTTGTGCTATTAAACTAATTCCACGTAGTATACATACATAACCAATTAAAACCTGATTGACCCCTGTTTTCTTCCTAGAATCCCCCGAAACACTTACCCTCTGGCTCGATAATATCATCACCATGAATGATTTGCTCAGCGTAAGTTCGATTCTACATCTTAATTTCGAACTTTTAGCTTGATTGAATGAGTTTTACCTTTCCTTTACGTGTTCATTTTGAGGGTTTTGTCTGATTGCTGATAAGTGATCGGAGTTCATGAAAGCGATGTGAATTTTTTGTAACGTGTCGTATCACTTGTTCGTATTAGGGTTTTGTTTGGTTGATGATATTAAGGTAATTCTTGTTCATGTTGATCGAAATTGAAGTTTCTTTACTTAATTTGGGAATGTGATTTAGCTTTTTGATATTCTTTTTTCTGGTGTTCGTGTTCTTCGTTCATTGATTCTGAATATGAACTAACGTTATTAGAAGTTGTATCTGGTTATCTTCACTCTGATTGATAACAATTTCTTTTGTTTGATCGTGATTAAGATAGAAATCGAATTCGGAATTGTTTTTATTTGTTTGTTTCATATATCTTTTTTATCTTTCCATTATTATATCTTGTGAACTTGCGTCCTGATGAGCTAGTATGTGAGTGTTGCCGACTCATAAATCTTATCCGAATTCATAGTACAATCGCGATAAATAATGTTTTGATGAATGAACAAAGGTGGATGAATTTATTGTGTTAGTTTGTGTGATATAAATTGTTGAAGAAATTGTCCGTGATGAATTTCTTGTAATACTTATGTAAATGATAACCCCACATATGACATAACTTCAAGCAACTAAGAAAAACTTATTCAAACATTAACGTGAAGAAACAAAAGTGATGTCGGAGATTTTTTTTTTTTCTTTTTTGTTTTTTTCAGTTATGGTTAAAACCTTTATTTTTCTGCCTCTAAGTTTACTAGCCTGTAAAATTTAGTTGCCTAAAGCTCTAGTTTTTCCTTAATAAATTTTTGGGCTGCTCTTGTAGATGAATAAACGCACCAATTGAATAGTATTCAAATTGTTGTTACGATTGTTATAACTATGGATAAATTACTAAGCTCACTGCACGAATACATATTTTTTTTCTGACAAAGGTATGTATATGTTACAATTGTAGAATTTTTCATGTTTTAGGAGTCGTTTGCGAGTGATGCCCGAGAGCTTCCTCCAAAGGATACGAGTATTCAGATGAGTTCAAGGATGCCAAGGAGTAACTCCGACACGGGAATGGAATCCTTTAACAAACAGGTATACTATACTATCATCCCTATTGTACTTTACAACACAATAATCTTAAGCTCATTTTAATTATTTCTTCTTCAAATGTAGATACAAGATATTGAGAAACAAGTTGATAAACTTTCAGTTTACTGAAAAAACTTAAGGTATGAATATCAACATACAACGATTCGATAGACGAACTGGAGATTATGAAATGTTGATAATCGGTTTATCAGGATTCGAACGAGGAGTCAAAATCTGTGACAAAGGCGTCTGCCATGAAAGGTTGGTTTTTGATTATTGTCATTGATTTTTGTATTTTAGACATATGATTATCTGACATGACAATCACCTGGATTCCAGCAATTAGGAAACGTATGGAGAAAGACGTTGATGAAGTGGGAAAGATCGCGCGTAATATAAAAGCAAAAATAGAAGGAATCAACAAGAGGTATTGCTTGTTTTTGGACTTGGTAAAATGGGCGGGTCAGGCGTGTAATGCGTTAAACGGGCTTCAGGGTAAACGAGTTGTAGGTTAACAATAACACTTCGTTTGATGTTTGATTTGACCCTGTTGACTGGTTTCGTCATATTATTCTACTAATCAGAGATTAAAAATTATTCAAATTGACCATTTCATAAATAAATGGATCGAAATTGCCACCTTTACTGTTTATTTCATTTCGTTTACTTTATCATCTCAATTCTATGCCTGCAGAACTTGGCCAACAGACAAAGACCAGGTTGTGGTCCTGGGACTGGCGTTGACCGCTCCAGGTCAAATGTGACAAAGTATGTTTGACTTATCTTGTCATTGGCTTTTTATGTATATTAATATGAAGATACAATCGCTGACTTGGCCATAAGTTGACTCAGTGAGTCGAGTTTCAGGTTATTTTTTGGTCGATTAAACTTGCATCCGAATGCAAAACCGTTCTTAATCAGCTATTTTCATTCTGAATTTGCAGCGCTTTGACCAAGAGGTTCCGGACATAATGACAGAATTTCAGGTACAAAATAAATTCTTTTAATGCACTAGGTTTTTTGGTTAATCAGTCATCGGTATATAAGATGTACGTATTCAGACTTTAAGGCGAAAGATTGATGATGAATATCGTGAGGTTGTTGAAAGAGAGTTATTACAGGTTTGATTTTACACTCAAGTCAAGTAGAACATTTGACCCTTTAGAGTCAAATGGCTTCATGTGTTAGAATTTTTATAGTTCATACTGTATTGATGGAGTTTCCTATGATATTTGGTCATCTAAACTCAAATAACGAGCAGTTACTGGAACCCGGCCCGATGAAGAGGTGAGCCAGAATTCAGAACTAAAGTTTATGATTTAGTATGCATTTATCTATGCTGGCGTTACGGATTGTTTTATGTGCTGCAGACTATCAACAACCTTATAGAAACCGGAAATAGTGAGCAAATTCCAGAATGCAATGAAAGAAATGGGTCGAGGACAGGTAAGCCCGTTGTTTGAACCACCAGGTTTTGCTTGCTAAAATGCCAAGTTCGAATATAGATCAGATATCCGCACTTGTATCTTCAGGATATTCGACCGTAACCCTTTTAGAGCTAAAGTTAATATTTTATCGTTTTGATCTCTTGAAACTAAAACACTACTCAAATTGTCCAGATTGTCTTCATAAACCTATAAAGCTAAATTTAATGTTTCAAGTTTTGTTTGTTACAGTTCCAACCCAAACCGACCGTTAACAATAAATCTCACTCATTTGAGTTTAATAACCTCGTGTTACCAAGTAAATGGGTGGAAATCGCCACTCTGGCATATGCGAGTGGGTTAGGGATTTTTTATTTTTTTTTCACATTAGTATTGACCTCGGATGTCATTAAAGGTACTTAACACATTGGAAGAAATTCAAGAAAGACACGACGCCGTGAGGGAAATCGAGAAAAAACTTCTCGAGCTCCATCAGGTAACTTTTCAACTTAAACCCGATAGTTGAGTCGTGTTTCCCAGCGTGTGATCAACGCATAGGGGCATAATTTGCTGATAAAGACTTGTTGACATTGCCAGATATACCTTGATATGGCTGTTCTTGTGGAGGCTCAAGGAGACCTATTGGATAACATCGAAAGCCAGGTACATTTTCGCCTTAGGAGAACCTTTTTGGGAGAATTAAGTACACAAATCCGAGTCAACCATGCTTTGTTGACTTGTACATTGTGCAATGGTGGTTGCACAATGCTTAGGATTTGTCAAATTAAGCTCCAAGCAAAGGTCTAAACTTGATTTTTATTAGCAATAAATAAAGCAATACCTATGTCTGCATAATGCAATAAAACTTTTCCTATGCTTAGTCACTTGTACCTAGTGCAACAAAGTGTACCATTTTCTCGGACTCTACACTTGAAGCTCTGTTAAAGGGCTTGATAATGATTTGTGTCGTTTTCTGGACGACGATCGTTGATTCAGGTAACGAATACAGTCGATCACGTCCAATCGGGGACAAGTGCATTACGAACCGCAAAGAAACTACAGATCAAGAGTCGAAAATGCATGTGTTTTGCAATATTTTGCTGTTAGTTATAATAGCAATAGTTGTTGTTGCTGTTATTAAGCCATGGGAAAGTGGCAAGGGAGCTTGACACTTTATATTTTTAAACACATGTCCAGTCCAGTGTGCGATTTTTTTTAATTAACTTTCATAAATAACTAATGTATCCGTGTGGTTACAAAGATTATATTGCTACATAATAGGGCTATATTTATAAGACTAACCTTATGAGTTGTAACAACTACTGATGGTGGTTATTCATACGTTATTGAACTTTACGTGTGAAGATTTTACAAAAATTTTGTTTATCTAAGTGTCAGATATTTTTGAACGGTTTTATTAACATCAAAAAAATACTAGCCGCCAACCAGCAATACAACCACCCAACAAACAAAAACATAAAACAAATTATACTTCAAAAATTCTCCCTCTTAATCCAGACTAAATGCTTCATTTTAGCCCGGTTTTTAATTTATAAGCAACTTAAAGATTTAATTTAGTTATGACTTTTTAATCTAGACGTAGGCTTCAGATATAACATATAAATCGGAAGTTAAGTTCAAGCTAAGCTCAACATATATTAAACTCTATACCTATAAACTCGAACTTAATCTCAACTAACTTTATAAGTTTGAGTTTTGTTTTTGTATTACTCCGTTATTATGTGTTGAATAAAGATTATGTTATAGCTAATATATATTTACAATTATAGTAAAATATGTATATTTGAATATTTATTAAGAAAATGTTCAAATACAGTCTTTTACAACTAAAAAAAATGTAATAAGTAATCTCAACCATCTATACTAAATTAATGGTTGAGATCAAAGTATGGAGAAACTTTTGTTAGAGTGGTATTTTCAGAAATAAACATTTTTGTTAGTTTTCCTATTTTTTAAAAACGTTAATAACTTTTATATACGATATTATTTTTTATAAAATTTGCATCGTTATAACGAGTGTTTTTCATCTTTAAAACGAGTACAATATTGTTATATAAAAATATAAAAAAATTACGTTATTAAGTTCATATAATGCTATTGTGTTTTTAATGCAATTTATTATACCTTTTTGTCACTTATTGTGTTTTTTAATACTATTATATTTTTCTAAAATGGTGAATTTAAAAAATATATATAATGATGGAATAACATTTATATGTATTTTTAATATGTAAAATACAATAATATATTAAAAATTAATCAATTAATAGATTATAAACAATGAAAAAAAACACAATTTCTCATTGTATCTTTTGATCGACATTGTGTCTTTTGATCGTTATTGTATTATCGTGAACACTATAAGTTTTGAAAAATAAATTAGTAAAATAACATCATTGTGTACTTTAATGATAAAACACTGTTAGATAACAAATTTATATAATCTACTAAATAAATAACTAAAATAACACATCGTGGTATATTCAATACTATAAGTTTTAACAAAATACACTGGTGAAAGTATTTCATTGTGTAAATGATAGATAACAAGTTATAATATATAAAATAATAATAAAATTAACACAAAATGATCTAAAAGATAAATGATTGACACACATAATAAATGGTATAAATATATGATACAATAAATTTATAAGACACAATAACTGATATATTTGATACAATTACCAAAATGCTATACTATAAACAATAAAAGAACACATGTCACACACACAATCATTCTTATCATATTTAGATTAAATATTATTTTTACTATTTTTGTTTTTAGTTTAACTATAAAAAAAAGATTTTCTTTATGTTTCTTTTAACAACCTTCTCAAAATGATGTTAGTGGAAAAAATATTTATCAAACTAGCATAGTTGTAAAAATATTTACAAAAATAATGTAGTTTGAAATTTATAATTTTCAATTCTATCCTTATTGCATACTTTATAAAAGTCTTTTTAAATTTTTTTTGAATTTTTTTTGAATTTTTTGGGATGATATCTTTAAAATTTAGAAATGTTTTTAAATATAACTTTTTTTATTTTTCCAAGTATATTTTCTATTTCCTCTAAAATGTTTTATAAAAATGACTATTAAAATATTTAATCATTTTATTAAGTATTAAATAGAAAGATATTTTACTTCTTTCAACTTTTTTAGATCGAATATTTTATTTCTTAAATGTTTTAGATAGAAATGTTCTTTATTTCTTTAATTTGTTTTAAAAAGGTGCTTAACAATGTTATGTTTAAAAAATGCATTTTTTCTTTAAAAAATCGTATTGCATTACAAGAAAAAAATGTTACAAACTATTTTCCAGATAAGTAAAAAAAAATTAGTGAAAACATGTATAAAAGTTAAAGAAAAAAGGTCTTGAAAAATAAAAATATATTGTTGTGTAACTGGATCGTGATATTTTATATAAGGGCTTTTAATGTATTTATTTATTTTAGAGGTGTTTTTTAACTTTATAAATAAATGTTTTTAAACAACTTTAAAAAATGCAAATAATATTTCGACTTATAAAAATTAAAAGAATTAAAAACATTTCCGTGTTAATTCAATAATCAAACAACTACTTCTTATATAATGCTTTTGAAAGAAAATAAAAAGTATTTCTGGAAACTATAAAAATTCTATTTGGAAAACATTTCTAAAAGTTGATGATATCATCCCTAAAATAATTTAAAGAAACACCTAAAAAGTATTTTTAAGTAGGCAATAACAACAAGATTATGAGTAAAAAAACAAAAAAAAGTTTTAAAACTACAACATTTTGATAAATATATTTCCAACTACAGGATTTTGGTAATTAAGTTTTACACCTACACAATTTTGAAAAGAAAAAAAAAACCTTTTATCAAGTAAATAAACTTTTGATTAGATGGAATGCTTAATTTTCAGAGCGATATTGAGAATATGTTCTTTTTTAATATTTTAAGTCGGTTGTTTAAACATAACCTCTTTAGGTTTTGTTAGCACTTTTTAATTAAAGATAATCTAATATAATAACAACAAAGTTTGACAAATTAAATTTCCACAAATGTTATTTAAAAAGTTTTGTCTTTTAAAAAACACTTAACTTTCATTAGGTGTTTTGATTAGATATAATATTTCTATAAATTTGTAGGTTTTAAAAACTAAATGAGACAAGTAAATCATATATAAATCTTAGTTTCTATTTAGTGGTCATCTTATACCAATTTGACTTAAATATATCAATTATGAAAATTCGTTATTTTTAATAAAAGTTTTCTTTTATCCAGTATTACATTCCAAAAGAAATCACTTATTAATAATCAATATTCATTTACCCCGTTTGATTTAAAAAAGATGGTATCATTTTTTAAGCTTTTGTGTTTATTTTTATTTTCTTTTTTACAAAATAAGCCGTTGTAAAAGCATGTAATTTATTTAAAAAAATTATTATAACTCTGAATTTTAATTAATTTCATTATAAAAATTATTTTGTTAAATGCACCGATTTTAAATTATTTTGTCTTTAAAAAACTTTGATGATTTAAAAAAACTTACTTTATAAAACTTTTTTTCTTAGAAATTACATTTATAAAATGGCCTCTTTCTTAAT
The DNA here is from genome assembly GCA_025506515.1 of Flaveria trinervia. Lineage (NCBI taxonomy): Eukaryota > Viridiplantae > Streptophyta > Magnoliopsida > Asterales > Asteraceae > Flaveria > Flaveria trinervia. The sequence goes on along the minus strand of CM046451.1, from coordinate 35,666,437 downwards.
TCATTATTTTTAATCTGAAAATTATTTAATAATATAATTACTAGTTAATGTAAATATTTAATAGGGGAGGAAAACGAGAAAATTAGAATCAAAAGGTCTAAAATTATAGCAAGTGTCCATATAAAAGTTTTCTTTTATTATAATAAACAGAGTGGTTAACTACAATATACCATTAAGAAATTTTAAATAAAAAGTGCTCTAAAACTAAAAAATATAAAAAATAATCTCAACTATCTATCTTTTAAATAATAGTTGAGATCAAATTATAGAAACAAATTTGTTAGAGTGATATTATAGTAATAACCACTTTTGTTAACTTTTAAACATTCCCCCATTTTGTTTAAACATACAACTTTTATGTACGACATTATTTATTAATAAATATTACATCATAAAAATGAATATTTTTATCTTTAAAAGAATAAGTACAGTATTATTATATTAAATATTTTTATGTTTTAGCTCATATATCGTCATTTGTATTTATACAGTTAATTGTCTCTTTTTCTTACTAATCGTGTTTTTTGAATGCTATCAGATTTTCTTAAAATGATAAGTTTTTTTAAAAAATATGATGGTGGAATAATATTGTTGTGTATCTCTAATATGTAATAATAAATTAACAATTACTTAATAACAAAACAACATAATGTCTCATTATATTTTTTTATCGTCACCATGTTATCTTGAACACTATAAATTTTAAAAAATACATTGTTGAAATAACATTATTATGTAATTCTAATTCTAAAACACAATAATAGATAACAACAAGTTAATAAATTTAATAAAAAAGAATAACAATAATAACAAATTCTGTTTTTTTTTCAAAACTAGGAGTTTTGAAAAAAAAAAGAAGTGAAACTATATCATTGTGTATTCAAATTGCAAAACACAATGATGGATAACAAGTTTACGTAATATATAGAAACAATAACATATATAACACATAATGACGTAAAAACATAAAATATAATAATTAATACATATAACAAATTATGTAAGAGCATTCATATCTCTTTCCTTAAAATTGTGTGATTGAAATCCTTAAATTAAATGGAATGGTTTTGAGCGGAGAAAAGAGAAAATATTACTGTTTATTTGTAAACTAGGGTACAACCCCGTGTATTATACGGGTTAAAACTAAAAATATTAAATAATTATTAATGAATAATAAGGAACTGTAAAACATTATTTTGATATAAGATATAACCGAAATTACATATAAGTAGTTACTTTGATTAACTGATAAAAAATATTATTTTGATAAAAATTTCATTTTTTATCTATATTTTATTGTTTAAAGATTCCGGGTTTGTTATGTAAAATTATTTTATATATAAAGAATGATTTTAAAATAATTTTATTTTTATAAAAAGTCTTGTTGTTTTAGAAAAAAATCATAGTTTTAGAAAATTTTGTTTTTGAAAACGTGTATATTTTAATCAAGTATTTAGTTTTTATTTAATAAAAATGTCTTTTAATATTATTGATTTAATAAGAACTTAGATTTAAAATATAGCGAGAACGAGAAAAAATTGGAAATTAATTATTTGATTTTTTAAAATGTAATAATAGTTTAGGCAGAAAAATAAATGGGAGAGTGAATGTGATAATGACATGTGTCAAAAAGTATAAAAGTTTATTCGTATAGATTCGAACTGTTAAACATTTATAATTATCTATTATAATAAAAGAAACTTTTAAGATAACACTTGGCATATCTAATTTTAATTTTTTCGCTTCTCTCTCTTATTAAACAATTACCTTAAATACTTAAAATATTATTTATTTTCTTTTGAAATTAATTTTTTTTTCAATAAATTAAGAAACAAATGTTTTTATAAATGATTTTTTTATAAAACAAAAAAACTAAAATTAGGAGTTATAATAAGAAAATTTTAATATTGATATTTTTTTAAAACGGTTTGTTTTGCAATAACCGACGGTGTCGAGTGGAAGGGTTGTTGCTCAGCGGATAAAAGTTACTCTATGGATAAATGAATGTTTATTAAAATTATAAATATATATAATATAATATAATTCACTAATGTTATTTTTGTCATTGTTTTTATATATTATAAATTTGTTATCTATCATTATGTTTTACAATTATAAATATATAATAATATAATATAATTCACTAATGTATTTTTTAAAATTCATAATATCTATTATAATAAAAGAAGGTTTTAAGATGTCACTTGGTACAATTTTAGACCATTTAATTTTAATTTTCCCGCTTCTCTCTCTTATTAAACAATTACCTTAAATACTTATATCTTTATAATAAAAGAAGGTTTTAAGATGCCACTTGGCACAATTCTAGACCATTTAATTGTAATTTTCCCGTTTCTCTCTTCTATTAAACAATTATCTTAAATACTTATAATATTATTTATTTTCTTTTGAGAATAAAAATTGTTTTTCAATAAATTAAAAAAGAGATAAAAAAACTAAAATTAGGAGTTATAATAAGAAAATTTTAGTATTGATATTTTTTTAAACGGTTTATTTTGCAATAACCAACGGTACCGAGTGGAAGGGTTGTCGCTCAACGGATAAAAGTTACTCTAAGGATAACAAAAATGTTTATTAAAAATGCAGTTAGGGTTAAAAACAAAAGTTAAAATAATGATATCGTTGTTTTATTACTTAAATGATTACTCATATGCAATTTCAATCATACCATTTAATAATTATTACATTTTCATTACTAATTACTTAATATTTTAGTTATTCAACCCATGTAATACATAAGGTTCTAACCTAGTTTTTAATATTTGAAAATAGTTGTTAGTGAAGAAGAGAAAAAAGGTAAATGATAAACGTATAAAAAATATTTTTTAATTAAAAAGAAAGAGAAAAAATAATAGTTTTTAGTGTAATTATAATGGTAAAAATAATGAATGGGATGTGAATGCTCTAAAATACATGAAACAATAAACTAATATGTAATACAATGAACGTATAAAACAAAATGAAGTGATTTATTTGATACAATAACCAAAATGTCATCATTTTAAAAAAAAATAAAAAAAACACGTGTTATGCTCATAATTATTCTTACATTTTTAGATTAAATCATCTTTTTAATATAAAACTACCCTATACTATTTATATAGTCAGCATATACATCAACTATTGTTTTCTTTGTATAAGAGCATATTCAACTAATTTACTAGATTTTGTAAATTATTTTATCACATCAGCAACATGTTGGTCCTTAAGATATTTCTAGTAATCAATTCATTATTCACTCGATCTCACCTTTTCGAAATATAATCACGTTTAATATTTATTTTTTTATAACTAATTTTAGTTTTAGAAATGTTTAATTTTGATATTATATTAATAGACACAATAAAGTTCTCAGACACACGCAAAGTTAAAAATATAATCACATCTGTACATGAATATTATACAAATACTTAAATGTTATACAAAAAAACTTAAACATAACAAAACACTTATGTTATAAATAAATAATTATTTCATAAACGTCTAATAAGATTATATTACAAAATATTTATAACTATATGCAATGTTTATTATGGTTTTTCGTAGTTAAGAAAAAGAAAAAAATATAAAATTAAAAATGGTTCACACCTTCGTCAGTGAGATCGTCCCCATGGATTTTTGTTCGTTGTTCTGTCTTGGGCCGGTCACAAGACTAATATGATTATAATATTATTGATAAAAGTTACTCAAGTTTATCATGAAAATTCAAGAAAACCTCAGAAATTAAGTTATCTAACTATAATTGTTGTTTATAAACTTTTATTTTTAAACTAAATAAGTGTCATATATGTATAATTATGTAGGTGGCAAATGCAGTGGATCACGTACATATGGGCGCGGACGCCCTAACAACAGCTAAAAGCTTACAAAAGAGATCGAGAAAATGCATGATGATTGCAATCACTTTGCTCCTCGTGATAGCAATCATCATCATTCTCTCCATCCTTAAACCATGGAAGAAGAACTAATCTATCAACAACTTTGTTTAAAAAATTAATTATTTTTCAGTATTTAAATAAGGTTTTCAACTTGAATCATTTTTCAAAATTTTGTTGAGCTGATTGCTTATGTTCCTTAGTTGTATTTTACAACATACGGAATTTTGGGCTTTGCAAATCGAACCTCTTAATTTGTTACATTCTTTTATAAAAAGTTACAATATTATGTAGATGCAAAATGTCTAAATTCATAAATGTTTTGGTTAAATGAAAATAGAGTAAGCAATAAGTTACAGTTTTCGTCCCTCTGACAAAAATAACATATTTGGTTTGATAGTTTAATTTGTCTCAATGATATTTCATTTGGTTCGATTCAAAGTAGATGTAATTTTGCTAGAACATTCTCGTCATCTTGAAATTGATAATCCTCTTGACACAACCCTAGTTGTTGATTTGAGCATTGATAATAGTTTCTTGTTTAAGTTGAATATCCTCTAGAGGAAGGTGAATATCGATGGTTCATAGTAATATGATGACGTTCCTTCATCTTGATAGTGTGTCATCATATGCTAATTCTTCCTAATAGTGACCACATCCTTAAGCTTTCCAAAATTTCCATATCTTTGCATGTAGTCTTACTCTCGGCATTGAGTATGCACATGAAATAGAATTTTTTTTAGTTGGAAATTAAAAGACAAATGTACAATCATACTTTGAAAAATATGTGTTATATAATAATGTCTCCACTGTTCGTTTATCAATCCAGACAACACTTCAATCCTTAAGGAGGAAACCAATTACTGGAAAAAAATCTTTGCTCAAATCTAAGAATTTTCCTTAGATTGAGATTTAAATTCATAATCTCTTTATATTTATATATCATGATTATCTTATTTTAACTTAGACTAAATATCATTGGTAAATGAATTTTTTTAACATTCATATGAATGGAGTTGACACGAATTTAATTGGTGTAAGCACTAAGTACATCAACATGAAAACTCACTATATTCATGACAATATCTAGACACTAGAGATAATAAGCATGTGAGGGAAAGTCCTGCCAAAACAGGGAACACCATAGATAAAAACAAACAAATAAAAATAAAAAATTAATGCAAAAATATTTTTGTGTTGTAAGCTTTTGATTAAAACAATAAAGACAAAATAAAATATTCAATATACATACTAAACGAACTAGCTTCCAGGCAACAATGTCATTTTGACAACAATCACTGGGTTATTCAAACACCCAAATATTTTACGTAGTCAGGGTAAGTAGTATCATATCCAAATATGCATGTGATTATTGTTGCTTTTCTCATTTTTGATAGAATTAATGTCAAACTATTGTTGAACATCATGTACATAATAAACTAAGAATCAGAAAAAAAGACTAGAGGTGCTTTTTTTTTGTGAGAGATATTTCACAATGTGGTTGAAGTGCCAAATATGAGATACAAAAGATCAAATCTAGGTTCTTATTGTTATGAAAGTGTAAACTTAACTATTTATCGCAATATTGATTTGAATGGACGTGCAAATCCTAGTTCAACTTTACCACTAACCTAATCACAACCTATATACTCACATATCCAACATCATTCCTTAAACTACCTAGGGAGGGTGGCGTGTGAAAAACTGGCTCTTGCATTAACGTAGAACCAAACACACATAGATAGTTACTCACATTCACATGTTAGTGGCTTATGACTATTAATATGTTTATACATAATATCATTTGATAAAGTTATGTAACCATTTGTTAACTTGATGATAATGAGAAATGAGAATATTTCATTTATTACAAAGACATAACACAAAAACATAGTGCAGGATCGTTCAAGGGCTTGAACACAATTACAACACAACAACACAATGAGGAGATTAACTAAACTTAATCAAACAGTGAACTAGGTAACCAAAGGTGATGCAGAGAACACAAGTAAAGCAAGAGACAGAACAAGAGAGTATAGTTTTCAAGGGAGCAGTATATTGCTTTCTCAAGTTCTTTTACAAGTGTTACAAAGCATATAGAAAGATACAAGAACTTGGAATACTTATACTACAACCTACAGCGGCTATACTATGAAAGCCAGCTGGATACAATTGACTAGACACTAACAAAATCAATTGTAGGATCAAAAGGCATATCTGCCTTTTGACCTTGTGACTATGACATGCCATAGCTCACATCCTTATACATTACAAAAAGGATAAAGTACATAAAGTGGAAAGTTTCAGACTCAAGACCTCAATGTACAGTTACCAAAAGCATGGACCTTTTCACCAACTCTTGTAAGTTGGTGACTTATCAGAGACGCAGCGGAAAAGGTGCTTTATGGAACAGTACATCAGATAAAGCATGTGTACTAAAAGTCTTCGGAAGAAATCTGTCTTCATAGGTTGAAGCTTCGGAAGACTTTGTCTCTTCAAGCTTCGGAAGACTTCATGTTAGGCTTCGGAAGATATTGGTCTTGGCTTCGGAAGATATTACACTTAGAGTATTTTCTAATGCTTTGTGTAATTCTTCCGAAGCATTCTTCACTTCAGTACTTAGTGCATGTTGCTGAAACACTTAGGCAGTTTTGGGTTGCATCAGACTTCAGGAATCCTTACAAACTCCCCCTAGGCTGATGCTACCAAAACACTTAGAAGATCTTTAAATGTTTGTAGTCTTCAGAATAATCAAGACCATCCTTTCTTCATTTGATGGTCAGGATCATCAAGACTCTCATAGTATCTTCTCATTTCAAAGAGATCATGCAGAGGTAAGTTGATTATGTCTTGCCATGAGTAGACATTTTCAACACCTTGATCTCTGATAACATTCCATCTTTCTGGATTGGTAGAGTAAGTCCAGGATAAGATGGGTGTCTCGGTTGCTAGAGGAGCCACTTGCATAGGAGTTGATTGGGCTGCCTCATCATGCACTTCCTCAGGTTGATCTGATTCAGCCTGGGGTGTAGAGGTAGATGACTTTGGCTTCTTCTTTTTAGTCTTTGGTTTAGAGGCCATTTTCTTCTTCCTCTTTAATGTCTTTAACTGAGAGACTGGTCTGCAGCACCATGTTGATCATCAGTGTCTTTCTCAGTTGGGTGTTCCTCCCTCACAGGTTCAGAAGGAGAGGGAGTTTGACCCTGTCTTGGATCAGAAGATGAAGTTTGCTGAGGCTCAGCTGGAGGTTCTGGTTCAGGTGTCTCTGGTTGTTCAAACTTGACCTCCACTTCAGGTGGGACTTGACTTGGAAGAGAGTGCAAGTCAATGAGTTCACCACTTTTAATCTTCTGCTTGATTACCCTTATATGCTCATCCATTGTAGATAGAGACATGGGACCAAGTCTCCTTCCGGAGAATCCATATGACTTCAAGAAGCTCATCATTCTTTGTCTGTCAGCAGACTTCTTTGCATTCTTTTGAATGATGGCTCTTGACTTTGCAGCTTCTTCCCTTAGCTTCCTTTTGTTGTTTTTCTTTCTTTGACTAACTCAAGCTCAAGTTGCTTTAAGTACTCGAACTCAATGAAGTCATAGGACAGGGGAAGAAGTGTATTTGCCTGATAGAAGCCTGTGGCACTCAGGTAGTTTATCATTTTGATTCTATCCTCTTCTTTATCTACCTGAGGTTCTTGTGGAGCCACATCTTCCTGTGCAGGACTTTCTTGAACTGGAGAGAGAGTGGGAGTATGCTTGTGAAGTCTTTTCTGTCTCCTCTCCTCTTTGAATTGGAGAAGTAACCTTGCATCCTCTTTCTCCTTTATCTCTCTTGACACTTCCATGTCAGCCAGTTCATTCAACTCTTCTAAGGGGAGGGAGATGATTTCATCAACATCATAGTTCCTGGTCTGTAAATAATTAATCCTGACTGCCCTTTGTTCATCATTTTGAGTATTTGGTCTGGGGGCAGCCCTGATTGCAGCTTGCATGAATTTTGATGACCCAGAAGAACTTTCTCCCCTTAGCCTCCTTTTCCTCTCTCTCTTCCTCCTCAATTTCCTCAGGAGTCATTATCCTTTTCCTTTGTCACCAACAGACCTTTGTGACTCAGGGTGGATTGAGGCTTGGCCTTCATTGCTTGGTGTAGCTTCCATGCTCTGGCCAGAGAGAGGCTGAGAAACACCTTCACCAGCAGGTGTCTCAGATGGAGTTTGGACCTCTGCAGCAGTTGTTGATGGTGAGACAAGGGTCTCAGGTTCTGCCACTGGGCCTTCAGCCAAGGTTTCCCCTATGAAACTAATCTTAGGGTCCACCTCAACATCCAGTTGACCGATGACATTGCCTGATTGCCTAAGTCTCCTTCTTAGAGAGAACTCTGCAAGGATCCTGTCTTGGATTCTTTGAGCCAGCCTGTCAGCTTGTCTAGATTTGCTTGGATTGACAAGTGGCATGTTGACTAAATCCAGTCCTTCATAGAAGCTCAGGCTTTGGAACTGAAAGACTTCTTGTTGACCTTGAACTCTGTGAAGTATGAGGGCTCTTCTGTCATCATCATACCTCCATCTGATGATGTAGTTGCCAGTTCCATGTGGTGGAGATGAGACAGCCCTTGGTATACCTTCCTCAAAGAGACTCCTGATGAGAGAGTCTATAGAGTCCACATTAATGTGAACTTGAGGAAGTTGCTGAGAATGCACAACAGCAAGTGAGGATGGTGAGTCCTCTATGTCCATTCTCTTTGAAGAACTCCCAGGTTCTGTGGTTGTGATAACTTTCTCCCCCTTTTTGGTAGCATCACCCACTTGCATAGGTGAGCTGGAGGATAAATCAATCACTTCCACAGGTTCTTGTGTTCCTGGTTGAGCTCTCCTAAAGGTCTCTCAGCTAGTTTTTCCTGCAGATATGAAATCTGGAGTTGCTGATCATTGACCCTGTTTTGCAGGGTAGTCACCTGAGATTCCAAGTGACTAACCTTAGAGACTAGATAGGTGCATGTTTGTGACAATTGTTGTACCTTTAGTCTCAAATTTCCCTCATCTTCATCAGAAGAATCACTGGGGGATGAGAGGATTGGACCAAAGTCCCTTCTCTCACCACCAGCTTGAGTTTCTTGGCTGCTGGTTTTCCTCTGCTCACTGGCAACCTCAGTTAAGATGCCAATGGGCTGAGTTGCCATGGTTGAGGTCTTAATGATGTAATCACTTTCAAAAGTGAGAGCTCTTCCATATGGACATCCTGAACAGGTTCAGATGTGTCCACCTCAGTAATAGGTGACTGATGAGGGATAGACTGAGGAGAGTCAGAGGTACTCATCTCTCTTTGAGTAGGGGAGGAGAAGAGAGACTCATGGTACTCACTGAATCCTAAGTCTTCATCAGTGTAAAAGGATAGGTTGGGAATTGGTTGGTTAGATCCAAAGGCTGGGGATGGTAGCTATCCCCTGAAGGTTGTTCACTGAGTGTTGAGACTCAGAGTGAAGGCTTACAGTTGTTGGGCTAATGAGCTCATCAGGTGAGCTTGAGGAACCTCAGCCCTGATAGGTAAAGTAATGGGAGTGGTTTGCTCCTCAGGAGAAGTGGGAGCTCTGGAGTCCACTTCTTCCTGTAAGGTTGAGTATTTGGGGCCTGCACAGACTCAATAGCCTGAGCAGGGGTTCGTTGGGATTTTCTTTTGTAGGTGATGAATATTGGAGGTTGTGAAGAGGGTAGGAGAGCAGTAGGTGTGGGTTCAACACTAGCTTGGACTGCTATGTTGTCACCTTGAGCAATGAGCTCTAACATTTTTGGGACTAGGGCTGTTTCTACCCCTGAGAAGCCTACAGTTGGCTTCTTCATAATTTTAAAGATGCCGGGCTTCATCTGTCCCAGTTTAAGAATATTGCCTGTTTCCCTCAACTGTGAGCCCAGTTCACAGTTAAGAATGTGTTGAACATATCTAGGAAACATGTAATATTCTAAGGAGTCTAAGTTTGCAAGTAAATTAGTATAAACAAATTGTGAATACCTGAACTTGACCCCTGAACCATCCCATGAACTATAAAGGAGAGATCCTCAGGAATCTGGTCCCATCCACCATGCTTGTTTGATAAGCTGTGGATAACCACATGGAGCAGGTATTTCCACTGGGATGAGACCTTCCCTTTCCTGAAGGTCTTTACAGAGAAATCTCCTTCATAGCCCATCTGCTCGAAGGAATGATTAACCGCTTCTTTTGGAAGAACACTTCACCTGCTTCATCATCCAGCTGAAGATGTCGGTTGATGATGGCCGGAGTGATGAAAATTGTTCTCCCCTGCACTGTGGCAGACAGTGCCTTCTCCCCATCCATAATGACCTCTTGGCAGGTCTTCCAGAATTCAAGCAAATGATCCTCATATAGAGGAGGATCAATGGTTAGGGAGGTGAAGTAGTGAGACAAAGACAAGAAACGGCAAACCTCTGAGAAATGAGGATCTTTGTCAGAGCATAACAGAGCAACCTGATTGTGTTGTCTGTGTAGCTGCATGGCAAAGTGAGGATCATTTCTGTGTGTAAGGTCAGCCATTGTGAGGTAGCTCAGAGATGAAGAGAAAAGAATGGGAAGTAAATTTCAGAGAGAAAGCTTTGGGTTTTAGGTATGGAAGAAAAGCAGATGATAGAAGAGGGGGGAAACCGTTGGGTTTATAGAGAGAAGGATTTCAGATAAAGTTTAATGAAAGAGGATAAACTTTGAAATCCGTATGTCGGTCCCACCTCTGAAAAAGTAGTTTACCTTTTTGCTCAAAAAGTAGTTTTCTTGGAATTCGAAAAGCTTCCGAAAGTAATTTGTCTTCGGAAGTTTGATTGAAAAAGCTTCCGAAGCTAAAGTGACTTCGGAAGAATTTTCCTGAGAGTCTTAAAGATTTATGCTTCGGAAGAGAAATAAACTTTGGATGCTTTGTATAAGAATGAACAAAGCTTCCGAAAGTAATTTTTGCTTCGGAAGGAAAAAGTCCTTAAAAATGAATAAGTGTCTAAGTTGAGAATTTTAAGCTTCGGAAGATAATTTTGACTTCTTCCGAAGGTAAAATTTCTTAGACAGTCATTTATTTTGAAGACATATTTTTCTCCGAAGGTAAAATGTTATCTTCCGAAGTATCAGAAAATTTTCAAGAATCTAAGGAAAGTCTTCAAAAAGAGTTTTTCATTCAAAGAAAACATGAGCTTATGAAAGTGATGAACTAGACAACTTAGGACACATATTTTTTAAGAAGAAATAATTAGAATTAGTTTTAAGAAAAAATCTACTCAAAGTTATCATCCCAATAGCTGATATCAGATACTTAAATCTCTGTTCATCAAAAGCTTTTGTGAACAGATCAGCATATTGTTCATCTGTGTGAACTTTGACTAGTTTAATTAACCCCTTTTCATAGTTATCTCTTATTAAATGATACCTGATGTTGATGTGTTTGGTCCTTGAGTGCTGCACAGGGTTCTCAGTGATAGAGATAGCACTGTTGTTGTCTATGTGGATAGGAGTCTCTTTGAAGTTAAATCCGTAGTCTAGCATCTGATTTTGAATCCAAAGCACTTGAGCACAGCAGCTTGCAGCAGCAATGTATTCAGCCTCAGCAGTTGATGCAGACACACAGGTTTGTTTCTTGCATTGCCATGAGACAACCCTTCCACCAAGAAATTGACATCCCCCAGATGTAGACTTTGCAGTCATGTTGCAACCACCATAATCACTGTCTGTATAGGCATACAGATTGAAATTAGAATTCTTTGGATACCATAAACCAAGTGTTGAAGCACCTTTGAGGTATCTTAAAATCCTTTTCACAGTGATTAAGTGAGACATCTTAGGATTAGCTTGATATCTTGCACAAATACATGTAGCAAACATGATATCAGGCCTGCTAGCTGTAAGATACATAAGAGACCCAATCATAGCCCTGTATAAGTGCTCATCTACACACTCCCCCTCAAGATCTGGACCAAGGGAGTGGTTTCTGGCTATGGGTGTCTTAGCAGTCTTACAATCAGTCATGTTGAACCTCTTGAGTATATCTTGAACATACTTTGACTGACTTATGAAAATGCCATCTTCAACCTGCTTCACTTGAATTCCAGAAAGAAATTAAGTTCTCCCATTGAACTCATTTCAAATCTATCTTTCATCAGCTTTTCAAAGTCTTTGCAGAGCCTTGAATTGGTTGAGCCAAAGATGATGTCATCCACATATACTTGAACTAGCAGAATGTCGTTCCTTGTCCTTTGATGAAGAGAGTTCCATCTATAGTACCTCTCCTGTAACCATGTTTACAGAGATACTCAGACAGTGTCTCATACCACTTCCTGGGTGCCTGATGCAGCCCATAGAGAGCTTTGTCAAGCTTGCAGACATAATCAGGATGATCAGGATCTACAAAACCAGGTGGTTGTTTGACATAAACCTCCTCATCAATCACTCCATATAGAAAGCACACTTTACATCAAGTTGGTAGACCTTGAAGTTCTTGGATGCAGCAAATGCCAGGAATATCCTAACAGCTTCTAGTCTAGCTACAGGAGCAAAGACATCAGTGTAGTCAATCCCTTCTTCTTGTGTGTATCCTTGAACAACTAGTCTAGCCTTGTTCTTGATGATGATTCCTCTATCATCCTTTTTATTCCTAAAAACCCATTTGGTTCCAATGGTAGTCTTCCCATGAGGAAGAGGACAAAGGTTCCAAACTTTCTGTCTTTTGAATTGAAGCAGCTCTTGTTGCATAGCTTCAACCCAACTTCCATCCTTTAGAGCCTCCTCAACTTTCTTTGGCTCTAACTGGGATAGAAAACAAGAGTGAAGACAAACATTTGCTTCATGGGTTTGCCCTCTTGTCTTTACCCCGGAGATAACATCTCCAATGATGTGTGGTAGGATGAGACTTGTGGATCCTTAGCTGAGGGATCACAGCAAGTTGCTGAGATAGATCCAAATTTGAGAAATTTAGATCTGGTCTTGAAGATTGATCCTCCACATTATCACACTTATCAAGATTAACTTGATCCAATGAGTGTGTGACATCATTGATGTTATCATCTATGGTATGGTTATTAGCATCAAGAGATTCTTGATCACTTTCACCATCACCATTGTTATCTTCTGCAATTGAGATGTCTTTATCTGGTTGAGAGGCCTCTGAACTGGAATTTGAAGGCATGCCAGATGTATCAGCTGGATTTGTCATTGTTGTGCTGATAGAAACCTCATTTGCTGAAGTAGTTCCAACTGGAGCTGAAGGTCTTCCAAGCTCAAATCTTGGATCAGGATCACCTGTATTTAAATTTTCTGCAGATCCTGAAACATGCTCACAAGATTTATTAAAACAGTTGGTAACTAAATCAAGATCAAATAGCCAATCCGGACCAGAACCAGCCACACTGGGAGTGTGCTCATTGAAAGTCACATTGGCTGACTCCTCAATGATTCTAGTTCTGAGATTGTATACTCTATAAGCTTTAGCTTGAGAAGAGTATCCAATGAAGTGTCCATCGTCTGATTTCTCAGCAAACTTGGCAACTTGATCTTTGGTATTCAAGATGGTGCAGGGACATCCAAATGACCTGAGAAAACCAATGAAAGGTTTCCTCTTGTGCCAAAGTTCATAAGGAGTCTTACCATGTGTCTTAACTACTAAGACTCTGTTTTGCACATAGCAGGCAGTATTAACTGCCTCTGCCCAGAAGGTGATAGGCAGTTTAGAGTCAGACAACATAGTTCTTGCAGCTTCAATAAGTGTCCTGTTTCTCCTCTCAGCAACTCCGTTTTGCTGAGGAGTCCTGGGAGCACTGTATTGTCTTGTAATACCTTTTCATCACAAAATGTATCAAGGATTTGGTTCTTGAATTCAGTCCTTGATCACATCTTATGGTTTTGACCTGTGATCACATTGATTCTCAATCTTTAAGATGAAATTCTTTAGAATCTCAGGAGTCTCATCTTTAGTTCTAAGAAAGAAAACCCAAGTGAATCTTGTAAAATCATCTGTGATCACTAGACAGTATAAGGTCCTTCCTAAACTCATTACACTGGTGGGGCCAAAGAGATCCATATGTAATAAGTGTAGGGGAGTAGTGATGGAGTTCTTTTCCTTAGGCTTGTGAGATACCTTGTGTTGCTTCCCTTTCAGGCATGCAACACAATGATCATCACTTGTAAACTCTTTCTTTGGCATTCCAGTTACCAGATCATGTTTGATTAATTTATTCATATTCTTAAAGTTTACATGGCACATTCTTTTATGCCATAGGAAAGACTCATCACTATTTGCTTTAGATAGAAAGCATGAAACTTCTCCAGAGGGAGATGTTTCTTGCAAATCCATCTTGTACATGTTCCCTTTCCTGGGGGCTCTGAGCAGAATATGCTCATGAGGAATGACCACTCCAGGTTTGAGAACAATGCACTCATGCTCAGTGAAGAGCATGTTATGACTCTGATCACAAAATTGAGATACACTCAGAAGATTGTACCCAAGCTCCTTAACAAATTACCTTCTCAATGCTGAGCTTACCATTTGTGACCTTGCCCCTTCCATAAATGTAACCACCTTCATTTCCTCCAAAAGCAACTGGTCCTCCATCAATTCTCTCAAAATTATGAAGTAAAGACCTATCGCCTGTCATGTGCCTGGAACAGCCACTGTCAATTATCCAGACATTCTTGTTTGTCTTGAGCTGTTCCTGCACAAAGAAAATGATTAGTTACATTTGGAAACCCAAGCCTTACTTGTCTTGGGTTCAGTAAGTGTAATAGAAGGTAATGCAACAGTAATAGATCCTATGGTTGTACAGAGGGGATCTTCGGCTGTTGTTGATGGAGAAACCTCAGTCATTTGGTCTTTCTTAGACTTCCACACCACCTTTGGAGTCTTGGACTTGACCTTCAAAACCTTAGAAGCTTTTGGAGCTTCACAAGTTTTAATGACTGATACTTCGGAAGAATCTACAGTCACTGCAGTAGACTTTAGTACTTCGGAAGAACTCCTTTCTTCCGAGACCAACTTTGCTTCCGAAGGTAATTTTCCATTTACCTTCTTCTTTGATTTGGAGCTTCCGAAGGAAACAGACTTTCCTTCCGAAGCTTGAGACTTCTTGAGATTCTTTGAAGTCTTTGTATTGGTCATGTGGATAGTACTTTTAGGATTGTATGGACAATCCTTGGCAATATGAGAAGTACTTTCACACATAACACACAGCATTTTCTTCTTCAAAGAAATCTCCTTTTGAGAGCAAGACTGGCCTTGGTCACATCCTTTTTCACCTTCATCTTGGTAGATTCAGATACAGTTTCCTTGGGCTGTGAACTGTTCTTGGAATTTGATGGTCCAGGCTGTGCAGCAGTGGTACACAGCAGCTCAGTCTTCTTCTTTGTACTGAGATGATTTGAACATGAACCAGAACTCTTAGATAAGAGGCTTTGGTGGATGTCTTCAGTCCTTATTGCTTTGAAACCTGCAGAGAACACTTGTTTCTGCTTAGCATCAAAGGTAGCCTTGATTTCTTGAGCCTTCTTTGCTTTCCTTTTGCTCTTCCTGATCAAGTTCTTTCTCTTGGACTTGGTCATCACAGTTAATTTCTTCTCCTCAGAAGGATAGTGGCCCTTGGAGGAATCCTCTTCTTCACTCTTCTCAGAGGGATTCCTCACTATCACTTCTTCATCATCCTCACTTACTGGATCTATGAGAGGAAGCTCATCTTCACAAGTTCCACACCTAGGAGATCTTACAGACAAGATTGTGTGTGGAGGAGCTATCTCATTTGATCCCAGTCCCTGTCTATTTTGAACAAACCTTATTGTGTAGGGATGAGGATATCATGTTCTTGAAGGTCTCTTCTTCAAGAACACTTTTCTCTGCCAGGGCTTTGCTGATCACAAGCTCAGCCTGGCACTTAGTCAACTTAGTGATGAGATCTTGGATCTGAGTTCTAAAATCTGTATGTTCATGTTTTAGTACTGAAATAGTTTTCTCCAAGTCTTCTATCTTTAACTTGTAATCATTTTCAGACTTTCTAAAGTCAGATTTTAATATGTTTAATGACTCAAGATCAGATCTCATCTCTAGGTGTAGGACCTGTATCTATTTACTTTAGCAATGCATTCAGGGGAGCAAAGATGTTCTAATACCTTGGCTTCATCATGATCAGCCATCAATGCTTGGTTTGGAGAAGCATCCTCCACCTGAAAACTCCAGTCAAATCCTCCCTCTTCAACAGCAACCGCAGCATGTTGCTTTGTCTTCTCAGCCTGAGGGGTATTGTTGGTGAAGTTTGGTCTGAGTTGTGTTTGACCCCCATTTGCTCTGGGTGCCTTACACTCCCTGGCGAAGTGACCCATAAGGTTACAATTGTAACACTTAACTTTGCTTTTATCCAGGCAAACTTTCCACTGGTAGCATTGCTTGGAAATTTTTTCCTGTCCTCTTGTAGAACTTCTTGGCTCTGTGAGTGAGAAGAGCCATCTGCTGAACTATCTCCATGTATTCCAGGTCATCTGGATGGATACAGTCTAGATCTTCAAGAGTGAAGAGATAATTTCCACAGCTTTCATCTGCAGACACAAAGGCTTGAGAAGAACTTGTCTCTTGGAATGGGCTTCCTTGAGTAAAGTTCTCCCTTGGTGTCTCCGGGAAGGTGATGAAAGGACCCTTTTGTGAGTTGTCAGGGTAGCATAGGAGATGATGTTGGGGTTCTATGCTGTCCCTTTCAACCACATGAAGGGCTGAACCCATTTGATTGTTAGAGTTGCCAGATGAACCTTGTAAGTTCATCTCCATCTGGTATCCACTGAGAATCCCATATAACTCTGTCAGAGTAAGAGTTTTAAGGTTCTCAGTCCTCTTGATTACCACACAATAGTGTGTCCATTGCCTAGGAAGTGAGGACATGAACTTCCTTACAATGTCTCTGTTCTCAAGAGGAACTCCTCCATCCACAAGGGTATCCACAATCTCAACATACCTGAAGTATTGTTGGGTCATGGTTTCACCTGTTTTAAAGGTGAAATTTTCAAACTGCTGCTTCAGAAGATCTTTCTTGTTCTCCTTGGCTTCAGAGGAGCCTTCATACATCAGCTTCAGTGCATCCCACAGCTGTTTAGCTGTTTTGCACTTCTTAAAACCTCTGTACACAGAGTTTGGAATAGCAGTCTGAAGAGCAGTCATGGCCTTCCTGTCAATCTCTACTCTTTTCCTATCTTCATCTGAGTAGTTGGCCACATCTTTAGGAATCATACCAGCACCGGTAGCAGAGGGGGTGCTAGGTATGAAAGGTCCATATTCAACAGATTCCCACATTCTTGAGTCAAGAGACCTGATGAAGCCTTCCATCCTCATGCACCAGGTGTCGAAGTCATCAAGAGTGATCAATGGGGATTTGTTCATGGTTCCAGTCTCCATATCAGTCTTTGAGATGGAAGCCATTTGAAAAGTTTAGTTTTTGTGTGTGTGAGGGATCTTAAGATGGTTAGATCTTATATCACGAGCCTGAAGCTCTGATACCAATTGCAGGATCGTTCAAGGGCTTGAACACAATTACAACACAACAACACAATGAGGAGATTAACTAAATCTTAATCAAACAGTGAACTAGGTAACCAAAGGTGATGCAGAGAACACAAGTAAAGCAAGAGACAGAACAAGAGAGTATAGTTTTCAAGGTAGCAGTATATTGCTTTCTCAAGTTCTTTTACAAGTGTTACAAAGCATATAGAAAGATACAAGAACTTGGAATACTTATACTACAACCTACAGCCGGCTATACTATGAAAGCCAGCTGGATACAATTGACTAGACACTAACAAAATCAATTGTAGGATCAAAAGGCATATCTGCCTTTTGACCTTGTGACTATGACATGCCATAGCTCACATCCTTATACATTACAAAAAGGATAAAGTACATAAAGTGGAAAGTTTCAGACTCAAGACCTCAATGTACAGTTACCAAAAGCATGGACCTTTTCACCAACTCTTGTAAGTTGGTGACTTATCAGAGACGCAGCGGAAAAGGTGCTTTATGGAACAGTACATCAGATAAAGCATGTGTACTAAAAGTCTTCGGAAGAAATCTGTCTTCATAGGTTGAAGCTTCGGAAGACTTTGTCTCTTCAAGCTTCGGAAGACTTCATGTTAGGCTTCGGAAGATATTGGTCTTGGCTTCGGAAGATATTACACTTAGAGTATTTTCTAATGCTTTGTGTAATTCTTCCGAAGCATTCTTCACTTCAGTACTTAGTGCATGTTGCTGAAACACTTAGGCAGTTTTGGGTTGCATCAGACTTCAGGAATCCTTACACATAGATTTCAACATAAATCTATGTGTCGTAATTCAATATAGTATCAAGTCTAAAATACAAATCGATCAAAGTATAACAATGTTATTAATCAAACCGAATTTTTGATTGTGAACACCGTGTGTATTCTTAGGTTTTAGTTTTGATATTAGACACTCCTGGTGGTCAAAAATCCTTCAAACAAGTCTAGACACCAATAAGAAAAAAAGAACATATGTAGTGGATGCTATTCAAAATCTTATACTCTGTGCTTCTAATAGTGTTAAGCCGTTTAAGTTAACAAAGACGAGATACTTAATACTACATCCTACAGCCGCCATGCTTTGAAAGCAGCTGGAAAACATTGAACTAGACAACAAAATAAATGTAGAGTCAAAGGAGATGCCGTTTGACTAGTGACTATGGCATGTCCATAGCTTCACTCCTAATATATTAAAAAAGATAAACGACATAAGTAGAAAAACATGACTCAAGACTCAATATACAGTTGCCAAAAACATGGCCCTGTCACCCACTAGTGAAAGCGGTAAGTAAACAGAGTTGACAGCGAAACAAAAAAAGTTGGGATCCAAACTTTATGGTAAAGTATATCTTAGAAAAAATGTGAGCAGGCCTACAAAATAATCAGGATGATAAGATCTGCAAACCATGATGGTGTTTGACATACACCTCTTATCAATCACTCCGTAAAAGAAAGCACACTTGACATCAATGGTAGACCTTGAAGTTCTGGATGCAGTAAAATCTAAGAATATCCTAACAATTCTACTCTTGCAACAGGAGCAAAGGACAATTGTGTAGTCATTTCTTATTTTGTGTGTATCTGAACAATGAGTCTTTTCCTGATTTTTTTGATGACAAGTCCTTATCATCCTTTCTTATTCCTAAAAACCATTTGTTCCTATAGTAGTCTTTCTTAAGGAAGAGACATAGGTTCAACCTTTTTCATTTCTGAATGAAGTAGCTCCTCCTAAATGCTTACCCAACTTCCATCCTTTAAATCCTCATCAATCTTTAGGCCTGTCTAGGATAAAAACAAAAGTGAAAACATATATTTGCATCATGAGTCTATCCTCTTGCTTTTACCCCTAAATCAACATTTCCAATGATGTTTGTGGAGGAGAGACTTGTGAATCTTTAGCTAAGGAATTACAGCTAGTTGTTTAGAGAGATTTAAATTGGAAATTTTAGATCTGGCATTGAAGTTTCTCCCACCACATCAGCACACTTATCAAGTGAAACTTGATCCAATAAGTGTGTGACATCATTGATGTTATCTTCAATAGGATGATTATCAGCATCTAGAAATTCTTGATCACTATCACCATCACCATTTTTCCTGGATTTGAGGTTTGTGCATCTATTCTAGAATTTAAAGGCACCTCAGATGTATCAGCTGAATTTGTCATTACTATGCTGATAGGTTCTCCATTTGCAGGGTTAGTTACAACTGGAGCTGAAGTTTTGTGTGTTGAAGGTCTTCTCGACTCAAATCTCGGATTAGGATCACCTGTAGGTAGTATATCTGTAGATCCTGAAACATTTTCACAATATTTGTTAAATAGGTGGTAACTAAATCAAGATCAAATAGCCAATCAGGACCAACCATTTACACTAGGAGTGTGTTCATTGAAGGTCACATTGGCTGACTCCTCAACCACTATAGTTTTGAGATTGTATACTCTATAAGCCTTGGCTTGAGAAGAGTATCCAATAAAATGTCCATCATCTGATTTCTCAACAAACTTGGAAATTTGATCTTTGGTATTCAAGATGATGCAAGGACATCCAAATGACCTGAGAAACCCAATGAAAGGCTTCCTCTTGTGTTAAAGTTCATAAGGAGTCTTACGATGTGTCTTTACTACTAAAACTCTGTTTGCACATAGCAAGCAGTGTTGACTGCCTTTGCCCAGAAGGTGATGGATAGTTTAGAGTCAGACAACATAGTTCTTGCAGCTTCAATAAGTATCATGTTTCTCCTCTCAGCAACAACATTTTGTTGAGGAGTCCTGGGAGCACTGTATTGTCTTGTAATACCCTTTTCATCACAAAATGTATCAAGGATTTGGTTCTTGAATTCAGTTCCTTGATCACAACTTATGGTCTTGACCTTGTGATCAGATTGATTCTCAATCTTTAAGATGAAGTTCTTGACAATCTCAGAGGTCTCATCCTTAGTTCTAAGAAAGAAGACCCAAGTAAATCTTGTGAAGTCATCTATGATCACCAAACAATAAGAGGTCCTTCCTAGACTCATTACACTAGTAGGGCCAAAGAGATCCATATGTAATAAGCGTAGGGAAGTAGTGATGGAGTTTTTTTCCTTTGGCTTGTGAGATACCTTGTGTTGCTTCCCTTTCAGGCATGCAACATAGTGGTCATCACTCGTAAACTCTTTCTTTAGCATTCCAGTTACCAGGTCATTCTTAATTAGTTTATTCATGTTCTTAAAATTTACATGACACATTCTTTATGCCAGAGGAAAGACTCGTCACTGTTTGCTTAGATAGAAAGCATGAAACTTCTCTTGAGGGAGATGTTTCTTGCAGATCCAACTTTTACATGTTCCCTTTCCTAGGGGCTCTGAGCAAGATATGCTTATGAGGAATGACCACCACGAGCTTGAGAACAATGCACTCATGCTCACTAAAGAGCATGTTATGACTCTAATCACAAAATTGAGATACACTCAAAAGATTGTATTCAAGCTCCTTGACAAAGTTTACCTTCTTAATGCTGAGCTTACCATTTGTGACCTTGCCTTTTCTAGTAATGTAACCATGAGCATCTCCTCTAAAAGCAACTAGTCTTACATCAATCTTTCAAACTTATGGAGTTGTGACCTGTTGCCTGTCATATGCCTGGAATAGCCACCATCAATGATCCATATGTTTTTTTGTATTTAGTTATCCCTTTGCTTCATCAATGTTAGCCATTAATGCTTGGTTTGGAGATCATCTTTCACCTGAAAGCTCTAGTCAAAGCCTCCTTCTTTAACAACAACTACAACTTTCTGCTTTGACTTCTCATTCTTGGTGGCTTTCTCAATATAGTTTGGTCTGGTTTGTGCTTAGCCACCATTTGTCCTTGGTTCCTTGCACTCCTTTTCAAAGTAGCACATTTGGTTATAATTGTAACACTTTACTTCCCTTTTGTCCAGCTCAAACTTTCCACTAGTTGTATTGCTTGCAAACTTCCTTATTTTCCGCTTGTAGAACGTCTTGGCTCTATGAGTGAGAAGAGCCATTTGCTAGACTATTTCCATGTACTCCAGGTCATCTGGATGGAAACAGTCCAGGTCTTCAAAGGTGAATAGAAAGTTGCCTATGCTCTCATCAGAAGACACAAAGGCATGTGAAGAGCTTGTCTCTTGGATTTGGCTTCCTTGAGTGTAGCCTTCTCTTGGTGTCTCCGGGAAGGTGATGAAAGGACCCTTTTGTGAGTTGTCAGGATAACATATAAGATGATATTGTGGTTCTATGCTATCCCTTTCACCCACATGGAGGGCTGTGTCACACCCCCGCTAAGAGCAGAAACACGGGGATGTAACGAGATGGGAATCATCATAATACATGGTAAGCGATAGAGATGCAATAATAATAGTGATGACAAGCGTGTCATGATGACACCCGACAACAAGGGGATTTGTGTCATGTTCAGTCAGTATTCACGACAACATAGCCATAAGCATAAACAACCAAATGATCACACAAATACGAATGTCAACATTGTAATGTATATTTCCCACAACCCGGGAACAAGTTACAAAAGAGTAATTGTTGATTAAAATAGACTACATCAAATGTTTTCAAAATGACAAGTTAGCTACAAATGCATCCTAGGGTCTCCACTAAGGCAGCACACCTAGATCTTCAGTTAGCAGGATCACCTGAAAAGATATGCTTAAAATGGTCAACAAAAGTGTTGGTGAGCTCCCAGGTTTGAAAGCAAATAAGTATTGATGCTGTATAAAGTTGTTGCAGAATACCGTGCATACAGTTATAAGTAAGCAAAATTACATGACATGAGCTTTACAACCAAACCTAACGATGTACACAAAGAATCTTGTCAGAATATATTCACCCAAGGCCCGTTCTTGGCATCTGTTGGTACTAACTAGTATACCAACACGATGGTGGGGGTGTCAACCCAAGTAGTACTACCAATACCTATCTGTCGGTTCCACACTGGTATTAAATGGTTGTAAGAAAGAACCACACAGTAGACCCAAGCATGTATCAGATAAGTACCCACAAAACAGTAGCATGTTAATTCTAAGTATGTAAATTGTATGTATGTTGTACATCATGAAAACGGGTGAGCATACTTTCCCCCCATGTTTGTAAATGTTTTTAAAGTAGTATAAGCATAAAAAGGGGCCACGAAACTCACATGTTAAGTGGTAAGTATGAATGATCAAAGTTCCCAACAGTTGTATGCAATGAACAGTCAAACACCTATTGACAGTTATTGTTAAGCATTAATGACGTGTATAAAGAAAATAGTAATGTTTAGTCGGTTCGGGTTGTATCGGTTCAGTTGCGGGTAACACACACAAGCAGACACTGGATTAACCAAGGTAAGACACTAAGAACACAAGTAATGTAAGAGACAGAACACAAAGAACACAAGTATATGGTTTTCAAGAATGCAGTATATTGCTTTCTCTATGTTCTATTACAAGTGTTACAAAGCATATGTGAAAGATACAAGAACATGAGATACTTATACAACATCCTACAGCTGGCTATACTTTGAAACCCAGCTGGATACAATTGACTAGACACACACAAAATCAATTGTAAAGTCAAAAGGCAGATTGCCTTTTGACTAGTGACTATGACATGCCATAGCTCACATCCTTATCTATTACAAAAAGGATAAAGTACATAAAGTAGATAGTTACAGACTCAAGACCTCAATGTACAGTTACCAAAAGCATGGACCTTTTCACCAAACTATGTTAGTTGGTGACTTGCAGGGTTGCAGTGGAAAGGTGTCCAGCTTTATAGAACAGTGATCAGATAAAGCATATCTTAAAAGTCTTCGGAAGAATCTGTCTTCATGAACTTAAAGCTTCGGAAGACTTTGTCTCTAAGGCTTCAGAAGACTTCATCTTTGTCTTCGGAAGATGTTGGTCTTGGCTTCAGAAGATTTCACACTTAGAGTATTTTTGTTGCACATGTGAAACTTCCGAAGCATTCCACTTCAATGCACTTGTGCAGCATGTAGGAGAGACTAAAGATGTTTAGGTTGCATTAGCCTCTTCATTAATCTCTACAAACTCCCCCTAGGCTGATACTACCAAAACACATAGAAAACTTCAGATATTAACAGTCCTCATTAGGATGATCACCATTCCTTTCTTCATAAGTTGATCAGGATCCTTCAGGCTGTCAAAGTGTCTTCTCATGTCAAAGAGATCATGCAGAGGAAACAGAAACATATCTTGCCATGTATAAATGTCTTCAATGCCTTGATCTCTAATAACATGCCATCTTTCTGGATTTGTGGTGTATGTCCAAGACAAGATGGGTCTTCCTGATGCTAGAGGAGCTACTAAAGTTGGAGTTGGTTGAGCATCCTCTGGCTGCACATCCTCAGGTTGTTCTGATTCATCCTGAGGTTTAGAAGAGGATGCAAGCTTCTTCTTCTTCTTAGACTTTGGTTTAGAAGCCATCCTCTTCTTTCTCTTTCCAAATTTTAACTGAGAAGACTGGCCTGCAGCACCAGATTGATCTTCACTGTCTCTCTCAGTTGGGACTTCCTCTCTTTCAGGCTCAGAAGGAGAGGGAGGTTGACCCTGCTGTGGATCAGAAGATGAAGCTTGCTGAGCATTAGCAGGAGGTCCGGGTTGTGTTGTGTCTGTTTGTTCAACCTTAACCTCCATTTTAGGTGGGGCCTGACTTGGAGTGGAGTGTAAGTCAGTGAGCACTCCACTCTTAATCTTTTACTTGATTACCCTGATATGCTCATCCATAGTGGATAGAGACATGGGTCCAAGTCTCCTTCCGGAGAATCCATACAGCTTCAAGAAACTCATCATCCTCTGCCTATCAGCAGACTTCTTCATGCTCTTTTGGATGATGGCTCTTGACTTTGCAGCTTCTTCCCTCATCTTCCTCTTTGTTGTCTTTCTTTCCTTGACTAACTCAAGCTCAAGTTGTTTTAAATACTCAAACTCAACATAGTTATAAGGTAAGGGAAGGAGTGCATCTGCCTGATAGAGACCTGTGGCACTCAGGTAGTTAATCATCTTGATTCTGTCTTCTTCCTTATCTACCTGAGGTTCTTGTTGAACCACATCCTCTTGTTCAGGGCTTTCTTGAACTGGTGAGAGGGTAGGCATACCTCTGTACAGTCTTTTTCTTTTTCTTTCTTCTTTGATCTGTATTAGGAGTTCTGCATCTTCTGCCTTCTTCTTCTCTCTTGACCTTTCCAGATCAACCAGCTCATTCAATTCATCCAAGGGGAGAGAAATGATATTATCTATGTCATAGTTCCTAATCTGCAGATAGTTAATCCTGACTGCCCTTAACTCATCATTTTGAATATCTGGTCTGGGGGCAACCCTGATTGCAGACTCCATGAGTCTTGGAGACTCAGTAGAGGAACCTTCTCCCCTTAGCCTCCTTTTCCTCTCTCTCCTCCTCCTCAATCTCCTCAGATGTCATTTTTCTTTTCCCTTTGTCACTCACAGACCTTTGTGACTCAGGGTGGAGAGAGCTTTTTCCTTCATTGCTCATTGCAGCATCTGAGCTCAGGCCAGAGAGAGGTTGAGAAGCACCTTCACCAGTAGGTGTCTCAGAAGGAATATGGATCTCTGGAGCAGTTGGAGATGATGAGACAGGGCTCTCAGGTTCTGTCACTGGGCCTTCAGTCAAGGTTTCCCCTATGAAGCTAATCTTAGGGTCTGCCTCAACATCCTGTTGACCGATGACATTGCCTGGTTGCCTTAGTCTCCTTCTTAGGCTGAACTCTGCAATGATCCTGTCTTGGATTCTTCTAGCCAGTCTGTTAGCTTGTCTTGATTGGCTTGGGTTGACAAATGGCATGTTGACTAGATCCAGACCTTCATAGTAGTTCAAGGTCTGAAAATTAAAAACTTCTTGTTGTCCTTGAACTCTTATGATGATGAGAGCCTTCCAGTTGTTGTCATACCTCCATCCGATGATATGATTGAAGGATGATGAAGGTGACATGGCTCTTGGTATCCATCCTCAAACAGACTCTATATGAAGAAGTCTGTGTAGTCCACATCAGTGTGAACTAGAGGAGGTTGCTGAGAATGCACAGTTGCAAATAAGGATGGTGAGTCCTCAATGTCCATTCTCTCAGAGGAACTCTCAGGTTCTGTGGCTGTAAGGACTTTCTCCCCCTTTTTGGTAGCATCACCCATTTGCATAGGTGAACTCCCATTTGCTCTGATACCAAATGCAGGATCATTGAAGGGTGTGAGTTACAACACAACAACACAAATAGGAGATTAACCAAGCTTTAATCAAACAGTAAACTGGATTACCCAAGATAAGACACTAAGAACACAAGTAATGTAAGAGACAGAACACAAAGAACACAAGTATATGGTTTCAAGAATGCAGTATATTGCTTTCTCTATGTTCTATTACAAGTGTTACAAAGCATATGTGAAAGATACAAGAACATGAGATACTTATACAACATCCTACAACCGACTATAATTTGAAAGCTAGCTGGATACAATTGACTAGACACACACAAAATCAATTGTAAAGTCAAAAGGCAGATTGCCTTTTGACTAGTGACTATGACATGCCATAGCTCACATCCGTATCTATTACAAAAAGGATAAAGTACATAAAGTAGATAGTTACAGACTGAAGACCTCAATGTACAATTACCAAAAGCATGGACCTTTTCACCAAACCATGTTAGTTGGTGACTTGCAGAGTTGCAGCGGAAAGGTGTCCAGCTTTATGGAACAGTACATCAGATAAAGCATATCTTAAAAGTCTTCGGAAGAAATCTGTCTTCATGAACTTGAAGCTTTGGAAGACTTTGTCTCTGAGGCTTCGGAAGACTTCATCTTTGGCTTCGGAAGATGTTGGTCTTGGCTTCGGAAGATTTCACACTTAGAGTATTTGTGTTGCACATGTGAAACTTCCGAAGCATTCCACTTCAATGCACTTGTGCAGCATGCAGGAGAGACTAAAGATTTTTAGGTTGCATCATCCTCTTCATTAATCTCTACAGGGTTGTATCGGTTTGGTCGCGGGTAACACACACAAGCAGACACTCGTATTAGATCTTATGTAGGTCCAAGTACTAGGAGCAGTCATCATTGCTAATGACATTCGTGTAAAGACCCCATTGTTATAAAAGATAGTACTTGTTAAATATTTGTAGTCCCAAAAGGGTTGCTGAAAATTTGTAGGATGTTAGGTTGATTTAGATTGAAATAGTATGTTTGTGTTGATAGCGTTGACTTTAATCTTTGTGGTCAAGCAATGACACTTTTACTGATGTTATCTTATCATCACGAGACATTCAGGAAGGAATTCACACACACATCATCAGTCACACAAAAGGACCAGACGCTCGACTCAACACTCCATTCGTACGAATCAACCTTCAATCGTACGAATCAGCTTCATTCGCACGATTGAACCTTCATTCGCACGACTGGCATTCAGTCGTACCAGACGACACCCAATCACACAACTTAACCTCCATTCGCACGAATCAACCTTCATTCGTACGAATCAGCTTCATTCGTACAACTGAACCTTCATTCGTACGATTGGCCTTCAGTCGTGCGATACACACATAGTCGCATACATTCATTCGGTCGTAGGACTCAATCGCACACCACATTCATCCGCATTGACTGAATCGCACATAAGATTCATCCGCATTGACTCAATCGCACACAACATTTAATCGCACGACTCAGTAGCATGACATTCCCAGTCACACGACTCAGTCGCCCGAATGACCCAGTCGCATGACTCAGTCGCACGACTCACCCAGTCGCACGGCTCAGTCGCATGACAGACCCAGTCGCCTGAACTGCAGGTTCGCAACTGCTGAAGTGTAGAGCAGCCTTCGCTTGCCCCGAGCATGAGTTTTACACAAGGACTTCCAGAATCACTCAACAAACACACACAAACAAGAAGCACACTCAGAAATACACCACACGCACCCACACGACCTTTTGTGTTCGTGTCGACCCGAACACCTGAAACCAGCAGTAAAACGAGCAAGAAGTGGACAACCAAGGTCGTCTACCTGCAAGGATGGAGTAGACTAGGTTGTAGACGAAGCCTAGACGAAGAAAACGAGACCAAATGGAGCGTTTTTGGTGCAAAAGTGAAGAAGATAGGTGGTGAAGAAGAAAATGAAGGAGAAGTGAAGAAGATGAAGAAAATGGCTGGGAAAGGGGGTTTTTATACCCATCCCAAGTTTGCAAAATGTCAATTTTAGTCCCTGCACTTATCCCCCGAGTTCCCAAAGTTTGTTTCGGTTGAAAACGACTTTAAGCTTGTTTTTTATATTAATGTTAAAAGTGTGTTTAATGGTAATTGATGACTTAAAATGGTTTTATTAATGACAATGGTTATAATTAAAAATGATATATTTGGTGATAATGGTGATGAAATTTATAAAAGGTTTATGCTTAGCGGTTCATGATGGGAGTACAAGTACAAGGATAATAAAGCAAATATGATTTCCATAACAGGAGTTCATGAAGAAGAGGAAGAATAATTAAGAATAAGTCGATGGTTAATTATGTTAATTGACGGACCTTAAGGTGATGGATGTCACAGTATCCCCTAGTTGAGATAATTTCGTCCTGAAATTCAACTGGGGTTAGGTCCAAGAGTGTCATCCACGAATAGGTGTGGATATTTAAGTTTCATTTGATCTTCCCGTTCCCATGTAAACTCTGGCCCTCGTTTTGAATTCCATCTCACGCGAACGATTGGTATTCTACTACGCTTCAACTGTTTGACCTTACGATCCATGATCTCAATGGGTTCCTTAATAAAATGAAGCTTTTCGTCGATTTTGATATCCTCAATTGGTACGTGAAGTGATTCGTCAGCCAAACACTTCTGGAGGTTTGACACATGGAAAGTATCATGCACACCATTGAGTTCTTGTGGTAACCTTAATCGGTAAGCCACTGGACCAATTCTTTCTGTAATCTTGAATGGTCCAACGTATCTTGGGGCTAACTTCCCTTTCTTTCCAATCCGAACAATTCCTTTCCAAGGAGAGACTTTGAGTAAGACTTGATCCCAAACGTTGAATTCTACAGGCTTCCGACGGTTGTCGGCATAGCTCTTTTGGCGATCTCTAGCGGTTTTTAGTCTATCTTTGATTTGGAAGATCTTGTCGGTTGTTTCCTAAATGATCTATGGGCCTATTAACTGACTTTCACCAATCTCGGCCCAACAACGGGTGATCTACATTTCCTTCCGTACAACGCTTCGAATGGAGCACACCCAATGTTGGTATGGTAGCTGTAGTTGTATGAGAACTCAATCAACGGTAGATGAGTGTCCCAACTACCACCAAAGTCGATTACACATGCTCTCAGCATGTCTTCTAGCGTTTGTATAGTTCACTTTGGCCATCTGTCTGAGGGTGATAGGCGGTACTCATGTCTAATCGAGTGCCCATCGCTTTCTGTAGTGTCTGCCAAAATCGTGAAGTAAATCGGCCGTCACAGTCGGATATGATTGACACCGGCACTCCGTGTCTTGTCACGACCTCTTTTATGTACAATCTCGCCAACTTATCCATTTTGTAGTCTTCTCGGATTGGCAAGAAATGGGCTGATTTCGTCATTCGATCCACTACGACCCATATCGAGTCATGCCCGTTGCTCGCTCGAGGGAGTTTGGTAATGAAATCCATGGCTATGTTCTCCCATTTCCACTCGGGAATCTCAGGTTGTTGTAGTAATCCCGATGGTTTTTGATGTTCAACTTTAATTTTCGAGCATTTCAAGCATCTGCTGACGTACATAGCAATGTCTTTCTTCATGCCTGGCAACCGGTACAGATCTTTGAGATCGTGGTACATTTTGTCTACACCAGGATGAATAGAATATCGCGTCTTGTGTGCTTCATCCATGACCAAGGTATGTACACCTCCCTATCTGGGTACCCATACACGGTCCACGAAGTACTGTACACCATCGTCCTTGCACATCAGTTGTTTATCCAACCCTCGGAATTCTTCTCCCGCAAGGTTTTCTTCTTTCAACGCCTCACTTTGTCCAATTTGGATCTGAGCTTTCAAATTCGTTTGAATGGTCAATCCCAAAGCTCAAGCACGTAGTGGTTTCATGCGTTCTTTGCGGCTTAAAGCATCAGCCACCACATTAGCTTTCCCCGGATGATATCGGACTTCACAATCGTAGTCACTAAGAAGCTCTACCCAGCGTCGCTGTCGCATATTGAGCTCCTTCTGATCTGAGATAT
Source organism: Flaveria trinervia (assembly GCA_025506515.1). Classification (NCBI taxonomy): domain Eukaryota; kingdom Viridiplantae; phylum Streptophyta; class Magnoliopsida; order Asterales; family Asteraceae; genus Flaveria; species Flaveria trinervia. The sequence continues at coordinate 35,636,771 of CM046451.1, read as the reverse complement.
GTTGAAGGCTTTTATGATCTGTGTAGATGATGCATTTGGTTCCATACAGGTAATGCCTCCATATCTTGAGTGCAAATACTACAGTGCCCAACTCAAGATCATGAGTTGTGTAGTTCTTTTCGTGCACCATAAGCTGTCGCGAAGCGTAGGCAATCACCTTATCTTTCTGCATTAGTACACATCCCAACCCTTGATGCGAAGCATCACAGTATACCACAAAATCATTAATTCCGTCTGGGAGGGACAATATCGATGCATTACACAGCTTATCTTTCAGCTTTTGGAACGCTTGTTCTTGTGCATATCTCCAATCAAACTTCTTGTCTTTCTGAGTCAACAATGTTAAAGGTTGAGCGATCTTTGAAAAGTTCGCGATGAAACGGCGATAGTATCCGCCAATCCTAAGAATTGCCGTATCTCTGAAGGTGTCTGGGGCGCATCCCATTTCTTCACCGCTTCAATCTTGTCGGGATCTACATGAATCCCATCCTTGTTAACCACATGACCCAAAAACTTCACTTCTCGCAACCAGAATTCACACTTCGAGAACTTGGTGAAAAGTTTCTCTTCCCTTAACAGTTCCAGTATTGCCCGAAGGTGATCTTCATGATCCTCTTTCGATTAGGAGTAGATAAGTATATCGTCTATGAATACGATCACAAACTTATCCAAGTAAGGTTTACACACCCGATTCATTAGGTCCATAAACATAGCTGGTGCGTTAGTCAACCCAAATGGCATGACCAAGAACTCATAGTGCCCATAACGAGTTCTAAATGTTGTTTTCGGTATGTCCTCCTCGAAAACCCTTAGTTGATGATATCCAGAACGAAGGTCGATCTTGGAAAAATACGAAGCTCCTTGTAACTGATCAAACAGGTCGTCAATCCTGGGGAGAGGATACCGATTCTTCACAGTTAACTTCTTCAACTCACGGTAGTTGATGCACATATGGAACGACCCATCCTTCTTCTTGACAAATAACACCGGTGCTCCCCAAGGCGAGTGACTCAGCCGAATAAAACCCTTCTCCAGTAGTTCCTGTAACTGGCTAGATAACTCTTGCATTTTAGATGGTGCCGGCCGATATGGTGTCTTTGCTACCGGTGTGACTCCAGGAACCAACTCTATACGAAATTCCACCTACCGTGGAGGAGGCACACCAGACAAGTCGTCAGGAAATACATCTGGGTAATCCCGTACTACAGGGATATCTACCAATTTCTGCTCCTCTTCTTTCTTTTCCACCACATGAGCCAGAAAAGCGTAGCACTGTTTTTGTAAACTCCGGCGTGCTTTCATGCAGGAAATAAGCTTTAAGTTTCTTCCCGGTCGTTCTCCTTGAATTCTGAGTACTTCTCCGTCTGACATAGGGATTCGTACTACCTTGTCCCGATAGACAATCTCAGCTCCGTGTTTCGACAAGCAATCCATTCCCACAATCACGTCGAAACTTCTCAAAGAGTATCAAGTCTATATCGAAGGCGTGGTTCTCCAATATTATCAAGCACTTTCTAATAATCTCGTCGGCCTGAACAACCCTACCATTGGCCATTTCTACAGAGTAGCTAGTTTCTAGCCTACTAGGACTCAAATCAAGCAATTACACAAACTCAGAAGATATAAAGCTATTGTCGGCACCAGTGTCAAATAATACAAATGCGAAGTGATTATTGAGTAAGTGCGTACCCGTGACAACATTCGGGTCCTGACGGGCATCATTGGCTCCAATGACAAAAGCGCGTCCCCGAGCCGTATTCCATTGATTTGCCGGGCCTTGATTTCCAGCTATAGCCATCACCTCTTGTTGGTTGTTCCCTTGTTGACCCGGTGCCCGATTCAGTTTGGGGCACATGTTTCTGTAGTGATGAGGGCTTCCACACTCATAACAGCCCCTGGCATTCCCGGCGGGGTTAACCGCATTGACTGGTGCAACCATATTCGGCGTTGTTCTGCAGTCTCTTGCTAGATGCCCCGGGCGTCTACAGTTCGCGCACACCCGACATGACATAACTGGGGGATGATAAAAGTTGCACCTATCACATTTGGGGTACGGACCCACATACTCTCGCCTGCCTTGGGTCACGGCCACAAAATTTCTGATTGTCTTGGTCCTTCTCTCGAATTTCCCGGCACTCGACCGACTCGTTTCCCCAACATCTTTCTTTTTCTCTGCTCCCCTACCCAATACCCCTGTTCTCACCATCTCATCAGTTAGAGTGCCAGCCTTCAAAATTGCGCTATGGATAGTAGGAGGAGCAGTTGTTGTCACTATTGCCCGGATTTGAGGCGCAAGTCCCCAAATGTACCTCTCAATCCTCTTTGATTCTGGAGTGACCAGGTGTGGAACCAATCTTGCCAGTTCATGAAAACGGTCAGTGTAAGCTGCATGACCAGCCCCCACCATAGCATGATTCCAGAACTCATGCTCCAGTTTCTGCATCTCGTTGAGAGGACACTACTCCTTGGTGATTAGGGCTTTGAACTCATCCCACGACATTTGCATCGCCGATTCTCTTCCCCTAGCCTGTATCTGAGTGTTCCACCAAGTTAGTGCCTTGCCCTGCGGTGAGCACGTGGCATACTTGATCCTTTGGTTGTCGAGGCATTCGCTGATGTCAATCACTGCCTCCATCTTTTCAATCCATCTAGTCAGGGCTATGGCTCCACCTTTGCCATCAAACTCTCTCGGTTTACAAGCCACAAACTCCTTGTATGAACATCCCCGTCTAGCATTCACATCCCTGGTCTCATTAACAATCCCAGTTTCATTACCGGCTATACCACCATTCCTGGTCTCCTGATTGCTTTCGTTCCCAGTCGGGTTCACATTATCCTCGTTATTATTGCCACCATCCCCATGGGGAGGGTGATTCTGAAGAGCGTCGCTCACTTGTGCCACGATAGTTGGAATCAGCACAGCCAGCTGTTGAGCGATTATGGCTGCCATATCAAAGTTTCCTGTACCCTGATTGTCGTTGGTAGGACCATCGCTTGTCCTTGGTGCTCTACCTCTGTCTTTGCCTCTGCCCCTCGGGGCTTCACTTCCGCCACTGTTGCTGCGGGTAACTCTTCGAGGCGACATGTTCTAATCATAAAAGTAGTAAACACATAAGTTTCTAACCATTGCAAGGCATATCATCCATGTCACATTAAGGTCTAATATTCCAGGTTAATACCATACTTATGGTTGTCACACATCGCATACAAATCGTGTAATTCTCACACCATGTACAGGTAATGTCCCAACAGTAGTCCATCATAATAATAGCATATCCATGCATGTAATCAAGTTTAGTCTAGCGGAGGTTGCATATTTCCTCCACTCTCGAGGTCTCAGACATAACCTCCTTAGGGTAAATCCCAATATCTAAGGTCAAGCTCAATAGCATGATCTATGAAGATCTCTTCGGGTTTAATACCCGGATTGATAAAACAACTCGGTGCGCAGAGGGAACGGAAGATCCAATAGGAGCATCCCATAAAGAGTGAGCACAAGGGCTCCCTCACAGGGTGGGAAGATCACGAAATAGATAGATAACCAAATCAAGTAATGAGGAACACGTATGAGATATAAAATGAACACAGACCTGGCATGCAAATCTACATGAAGGTTCCTAGGTTATAGTCTAGGTCAAGTGTATTGCCTAATTCTCTATAACCAATGGCTCTGATACCAGTCTGTCACACCCCCGCTAAGAGCGGAAACACGGGGATGTAACGAGATGGGAATAGTCATAACACATGGTAAGCGATAGAGATGCAATAATAATAGTGATGACAAGTGTGTCACGACGACACCCGACAA